>CM075061.1:21022500-22222500 GCA_037428765.1 Rubia yunnanensis | reverse complement strand
AAAGCTTTAGAAGATGGTCTAGAAATATGTTTCACAGGGTTACGATCTCTCCAAGCTTCATATCTTGAGCCCCATCCAAATGTACCACAGCTCTACTCCTTGAGAGATAGTACAGAGATCAAAGAACTCATAGCGGGGTTCAATGCCCAGGCAGTTACTCGAGCCAGGAAGGCCAAAATGAGTAGAATGGCGTTCGAATGCACTTGAGCCAGGCTTATCTAGTGCTCTGCGAGAAGATGAGAGTGGATGAGGGGCAAGGGGAAACATAAGCCAAACCGAAAGTGACGGTCGTAGACTACGCATCGACCGTGCCTTGTATCCCTCATATTTTCATACTCTCAAAGCACCTCCAACCGTAAATCCTTTAGGATCCAAACCCATAAAGGTAGTGTCTTCAACAACTCAGCGACCTCCTGTTCCACGGGGTGTAGAGGACTTTTGAGGACGGGAGTCAGAATATTTTCAAAGAAATATGGACGACCATCCTTGTCCTCCTGAACTTTGGCCCAACTCAGAAACTGGTACATCGAAGAGACCCACTTCCAGCGATAACCCTGAGGCGGCGCCGAGTAGTAGGTAGAACTTCCCTTAGCCTCTGAACCCGTCTGAAGGAAACCGACCACTGACGAAGGAACGGTGCCGGAGTGCTAAAGGCAAGAAATCTCTATGCCCTAAGCGGTAGAAATGACCAGGAATTTGAATTACGGGAATCAAGGAAATTCCATGTAACCTTCCCGTTTCCCACTATGAGTTCGAACCCTTCAGGTTCTGATGTAGATTAGGAACCCGACAATTGAACCCCTAATTTGTCTTATAATTGGATTCGAGCTCCGGGGATGCTAGCATAGATTAGAACCTTGGAAGCCCGAAGCCTTTTATGTTTAAACATGCAAACTTGAGCTCCAGGGATGCTAGCATAGATTAAAACCCTGGAAGCCCGGAGCCTCTATGTTTAAACACACGAGTTTGAGCTCCAGAGACGCTAGCATAGACTAGAACCCGGGAAGCCTGAAGCCGTTTGCGTTCAAATGTGCAGGTGTGCATCCTTCAAACTCTAGCACAGACCAGACGCTTGAAGGACAAACACACTATACCAAGGAGGTGGATTCCTTGGATTTTGGAACAGTTCAGAATGAGGGAATTCAACCCCTATGTAACCAGAAGCTCAGGTTCAGACGTACCAAACTTCTAGAGCAGATTGGGAGGTCGACATCCAAATCTATCCCAGAATCCAGGAGTTCGAGCAACTGTGGGCTCTGACACAGAACTAGAGACCTGAAGGCTGTACCCACTAGGGGTGAAAAGTTAAGGCTTGCATGACCTCAAGTTCTAGCATAGATTAGAAGCCCCGGATCTTGAGGCACCTTATCTTTTCCTTTGTACAACAGAATTTGAAGTTCCATGTCTCCTAACTCAGATTAGAAGACAGAATATTGAACTTTGTGTTTCCGTCCTTGGGGTTCAAAGAACTGTGGGTCTTTTAACACAGATTAGAAGACCCAAAGACTGGATCCCTCGGGAAGTATTATCAGGGGCCCGAAGACCTTTGGGGAGATAAAAAGAGGCAGGATTTAGGCCATTGGGTGCTAACATGGACTAGAAAGCCAAGGGTTGAACCCATTGACACATTGGTCAGTTCGAACGGTAAGTTCGAAGCCTTAACCTGGAACGAACCTTCAAACGCATCGCCATGGGTATTATCATCATACCCCTGGATGTGTTAAAGGATTTCAGAGGGTAAAACCTCGATCGGATGTCAGTTCGAAGCACCCCCATCAAGAGAGAGTCATGACGAACTCACAGACTCAGGCACAGATTCAAGCCCATGACCCCAGGAGGAATTCAAAGGCCAAACCCTAAGCTTTCCAGGGGCTTGATAATGTGTAAATCCGTATGGGAAAAATACCCATGCAGCCGACCTTATGTCCATGGCTTTGCCTTTTGGGTAAAGCCTTTTGGGCTGACCAAATGTGAGAGTACTTGCTCCACAAGCAACAAAACACTTGCGCTACTTGCTTACCTATATAAAGGCCAAAGGTAAACCTACACAACTCAACTATTCATTCCTAATTACATTTGGGTAGCCTGTTTGCTTACTTGGCCGTTGAAGCCTCTTCCCTTCGGAAACCACCGGGGGCTTTGTCTTTGCAGATTTCGATCACCCAAGGCGGAGCAGCGGCGACGGTAAATTGGGGCGCATTAGTAGTTATAAAGTTTATAACCCGATTCAAGCCACCCAAACATTTTATCTTCATTTCTTCTAATTTAAACTTTAAACATTGGTTTTTTCATTACTTATGTAAATACCGTCTTTCAAGAGACATACTCTATGGTTAATTTATAGTGATATACTAAAAAAATGTGGCAATAGAAAAAATAGATATTTGGTATATAATTACTATTAGGGTTATGTGGGTATAATCTACTCCGGCGAGGAATGCCGGCGATCTCCTCCTCGAGAAGACAGAAAAAAGGGAGAAGAAGGTCTGTTTCGTTGAAAAAAAAAGTTGATATTAGGAAACTACTTATTATGACGAATTGAACAATATTATATACGATAATATTATTGTTTATATAACTATTCAAATATGTGATCAAAATTTAATAGAGAATAGTTCCAAAAAGAAATTAAGAGTGCAAATTCAGTTGAGATAGAAGAATCAGTCTAAAGGTTGAAGCTCATAGAAGATGCCGCATCATTAGGAACTAGGGTCAAGATGGTATCGCACCCATTGAATGCCCCAAGTGGTTAGGTGCTGTGGTTCCATTTTCCATGGGGAGGGGTTCGAATCTCGGCCGGTGCAGTGTGGGAGTATCTCCCGTGGAGGTGCTTCTTGTGGCCACCGAGTACATTCGAAGACCGCGTGTCGAACCCTTGAAAGCAGTAATTTACCTCCTCAATTATTGGTTTGGTGTGGTTGCGGCCGAGGCCCTAAGAGCGAGGGTTATCGCCTTTTTGGGGTCAAGATGGTATCGTGTCTGCAGAAGTTGAATGGATTCGGGATGTTCGTAATGGTAAATCACGCGGCAGAATATGGCAAGAATGGGGCGAGGGCAAACACAATAAAATCACAATAATTAAAGTTGAATTTAAAATGAAAAAATATATTCATCAAATTATAAATACACACTTTGTAAATATTGCAACAAAGTAATTATGGATTCCATCGATAAACTTTTAGTTAAGAAATAAAATTTAAATATTATACATTAAAACACCCATAAAATTTAAAATACATTTTAAAAATAAACCGTACACATTTAAAAAAAAAATCACTTTTACAAAAAATCAATGAATTAAGAGTTCGTCTCTTAAAAGACAGCCTTTCCATAAAACATGGAAAGACCAATGTTTAAACCACAATTTAGAAGAACTGAAGATAAAATTTTTGGATTGCATAAAGCGGGTTATAAACTTTACAAATAGTATGTGTTGCACAATAAATTTTTAATATTGCAACCAAAACCTTTTACCCTTTTATTATTCCAATTAAACCCCGTCTTTCCATAAGCATTAGGAAAGACGGTGTTTCCCAAAACTTTGCCATGAATTAATACTCCCTCCGTTTCTTTAATAGTGACACACTTTCTAATTTGAGATGTTTCTTTTATATTGACACTTTCTATATATGACAAGTTTAAGGTTATTACATCCACTCATTTAACTTTTTCTTCTTTCAATTCAATTTCATCCACTCATTTAGCATCTCCTAAATTCTAACAACAAAAGTGATGTGCCACTATTAGAAAAATATGGGAAATATATAATTTAATTATTAAATTAATAAAAATTAAAATCAACTAATTATCATTTAACCAACATATCTCAGCCCCAATTTTTACGGAATACATTTTGCTCTTCAATTTTTTAATCATACCACGTCAACAGCCCATGTCATGGGGTTGATAAATACAGCCTTATAGAGGCTAGAACTTCTTTAGGTACTACAAAAGCGAGATTAACTTTTTCTACAGCTTTAGGTACTACAGCCTTATACAGCCCATGTGCATACATGAATATGAATTAGTGTAAATGATGTGCGAGTACAAATTTGTATGGAGATTACATGGATTTCAATTAGTGTAAATGATAAGTCATGAAAAAAAAATGTTATGGAACTATCATATTTTCTTCTTTTGATCTACACAATTAGTATTTTCTAAACGTTTGTGCAAAAATATTGCTTTACAATTGATTGAATAGAGGGAGAGAAGGAGCATACTCGATCCAATTGATTATACACCTGCACTACATCTATATACGATTTTATACTCAATTTTTTTTTTGATCGGATACCTAAACACAAACAAAGTTCATTAAATTGTTCTATTGTTAGAACATCCCCAATGGTAAGTTAAGGTTGTAACTTGACTTGTCATTTTTTTTAGTTAATTATGTATAAGCTACACACTCCTACCATAGTAAGCTACATATAACTTGATAGGTCCCACATATTTTTAATATAATTTTATTATATATACAATTTATATAATTTATTTATGAGTCCATCTCTTGAAAGACGGGCTTTTCATAAGTTTTGGAAAGACCAAGGTTTGAAGTGTAAATTAGAAGAAATTGAGATACAATGTTTTGGATTGCATGAAGCGGATTATAAACTTTATAACTACTACATGTTGCATAATAAATTTTCAACATTGCAATTAGACCTTTTACCTTTTAGTATTTTAATTAAACCCCACTTTTCCATAAGCTTATGGAAAAATGATCTTTCCCAAGATGTTGTCTTTATTTATATGAGTAAATATTAACTTTATACTACTTTGTTATAAAAAATATTATAATAATTTAAATCTATATAATTTTCTTTATAAAATAATAACTCTATTTAACATGCATGTATTACATATATGGTGTGCTTTTCCAATGTGCAACCACTAGAAAGAAAATGAATATGCTATAGCAGTAGAGTATTCCATGTATTGTATTTCATGGATCAATAACGTATTACATATATGGTGTGCTTTTCCAATGTGCATCCACTAGAAAGAAAATGAATATGCTATAGCTTTAGAGTATTCCATGTATTGTATTTCATGGATCAATAACGTTTCTTTTATATTATTGAATGCATGCTACTATTTAAAATTGGAATGCAAGTATCTATAAATAACTCTTTTACAAGTTGAATTGGTATTGAACTATGAGAAAGTCTCATGAAAGGCGGCCTTTTCATAAGCTTATGGACAGTGTTCAGGGGCATTTGCCTTAAATGTTGTAATTTTTTATAAAATTTAAATATTACATTTTATAAGTTAAAACAAGTAATAATATGTATTTGAAGGTGAAAATATAAAAATATATGATATAAAAAATATTTTAAAAAATTTTAAATTTTGTATGTAATTTAAGAAATGCAGTGTATAAGGTAAGAAATAAGTGGTCTGTCCATAAGCTTATGGATAGGCTGCCTGTCAGGAGACCCACTCTTGAACTATAATATCATACTAGAAATGACAAATTATGATGAACAATTTTGTCAGTATCTTGCATTTCGTCAGTATTCTGATGAAGATTATGCTACACGATCTACTACAAAAAAATTGCTCTATCCCAACATATATTTTATGAATTATTTTTACTAATGTTGTTATAGAATTCTACAACGACACTAGGTAAGATAGTAAGATACTATCAATAAAATTTATGTTAGTATAGTTACGTATACCAACATTTTAAATATAGTGTTGTGATATCATTCTATTTCAACATGCATAATTTATGTCCAAACTAATGTTGGGATACATGAGTTATTATTAATTCATTATTAAATGTAATATAACACATATTATAGTTCTAAATTTACATTAAAAAATTATTGACATTGATGTAGTTATAGTGAGTCAAAACCAACATTACTGAGATGGTATCCTAAAAGCGTTCTGTTTTAATATTACAATATTTACGTGTACATTAAGTAACATTACAATATCATTTCGTTATGAATCGCTAAAAAACAAAAATTAAAATATGTAATTGAAATAATTATACATTAGTAGTTTTTAATTAATACACTAACAATAAATATTATATTTTAAAAAATCTAGATGTGAATTTAAATTAATAGATAGCACTGCTGCTAATTATTATTTTTAGTATATATATATATATATATATATATATATATTACACAATTTTATTTTTTGAAAAATATATCGTCCAAAAAATGTATCAAAGGAAGGTGGTGTCAAATATAAAATATAAACAAATATTTACTTTTAGGCAAAGTCTTGGAAAGACGGTCTTTCCATAGGCTTATGGAAAGACGAGTTTAATTAGAATAATAAAAGGTAAAAGGTGTTAGTTGCAATATTAAAGTTTTAGTATGAAACATGTAGTAGTTATAAAATTTATAACCCGGTTCATGCAACCCAAAAATTTTATCTTAATTTCTTTTAATTTACCTTTAAACCTTGGTCTTTCCATAACTTATGGAAATACCGTCTCTCAAAAGACATACTCTTACTTTTAAGTCTGTAAATATAAGATAATATCAAAGAGTTGGAAATATTTTGGTCTCCATCCGTATCCATTTAGGCGGAAATCAATTTAGGCGGTAAAAAATGGCACATAATTTCCCTTGCCCATTTTCTTCCTCAGTCAGTGATATTGGCTATTACCACTTTCCACCACCTTCTCAGTTATCTATTATATTGGAAAATTTCAATCATTTCAATCCGCTCGATCTCTAGTCTCAGATAGTATTGGAAAACTTTGGAGAGAAAAAAGGGCGCAGCCCTTCTCCGGACTTCCCGGGGCCGATTTTCTTCCACTTTCTCTCCTACGATTCAGAGTTTCCGGCGAGGAATCCGACATTAATGTTGGATTCCTCGCCGGGCATCTTTCAAGGTATGATTTGCGCTTGAATTTGAAGATTTGATCTTTGGATCTGGAGGTTTTGGGTGAAGATCAGACTTTTCGATCTTGAAGTTGGTGATGGAGCGTCTTTGATGATGATCTATCATTGTTCCAAGTAAGTTTTAATCTTTTGTTGATAGATCTAATCTGGATGATTGATGAGTGGTTTATTTATGATGAATCTGTGCGGATTTGTATGGAAGATTATTTGGTTATGGTGATAGTCAATGTGGTGTTCATGTTGGATTGAGAGCAGAGATGAATTTGAAGCATGAATTTTTTTTATAGTATTTGGAAGAGTTCATGATGGATCTTTTGAGAGGGCATTCATGTGATCAGGCAGCACACTGTCCATGATTGTTTGCTTTAATTGGAACTTCGACCAGATTGCTATGTTGCATGCCAAGAATTTAAATTTACTTTCTTGACTGATGAACACTCATGTGGGATTCAAGAATTTGGGTGTTTGAATGTTATTGTTTGATGGGGTTGATGGCTTGGGATTAGTCGGATTCAAGACAGATGTTTGGAGTTAATTGGTTTAATTGGAATCATTAACGACCATAGGCCCAAGGATTTCTCCTCGTTGTTTCAATCTCATGATAGTATTCAGATCTAGATGAATGAAGGAGCAGATTTTTCGTACAAGTGGGATTATTTGGATGTTGATTGTTAAAATTTTCCGGTCGGCTTCGCCGGAAAAACACTTTTTCCGGTGGGTTATAATGTTTATCATGCCTTGAAGGTTTCGGATTCGTTTTGGTTAAGTAATATCCGATCGGAAAAGTTGTTGGAAATTGTTGGTTTTTTGGATTTTCCGATCGGAGGTCACCGGGAAAACGATATTCCGGCGATGGAAAAGCATGGAATTGCCTCGGTTCTCTGGCCATAGACTCGGATTCGTATTTGTTCATGCTTGGGATGCATCTTAGGGCTAGAAAAAGAGATTAAATTGATGTTGATTTCATTGTTTTTGCTCGCCGGAAAAACGCGTTTCCGGCAAGGAGAAAGGTGTTTGTTTGGCCGGATTGCACTTGCTCGGTTTTGGACGTGGAAGCTCCTTGTTTTTGTTGCTAATTCAGGCCGAAATTGCACAAGGGAAGATGCCCAGATTTTGGTAGAATTTTTTGGCAAAATCGTTGCGGATTCCGGCGAAAAATCTCCAGATTCCGGTGGCTCCGGCGCCGGAAAATCGCGAGTCCTGCGAGGAACCCGCTTGGGCGCCGCCGGGTCAGATTACCCGATCAGGAAAAAATGGTTTAAGCAAAACTAGGGTTTTGACCCGGTTTGGATGCGGCGCGGGTCAAATGACCCGAAGAGGGCGGCCGGGTCAGCAAACAAAACTCTAGGGTTATGATTGTTGGGCCGACATGCTGGGCTAAAATATTTCTTCCACTGGGCCGAATAGGAGCACGGTTTGGGCGGTAGCTGCTGGAGGCTGTGTAGGGTTTAGGTCCGAATGGAGGCGACGCGGGTCAAATGACCCGCTAAGGGGCGGCCGGGTCAACAAATCAAAACCCTAGGGTTAAGGTTGTTGGGCTGAGTTGCTGGGCTCCAAGTATTAATTCCACTGGGCTGAAAATGAGCTTCTGGGCCGAAAGAAATTACCAAGTTTATGGGCTGATTTCAGGGACTCTTGGGCCTAATTAAATCTTAATATTTCAGCCTATTTCTTGGGCCGAATTTCCTTCATTTTGGGCTCTAATTTGTGGATTATTGTGGAGTTTTGGCCTTCCCTTTGGGCTAAAATTGTATTTGGTGGATAATTGCATATTTTCCACTTGGAGGGTGGGAGAGCGTCCTATCTACATTTGGTTGCTTGACCACAGGAGTTGGGTAGTGGGTTAATTAATTAGCGTACGCGAATTTAATTAACCCACTGCTAGTTGTTACTTGAAATTGACGGTCATTTTGCGCTCTATGCTCGCGCTACACTTTTGTGTTAAATTAGCATAAAGCTGTCCATTTGCTCAAAATGGAGTGGGCGATTACAGAATCGCCGGGCTTGACACACGCCGTATAAGTTGTGTCCGTTCTCTCCATCCTTAGGAGGACTATTTTTAGAGGGATTCACAAGAGCTATTGGCACGGCCTATGACACTCTTGCCCTCTAAATTAGTCTCGGTTCATACCACGAGAACGTTTGAAGGCCAATAACACCCCTCTATCTTCATCTTAGGGGTGTATATGGTAGAAGCTGCTCCTCCTTTGGCGGTCCTAGCTTCATTTGGATTCAGCACCACCAGCACATCATGGCGACCATTCAAGACCCGAGTACATCACACTCGGCTGCGTTTTTTGTCAACCACTGGCGTCCTCTTCACTATTTTCTTCAAGACCCGAGACCCGAGTCTCGGCTGCGACGAGGTTTTCATATGAAGAGCCAGTACACATTTCTGGTTGCTATGTATAGGTCCAGATTCACACATCTGGACTTGCAGTTCTTTCTCCCTAGGCTTAGTACTTTCTAGCTTAGGGTTAGCATTTCTTTAAAAAATAATTGGGGGGGGGGGAGGGGGTACTCATTTGGGTATCCCCCACCCCCACCCCCGCACTTCTTTTTCCCTAGGTTTTTAGCCTAGGGTTGGATTATGTTTTGTATTTGGTAGGGCTCTTTTCGAGCTCCACTGCAGGTTCCACCGTCTATACTATTTACCTATTTACTCAGATAGTATTGGAAAAATTCTAATGCTAAGTTCACAATTAGTATGTTCTATTCATATATCTTTTCCCATTATTATTGATTTTTTTAATTATTTGAACAAATCAGGTTTCGAATTGACAGGAATTGTGTACTAGAGTTTTGTTTGGACTTTACTACTCCAACTATTTTATGGTTGAGTGATATCTTGGATGAAGAATAAACATCCATGGAGAAGATAGGGAGGATGAAGAATAAACATCAATGGAGAAGATAGGGAGAACATCATGTATACAACCATTGCAACCAAACAAAAAAATAGGAAACTATGTTGATACAACAACAATAGTCACACTTAAGGTTATGTTCCCGACCGACACACATGTATATATATATATATATAATATTTTATTTCGTTTATAATTCATAATTCTGGTCTAACATGTTAATACTAAAGCTAGTTTACATATATAATTAGGATATTTAGTGGTTTGGATTGAGAGTATATGCATTTACTTTCTATTTATTTTGTATATTGGGTTGAAAAGCGCCTGTCTCTCAACAGACGGTCTTTCCCTTAACAGACGGTCTTTCCATAAGCAATAGAGTGACCAATGTTTAACGTGCAAATTAGAAGAAATTAAGATAAAATTTACGGGTTGCATGAATCGGGTTATAAACTTTATAACTACTCCACGTTGCATAATAAATTTTTAATAATGCAACTAAGACCTTTTACCTTTTATTATTTTAATTAAACCCCGTATTTCCCAAAACTTTGCCCAATGGAAAATCTTTTTTTAATGAAAACACCCGAAGGTGGGGGAGTTATGTATTAGGTTCCCCAGGCCCTATAGCAAGCTTAACCGTTTATACATAAGTATATCTAGATCCCTAGACACTTAGGCAACATTGTTGCCGCCAAAAAGTACTAAAACTATCTATAAGAACAACTATACATAGGTAATAAACGTCTGTGAAGAAGTTACGATCCAAAAGAGAGAATCTCCACCCCTTGTGTTAATTCTCTCCCTTGGCCAGGCAACTTCCAAAATATGAGTAATATAAAAGCTATAAACCTTTCTAGTCCAGGAGTGAGTACGAATGATATGGACAACACCAGTAAAATGGCATCCTCCAGTTCCTCAGTATGGCATAAATGAACTGGCAAAGCCAAAATCCATAAGAGAGCAGCAACATCCATCCAACCTCATTCAGAAACAAGTCCTACATATGAGAAACAAACCATAACTTAGCAGTATCTATTCAGAGCCATTATCATTTCTGCAAACTCGAATATAAGGTATGGATTCTTTGTCTAAAGTAATGAGGTCTTTTATATGCCTAGGGACATTAGATATAGAAAGGCCATGATCTGTATAAGAATGGTACTTAGCCAGAGCATCAGCTACAGAATTATCCTCTCTTAAAACATGTTGAAGAACAGATGTACCAAGCAAAGCCTTAACCTTATAAACTTTGTCAAAAAATTCCCATTGAGCAGCGTAGGGGTCATTTATCATATTGACCGCAATTTTTGAGTCTGATTAAATTATAAAAGTGTGGTCAAGCTGAGGGAAAAAATGACAAGCATGCAAAATGGCATCAATTTCTGCTAGTAGCAGTGAAGCAGCAGAAGAGGCAGCAGTACTTATCTTAATTGGGCAACAAAAGGTATCTCTAGCAATAAGACCAACAGAAGCTTTGTTGTGACTCCAAGAAGCATCCACATTAATTTTTATGAAACCAGGCTTAGGCCTTTCCCAAAAAATCTTAGATATGTTAGGCTTTGGAGGAGGTCTAAGCAGAGGTGATAGATGTATGAGTGAGGCTGGGATAGGACCAGAAGGAAACAGTTTAGGGGGACACACATATAATGTTAGTTTGATCAGTTCTTGCACCTCATTGAAATAGAATTGACTAAGAGGGGTTTATTATCAAATAAGAAACCATTTCTAGCTTTCCAGAGGCCCCAGCATATCAGAGAAGGAAGGATTCTACAATACAAGCGCTCAAATTTTGGTAAATCACTACAGTTCCAGAATAAATAAAACCTCTGTGGAATCGAATGAAGAGCATGTAGATTAAAATGGAGCAAAGATGCAAAATTTGACCACACTGCCTGAGCTATGTGACAAGATATAAAGAAATACTGAATCGAGTCAGAATGATAACAACCAGGGCATTTTGATGCTAAACTGAAACCCAAAGTCGTGAGCACATCATCAAATGGTAGAAAAGAATGCAATAATTTCCATGTAAAAATAATGATCTTTTTCTGCAAAGGGATCTTCCAGAGAGAAGTATTTGCAAGGAAGTTACCTGATGCTGCAGTTAAGGCCTTGTAGGCAGACTTGAAAGTAAAATTACCTGAGAAATCAGGTTTCCAAACCATTCTGTCATCCCTTTCCGATGTTATTTCAGCGCCCTGCAAAAACAGAAGCGTATCATACTCCAGGAAAGAAGAGATCTGATCCAAGATAGAGTTTCTATTAGTGATAAATTCAGCCACAGAAATGTTAGGCATAAGTGAAAAAATATTCTCTGGAATTTGGTTTATCAGAGGGCCATATGGACACCAGTTGGCCAACCAAAAACTACAACTCCCTTTGCCATGAATTATAGTAAAGTTATTTTCAGCAAAGGAGTTAATAGAGCAGATTCTTTTCCATGTTACAGATTTTCTGTGGGATGGGGGAAGTGCCCATAACAATTTAGACCACAAGGATGTACCTAGTTGACACTTCCACCACAGTTTAACTGAACAAGACTCGATTATGGCCTTGAAAGATCTAAAACTCAGTCCATTAAATTTAGTAGGCTTTGCTAGATCAGCCCATTTTTTCCAAACCCTGTTATTCTTATCCTCAGTCTTACCCCAGAAGAAATGAGACATTTTTTTCTCAATTAATTTAATGATACCTTTAGGGGGATTTGTTACAGTCCAAATATGTTGAGGAATAGAATAAAGGCAAGATTTTATTAAGACCATTTTCCCTCCTCCACTAAGCCATTTATTTTTCCAATTTTGAAGCTTGTGGTCAATGTTAGCCAGCAAAGGGTGATAATATCGCATTAAAGTTCTTCCCTTAAAGACTGGACAACCTAAATATTTAAAAGGAAAGATCCTTTTTTCATTTTTAAAATGGTTTTGACCTGATTAAGCTTGGCTGGTGTTGCTCTTTTACTTAGATAGAAATCCGATTTATCAAAGTTAAACTTTTGGCCCGAGGTAAACTCAAATATTTCAAGGAAAGCTTTGATCTTAATTAGATTCGACCTTGATGCTTGCATGAATATGATAGTATCATCCGCATACATTAGATGAGATACAGAAGGAATAGAAGCAGGAGTCTGAAAACTAGCCAATCTATTATTATGGAATATAAAAGCTAAACTCCTAGAGAAAGCTTCAGAAAATAAATTAAATAGGAAGGGCGATAGAGGATCACCTTGTTTAATACCTCTTGATGCCTTGAAAAAACCTACAGGATTTCCATTTACAAGTATAGAGAAATATGCTTGTCACAAATTATTCATGACAGCATTTAGAAAATTCCCATAAAAACCAAACTTGAGCAAGATTTGTCTAAGAAATTTCCAATTTACTCTATCAAAAGCCTTTCTTAAATCCAATTTCATAATGCAGTTTGGAGTTCTATATTTTTTATCTAGAAATCTGATCATTTCTTTTAAGTACAAGATGTTATCAGATATATCTGTGTTTGTCATAAATGCTGATTGGTTGGATGAAATCAAGTTTTCCATATAAGGTTTTAACCTTTCCATTAACACTTTAGAACAGATTTTATTCAACACATTAGAAAGGCTAATTGGCCTGAAATCATCAAATGAGCATGGGTAGGCTTTTTAGGTATCAAGGTAATCCAGGTGCTAGAAATTCCCCTGGGCATAGCAGTTCCAGCAATAAAATCATTAACAGCAGAAATCAAGTCCATTTTAATTATAGGCCAGCACTTAGAGTAAAATTTTGGAGAGAATCCATCCGAACCTGGGCTACTCATCTTGTTCAACCCTTTTATAACTTTTTCCAACTCAGCTTCAGTAACCAGAGAGGCTAGTACTTGATTATCTCTATCCTTAATAATATTTGGGATCTGACTAAGGAAATGAGAAAAGTAGGTCTCATCAGATTCCTGAGGGGGCTCAGTGAGCAAATCATAGAAATAATCAACAGCTGCATTTTGAATTCCAACCTGAGAGTGAATCCATTGACCAGCACCATTTTTTATTTTAGTAATCTGCAACTTACAATTTCTTTCCTGCACTACCTTATGAAAGAAAGTTGTATTATTGTCTCCTAACTTGTGCCACTTAAGTCTTGCTTTCTGCTTCCAAAATTTTTCCTTTTCTTTTAAAGCTTTAAGCAATAAGGCATTTTTCTCATTCAGTTTTACCCGTTCCAAGGTAGAGGGGGTCAAATCAAAGATAATTTCCTGTGTTCTTAAAGCCTCCTCAGCCTGTTTAACATTAAGGTCAATATTGCCGAAGCTATCTCTATTCCAGTTCTTTAGAACTTTCTTAAGTCTTATCAATTTTAGGTAAAATCTAAGCATACCTGTTTCAGCTAAAGGCAAATTCCAATTATCATTAATTAATACAGTAAACTCATTCCTCTGAAACCAGGCATCAATAAATCTAAAAGGCTTTGGATTGGAAGAGGTCAGAGAAGAGATTTGGAGAAGAAGGGGTGCATGATCAGAGGTCTGCCTATTCAGAATTTGAATGGAAGAGGATGAGAATTTAGAGTTCCAAGAGATGGTGCTAAGTCCTCTATCAAGTCTCTTAGAAGTTGGGTTCCTAAGCCTAGCATTACACCAAGTGAAAAGGTTACCAACTGTATTAATTTCTTGTATCCCATTCAAATTAATCCAAGAGTTAAAATCCCTAATACTACCTAAGCCAGGAGAACTAGGACCTCTATACTCAGACAGAGAAGTAATTGAGTTAAAGTCACCAATAAAAATTGTATCTCCTTTAGAGATAGGCTGCAGTTCTTTCCATAGGTTCTTCCTACCTTCCCTATTTCTAAGAGCATAAACAAAAACTGCATCCATATGCCAATTAAGGTAATGATGCAGAATAGTAACATGCATGAATTGTTCATGAGATGCTAGCAGAGAGACAGAAATTGAATTAGTCCACATTAACCAAATTTTCCCATTATACAAAGTCAAATTATGAGCAAAGGGAAGTTTCTGCATGTATGCTTGACAGGAACTATTGTCATGCATAGGTACAATGATACAAAGCAGCTGTATTTTCTTAAGTTTACATAAATTAGAGAGCCTAAGCATTGAAGTGTCCATGCCCCTAAGATTCCACACTAAGCAATTTACGTGAGAGTTTGCTATCATTGTTCACATGATTTATGACTTTTTATGGATGATCTAAGCATCATTCTGTTTAATTGGCTTAGATAATTGTTTTTCTTTGATTTAGGCTTACCTTGTTGCGTACCTGTAGGAGAAGAAATGGTAGGATTTTGTTGTACAGAATCGGCCTCCATAGATACCGCCGCCTCAGGAGTTTTCTCTTGGTTCTTAGAGCAATCCTCTAGAGTCTGCAAAACAGAAAATCTGTTTGCCATCTTTCCAGGCTGGGAAAGTGCCATTTTGTGATTTGGACTATACATTGGTATTGAAAAGGATCCTATCTGAATATCATCTTTACCATATGACAGAATAGGTGGTTTGGAAATAGCCGTATCCTTTAATAACCTTAAGATAGAATAATCTGAGCTGTCCTGAGTCTGAGTATTAGTAGTAGGAGAACTCTCAGTATTAATGATAACCATGGAAGGAGAGTCGTGTGATGAATTATAGATAGTACCAATTGATGGTCCTTCAGTGTTATCAATCGGAGGGGGTGATTGATCATCCACAGAGTCTAAAATTAAAGGTGCCTTATCAAATTTCTTACCAGTAGGCTGCCAATGTGATTGGGGTAAGGTTTGAACTAGATTTATTTCCTGAGTTATTTCCAATGAAAAATCCAATATGAAGTTGTATTATTGTTAAATATATTGTTTAGTTGAACATCTATAAGATATTTATACATTTTCTTATTTATTAATATCAACTTTTTATATTGTTATGCAAGTCACTAGAGCTCAACCCATCTACGAAGGGTGACAACATCACTGCATTTTAAGGATAATATTCTTCCTTTCCTTATTCTTTTTAGTTAGAATTAGTTTAGGATAATTTATTGTGTAAAACTGGATGTTTTTGGATAATTCAAAATTTTAGTATATATAGATTTGACAATTTCAATTTAGTTTGTATTTTTATTAAAATTTATGATTAATTGTTGATTAGATTTGCAGATCCTATAAGATTTGTAGATTTAGTTGACTTTGGCGATTATTGTTGACTATTTCAAACCATGATACTAACCATAGTCATATATATATATATATATATATATATATATATTCACACATCCATGCGTGGGTAATGAAAGCAAAATCAGACATTATAATCAATTTTTTCAATTTCAATTTTTAATGAATAATTATTTTTAACCACACTTTATACCTAATCCAACACTTCCTAACCATATTTAGAATCAACGTGTGTATAGCTCAAATGTGATTATAGATGTCTTATTTTAACAATTATTAATGTGTGTAAAGGTCGTTTTTGTTGTAGTGATCCAACCAAATTATATGTGAAACACACTTTCTGCATTTGAAGCATTAAATGCAGCAGACATCAAGCAGTTGCCCCACAATCTACAACTGCTTGGAAGCTGATGACGTGGACTCTGCAACAACGATGGGCAACCCTACTGTAATTTGCAAAATTTTGCAAGTAGGTCCAAAAACACCACCGTTGTAGATGCTCTTATATGCATATATTACTTCAAACATTTCTAATTATGATATAGTTTAGAGAGTCTGTCTCTTGAAATACTTATAGAAAGACCAAGGTTTAAAGTGCAAACTAGAAGAAATGAAAATAAAATTTTTGGGTTGCATAAATCGGGTTATAAACTTTATAACTACTACATGTTGCATAATAAATTTTTAATATTGCAACTAACACCTTTTACCTTTTATTATTCTAATCAAAGCTCGTCTTTCCTTCCCAAAACTTTGCCTAGCTTAAAATACATTTAATCACCATTTTTTTACCCTTTAATTCAGTTTATTCCACACAATTAACATTATAAAATTATTGTGCTACACTGGTATGAATAGAATGAGTACCCAATAAATAATCTATTTGATGCACAATGTTTGTACTCGATTCTACACGGGGACATTATTACTTGTCGCTTACTCTCACCTACCCAAATTAGACTTGCTTCTATTATAAGTTAGAGTTATGGATACTCCCTTCGTCTTATGTTAATCTGCTCACTTATAATTTAGGGGTGTCCCACCTCAATTTTAATTTCTGATTTTTGTTAAAAAATGTCAAGTTGACTTGGCCCAAAATTCCATTTTTACCCCCTTATATTAGCTGAAATGGCATTGGACTTGTGCTGATAATTAGGATTTAAGGGATAAATTAGGTTGGCTTCTCTCTCTCCCTTTTTTTTCAAAATCCAAGCAGCTTTCTCTCTTTCTTACATTCTCTCTCTTCTCTCGAACCTTCCTGCTCTCTCTTCCCCTTCCTCTCCCTCTCCCTCTCCCTCTCTCGAATCTTCCTTCATCTCCATCTTCCTCTCCTCTTAATCTTTTCATCTTCTATGTTTTTTTTTGTCTACAAATCCTCTCTTTCACCCAAAAGTGGTTACGGCCTCTCGAATGAACAACGGTGGCTTCGTGTTTTCGCATTCGAATTCGTATGTCTTTAATTGTGTTTTTTCAAAAATATATGGTTAAATGTTCATCCCTCTTGCGTTCATAACGATTTTTACTTGTTTTTTCGATTGAGTTTTGTTAATATGGGAAAATTGGTTATAGTGTCTCAGATCTTGTTGCTTGAAGGTTGTTTTAATGTTTAAAACGGTTTGAATGTTGAAGAATATGTGTTATCTGGTAATATTATTGCTTAGATTTGAGCATGTTTGATATTTTTAGAGCTTTTAAGTTGGGATTTTTGCTCTATTTTTTATCTGTTTGCTCTGAAGTTGGGCCTTTTTCTTTGTTTTTGCTTCGTTTGCTCTAAAGTTAGGGTTTTTTTTTTGCCTTTTTTAACTTTGTTTTTGCTTCATTTACTCTGTGTGCTCTGAAGTTGGGGTTTGTGCTCTACTTTTACTCCATTTTGCTATGTTGTAAAATATTGTAAAAATATAAATGTGTGATTTTATTGATGGTACAAGGATGCTATATAAAGGCACCATATACAGAAATACAAATGGAAAAGAATTCTAACTATGGTACAAGATATACATAGAATATAACAAAATATCTCCTAACCACCCCTTCTCAAGTTGGAGCATGTGGATCACGAATGCCTAACTTGTAGAGAAGAGTCTGAAATGATTGTCGTCCAAGAGCTTTAGTAAATAAATCCGCAGGTTGGCTGGAAGTGCGAATATAATGAGTAGCAAATTCTCTGTACCGTACCAAATCACGAACAAAATGACAGTTAATCTCAATGTGCTTCGTCCACTCATGAAACATAAGACTGGCTGCAATGTGAAGGGTGACCTAGTTGTCACAATATAAACACATTGGAGAAGAATGACTAACCCCCAAATCTCGAAGAAGGGACTTAAGCCATATCAACTCACAACAAACTACAGCCATGGCCCGATACTAAGCTTCGATGGAAGAATGAAAAACCATCGGTTGCTTCTCAGTCTTCCACGATATAGGGGATTCACCAAGAATAACAAAATATCCTGTCAAGAAACTTTGAGTAATTGGACAAGCAGCCCAATTCGAGTCACAGAAAGTTGACAGCTATAGAGAACTCTGAGCAGAAAGAAATAAACCTTGACCAGGATGGCTCTTCAAATAGTGCAAGACACGAAGGGCAGCATGCCAATGTGTGACGCGTGGCTTCTCCATAAATTGCGCTAAAGTATAGACCGAATAGCTGAGTTCCGGTCATGTGATCGTCAAATAAAGAAGTTTCCCAATACAATGATGGTATTGCGCAGGATCGGGATGTGGAGGACTCGTCGAATGGGCCAAATTGTGCTGTTGTTCCATCGAAAAATCCGTAGGCTTTGCAGCTAGCAATCTGGCTTCATGTAAGATGTCAAGAGTATATTTCCATTGTAAACAAAACATACCATCAGGTCTCCTTGCAATCTCAATACCCAGAAAATACTTCAGAGCACCAAGATCCTTCATATGGAAGCATGAGCTGAGATACTTCTTGAACTCGATCATCAAGTCCAAGGAACATCCAGCAATAATAAGATCATTAACATAAACCAGGACATGCAGGGTAACACCATTACATAAATAAGTGAACAAAGAGTAATCTGCTTTACTCTGAACAACCCCAAAAGTACGTAGAGCAGTAGCAAGTTTTGCAAACCAATTGCGGGGAGCCTGGCATAGACCATATGGGAATTTGCGAAGCTTGTAGACCAAATCCGGAACAGGAACAGAGTAACCCATTGGAGGATGCATATAGACTTCCTCATCTAAGTCACCATGTAAGAAAGCATTGTGAACATCCATTTGATGAATGTCCCAATTCCAAATTGCAACAACAGCCAAGAATAAATAAATAGAGCTCATCTTGGTGACCAGGGAAAAAGTCTCAATAAAATCAGTTCGTTCAATCTGTCAATTGCCAAGAACAACAAGGCGAGCTTTATAGCACTCAATAGAGCCATCAGATTTGAACTTGGTCTGATACACCCATTTGCAACCAATGGCATGTTTGTCAGCAGGGAGAGGAGACAGAACCCAGGTATTGTTCCGTTCAAGGGCACTAAGTTCATCAGACATGGCCTCTTGCCAGTAGGGATGGCAAGAAGCCTCGGAATAGGTAGCAGGGTATGAGCTATCAGTCACTACATCCAAAAATGCAGTATGGGAAACCAAAAAATTATGATAAGTAAGATAATCAGCAATAGAGTAACAAGTACCCGAGGACAGATCAGGCAGAGTAGTGAGAGCAACAGAGGGGGGGTTATTTCCTAAGTAGCAGTGCAGACATAATCATGCAATTTAACTGGAGCACGATGGATGCGAGTACTCGACAGTCGAAGAGGCGGCAGAGACTCAGAACCCGTGGAAGAAAACTCCAGCACCGGGATCAACTCGATCGGCGGAGCAATAAAGTCTGATTGTGGCTTGGATGTACATGGTTGCGGCACCGTAGGTGCTAGCGGCACAGAGGAGGAGGCCGACTGGAAGGCCGGAGGAGATGTCTCGGCCAAAATTCAGTGAATCGCTAGTGGCTAGCCGGTGTTTGGTCAGCCGACGGTGAGTTGGCCGGAATCTGGCAGGTCATCGGTGAGTTGGTCGAAATTTGGCCGGTTGCCGGTGGTGCTGCCAAACTCTGGCTGGTTGCCAGTGAGTTAGCCGAAATCTGGCCGGTCGTCGGTGAGGTGACCAAAATATGGCTAGCCACCAGCTGGCTTGTCGAAATTTGGCCGGTCAACGGTATGAAGGTGGTAGGGTCCGACGGTGGCATCTCAAGTGGCGGTGGTGCAGCTTGCTCCTCGGTGGACTTGACGGGAACAAGATTTTCAGGAATCAGAGTAAATGGAAAACAGTCTTCATAAAACACAACATCTCGGCTGTCAAACACAGTGAGAGACTCTAAGTCATAGAGGCGCCATGCTTTCTTGGTAAGATGATATCCAAGAAAGACACACTTGTGACTTCTGGATGCAAACTTATCTCGCAGCTTTGGAAGTTGGGATTCAAAGCACAAACAACCAAACACACGGAGATGGTTTGAACTGGGCGTGTGGCCATGAAGCATTTGATAGGGTGAACGACCATTCAACACCATTGCAGTAAGAATGAATTCTCCCCAGAAGTCAATAAGCAAATGGGCTTGGAACCGAAGAGCACGAGCCACGTTAAGAATATGGCAGTGTTTTCATTCCACGCGTCCATTTTACTATGGCATGTAGACAGTGGATGTCTCCAACTGGATTCCTTTCTCATCAAAGTAACGTCTGAGAGGAAGAAATTCAGTTCCATAATGACTGGGAAACGACGACGGCAGTAAAGGAGGACGGCGGCAACGACGGCTAGTAAAGGAGGATGGTGGCAACGGAGGCTAGTAAAGGAGGACGGCGGCAACGACGACGGTAGTAAAGGAGGATGGCGGAAACGGCTTTGGCGATCTCCCAAAGTTGTGCAACCAATAAACCCCACCCTGCTGATCACCTGCGCCAATCACTGTCCTCGTGCTGATATCCTGAATGATACATAATTTTTCAGTAAGCAAGACTAAGCATTTTAAGGCCGCGGTTAACTTAGCAAAAGAAAATAGATTGCAACGCAATTCCGAAATAAATAGAACATGAGTAACAAGTATGTCACCAAAATATAGGTTCACATGATGAGAAGCAGTAGATATAGAGCCATCAGGAAGAATAACATTAACATGATCAAAAAGATCAATATCATGCAGAAGATTCTTGTCACCGGTCATATGATATGATGCGACGGTATCAAGAATCCAAGGTAAAAAAAACTTACTTGACGTATTGTCAAAACTAGTCAACTTATAGAACATGTTAATAATCGAGTTCCACTGCTTTTTAGACAAGGCGGGACCGAAAGCTGTCTGATTAGCATCGGAGAGAATGGTTGCGGCATTAGCAGTAGGTGGAGTCACGGTGGCAATGACAGGTGCGGCTCCAATGAAATGCGCGGAAGCTGGGGCGCGAGTTCGTTGAGGCTGAGCTCTCTGACCAGAATTTTGTTGTCGCTATTGCTCAAACCATTCGGGATAACCATCAATTTTGAAACAGGTAGCAACATCATGACCCTTGCAGTTGCAGTGAGTACAAATGAGAGATTTTCTATCAACGACAGGGGCGGGCGCGCCGGGACTTTGGGCGATGGCGGACGGTTTGGACTGTGGCTGAGGTCGACGAGCATGAACAATGGTCTTGTGACGCTCCTCCTGAATGGCAAGCAAGTGAACACAACCAATAGGAGGCAAAGGGTCATGTGTCAAGTTGTGAGATCGCAACGAATGGTATTCTTTATCCAATCCAATGAGAAATTGATGAATCATTTCCATCTCACAAGATTCAACACCAGTATGAACAGCAGGTTAAACACATGTTTGAGCAAGCAAGCAAGTAATCAATTCATCCCACAACTTCTTACATTTAGTATAATATGCAGCAACAGATTGACCATTCTGGTGACAAGTATAAATGGCCGCACGAAGTTCACACATGCGTGGACCATTACCAAGGGTAAAATGCTTTTTAAGATCATCCCAAAGATCCTTAACAGATGCACGATAAGTAATACCAGAATGAATGGATGGATAAGAGTTTAAACCACCCAACCAATAAGCATAGAATTCACACTATTCCAGTCATTATAAAAAGGTTCAGTAGGCAAAGGCTTCATAGTAGAACCATAAAAAAAACCCTCCTTATGCTTTGCAGAAAAATCATTAAACAGGGAAGCACTCCATTCATTATAGTTATCACCCTTAAAGATCTCAAGACAGATTCTCAAACCTGGATAATTTAACGGATGAACGTAGTAGAGATGAGAGAAAAGTCACCAGAGGAGTGGCGAATGGTCATTGATGCGGCTTACACGGCTTCCTGGAAGATGGTAAAATCTGAGGCAGGAAAGGCATA
Source organism: Rubia yunnanensis (assembly GCA_037428765.1). Lineage (NCBI taxonomy): Eukaryota > Viridiplantae > Streptophyta > Magnoliopsida > Gentianales > Rubiaceae > Rubia > Rubia yunnanensis. The sequence continues at coordinate 22,200,253 of CM075061.1, read as the reverse complement.
TGGATGCAGCGGCATCGAGATGATCACTGGTAGAGGTGTGGTGGCATCGATGTCACCGCTGGGCGGCAGAATGGCTCTGGCGAGTGGGCCAGGAGGCGGTGGCAGGGAATCCGATGGTCAGGCGGTGGCATCAGAAACAACAGGATTAAGTGCAATGATAATATCTTCAATTTCAACATGATCAAGAGGATCCATGATGACAAGAAAAAGAGCGACAGTCGGACGACCTTGAACTGCAGTGGCGGCACGTGGTAGAAAGCACCGACGGGGCGTAAAGTCGGTGGCAAGCGGAAGATCGGCACGTGAGGCGCGATTATGGTGGTGGAAAAATTTAGGATTTAGGTTTTTAGGATTTTAGCTCTGATACCATGTAAAATATTGTAAAATATGAATGTGTGATTTTATTGATGGTACAAGGGTGCTATATAAAGGCACCATATACAGAAGTAAAAATGGAAAAGGATTCTAATTATGGTACAAGATATACATAGAATATAACAAAATATCTCCTCAACATCTGTTTTTGCTTCATTTGCTCTGCATGCTCTGAAGTTGGGGTTTTTGCTTTGCTTTTACTCTATTTGCTCTGTGGTTTTTGCTCTATTTTTTTTAATTGATACTGTGCTCTATTTTTTTTTCCAGATCTCGACTGAAGAAGATGAAGTGGAGGTTTAGAAGCCATTAGCTAAAAAATGCAGCTTTTTAAAAATTTGATTTGTAACGAATTAGTGGAAATTTTTGTAAATTTGAATAGTAATATTAGTGTGTAATTTTTGTAATTAACATTGAGCAGTCACTATTACCCATCAGCTTTTTGTCATTTCAATTCATCTTTTTCAGACTTTTATCACTGTAGAAAAATACTCCAATTTCAATCTCAATATGCTTCGTACGCTCATGAAAGACATGATTAGCAGCAATATGAATAGCAACCTGAGTATCACATAAAAAGCTTATAGGAGAAGAATGGACAATGCCAAGAGAACGAAGTAAAGATTTCTACCATATTAATTTGTAGCAAACCACATCCATAGCACAGTATTATACTTCAGGCGAAGAGCGAGAAACCGTATGTTGCTTTTTAGTCTTCCAAGATACAAGAGATTCATCAAGCATCACTAAATATCCAGACAGAGAATGACAAGTAATAGGGCAGGCTTCCCAGTCCGAATCAAAATAAGCAGTTAAATGCCAAGAACTCTTAGCAGAAAGAAAAAGTCTTTGACCTGGATAGTGCATCAAGTAGTGTAGAACACACAATGATGCATGCCAATGTGTCATACGTGACTCTTGCATGAATTGAGCAAGAGTTTGATCTGAATAACTCAACTCAGGTTAAGTGATAGTTAGATAAATCAATCTCTAATCAGATGATGGTAGTTCGAAAGATCCACAAATTGGTGACCAATTGCACACGCAAGGCCATGTCACTGTTCCATCGGAAAATCACTTGGCTTAGCCGCTAATAAACCAGTGTAATAAAAAATATCATGAACATATTTTTGTTTAGAAAGAAACATTCTATAAGGATTGCGAGCAATCTCAATTCCAAGAAAGTACTTAAGAGGACCAAGATCCTTCATGTGAAAGCAAGAACTCAAGTATGTCTTGAATTCATCCATAGGAGTAGGCAAAGCACCAGTAATAATCAAATCATCAACGTAAACCAGATCATGTAACTCCTGGGAATCATGAGTAAAGGAGAATAAAGAATAATCTGCCTTACTCTGCAAAAAACCAAATATAGCAAGAGCCTCGACCAGTTTTTTAAACCAATTGCGATGAGTTAGACAAAGACCATATAATGATTTCTTAAGCTTGCAAACAAGACCAAGAGTAGGTACCTGATAACCAAAAGAGGTGCATAAATACCTCTTCCTAAAGTTTTCCATGTAGAAAAGCATTATGAACGTCCATTTTATGAATGTCGTAACCCTTAATCACCACAACAACAAGAAATATAGGTACATAACTTAACAATAGGAGCAAAAGTTTTGGTAAAGTCAGCCCCTTCAATTTAACAATTACCTAAAACAATAAGGTGGGCTTTGTAATGCTCAATAGAACCATCAAAGTTGTATTTAGTATGGAAGACCCATTTACAACCAATAGCCAAATTTCCAGGTGGGACAAGTGATATAACCCAAATGGTTGCGCTCAAGCACATCAATTTCCTCTGCCATTGCTACTTGCCAGTGTGCAAGATGCTTCAGCATAAGAAGAAGGATCTGTGCTAGAAGTTTCCGCACCCAAAAATCTAGAATGCAAAATTGAAAAATTTTCACAGGAAACATAATCAGCAATGGGATAAGTAATACCCGAGGACAATGACAAAGTCAGAGAAAGCAAAGCAGCAGGAGGGGTGGTTCTTGGTGGTGACTGAGCAAACATATTCTTGAAGATGAGAAGGCAGATGATGAACCCGCAAGTTCTATCAAGTAAAACTGGGCTCGAGCTCTGACTCAGGTTTATAAGCCATCTCGTCAGAGGTAGCAGGAGCCGATGGCTCTACCTCAAAGGAGGCCAATCTTTGGACCTTGATCATATGCGTGACATAGAAGTTGGCAGCTGGTAAGTTAACCAGATCGATAACGGAAATGTGAGAAGGCGGCGGTAGCTCTGGCGAGAAGATGGGAGTGATAGGCAATTAACAAGGTTGAAGTGGATGGCACACCGGTGATAGAGGTGTTGGTGGCAGGAAACACGACGAATGGTGGATCGTGAAATGATGACTTGGGCGGTAATGTCCAATGGCACTAGAATTGCATCACCATATTGCCCAAACATAGGTTCAGTTCGAAGCTCGGGTTCAGAATCATAAACTTGAGCGTAAGGGAACTGATACTCACAAAAGATAACATCATAACTATTAAATAAAGTCTGATAGTCGAGATTATAACCACACCATGCCTTCTTTCCTGCAGAGTAACCTAGAAAAAAGCATTGAAAAATCCTAGATGCAAATTTATTGCGGCAACGAGGCACTTGAGAAGCAAAACATAAAAAACCAAAAACCCTGGGAAGAGCAAAATTTGGTTCTCGCCAGTGCAACAACTGGTAAGGAGTCTTTCCATCCAACAAACGTGTAAGAGTACGATTAATCAAGTAAGTCGCAGTCAAGACACATTCTCCCCAAAATTTAATAGGTAGATGAGCCTGAAAGCGAAGAGCACAAGCAACATTGAGAAGATGTCAATGCTTATGTTCAACAAAACCATTCTGCTAGGGCATATCAACAGAAGATTTTTGAAATAAAATTCCTGTTTCTGCAAAGTAAGACCATAATGATTCTGTGTCATTATCTGCTCGAACTATGCAAATGTGCACCAAAAATATCTCAAAATAAAAGCACAAAAATCCTTGAATATGGCAGCAACTTCTGATTTTGTCGCAAGTAGATGAACCCAAACTACCCAAGAGTAGTAATCAAATATGGTTAGAAATTAAAAGGCTTCACTAGTGGAAGGGTAATTATAAGGTCCCCAAACATCACAATGAACCAATTCAAAGGGACGGGTGTTTTTAAGTCAAACTTAACGAAAAACTATTTCTAGATTGTTTTGCTCGATGACAGATTGAGCAGGGAGCAATGGTATTAAACATCTAAATGATTATCTTTAATAAAAGAAACAGAAGACAACAATGTAATTGAAGGATGGCCAAATCGTTGATGCCAAAGATTATAAAAAATAGAGGACCTGGAGATGACAGAAACTAATGGTGCCTGTGTCGGGGAGGAAATTTCTTCAAACGTTCACATCCAATAAACCCCACCCAACTCTTTACCCACGCCAATCATTGTCCTCAAGCTAATTTCTTGTAATATGCATATATTTTCGGTACACACAACTAGATAATTAAGGGTAGCAAGTCACTTAGCTCAAGATAACAATTTTCAACGCGATTCAGGGATAAGAAAAACATGTGGTAGAATAATATTCCCAAGACGTAAAGGGCCTTGGTAAAAAACAGTAGATATGTGGTATACACCTCCCTTAACCACGAAAAGTTTATAGCATAAGTGATACCTCGAGCCATGCGAACCTAGTAAATGATGGTTCGTATAGAAAGAGAAATAGCATCACTAATAGCAACATCTCGCCTGGAGTGAGCCATCCTAAGCGAACCTAGAAGAAGAGAAGGTTCATACCTATAGCCATGCCACTAAAACCATGATTTAAGAATATGATCCATGATCTACAGAGATTGTGGAAAATACTAGCCATAATTAGGTGATCCGTGCAACAAAAGAGGTAGAGACATTTTCCTATACATTACTACTATATTGATCATTTACTGACTGAAGCAGCAGAAAAGATCCCGGGGACTTCCCTGGGACCTTTCTATGCAGGTTTCAAGAGGATGATAAAGACTCCAGTGCTGAATTTGGATATTATGTTGGTCTAGAAGGAATTCCCCACATCAGTGGTGCCGACTGTGGGGATCGAAATTTTCTTTTTAGTCATTCATAGTACATAAGGAGGCTAGATTCCATGTTAAAATAGGAAAAAAATAAACTTGAGAGCAGACATATATATTAGCAAGACGGAATATGATGAACGATTACAGTAAACAAAGAACAACTGGTCACCATACACACATGGTCAGTGGATGAAACTACAATACAAGCTTGAACATCTTGCAACCATGAGTAAGGAACCGTGACCCATGACAAAAGAAACATCAAATAAAACAAGCTGTAAGGTTAACTATCAGCAAAACACAACACTAGTGAAGCTAGCCATAGGATGAGTCGGCAAAGCCTCGAACATGCAGAATTGGATGTCAGCAACGACGGGAACCCGATTTGGTCACACAACGGTAATACATCGCTTGATGAGATGTTAAATGCATGTATTTTCCAAAGCATTTACGATCTCTTTGGTTATCTTTTTGTTAGAAGATTGCTAGATTTAGTCGGTTTACATCATAAGGGGTTTAGATAACCATTTTTGGTTTTCATATATAAATCCTTCATTTTCTAATCTATTTTGTTTCTAATAGGTTTTTTGTCCGTACGAGTATCTAGATTCCTTTTTGTGAGCTTAATTTGTAGATTGCTCATAAGCAATTCAGAGTAGCTTAGTAAGGCCATTCACAAGGATGGTAAAAGACTGAAGGCCACTTAAAAAGTGGTAGAAGATAGATTGAAGAAGGAAGGCAAAGTAGCGGAGGAAGTATGATCCGAGTTTTTGTAGCCAATTTCTGAGAATTATCCAAGATGAATTTGTGCCCATGGATAACATCATTGGATTCGTCTTCGCGAGTACTATAAAACGACTACATAAACTCTCAAAATAGATTAGCGGTTCACCCGTAGCGGCCAAAAATGAAGACCGGCAGAAGACTCGGTGCAGGCTGCACCATATATCATGGCCCGTGAAGGTAGTAGCAGCCCAAAATGAAGACCGGTGGAAGACCCGGTGGTGCAGCCCGCACTAACGAATTTTACCAGTTTCTCTCTTTTATTTTTGCTTTGGCTTCTTTCTTTTTTAATAACTCCATTTGAAACTTATCTCCAAGAAACCGTAGGAAGCATTTATTTTTAATAATTTCTCCTATGTTTACTATGATTTTTTGTTCTTTTATTGTGGGTTTAGTTATTCTAGGCTAAATATACTCTTGAAAGCAATTAATAAGAATTTATAGTATGAATTTGTGAGATTCAATTTATCCTATATCAAGTATGTTTGTTCTTTCTTGTGTGATTAATGCATGATTTAGAGTAGGATGATCAACTAGTTGAAGATTGTGGGTTAGTTATTTTTCTAGGTTTTTGGTCAAACCCGGAAGACTTTGACATTTTCTCGATGTGATTATTGTTGGTCAATGCTAGGTTATAATTAGGAGTGACAACTAATTATGTTATTGATTGATAAGATTTCTTAGATTTAGGATGAATTTGAATGGGTTTGGATAATTATCAACGTGGCTCACAAATAACGATTATCATTGAGGCAGATCCTTGTAGTCGTTATTAGTAGATATACTTGTGCTATCTATGTGTTTCTCGCTTATAGGACATTATGGTAGTTGTGTTGGGTCTCCATATGTATTGATATCCTTGGAGAAGCCTATGACGCCGATTGTTTAGAGTGACCCGAGGGTAAGGGTTATTGTGTGGCACCGATCGCTCACTCGAAATATGACCGAGGAGAGGCGAGAAATGTTTTCACTCGAAAGGTGTTGACAAGTTCTCCAAAATATGTGGTTAATGCATAAAAATAGGATAAGTAGTCGATGATCAAAGGATGACTATAAATGGAAACCAATGATGCCCAAGACTTGTTGTCATATTAATTGCATCCTTCGTGCTAGTATGATCGTAGTTGTATTGTTTTCTCTAGTTGTTGGTTAATTTAGTTGTTCAAAGTAATCGTAGTGTTTTCTAAAATCAAAGCCCTCAAACTTGGTTACCACACATGTAGAGTGAATTCTTCGTGTGCTTTTTAACTACACTTTAACACTCGATAAAACTCTCTTTTCCTCGTAGACGGCCCCGTCTTACCGCTAGCTACTATTTAGTAGTAAGCCGTAATTTGGGCCTATAAATACTATCTTTGAGAAGTACGGTAACGGCCTCCCATCGTTACATTACATCATCATAGATAAGGTATGGTTACACCCAGGTATGCAAAATACACCTCGCGCAATATAAAATCTCATTCATATAATACTTGGAGAAAATGCTTTCATACAAAGAATATGAATTCAGAAAAAACTAGAACTGTGGAATACAACATAAGCTTCACATTTATCATAGAACAAAAATACCCCCACCCTAGAAGACGTAGACCTTGTGTAGAAAAATACATAGGAGTACTATACGTCAAATCAAAATTGGTGATGCATGAACAACATTCTAGATCTCATAAACTAGCTTTAAAATGATACAACCGGGTTAAACCACAAACCTTCAAACATACAATCCGATAATATCTATAAAAAAACTCGAATGATGCGGAATACAATCCGAACATGATAAACACACATAGGCCATACATAACTTCCCAAGAAACAGGATAATAGATTTCATCCCCCCATTCTTATCTAGGTAGTGCTCCTAGGAATACCACTATTACAACAATTTGACGAGATAAGTGTAACAATAACAAGATTGCTACACTCAAAATGTCGGACCCGTCTAAAGAAATTACAGGCGGCTATTAGGGTTAGAACCACCACATGCATTGTATATCCCCCACTCCTAGAAGTTATTTGGGGTGGATCTGGGCGATGAAGCCCACATTAGTTCTTCTTTGTGCCCGTCCAATAGGTTTTTGAGATAAGATCACAGAACCACCACCTTCCTTCACTTCACATTCGCTAATCCCACTCATCGATCTTGTCAAAAGACAACAAATATAAATAAAACAATTAAAACAATTGATATAACATATATTATAGCTAAAACATATCTCACCAAAACTTTGAAGAACCTCCATCCAAACTTGATAAGGTCTCAAACCACATCCACAAAAAAAGTTACACTATGTAGAATCATCCATTAAAACACAAAACTCATGAAAACACTCTGTCAAAATGCCTATCACTATGCATTTAATAATGTTGTGATAGAAGCCCTTATACAGGCACAACAAGCCTAGGAAATCAAATAACTGAAGCACCCTCACGATCCCAAAAAACTAGCCAGAGGGAAAGTGGCTTGGGAAAATAAAAAAACTTATTGCAAGAAACGCCAAATGTGTCATCATTTCCCGCATGTACGACTCACTAAAGAGCCCTAAACACATCAGTGGTTGGTTTAGTAATCCTAAAAAGCAACATTGGCTTGGTGTTACAAGAGTTTTAAAATATCTTTAAAACACAAAGGATTATTGTATCAATTACAAAGGGTATTCTTCGGCTCTTGAAGGTTATTCTGATGCTAGTTGGATAAAAGACAAAAATGACCACTCATCTACAAGAGGGTGGGTCTTTTTGTTGAGTGGTGGAGCAGTTTCTTGGCTGGTTTATGAGTGATAAGGACATAGGCCACCTTCAGTGCATTCAACAAGAAATGCACTCTTTTCTTCCATCGAATGTAATTTCCCCCATCAAAGCAATCAAGTTTAACCACGTTGGATGCAACTCCTTGACATTGCTTGTCATTTTTATTGTTTGGAGACAAAGCCTTAAGATTGTTGGTTGTAAAGTGTGTTTCTTACTAATCAAAATGGCAACAAGAAAATTGAGGAGATAACAAAGGATGGATATATTAGTGAATCTTCAAATTGTGCACAAAGCACTTTAGTTAAGGCTTTATTTGTTCCCTTTTGTGTGCAAGTAATACAAAAAAAAACCTCTTAGGATAAGATGAAGTAAAAGTTGGAAAAATTTACACTAACTGCACTAACTTCTCAACACCAATAAAAAACAGAATGAAGAGCAAGAGCTTTAGAGAATGGAAGACGTGTTTCTTTTTCTTTCTTTTCTTATGTTTTGTTATATTGTAGTGTGTCTAGAATGACAAAGGAGAGCTCCTTTTATACTTGTCCAAGAGAGATTGACATTGATGTATTCTCTTTAATTTCATGAGTTGAAACTCCTCCATAAACTTAAAACATAAGTTTCATGAATTCATAGGATAACTTACACACTTTAAAATAACACTTACTTTGATCTTTAAACTTGTATCAATTACAAGAATTTACCACTAGTTTAATGTCAAGTAACTCATGCATTACATGTCTTTCAATTATTGAAAATATCTAACAACATAGACTTCTGGAAACTAACCACCTCGAGGATGCTACACACTCCTACACCAAACCCCATAATTTACAAAACATTTCTTGTATACAAAGCATATATCGTGGATTTGTGGCAACTTTTGGTCCTGATGCAGGGGCTCGGTTTTCAATTAACCAATATGGATAACCAATGGTACAAAAACAGGTAGATCGTGACCCTTTTGGCCACAATCGGTGCAAGTAAGAGACCAACGGTCAATGGCGGTGGCAAGGTTACATCTTGGTGCGGTGGCGGCTGAATTTGGATCCGGGGATTTTGCCTGATGACATGCAGCAAAGGCCATGGTGTCTGTCGGGTAAATAGATTCACGGGATAAGATGAAAGTCTTCTCATGCTCCTCCTGGGAGACAAGCGAGTAAACCTTGTCGAGCAAAGGCAATGGATCATGTGCAAGGATATAAGAGCGATGAGTAGCTGATAAATCATTTCCTCTCTCGTTCAATCTAAACCATAACAACATTTGGGCATGAAAAATAGGTTCTTAGATGCTTGTAAGCATGCAGATCATTTCAAAGCTTCTTGGATCTGCCAAAATAAGCGTTAACAACCTGACCATTCTTTCGACAGTTGTAAACGTCTGCATGAATGTGACACATACGTGGGCCATTACCAACTAAGAAACACTGTTGGGGATCATCCCACAGCTCCTTAACCGAGTCATAGTAAGTGATAACAGAACAAATGGATGGATCGAGGGTTTGAACAATCCAACCAATAAGCATAGATTTAAACTACTCCAAATATTAGCACAAGGCTCATCGGGAAAAGGCTTGGTGATGGATCAATCCAAGAAACTAAGCTCAAGTCTAGAATTAAATCCATGACGAATATCAATGCTCCAATCGTTATAATTATCAAGACCCTTCAAGATCATAGAGAAAATAAGCAAACCCGTGTGATCTGAAGGATGGACATAAAACAGATGCGATGCAGGCAGAATGGCGGAACCACCGGCAGGACGTAAAAAATTGGAGAAAGCCAAGGCATTTCCATTGAGCAGGAGCTAGTGGAGCACACGGCGGAGCAGGGTGGTGTTATCGAGCAGTGGCCTCCACGAGCGGTGGAGGTTGGGCGGCATCGTGGAAGGGCAGTGACAGATCAACGACCGGAATATGGACTTTATAAAAATTACCAATTAAAACTTGATCAATGGGATCCATTTGACGACAACAGTGGCTTGTGGGCAATAGTAGTGGTGGCACATGGAGACGGTGGAAAATAGATGCGGCGGCACGTGATGATGGCGGCGGTGCTGTTCACTGCTGCAGCAGACGGCAAGAGTAGGGCGGTGATGCGTGTCGTGGCCGTTAGCCCAAGCCAATTCTTGATCTGGTCCAACAAAGCCTCTAATCTACGAAAGGAAAATAGACGCAGAGAATCCAGGGGGAGATTCTCTGATAATCTAGTTAACAAATGGTAGGGAGAAAAAGTAGACAATAGAGTGTTACCAAAAATAGAAGACATACCTCCTTATTTATACTATTCTAAAATCCTAATATCCTTGGTTTATGACCTAGCTTCTTGTCTTTTGGTGAGTGGCCCAATAACAAGCCCACTCAGGTATGTTCTGGGTCTGGGGCCATTCTTTAGGCAGTAGGAGTATTTAGCCCAAATAGGTCTTATTTCTACCATGTCATCAAAAGCCATCAGAAAAACTAAGTGGCCATTTGATCGTCAAAGGCATGCCTTGTCAAAGGTTAACCATATTCATCGAAGGTTCGAAGAATACACCTACCCTTCGACCTCTGCATTGGTTTGCTATGATGTGAATTGCCTCGAGGCTCTTCATTTTCTGGGTTATGAGGGAGCACTTAGATTTTTCTCAAATACTTTGACTCCTTGAATTTCAAAAAGAAGCACGAGTGTGCTTAAAGTGGGAAACTGGCGCGCGTGGGACTAATTTTAATAGGTTTTTCTAGCTTTTTGCGCCTTTCCAGACTTCCCACCTTTTTAGGTAATGATTACATCGCATTTCTCTCTCTTCTTCGCCTTTATATACTCCTAAAAAACGTTCTTATCTTTCTTCACTTCCACTATTCTCTTTGCAGGGTTTCTTCGAGAATTCATATTCCTCTTCGCCCCCAAGTCATAGCCCTTCTCCATTTTCATTTCTGCAAGTAAGTTTTCATTGATCTTAATGGTATCCCTATTTTCTCCTCATCTTCTCCTCATGTAGATTCCGAGAGAGATTGTGAGGAGGTGAATTCATTGCGAAATAAGGCCTCGGATAGTATTAATTCTTCTTCTTCTAGTGAAACCCCTACTCGATCGATTAAAATTTCAATTAATTCCTAAATATGGAATAAGTAAAGTCAATTTGTAGCCCTAGAAAAGTTCCCAGTCTCAATGAGGGAGTTGATTTCACTAGGGTTAGGTCTCACAAATTTGGAGAGCTTTCTGATGAGAGTTTAGTTGGACCTTCGAAGGGTAATTCCAAACACATAGGTGGTTCTGGGGTTTAGAAGGTTACAAACAAAATTATATACGAACCTTCGAAGAGGAATTTTGTGGTCGAGGGGCATTCAGTGGAGTATGTCTTTCCTAGAGAGATAAAGAAGCTCATCAAAGAGGTCTCTTTGTACCAACACATCCCTCTTAATGATCAACTGGGAGTTTTCGAATCTAACGAGCACACTTCTTTACCTGTAGGAAGAGCCGTGACTTATAGTAAACATATTAGTTCAGGCCTTAGCTTTCCTTTTCCCTCATTGTTATCTAGCCTAATGGAGGAGTTCAATGTCATTTTATCCCAACTCCACCCTAATGTATAGTAATAATAATGCCCTTCTTAGTCCATTGTAGGGAAGTAAATATGGATCCTCCATATGATTTTTTCCATGTTGTGTATATTTTAATTAGTAATCGAGATGTGAGGAGTACCTTCACCCTAAGTAATAGGTTTTCTGGTCGAAGGTTTATTATTCCCCCTTCCAATAATTTGGGATGGCAGAATAAAATCATGTCTTTGATTGTACGGGAGCTTATCGATTCCCCTGATGGATCCTCAACGTTCTTGCTGAGATAAGAAAGGGAAAGTATGTGGTTCCTGAGAGACTTCACGAGGACGTAGAGCACCTTCGACAACTCGAGCCTTTAGACACTAATACTTATTGCTATGTGACCAAGGGTGCTAAACCTTTTGTTTGGCCGGAGTGGGTGTACAAAGGCATCTATGCCTCGGCTGACCATTGAGCGTTCGAGGAGGTTGATTCAGAGGGTTCCTCAACTAATAAAAGAAAAAGAAGTGATGGTAGACCACTATGTCCAAGGCCGCTTCGATATATGAACCCTTCGCAAGAAATAGTTGTTGAAGAGATAGCCTCTTCGAACACCTCCAAAGGTCTTTGGGATTATTTTTCTTGAAGATTGTTTTTCTTTCTTGTCAAGATTTTTGACTTATTCCTTTCTCTTTATTTCTTATTCAGTGGAATGCGCTGAAGACTTCGTTAACGCCTTGAGCAAGATGAAATTCTCCAAGCGAGGGTTCCATTCAGGGAGTTCACTCCAGCATATACTCCATTGGGGTCCCGAGAGAGGCCTCTTGTGCAAAAGAAGGCCCAAAATAAGGCAAGGTTTGAAGAGGGTTGACCCTCCAAAACTGGTTCTGACAACCTCTACTACAAGGTTGAAAATAATGACCAGTCTTTAGATTATCTTGGGGATCTGAGCAACGAACCCTCAGTTGGTTACCTTCTTTCTGTCCCCTCTCCTTTATTTTTTTACTCTTTCTTATGTCTTCATTTTCTCATTCTGATTTAGGTGGTAGCGGTTGTTCGATCAATCTTGCAGTCAACCGAAGCTTTTACCAGCCAGGTCCTTCCCCTCCTGCAAGGGCCCATCAAAGTAGTCGTTGAGGCTGCTTGACAAGATGAGCGTGCTAAGATGTAGAAGAAGGTAGATGACCCAAAGGAGGATTTGAAGAATTCAAGGGAGAAAAAGAAGCACTTGGCAAAGAAATGTTCCCTAGAGGCCCAACACGCTCTGTTAATGACTTTTGTTGACAAGGTGATGGGGTCGAAGGACTTGAAGGAAACCTTTCTTTATCTCTTAGGGATTGGGAAGACGTGGGGTCGAATAGATGTCTACAACTGATTTACCAATTGTCTTACCCCTGAATAGGCTAAGGCACTTGAGACGCGTACTGATCCAGACGCCAAGGAGAAGATGAAAGTTGGGTGGGGTAAACTGTCTAGCCCAGGCGGTTTGAATCTTTGACTAGTTGACGTCATCAAGAGGGGGAAGAAGTTCCTGAATGCCAGATCTTCGTGACCTCACTGTTCCTGATCCTGACACAAAGTCTGGGGATAATGAATCGAAAGGCAACAAGAAAGGTGCAGAGGCCGACCGGGGAAAAGCTGGAACTGACAAAACTAACCATAGCATGGGGCATGAGGCTAGAGATGTATGAAGTCAAATCCCCTTGTTTCTTGGGTTATATTTTGTAAAACATCCATTGATCAAAGCTTATTGACTTTTTAGGGATAATTTTGCATCTGATTAGATGTTTTTTAATGAAATATGTTAGTCTGAGTGTTTAAGTATCATTCGTTATGCTTTATAGAATGCGATGAAGAGAAATGAGCAGGAAAAGTCTGCACGAGAGCTTGCTAAGGTTAAGGTGGAGTCCTCGAAGGCCCTAACTAAGTTGGCTAGGTCGAGCAAGGATTTATCCAAAACTAATAAGGAGTTATCATCGTGGCAGGATGGCAGCCATCCTTCGATGAGAGAGCTTCTTAGCAAAGCAAGCGTTGACACTACGTCTGGTCGAATGGATGTTGCCATTTCCATAGTAAATGAAGCATGTAGTGTTTCTGAGCTCAATCATCAAGATACTTTGCGAGAAATTACGAACGAATATCCCAGCATGTACAAGTGTCTTGCTGATGCTAGGCTATATCGTACTTTGAGCCAATGAGGGATAGAAGTTGTTATCAAGATGAGGTTAAGAAGCTCAAATCTCAACTCGACAAGATGATCAAATGAGAGAACTATCTTACCGAGGAGCTTTCTAGGTTTCAAGGGGTTATCGATGACAACCAGCGATTTTGCAGTGAGATTGTAAGTCAAAATTCCCATCTCTCGAGCCAGGTATCGTCTCATGTTGCTACTATCCAGCTTTATTTTGACAGCCTTCGAGCGTATAGGTTATCATACCGGGTACTTGACATGGGCCCTATCGGTGATATATTTAAGTTTCTATATGATACTGAGATGGCCATGCTGTGAAAGAGTTTGGATAGAGACCCAGATTATTATGTGGCATTCGATGCCATTTGCGAGTGGAAAGAGCATCTTCGGTCAGAAAACAATGCCTGCTCACAGAAAGCTGGTCCTTTGAACATGTTTTCTTCACCTAGGATCCCTCCCAAGGATAAATACTAAAAAAGGGTTATAAGAAGAACACCTAGCCAAAGAAGAATGCTCAAGCTGACAGAAAATTCAGCTTCAGATTAATTTTTATCCTCAGACTAGGACTCCGCCTGTTGGCTCATTTGATTGAGTTCTGTCCATTGAGGTTGTGGATGAAACTCCTACAGGGGCTCCTAATGTTGATAGAAAAGTGCCGCCCGTCACTGAGGGTGGGGAATCATCACTCTCTCAAAATTTAATACCTCATCAAAGGCAACATGTCAATCCTATCCCTGAAGCTTCAGAGGGTGAAGTTAATTGTTTATTTATGATTGCTACTGGGGTAAAACCGGAGAAAATTCAATGGTTTGACTGACCGTAGGGGCCTAGTAGTTAGTAATAAAGGTTCAAATTTGTATGACATTAATCAGGTGAATGAGTCCTACTAAACAGCGGACTGTAATAAATGCATAAGTTTTTTGTTCTCAAAGATGTATGTATTTGTTAAGGGGACTTATTTGATTGTCCGTGATACACTATTGTTTAATATTAAATTGCGTGTACCTTCGATATTTTGGAAATGGCTTGGTTAAAATCAAACTACCCGAGATAGTTTTTTATTGCTTATAAGTGAACTTCGATTGCTTAAAGGAGAAATAACGTTATACCTTCTAAACCAAACTTTCGATTCCTTAAAAGTGAGATAATGTTTAAATGCTTAAAGCGAGATTTTGATCGCTTAGAAGCGAGATAATTTTTAAACGCTTAAAAGCGAGTTTTCGATCATTTAAAAGTGAGATAATCTTTGGACACTTAAAAGAGAGATTTCAATGGCTTAAAAGCAAGATAGTATATAAATGCTTAAAAGAGAGCTTTCGATCACTTAAAAGCGAGATAATCTTTGGATCCTTAAAAGCGAGCTTTTGATTTCTTAAAAACAAGATGATTTATAAACGCATAAAAGCGAGTAGGTTGCACTGTGATTTGGGGAAGTGTCAAAACTTTCATTGAGTCAACCAGTTGCTGTGAAAACCATGCAAATTTGGGAACAATTACATGGTGAATCCAGTTAATCCTTAGTCTCATGAGACCTAAGGCTGCCCCTTCTTACAACTGATGATACTGTCGAAGATTAACTATGTTCCACCTCTTTGGAATGTGATCACTATTAATTGAACCCAAGGTGTAACTCCCCTCTAGGTGAGCTTCTAACACTCAATAAGGTCCTTCCCAGTTGGGTGCCAAGCTTCCCCTCTGGCTCTTGTCGGCTCTCACATTTTTTCTCATGATGAGATCTCCCACTAAGAATTGTGCTCCTTTCACCCTTTGATCATGGTATCGTTTGAATTTCTCCTTTACTTTGGCTTCTTGGATGGATGCTAAGGCTCGTCTTTCCTCCAACAAATCTAGGTCAAGACGACGGTTATCTTTGTTGCTAGCATCCCTGACTAACTTCATTCTCGGACTTGGCATGCCAATCTCTGCGGGAATCACAGCTTCTGAGCCGTACACCAACCAATATGACGTACTTCCCATGGTAGAATATTCCAGTGTTCGATAAGCCCATAACACACTGTGTAGTTCATTGGCCCAGTTTCCCTTTGCTCCCTTTAGCCTTTTCGGAATTCCATTGAAAAAAGTTCGGTTGGTAAATTTGACCTGCCTGTTTGCCCAGGGGGTGTGATAAACCGATGTTACTTTCAGCTGGATCTTGAACTCCTCACACCAGTTCCTGAAAGGGTCATTTACAAAATGGGTTTCATCGTCTCTAATGAACGCTCTTGGTATACCGAAGCGTCAGATGATGTTCTTCTAACAAAATGAGATAACTGATTTCCCCTTGATGCTTGCCAACAGCTCTGCCTCAACTAATTTTGTAAAGAATCGACTGTCACTATCAGATACTTAAACCTTCCGGGTGATTCTGGGAAAGGTCCCACCAGATCCATTCCACATTTATCAAATAGCCAGGAACTGTATATGTTGATCACTTTTGTCCGGGGGACATGGGTTATAGTCACATGCTTTTGGCATTGGTTGCAAGCCTGAATCTAACGGTTGGTATTGTCGAACATGGTTGGCCAATAGTATCCAGCGCGAATCATCCTTCTTGCTACCGATCCTGCACCCTGGCGACTACCACATATTCCCTCATGGACTTCCTGCATCAAGTAATGTGTGTCTGTAGGGGTGACACATTTAAGCAAGGGTTGTAGATATCCCCTTCGATATAAGGTCCCATCCTGTACCACGAACCTGGGTGCCTTGAGTCAATTTTTTGTGCTTCAATAGGATCTTCTGGGAGCAATCTATCTTGAAGGTAGCAAACAATTGGACTCATTTATGTTTCTTCTTCGTAAACTGCCATCACAATGATTTCCTCGAAACTTCGATTATACAAGGTTTCAAACATTACTTGTTTTTGTGTCAATTTCCCCAAATCTGAGGAAGCCAATTTTCTCAAAGTGTCTGCCTTGTGATTTTTCTCCCTTGGTACCTGAGAAAGAGTGTATGATCGAAAGCGCTTCAATAAAGGTTTCACTACCTCTAAGTAGTGTTGTAGACTGGCATCTCGGGCTTCGTATTGCCTATTAACCTGATTGACCACGATTTGGGAGTCACTAAATATTTCCACATCCTCCACTTTAATCTCCTTCACCAATCAAATACCGGTGATTAAAGCCTTGTATTCCGCTTCGTTGTTCGTGGCCCTAAATTTGAAATGTAGGGCGTAGGGGTAGTCAGATCCATCGGGGCTGGTTAACAATACCCTAGCTCCACTCCCTCCTGAATGAGATGATCCATCTACGAACAACTTCCATACTCTCTTTTCCTAAGCTTTACATATCTTTGATGGTATCTGTAGTTTCCACAATGAAATCTGCTAAGACCTGCCCATTGATCGCGACCCTAGGGTGGTACTATATATCATGTTCTCTCAGTTCTACAGCCCACTTCATCATTCTTCCCGAATACTCGGGCTTTTAGAGTATCTGCCTGATTGGATAATTGGTGAGCACGGCTATGGTATGACCTTAGAAATACAGTCTTAACCTTTGAGCTGCATGAACCAATGCCAAGATTAACAGTTCGATAGCTATATACCTTGTTTCTGGGGCTTGTAAGGCTCTGCTAACAAAGTATATAGGGTGTTTCTTTCTGTCTTTCTCCTTCACCAGCACAACACTTTTAGCCAGGGCAGACGCTGAAATATAAAGGTACAAGATTTCCCCTTTCTCTAGCTTCATCAACGTGGGCAGGGTTTTAAGGTCTTATTTCAAAGCTGTGAAGGCCTTCTCGCAATTCTCCATCCATTCAAACTTTTTGGCTTTGCAAAGTATATAAAAAAAAGGGTATATGCTTCTCTGCACCCTTCGAAAAAAATTGGCTTGACGCTGCCAAGCATCCTGTCAATCTTTTGACATCCTTCACGTTTCTTGGGCTTTTCATATTCACCAAGGCTTCCACTTTTTCCGGGTTGACATCAATGCCTCTATCCAAGACCATGAAAAGGCCAGAAAGTTTCCAGCACCAATCCCAACCACACACTTCAAAGGATTTAGCTTCAAGTTTGCTATCGATAACCCCTAGAATAGTTCTCCGTGGTCCTGCAAAAAATGATCGTAGGTTATGCTCTTTACCACCATATCATCAACATAGTTCTCCAGGCTCTTCCCGATCTGCTTTTTAAAGAGTTTGTCCACCAGCCATTGGTAAGTGCCCCCGTATTCTTTAACCCAAGCAACATTTTCTTATAACAGAAGGTGCCCACATCTGTGATGAACGAGTCTTTTCCTTATCCTCTTCCTCCATTGATATATGGTGATAACCCATGTGCGCATAAAAAAGGCTAAGATTTGATAACCTGTTATTGCTTCCACTAGCTGATCCATTGAAGGCAATGGAAAATAGTCCTCCGGGCAACATTTGTTCAAATCAGTGAAGTCAAGGCACATGCGCTATGTCCCATCTGGTTTTGGGACTAGGACTGGGTTGCCTAATCACAGAGGGTATAGTACTTCTTCAATAACCCCCGTTGTGAGAAGGTTATCCACCTCTAACTCTATCGCCTCAGCTCTTTCAGAGGTAAACATTCTCGATTTTTATTTGACAGATTTTATTGATGGGTCAGTGTTCAATCTGTGGACAGCCAACTCTGCAAGAGCCCCATCAAATCTGAAGTATCCTAGAAGAACACATCGTAGTAATGATCCAACAAAGCCTTCAATTCTTGTCTCACCATTTCTAGCATCATACTTCCTACCGCTACCGTTCCCATATCTCGAATGGAGAGTAGTTAGGTATCAGCTGGTCTAGTCGTCCTATGTATGGAGGATACACTTCTTGCTCTCCCTGCACCTTTCACCGCCCCATAGTTACAGCTTCGAGTTACTGCCTGATGGGAACTTCATCATTAAATGGTATGTCAACAATACTTCTCGAGCCTGACACATCCAAGGTCTCTCTAATATCACATTATAAGGTGAGAAGGAATCGATGACTGCAAAATTGCAATGCACTGTAACTCCTTTATTTCCATCAGCTACCCTCACATGCAAGGTTATCTCCCCCATTGGATAGACCGTCCTTCCATTGAAGCCTGACAGAGGAGAGGTTAATTTTTTCAGGTTTGCTCTCCCAATCCCCAGCTAATCGAAGCAACTCACAAACATGATCTCGACTCCACTTCCATTGTCAACATACACCTTTTTCACTAGTGCGGTCCCAATTATTGACGAAATAACCATAGGATCCATGTAGGGGGTTTGGTTTGGAACTGTATCAACCACAAAGAACGTGATTGTTTCATCCAGTCAAAGCCTCTTCCCCACTAATTCTCCAGCAGGACATGCCGTGACTGTGCTCTCAAAGCTGCATTCAGGGATCTTTCCCCAACTACTCCACTAATAACATTGACCACCCTGTGTACAACATGATTCCCTTCATTCTTGTTTTAGTTTTATGCAAGGGGGTTTCATTGTGGCTCCTCGCGACACTCATATCGCTACCCTTGGGGGCCACAATCCCCCCTATTTTCGGCACCATAGTTCTTAGGGAGCTATCTGTTTCCTTGGTCATTCTGGTGTTTTGAGTTATCATCTCGAAATGGCTGGCAGAAAGATTCTTTTAAGAGGCTTTCTCTTTCACACTGATAAATTTCCATTCGAAGGTGGGTGCATTCATTTTTGTTTTGGCCAGAGTCTTTGTGATGGTCGCAGAACTTGTTGGTAGTTCTCCTAGCCGCGAAGGATCAATTGGTATCATTCATGGGGGGTGGTGGTTTGAAAACTCCTTTGTGGATACTTCATATGTCCGCTGGGGAACGACGTATGGGTGTGTACGTTTTGAACATTGGTCTCTCCATGGTGGGTCTCTTACCCCGAGAGTCATTAGGCTTAGACTGCTTGGCTCTCAATCCTTCTTTCTTCTTTCGAATGGCTTCCTCAACCTTCGAATACTGCTCTACAACCTTCTAGAGCTGTTGCAGTGTCTTCTAGGTGTTTGCTGTTAATTTTCTATACAACTCCATGTCCTTCATCCCCAACTGATACCTCTGGATGATCTCATTTTCCATACCCTCGACCATTCCCAAGCTGTCATTAACCTACCTGTGATAGAAGGCGGTGATAAATTCTTCGTGACTCTGTTTTGCCTGGTATAACTCCGTGAATGTTTTGGTGAATTTCTTTTTCTGGCAATACTGACTCAGTAGTGCCTCATTGAAATCTCGATACGGATGCAATGAACCCTTCGGTAGCTTATTGAACCACTCTTGGGCTTTCCCCAAAAGGTAGCTACCCACTAACTTGCACGTTAACCTTTCATCGAAGTCTCGAGAATTCATCAATCTAAGAAAAGTTTGAATAAACTCTCGTGGATCAAAGTCCCCTGAGTAAGTTGGAAGTCTTTCTGGTGGCTTCATATCCTGGGCCAACAAACTATCGTTACAACCGAGCCAAACGGAGATCATGTAGTCTGTCATGTTTGTCCTATCAACCTGTCCAACTCCCTTCCTAGGTCTGTCTCCACTCAATCATACTTGTGTCTCCTGTTCTAAATGGGTCCTCGAAGGTCACCCGGGTGAATGAGGGGTACGACCCCCTGGTTACGATAACCCAGCATTTCTGCCTGAGCTCCCATAGTAGGGTTTGAATGGTTCGAGGCTCCTATCTATGGCATAACCCCTCGACCATTTTCATTGCCATGGGTTAAATACATCGGCATCGAAGAGGGTACAAGGTAATTCATGTGCATATGCTCAGGGAGGGAAGGTTGAGGTCTCAGTTGAGCGGTTTCTCTCACATGCCCTATATATGAGACTTCATACATTGGACTGCCCTAATCTTCTCCAGTGCCCATGACGAGGTAGGAGCCGTAAAAAACATCATAGTCGTCGATGGTTGAGGGACCATCGTTGGGGGTACAACTTGTTAACCTTCTGCTGCTAGCATCGGCGTGATCTGATCGAAGCTTTGTGGAGGTCTCATGACCTATCCACTATACGGTTTTTGCGAGCTCTTCGTTCATAAGCTTCCACTTGCGAATCAACTGAGCACTACGTGAGATGACCATCTACACCTCGCGACACAATCAATGGCATCGCGGTGCCAATTCCCAAAGAGGGTTTGATAGTGACCTCCGCTTCTCCTGGAACTTCTGGAAGGGTCCTAGTCTAGGACCCTTCAATCACAAGGGCCGGCAGGCCAAGACCTGCCAAAGCCTCGACTCATGGCATTTTCGCATCCTGTACGGTGGTAAGAGGGATCATTTTCTCCCCATGTCCTGGTCTATATGAAGACCTAACCTCAACGCCTGTACCAGTCGCCTTGTTCCTCAACCTCTCACTTCGTCGAGTTGAGGTTGTCGACAGTGACATACGCTGTGAGATCTACATCTGGCTGAACTTTTGGCCCCACCAGGTGTGCCAACTTGATTCATGTCGTGACCGTTAGCCCAAGCCTAATCTCGATCTGGTCCATCGAAGCCTCCGATCTGCAAAAGGAAAACAGACCCCGGAGAATCCGGCAAGAGATTCTTTGACAATCTAGTCAACAAATGGTAGGAATGAAAATTAGGCAATGGAATGTTACCAAAAATAGAAGACATGCCTCCCTATTTATACTATTCTAAAATCCTAATATCCTTGTTCTATGACCTAGCTTCTTGTCTTTTAGTGAGTAGTCAGGCATATTTTGGGTATGCAGCCTTTCTTTATGCAGTGAGGGTATTTAGCCCAAATAGGTCTTAATTCTACCATGTCATCAGGCGGCGGCGGCAGCTGCTTTTAGTGTTTTAGGGTTTTCAGGGTTCTCAGAATTTTAGTCTCGAATGCCATGTAAATTATGAATGTGTGATTTCATTGATGGTATAATTGGTATTTTATTTAAAATACAATAATATCACCGAAGATATTGACAAATTATCTCCTCCACCATCGTATTGTTGCATTTTGTGTAAAGTGAGCAGTGAATAAACCCGAAACTATACAAGTGTTTGGAACCTGTATGGTTATGAGTTTGAATAACTAATCAAAAAATAAAAATCACTCTCGGTGGGTTTGGCCCGGTACCAAATTTAAATTTAAATTTCAGTTCTAGTTATTTGTTTTTAAAATTCAAAAATCAAACACTTAATTTTTCTATCAATCTGTTTCCTCTTTTCCAAACCAACAAATCAAATGTTTTCTCAAAGTTTGGATATTTTGATGATTTTAATATTATAGATTTAATGGATATTTCATTTATCTTTATATTCTAAATTAAATGCATTTGGATTGACTCGCGTCATAAGGTCATCAGTAAATCTATGGCTACGAGTTTGGATATTTAGATTCAAATTCAATTAGTTCTGAATGAGATTTAATTAACATGTGCATTTAGTGTTAATTAGTTATATGAACGGCGAAAATAACGGCGAAAATAACGGCGAAAATAAAGAGAGACAATGGAACTAATAATTGATCTAAACTAATATTTTAGGAAGCAACTATAATTTTTTCAACTAACGCAAATAGAGTCAACCATCAAATTGCAAAATTAATACAAACTAATAGCATAGTTTTGATACAAAACAAGTTCTAATAAAATCAGTAACTGTTTGATACTAGGATCAAATATAGAATAAAGTGAAGATAATTATATCCTACTCTTTTGTATGTTTTAAAAATTTTGCGTCTCATTCTCACTTGGAACAAACAATTTTTTTTTGTTAGCAAGAAAATATTCCATAGTAAAAACCAAATGTTTGTTGTTTTAACCATCTTCTTTGCAAGGCATCTCAAATTCTCGTTCACTAAATTTTTTTGTTAGCTTGTACATTATGAATGTATGTTTGAAGTTCTTGCTCAAGTACTGCAAGTTCAATAAGTGAGAAGTCGTATGAATAAATAAACTTGTAAATTCGACATTTGTAAGTTATGCTTCCTTCATACTCATGACCAGAACCAAGGGGAGTGACGGAGTGCGCAAGCTACCCTACGATCTGAATGCAAAGGTAGTAGTAGTAAAAGAAGACATTCTGATTGAACTGGGGATGTCGCCACTGTGCGGGTGGGCCACAGCTTGGAAGTTGGAGGAAATGAAGGCATTTTCTATATTTTGTTATTTTTTTTGCATTGCAAGTGTTAATAAAATGCCATTTTATTTACACCTAGTAGAATGTGGTCATTTCAACTCTTGGAACTTGGAAAGGTAAAAAAAGGGCAAAATGCATTCATACCCCCAATTCTTGTGTTTGTGCAGATATACCCCCGAGTTTTTTTAAGGTCCATTTGTACCTCTAGATTAGCTGTGCCATGATAACTCATACCCCTAGATTAGTTGTGCCATGATAACTCATACCCCTAGATTAGTTGTGCCATGATAACTCGTACCCCTCATTCCTAAGTCCAGCTATTTTTGGCCATTTACTGACTTGAAATGACCAAAATACCCTTTGGGCCAAACTCTAAAATTGAATGGAAAAGTTTGCACTTAAGTCCCGCTGCAACCTCTGTTGCTCTACCACCACCACCGCAGCACCGCTACCTACGTTGCCAATCTGCCACCTCCACCTCAACCGATGTACCACCACCTTCTTCTTCTCATTCGCAACCCCACTACTACCACTGATGACATAGTAGGATTAAAATATATATGGGTTAATACCCCTAGCACTTTAAGAAAAGCCCAAGACACAAAGGTATGTTTTCATGGACTCATAGTTGGGCCTCTGGCCAAAGGAAAAAGGAAGCTAGGTTTATGACATGTGATATTAGAGGAGTATAAATAGGAAGGTAAGTCTTCTACTTTTGGTAACACTCTACTGCCTACTTTTGCTCTCTACTAGCTGCTGACTAGATCGTCGGAGAATCTCCCCTGGATTGCTCCGGGGTCTGTTTCTTTTTTCAGATCACAGTATTCGCCAGTTGGGATCGAGATTGAGCTCGGATTGAAGGTTCCAAGATGCATCAATTGGCACACCTAGTGGGACTCAAAGTTCAGCCATATCTAGATCTCAAGGTGTATGTCTGTGTCCATGACTTCGACTCGGTGGAGTTAGAGATTGAGGATCAAGGGGACAGGTGCCAGTGTTGAAGTTGCATCTTTGTATAGTCCTGGACAGGTGGAGAAGATGGCTGCCCCTGCAACAGTACAAGGTGCAAAAATAGTACTAGCCAAAGCTTCGGTAGGTCCAGGCTTGCTGACCCTTGTGATCAAAGGGTCGTAGGCCGGAGCTCTACCAAGAGTCTCGGAAGAGGTGAATGTCACTATAGAACCAACCGTGGCATTTGGCATTGTAATGCCATTGTTTGGGTCGTGAGTGCGGATTCTCATCTCACGGAGTTTTCTAGTGATTTCTTGTTGAGGCTTATGAACGAAGAGTCAGGAAAAATTTTATGGCGGATGAGGCTATGATACATCCTCAAATTTTTGATTAGATCACACAACTGGTGGTAGCAGCAGGTTATCAAGTTGTACTCCCTTCGATGATTCCTCGACCATCGACGACTATGATGCATTTGATAACTCATAGTTTGTCGTTGGCGTTAGAAGCCTAAATAAGGGCATTGCCTTTAGCGAGCCAAATGTTCTGAGTCCCATACATGGGGTATGTGAGGGAAGCTTCACAACCAAGATCGCAACCCTTTTTCCATGACCATATGCAAGTGAGTTGCCCTATGTCTGCTTCGATGCCGATGTATCCACCCCAAGGCTTAAATAGGATCGAAGGGTCATATCGTGGTTAGGAGTCCCAAACCACTCAAACTTTTCCAACGGAGGACAAGCTGAAGTGATAGACTATTGTTGTCAGAAATCTTTACCTCTCGTTCACCCAGGATAGGGGATAGTTAGTTTTTCACTCAGGTCAATCTGTCTCATATCTTGTATACACTTTATCGAGTGAAAATCAACCTCAAGGGCTAAATCAAAACATGGATTATCAGTATAATGGAGAAGAAACTGCCCTGGGAAGGACGTTGGACAGGTTGATAAGGCCAACAGGACAAATTGCGGGATCTCTATTAAGTTCGGTCGTGACGACAACTCGTTGGCCTAAAGATATGAATCCATCGGAACGACTCCCCACCTACTCAAGAGATTCAGATCCCCGAGAATTTATTCAGACCTTCCTTGGATTGATGAACTCTCGAGACTTCGATGAGAGGTTGACCTATAAATTGGTGGGTAGTTATCTTCGGGGAAAATCCCAGGAGTGGTTCAATAAGCCACCAAGGGGTTCGTTGCAGTCATATCAAGATTTCAGTGGGGTACTCCCTAGTTAGTATTGCCAGAAAAAAAAATTCACTAAGACATTGACAGGTTTGTACCAGACGAAGCAGAAGCTAGGAGAATCCACAACGGCCTTTGATCACAGATATGTCAACAATAGCCTGGGGTTGGTCTAAGGTATGAAAATGATATCATCTAAGGTTATCTGTTGGGGATGGAAGATGTGGAACTTCACAAGAAGCTAATAGCAAACACCCCAAATACACTTCAGCAGCTCCATGAAATTGTATAGCAGCATTCAAAGGTTGAGGAGGAGACTCAAAAGAAGAAAGAGGGGATAATGGCCAAACATGAGAAGCCTAGTGACTCCCAAGGCAAGAAGGCAATGGAAAAACCAACTTTCGAGATATAAACACATATGTGGCATTCCCTAGCAAAGATATGGAGTATCCACAGGGGGATTTTAAAATCACTAGATCCCATGAATGATACTAACCAAGCCTTCACTTCTAGGAGAGCCACCAACAAGTTTTGCGACCACCACAAAGATTGTGGCCTCAACACAAGTGAGTGCACCCACAATCGGATGGAAATTGATCGGCGTGAAAGGGAAGGTCTTCTAAAGGAATCTTTTCTCTAGCCATTATGGGATGATATTTCAAAGCACGAGATCGAGTAAGGAAATAGGTGCCCCCCTAAGAATAATTTTAATGTTGGAAATATAGGGGATTGAGGCCCTTAGGGCCATCGGCAGGAGTGCCACGAGGAGCCACAACGAAATCCCCCAGTGGAGAACCATAACAGAAATGAAAGAAATCCTGTTGTGCATAGGGTGATCACTGTCATCAGTGGGGTCATTAGTGAGAGATCTTCGAATGCAGTCATGAAAGTGCAGTCACGGCGTGTCCCAGCGGGGGAATCAGTGGGGAAGAGGCTTCGACCTGATTAGATGATCACGTTCTCAGAGGCAGATGCGGTTCCAAATCAAACCCCTCATACTGACCCTTGGTCATTTCAGGAATGATTGGGACTTCGCTGGTGAAAAGGATGTTTGCTGATAATGGGAGTGAGGTCGAAATCATGTTTGTGAGTTGCTTCAATCATCTTGGATTTGGACGTACGAACCTGAAAAAATTGACTTTGCCATTGTTAGGTTTTACTGGGAATACAGTGTATCCAATAGGGGAGGTAACTTTGCTTGTGAGGGTCGCTGATGAAGATAAGGGGGTCAAAGTGTATTGAAGTTTCGCAGTCATTGATGCTTTCTCACCTTATAATGTGATACTGGGGTGACCATGGATGTGTTAGGCTCGAGCGGTATGGTCGCTGTACAATCTGATGATAAAGTTCCCAACAAAGAATGGGGTGGCATCCATTTGTGGGGATCAGGCAGTTGCATGAAGTAGAAATTATGAAGCAGTGAAAGGAGTTCGGAAAGCAAGAAGTGTATACTGGATACATGGGGAAACTAGACCAGCTGACACTCAACAACTTCCCATTCAAAGCTTTGGAACAGTAGTGGTGGGAAGTATGATGCTAGAAATGGCAAAACATGAATTGAAGGCTTTTCAAGATCGATATTATGATGTATTTCTTGGGATACACCAGACTTGATAGGAGTGCTAGCACAGTTGGTTGTCCACAAGTTGAACATTGACCCCTCGATAAAGCCTGTTAAGTAGAAAGGATGGATGTTTGCCCCTAAGAGGGGTGAGACATCAAGATCAGAGGTGGAGAAACTTCTTAAGGTTGAAGTTATCGAAAAGGTATTTTACCCAAAATGGTTAGCCAACCCAATCCTGGTTCCAAAACCAGATGGGGCGTGGCATATGTATATTGACTTTATAGATTTAAACAAATTTTGCTCGAAGGATAGCTATTCATTATCTTCGATAGATTAGCCGGTGGAGGCAATAATAGGTTATCAGATCCTAGCCTTTTTCAATGCTCACAAAGGTTATCACTAGATATTGATAGAAGTAGAGGACAAGGAAAAGACCTCGTCCATAAAGGACATGGGTACTTTCTGCTATAAGAAAATGCCATTTGGGCTGAAGAATGTTGGGGATACTTACCAACGGTTGGTTGATAAACTCTTTAAAATACAGATTGGGAAAATCCTGGAAATCTATGTTGATGATATGGCTATGAAAAGTGTAACCTACAATCAATTTTTGTAGGAATTAGAATAAACATTTAATGGTTACAAGGGGAAAACTTAAAATTGAATCCATCAAAATGTGTGATTGGAGTTGGGGCAGGAACGTTTTTGGGTTTCATGGTCTCAGAAAGAAGGATCGATGTTAACCCTGAAAAGGTGGAAGCATTGATTAATATGAAAAGTCCACGTACCGTGAAGGAAGTTCAAAGGTTGACAAGGTGCTTTGAAGTGCTAAGTCGATTCTTATCGAAGGGGGCAGAGAAACATCTACCCTTCTTTGATGTGCTTTGTACGGATAAAAATTTCAAGTGGACGGAGAATAGTGAGAAAGCCTTTAAAGCCTTGAAAGACATCTCATAACTTTGCCCACATTGATGAAACCAAAGAAAGTGGAAGTTTTATATCTCTATATCTCTACATCGGCCTTGGCTATTAGTTTTGTACTGGTAAAGGAGAAAGAGAAATAGCAACATCCCGTATGCTTCGTTAGAAGAGCCCTGAAACCCCGTAAATGAGGTATACTGCTATTGAAAGGTTAATCTTGGCACTGGCCCATGCAGCTCGAAGGTTAAAACCCTATTTTCAGGGTCACGCCTTAGTCTTGTTTACCAATCATCCGATCAGGTAGATACTTTTAAATCCTGAATCTTCTGGGAGAATGATGAAATAGGCAGTAGAACTAGGAGAGCATGTCATACATTACCACCCGAGGGTCGCGATCAAAGGTCAAGCCTTAGCAGATTTCATTGTGGAAACCATGGACGTCATCGAAGATGTTTGTAAAACTAAGGAAAAAAAAGTATGGAAGTTGTTTGTGGATAGATCATATCATTCAGAGGGGAGTGGGCTAGGAGCAATGCTCACTAGCCCCAACGGCATTGATTACCTCTACACTCTGCATTTCAAGTTCAGGGCCACGAACAATAAGGCACAGTATGAAGCTTTGATCACTGACCTTAGACTGGCGAAGGAGATGAAAGTGGAAGATATGGAGATATTCAGTGATTCATATATCATGGTCAATCATGTTAATGGATAGTACGAGGCATGGGATGTTAGTATACAGTGCTACTTCAAGGTGGTGATACTCCTTTTGAATTGCTTTCGATCATACACTCTATCTCGGGTGCCAAGGGAGAAAATCCATAAGGTAGATGCCATGAGCAAATTGGCTTCCTCGGATTTGGGGGATTGGCGTAAAAACAAGTGGGGTTTGAGACTTTGTATAAATAAATTTTCGAAGAGTTTATTGTGATGGAGATTGACGAAGGAGAAACATAGATGACCCTAATTTTTTGATACCTCCAAATGGAATGCTTCCAGAATACCCCATTGAAGCACAGAATATTTGACTCAAGGCACCCAAGTATGTGATACAGGATGGGACCTTGTATCGAAGAGGGCACTTACAACCCCTGTTTTGATGCGTTACGCCTTGTGATGCACATTACTTAATGAGTCACCAGGGAGCTTGTTCAGTGGCAAGAAGAATGATTCGCGCTGGGTACTATTGGCCTACCATGTTTGAGGATGCCAACCAGTATATCCATGCTTGTAACCAATGCCAAAAACATGTGCCTATAACGCACGTCCCTCTGATGGAACTGATAAACATACACAGTTCATGGCCATTTGATAAATGGGGAATGGATCTGGTAGGACCTTTCCCAGAAGCACCAGGGAGGTTCTAGTATTTGATAGTGGCAGTTGATTACTTTACCAAATGGGTCGAGTCAGAGCCGTTGGCAAACATCAAGGGGAAATATGTTATTTCATTTTCTTGGAAGAACATCATTTGTCGTTTTGGTATTCTAAAGGCGTTCATTATAGGAAATGGAGCATAGTTCGCAAAGGATCCCTTCAAGAGCCGGTGCGAGGATTTCAAGATCCAGCTAAATGTGACATTAGTATATCATCCAAAGGCAAATGGTCTGGTCAAAGTTACCAACCCCACCCTTGTCAATGAAATTTGAAGAAGGCTTGAAAGAGCTGAGGGAAACTGGGTTATCGAACTTCCTAGTGTGTTATAAGCTTATCAAATGGTGGAATACACCTTATGAGATAGTATATGGCTCGGAAGCCATGATCCCAATAGAAATTGGTGTACCAAGTCCTAGGATGATGATAGCCAATAATGCTAGCAACGAAGATAATTGTCGCTTAGATCTGGATTTGTTGGAAGAAAGTCGGGCCTTGGCATCAATCCGAGAGGCCAAAGTAAAAGAGAAGGTCAAGTGATACTATGATAGAAGGGTGAAAGGAGCACAGTTCATTGTGGGAGATCTTATCTTAAGGAAAAATGAATAGAGCCACCAGGAGCCTGAAGGGAAGCTGGCTCACAACTGGGAAGGACTTTATCGAGTTCTTGAAGCTCATACATGGAGAACTTATACCCTAGGCACGATGGACGGAGACTGCATACTGAGAAGGTGGAACATAGTTAATCTTTTACAATAGCATCAACTATAAGGATCGGCAGTCTTAGGCATGATGAAGTAGACAAGTAGCTCATTTCACTGCATGTAATTATGCCCAGATTTGTATGCTCTGTGTAGCAACAGGTTGACTTAATGAAAATTTTGACACTTCAAAATGTTTGATACAACCCATTTGCTTTTAAGCGATCAAAAATTCACTTTTAAGTGAACGAATGTCCGCTCTTAAGCGGTAAAATGAATTTTCTTTTAAGCGATTAAATGTCCGCTCTTAAGTGGTAAAATATATTCTTTTTTAAGCGATCAAATGTCCACTCTTAAGCAGCAAAATATATTTGCTATTAAGTGATCGAATGTCTGCTCTTAACTGGAAAAATAAATTTACTTTTAAGTGATCGAAAAGAATTCGCTATTAAGCGATAAAGTAATTTGCTTATAAGTGATCGAAGTAATCCGCTCTTAAGCGATTAAAATAATTTGCTCTTAATCAATAAGATAACTAATTTTTAAGTGATCGAAACAATTTTCTATAAAGCGAAAATGCATCCTAGGCGATCAAATAATTCATCTTAAAAGACACGGGTACTCTCTCACAAAAGGTCTACCTATTCGCTTATTAAGTTATGGACTGTTTAGTAGGATTCATTCATATGGTTGAAAACCACTTCGGTGCTATACAAACAGAAACTGTAATGCTATTATAAGTTAAAAAATACAACACTATGTACATACAATCAATCAGACCATCGAATGTTCTCCGGTTTTACCCCAGTAGAAGTCGTATATAAACAATCAACTTTGCTCTCTGGAGCCTCGGGGATGGGATCAGTACGTTGCCTTCGGAGAGGTATTAATTTTTCAGGAGACGATAAGTCCCTTTCCACGTCACAATCATAGATTGGAGGGGAATGTTCATTGCCATCAGGAACCGTTGGTAGACTCTCCTCCACTGACTCAATTGAGAGAACTCGGTTGGGAGAACTAACAGGCAGAGTTTTAATCTGGGGTTAGGAGTTATTCTTGGGCTGAGTCTTCTTTTTAGGCTAATTCATCTTTTTGGAGAACCTTTTCGAACGCTACCTCTTCGAAGGGATTGATGGTGAAGATCTCCTATTCGAGGGAACTACTTGCTGAGAGTTGGCATTAGCTTCTGAACGAAGATGCTCTTTTCACTCATGAACGGCATCAAATGCCACATAGTAGTCATGATCTCTATCTAAACCATTTTTCATCATAGCCATCTCAGTATATTACAAGAATCCAAACGTATCACAGATAGGACCCATATCGAGAACTCCATGAGACAATCCATGTGCTCGAAGGCTGTTGGAGTAGACTTGGATAGTAGCGGCTTGTTCTGATACTTGACTCGAGAGTTGGGATATCTAAATTACAAATTCACAGAAAAATCGTTGGTTATCATTGGCAACCCCTTGCAGCCTAGAAATTTCCCTAGTAAAGTGATTATCCTGCGTGATCATCTCGCCAATTTGGGATTTGAGCTTTTTAATCTCATCCTGATAATGCCTGCTATCCTCTCACTAATTCAAAGTGCGGTATAGCCTGACATTGTTAATACACTTATACATACTAGAATATTCGCTCATTGTTTCTCGCAAAGCTTCTTGATGACCAATTTTAGTAGCACTATATGCCTCGTCTATTTTGGCAACAACAACAGCTGTTTGACCAGTTTTAGAGTCTTTATGTGCTTTACTAAGGAGCTCCCCGATTGAAGGATGGCTGCCATCGTGCCACGATGACAACTCCCTATTATCTTCGGATGAATCCTCACTCAATCAGGCCAGCTTGGTAAGAGCTTTCGAAAAATCTACCTTAACCCTAGCAAGCTCTTGAGTGGATTTCTCTAGCTCATCTCTCAAAGGCACTCTATCAGAAATAGGAATAATAGTCAAATATTTGAACCAATACATTTGATAAAAATGCCTAAAATAGCTCCAAAACATTCCATAAATTCGCCTAAGATAATTCCAGAACATAGATATTCGATAATGTTTCCCAAAATACAACCCAAATAAAAAGGGATCCGAACTCATACATCTCTCCCCTCGTGTCCTAAGCTACGACTATTATCTTCATTGGCTGCAGCATCTTGATCATCTCGAATGTTATGGGCACCATCTGTATGGCCAGCAGGATTATCGTTATTTTTTAAAAGGTTCCATCTGCAAAGTAGGGGCGGGGAGAGTGAACTTTCGAAGCTCCTCAGCTTTGAAAAACTTCTTCTCCTTCTTGATGAGGTTGAGAAGTTGAAACTTGAAGCCACCGGGGCTAGAAGCCTGGCCCTACCTCGCCTTAATCTTTGCTTTAGCTTCTTTGTTGATGTACCCCTCAAGAGCCTACGCCTGCTCGGGGGTGAGGTGATAACCCCAGTTCGACCCCACCTCTTCTGTTAACCCCTGACCTTAATGAAATCAGATCGTATGTAATAGCGAGGTTTTAACCTGAAATCATAGCCTCATATCCACCTTCTTCGACTATTTTCGGTTATAACTCAAAACCCTACAAGAAATTTTAACATAAAATAAAATAAAATAAGTAAATAAATAAATGAGCAAGAAAATAATATCAAACGATGATAAAATAGTGGTTTTATTATAGGATTCATTTAAGAAAGAGGAAGTCAATAATAATAAGTTGAATTAGAAAGAAAGCTAGATATATACTTTGCACATTTTAAAAGAACAATAAATATAATAAGTACGTAAGAAATAACGATTTGAGTACTTAATAAAATATCTATATTACTATTAGAATTCTTATAATAAAGCCTCGCAAGGATAAATTTCAAATTAAACCAAAATATTGATGATTTAATTGACTATTAATTAAATATTTATATGAATGGAATTTTATAATAAAGTCTTGTAGTACCAAAATTACAATTGGTAATCAATATAATAAAAAATGGTAGAGAAAACAAAGGAAAAGAAAATTAATGGAAAAACGAAAAGAAGAAAAAGAAAAGAGCAAATGAGGAATACAACTAAATGGGAAACTTGGAAAAAATAATAAAACCAAATTAGAGTAGCACTGGAACGAAAAGGAATTAAGGAAAGATAAAAATCAAACAAAAAAATTATATAAATGAAAGCAAATTAATAAAATGGAATGCAATTAGTAATCTGGTGTAAGTGCTACACGTGAAGAGGAGCAAATGAAATTAAAACAAAGGGATTAGTGTCAATATAACCCTATCTACTTGAGTAAGTGTCAATATAATTTTATGATAATTTTTAGTGCAAATATAATCCTAACTAGTTAATGAAAGTGCCAATATAACTCTCAGACCCCATTTCCGACATTGACCTCAATTTTTCAGCGTTGACTATATGTAAATTGACCAAAATACCCTTTGGGCTAACTCTGAAATTGGGTGAACAGTTTTACCATCATAGTTAGCTGGAACACCATAGTTCGTTGAAATTAGGTAGGGTTATATCAGCGCATTATGCAATCTTATTGGGTTATATCAGCACATTTCTAATGTTTGTAGGGTTATATCAGCACATTTCTAATGTTCGTTGGGTTATAGCAGCACATCCTTAAAACTTATATGGTTATATTGGCACTTTCACTAACTATATATAGTTATATTGACACTTTTAAATATTAAAAGATTATATTGACACTTATTTCAACTATGTAGCATTTTTTTTTTCCGAAACAAATGTTGGAATAGGAGAATGGAGTAGGCAAGACTAGGCTCTATGTGATCCTAGAAAACCAAGAATTCTTATCTAATAAAATGAAGTTTATTATCAACACGTGTCATGAACCATTAAATTTTACCATAATTTACTATATAAACTACAGCAGTTTGCGTGCTCACTCCAAAACCAAACCTAGAGAAAATTATCACACCCATACAAATCCAAATTATAAGTTTCGGAGGAAAATATTCAGGTTTCGATAAAATTGTAATCATCCACAGCATCTTAAAATGTGAGTGATTTCATCTTATGAATTGAATTAAAAGTTATTATTATATATTATATCATGCTTATTAAATTTAAACATATTAGTTTAGAATTTTATATGTTATATGAAATAATTAATAATATTAGGTTCTATTGATGCCTATTATTTGGTTTCATACTAATTAAGAAAGATGTGTATTTTATCACACTATATTTAATTATTGCGAAACTGAGTGAATTAATTGCTTTGATATTTTATGTAGATGACTGGCTTGTACTTTATCTTGCCGTGTCAAACTTGGATTATGTGCTACTTGATTTTTGTCTGTGCTTTTAAGGGTCCCAGAAGTCGGTGGGGAATGGAATAGATCGGACCGTCTGATTAGACTAGCTACATGTGGAGTTTCTGGTATGCTAGCATAACCATCTGGTTTTCTGATACGAGCTCGTAATTGAATATATTGGGCGTTGTTCACGAGTATGGTTTTCTAGATCGTGATAGCCTTCGAGCATTATTGAAGGGGTTTATGTCCCGGTGTCAGTCACAGTGGTCATACAGGAACTTGACTGCATCTTGGCATAACCTACTCGTATCCTTTTACTATGTGCTAGGTTTTATGTGATTATTTGCTTTATGTGGTCACTAAATTTAACTTGGTAAATATTGGCGATGGAACCTCACTAAGAAAGGAGCTTACCCTAGTTTGAACAACCCTCAGAAGTGTAGCTGAACCGTTAGAGTGAAGTGCACTGGTGCCTTTACTTCCTTTGAGGAAGGATCTTGGGTGGACCTTTAGAATCTTTTGGTTAGGTTGTAAAATAGTTATGTAAAATATTAACGTAAACTGATCCTTATCGGATCCTTTAGAACTTTTGTCTGTATTTTAGTTAAAACTCATGTTTAACACTTGTATTAAGACTTTCATCATAATAGTAAGGTTTTGTATTTTCTAAATTGTATTCCGCATATACTGTATTTGCTCGTTACTGCATTTGGGTAATCCGGCCCCGTTGGATTCTAGGTAGCACGCTCAGGTCCAACTTGATACTTGCATTGAGCAGGTAGTCGTGGATCTGGGGTGTTACATATGTGGTATATGAGCCTTCTCAAAACAAGTAAAGGCAAACCAATACTTACCTTAAATAAAAGATTTTAGAGTAACTGAATAAATTGTGAATAACATATGTTTCGGCTAGTTGGGTCCAACCTATTAAACTAACATTTTTGTTATTTTGACAGATGGACGACAACAGAGAGGTAGTGACCGATGGCTTTTGGGAAGCCATTGAGGTGAACAGACACTCTGGAGCTCTCCCAGGGATGTTCCTTCTGTGGTCTAAGGCTTTAGACCATCCGCAGTGGGGAGACTCACTCCTATCCAAATTGGGCCGTGCATGCCTTAACCATGGAGCGGGAAGAGTTAATTGCCAAGGTTCATAGCCTTGAGAACCACAAGAAGCTGATGAAAGATGCAATGTGTGAACAATGTCTGCGTGTTGATGTAAAAGAGGCAAGGGCAAATGCAGCGATCATAGAGCACGGTCATCTAAAGAACCGTAGGATTCTGGAGGTCGGCAATGAGACACAAAACAAATAGAAGTCATACAAGAATTGAACCTGGCTCTAGTGAATGCTCAAGTGCCACAGAGAAGTTTGGCCTTCTATCATAAATGACCATCTGAATCGATTTGGAGGCACATTAGGGAGACCTGGGAGACAACGGATCAAACCCTAGATGCACTGCGGGATGACCCGGTGAACTAGGCATCCCTTGAAGTCGAGCGAGAGGAAGGAGGTGGCTTCACTGAAGGTTCTAGGATTGATTAGGCATGGGTTGTAAAATAACTGTAGTAGTAGGCTATGACTTTTGGTACTTGCAGATCCCAATTTTGCACTTGTGAGGACATCGGCAGGTTGAAGTTGTAGTGTAATATTAGGTGCACTATAAAGTTATTGTAAAATATTATGTGAACCATGAAGTTCTTATAAGATATTATGTGAATTATATTGTGTTCTTTTGTTTAAAAAAAACAAGTAATGATTAGTATAATCCGGGTCTATATAATCTACTCAAGAAAAAAAACTAGAAAATAACTCATTGCGTGTAGGTTTTAATGAAAGGGGAACAAAGTGAAAGTTCAAATTCACCAAGGGGACAAAATCCTCCACCCACGGGGATGGAGTTGTTCGCAAGTCAAGTTATTGAAATATTGTGTTTCATGATAGAAAGAGGGAATCAATCTTGATCCCCTCTCAGGGATAGAAGTCAAAGGCTGGAGACAGAGGATGTGGCCCTGGAGCAATTTCATAAGTATTATCCCCCCAGGTTCAACGGTGGCCTAGATGATGAAGTCGCCGAAAATTGGATCGAACCAATGACTTGGACTTTCTGGCCTCTGGGATGCATTGATGAGCGGAAGGTAAGTTTTGCTATATTCCAATTGGAATGAGCTGCACAAGACTGGTGGAACATAACATACAAAGGAAAAAGGGAAATGGAGGAAACTCCCAAAACCTGGGAGAATTTCGAGAAGGAGTTTAAGATGAAGTACATTCCACCTCTGGTTAAATAAAGGAACAAATCAGAGTTCATAAACTTGAAGCAAGGCATAATGAGCGTAACGGAGTATGAAGCAAAGTTTTACAGACTCTCTAAGCTTGTAGAAAAGATAGTCGCAACTGATGCGGAATATAAGAGGAGATTCATCCAAGGGTTAAGGCTACAATTGAGGAATACTTTGGCCCCAACATATCAAAATAATTATACCAGGGCCGTCGAATCATTAGAAGAGAAACTGGAAGAAAAATGGCTATGATGTTCAGGAGAATGGCTGCGTCCTTTTTTTCTCCGATAAAGTGCCTTTTGAGTCGATACACATGATGGGGATAGTATGGATCCTCAAATTCTTTTGGTTTTTCAACATAGACTTCTTCATTCACCACTCCATTTAGGAAAGAACTCTTTACGTCCATCTGGTACAGTGTAAAGTTCATAGTACACGAAATAACAAGTAAAATCCGAATAGATTCTAACCTAGCAACTGGTGAAAATGTCTCATCAAAATCAACTCCTTCTACTTGAGTGTACCCTTGCACCACCAGCCTTACTTTTTTTTCAAGATCCACTTGGTGCCAATAACATTTTCTCTTTTAGGTAGAGGAGTGAGATAGCACACATCATTTCTTTCAAACTGTCCAAGTTCTTCTTGTATTGCACAATCCAATACTCATCAAGGAGAGCTTCTTTGTAATTCTTTGGTTCAATCAGTGAAATGAAACAATGTAATCTGGCAAGTTCCCTGTAATTAACCTATGGTAGAGTATGAGTTCTCTTCACACTTTGTTCTGGTTCAGCCTGTGTTGGAACATGAGCTTGTGACTCATGGGTAGATGTTCCAACACCGGTGTTGGGATTCTCAGAAGGCTGTGGTATTCCGAATTTAGGAGGTCATCATTGAACCTATCAAAGATAGTATTTTTATGCCCAAATTATGGCTAACTAAAAAATAGTAGCTAGTGGTAAGACGGGGTCGTCCACGAGAAAAAAAAAGGGGTTTTATCGAGTGTTAAAGTGTAGTTGAAAAGCACACAAAGATGTCACTCTAAGTGTTTGGTAACAAAGTGGGGGGGTTTGGAAAAAACTATGACTACTTCAAGCAACTAAATTAACAAACGATTAAAAAGAACAATGCAAACACAATCACAAATAGCACAAATAACTTAACTAAGATTATAAGGAGTCTTGGGCGTAATTGGTTTACATTTCTAGTTATCCTTTGATCATCAACTAATTATCCTATTTTTATGCATTAACCACATATTGTGGAGAACTTGTCAACACCTTTTGAGTGAAGACATTTCTCACCTCTCCTCAGTTACAGTTAGAGTGAGCGGTCGGCCCCACACAATAACCCTTACCCTCGGGTGACTGTAGATGATCGGTGTCAAAGACTTCCCTGATAATAGCAATACACATGGAGACACAACATAACTACCATTATATCCTACAAGCAAGAAACATTTAGATAGCACAAGTATATCTACTAATAATGGCTACGAGGATCGACATTCATGCTAATCGTTATTAGTGAAACATATTGATAATTAATCAAACTCATTCAAATTCATTCCAAGTCTAAGAAATTTAATCAATCAACAATCATAATTAGTTTACACTCCTAATTATAACCTAGCATTGACCAACAATAATCACATTGACAAAAAGTCAAAGTTTTCTGGGTTTGACCAAAAACCTAGCAAAGAATCAACCCATAATCATCAACTAGATCATCCTAGTATAAATCATGCATTAATCACACAAGAGAGCACAAAACATACTTGATAATCAAAGTACAAAACAGGAAAAATCAAATCTCACAAATTCATATTAGAAATGCTTACCAATTGCACCCAAGATGAAATCTAGCTTAGATAACGAAAACCCATAACAAATCTACAAGAATTCATGGAAGAGATGCAAAAACTAAGAAACGATGAAGAAAACTAGGGTTTGGAGGCCCCCAAGTCGGTCTCACACAAATGGGGAAGAAGGGGGTTGTTTATAGTCCAAGGGAATAGTGAAAAGAGGCCAAAATGTCAAAATATGGGCTGATTCTGTAGCCCACACTACATCGGTGTGGTCCACGCCATGTCTTCTGCCCTCTTCTTATTTCCTTCACTACGGGTAAACCACTGATCCGTTTTGGGAGCTCTTCTAGTCAATTTTATAGTACTCTCAAAGATGACGAATCCAATGGTGTTATCCATGGACACCAACTCATCTCGGATAATTATCAGAAATTGGCTACAAAAAAACCTGGATCATTCTTCCTCTATTATTTTGCCTTCCTTCTTCAATCTATCTTCTACCACTTTGTAAGTGGCCTCCAATCTTCTACCATCCCTGCAAATGGCCTTCACTTAACTACTCCAAAGTGCTTATGAGCAACCTACAAATTAAGCTCACAAAAAGGAATCTAGATGCTCGTAAGGACCAAAAATCCATTAGAATCAAAATAGATTACAAAATGAAGGATTTAGATAGAAAAATGAAAAATGGTTATCTAAACCCCTTATAATGTAAACCTACCTAAATCTTGCAATCTTCCAACAAAAACATGACGAAAGAGATGTTAAATCTTTTGGAAAATACATGCATTTGACTTCTTATCAAATCTCCCCGCACTTAAACCTTTACTCGTCCTCGAGTAAACAATAACAAGAAAATACCTAAGTGTAAACTAGCATGCAAAAGTTTTGCCAACAATATTCAACATCGTATTCCTAGACTACCCTAACCCCCAAGATATAACAATCTCTCATACTCTCACATCCCAAAGTCTAAGTTAATCTAAACAACCATTATACCAATTAAAGGTGAGGTATAAAATACAAGTGTAAAACTACCATACTCTACCAAAGAAGCCACCAAATAGGCAAATCAAGAGAAGCATAAAAGTTTTCAATTTCTCTCATTTTCTCTCATTTTGCCTAGGAGCCCTCTCGGGTTTTCATCCTAGCTTCACACATTCTTTTTTTCAGTGCTCACTATCACCTTTTTCCACACCATTTAGCCTCTCATTTTTACATAGGTTGCCCTTTCGGGTTTTCAACCTATCCGGGCCTCCCACTTTTGCCTAAGTTGCCCTCTCATGTTTTTAACTTAGCGGGAATTCTTTTTTGTAACAAAAAAAAAATCAAAGTAAAGCATATGCACACTATAATACAATACAATGAGATGTATTTTTCTTAACCTCCCCACACTTGAAACACACATTGTCCTCAATGTGAACCAAATGACAAGATAAAGAAATAAGGGAGAAAGAAAAAAATACTCACAACTAGGACCTTGAAGGTCTTTCCCAGTGATAGCAATGGTTACTTCTCAATGAATGTTCTTTCATCCATGTTCTCAAACTCTGCTAAATATGCAACTTCAACCCATCCATTACAAATCCATAACAAGTCTTGATCAGCACCCACAAAAAGCAACAACTAATAGTACTCTAAGATGGTGGTTTTTTTTTTGTAATGGATTGTGGGGGTATCTTTGTGGTTTTGGGTAAGGGCTTGAGAACATGGTTGAGGATTTGTTTTTCAAGAAAAGAAAAATACTAACCTAACTTAAAAGCTCGGGTTGCCTCCAGTGAAGCTCCGTATTTTTAAGGTCATTGGCATGACCCTAATGTTATCCATATGATGAAAGTTTGAACCCCTTCACCATAAGCATCCAAAAGTAGAGAGGTGGGGATACAAAACTTTCTAGAGGAGATTTTGGTGGAGGTGGAGATTGTTTTAAAGGAGATGGGTGGTTTGGAAGATTGGCATAATCATTTGGCTCCCCTATTGTCTCCTCCAGGAATTCCAAAAATGGGGGAGTTGGTTCAATTGGTGGAGGAAGGGGTGATGATGGCGAGAATAGCACAATCACCTCTTCCTCAACTTCTTTGTCTTCAACAACCAACTCATCATCCCCTTGGAACTCAAATTCATTTCTCAAGGTGACCTCACTCACCATATCTTTGAGTTCAACTTAGGATAGTCTATCTTCGGAATATCGAGCTTCCAAATGGCTCGCAGAAGATGTGTTGGATAATTTGGGTCTCCAAACTCTTGAATGTTGCGGAAAAGCGGTCCTCCATGTTCACAATTCTAGTTGCGGTTTAGTCTTCCAAGTTAGCGACCATGTTGGTTATGACATGCATGAGCTCCTCATACGAGCTTGAACCTCCTCCTTGAGCATGGTTTCTGGGCATGTCATAAGTTGATGAAGTTCAATCATATTGCTCGTAGTGTTGGTTTTCCGGTGCATTCCCATACCACGAATTCGGATTACCACTCCACTCTGGATAGTAAGAATCATAATATGGATACCATTCTTGAGCTCCTTGACCTTGGAAACCAACATCTCCAATCTCTTCATAGCACTCCTCATAATACCATTGGTTTTGAAAACAAATGGCTCTATTTTCCTCGTAGTGCTCCTCTCTCAACCAATAACAAGACTCGGTAGGATTACCAGAATGACAAATCCTACAAAAACTTGCTTGTTGAGCCTCTCTTCTCATCATGAGTTCCCTCGAAGTGAGATCTTTCAATTTTTTAATCTTTTTTTCAAAAATTTGGAATTGTAGTGTAAGGATTCT
The DNA here is from genome assembly GCA_037428765.1 of Rubia yunnanensis. NCBI lineage: Eukaryota > Viridiplantae > Streptophyta > Magnoliopsida > Gentianales > Rubiaceae > Rubia > Rubia yunnanensis. The sequence continues at coordinate 22,159,755 of CM075061.1, read as the reverse complement.
CGATAGAAGTAAACCAAGAACTCAAGCAATACACATTCCAAACAAAAACAAATAAAAACAAAGAAGCACAAAAAAATTTGGGGTCGTAGTGCAAAGGTTCTATGTTCTTGGAACAAGCACGTACCATAAACCAAGAGCAAAAGCAATACGGCATTCCTAAAAATAATTAAAAAAACAAGCACAAACTATGAACGAACAAGAACACACAAAGAGAAAACAAAAAAACACAAAGAACTACACTAACACTCAACAAAATAAGCCTCTTCCCCAGCAGCGGTGCCAAAATTGGGAGGTCGTCGTCGTGCCTCTCAAAGATAGTATTCATATGCCCAAATTGCAGCTAAATACTAAATAATAGCTAGTGTTAAGATGGGGTTGTCTACGGGGAAAATGAGGTTTATCAAGTGTTAAAGTATAGTTGAAAAGCACACAAAGATTTTTTTTTTAATGAAAATACCCAAGGGTGGGGGTTGATATATTGGTACCCCAAGCCAAAAAGAACCAGAGTATAGTACGAGTAACTTTACAGAAGGTAACCGCATTGCCCATAAAAGTGAAGTATAGCCTACGCTAAGAACTATACATGATCCGAAATATTAGACGAGTTTTGTTAGTTGCGATTCCAAAGCAACGAATCTCCACACCCCGTGTTAATTCGCTCTTTGGCCAGGCAACTAACTAGTAAATGGCCAGCTATAAAGAGATATAGCAAAAGTGGAATAGCGTATGTTGAATGAGCCCGAGCCTCAGTATCCGAGTCACCAAGCAGCAGCACGGCTAGATCAGTAATAATAGTGAGGTATCCAAGGTGAATTCAGTTGAGAGGAACCTATATGAATGGAAAAAAAACCATCAGCAGTATCAATCCTATCACAAGCAATGTGAGATAGTTCTAATCTGGGGAGTGTTTATCTTATCAAGTGCAATAAGACCCCTAATATGCACAGGAGTATTACTGAGATGCAAAGTCAGGTTAGGAGCAGAATGATGTTTAGCTATTGCATCTGCAACCAAATTACCCTCCCTAGGCACATACTGAAGCACAGCGCCCTTAAGAAGATGGTTAACTTTGTAGGTCACATCAAATACAGGCCAATGAGCAGTATAAGGTTCACATATCATCTTGACCGCAATAAAGAGTCTGATTCAATGATAACAGATTCATTCAAATTGTTGTAACTCTGACAAGCAATTTTGACCACAAGGATTTCAGCAAGAAGAGATGAATCAGCAGAGATGGTAACAGATTTAATCAATATGGGTGAACCAGTACAATTCCTTATAATTACCCCTACTAAAAAGCACGCAAAGATGTCACTCTAAATGTGTGGTAACAAAGTGTGTGTGTGTGTGGGGGGGGGTTGGTTTGGAAAAAACTACGACTACTTCAAGCAACTAAATTAACAACATGTTAAAAAGAACGATGAAAACACGATCACGAATAGCTCAAATAACTTAACTAAGATTATAACGAGTCTTGGGCAATTGGTTTACATTTCTAGTTATCATTTGATCATCGACTAATTGTCCTATTTTTATGCATTGACCACATATTGTGGAGAACTTGTCAACACCTTTTGAGTGAAGATATTTCTCACCTCTCCTCAGTTATAGTTAGAGTGAGCGATCGGTGCCATACAATAACCCTTACCCTCGGGTCACTCTAGACGTCGGCGTTATAGACTTCCCCGAGAATAGCAATACACATGGAGATGCAACACAACTAACATTATGTCCTACAAGTGAGAAACATTTAGATAGCACAAGTATATCTACTAATAACGACTACGAGGATTGACCTTCATCAATGTATTCAAATTCATCCCAAGTCTAAGCTATTTCATCAATCAACAATCATAATTAGTTGTCACTCCTAATTATAACCTAGCATTGACCAACAATAATTACATTGACAAAAGTCAAATTCTTCTGGGTTTGACCAAAAACCTAGCAAAGAATCAACCCATAATCATCAACTAGATCATCCTAGTATAAATCATGCATTAATCACACACGGGAGCACAAAACATATTTGATAATCAAAGCACAAAACAGGAAAAACCAAATCTCAAAAAATCATATTAGAAATGCTTACCAATTGCACCCAAGATGAAATCTAGCTTAGATAATGAAAACTCATAACAAATCTACAAGAATTCGTGGAAAATATACAAAAACTAAGAAAATATGAAGAAAACTAGGGTTTGGAGGCCCCAAAGCCAGGCTCACACAAATGAGGAAGAAGGGGGCTATTTATAGTCCAACGAAATAGTGAAAAAAGGCCAACATGTCAAAATCTAGGTTGATTTCGCGGCCCGCACTACATTGGTGCATCCCACACTGTGTCTTCTGCTCTCTTCTTATTTCCTTCGCTACGGGTGAACCGTTGATCCGTTTGGAAGATCTTGTACTCATTTTTATAGTACTCGCAAAGGAAAATCCAATGATGTCATCCATAGACACCAATTCATCTCAAATAATTCTCAGAAACTGGCTACAAAAAAACTCGGATCATTCTTCCTCTGCTATTTTCCTTCCCTCTTCAATTTATCTTCTGCCACTTTGTAAGTGGCCTTCAATCTTCTACCATCCTTATGAATGGCCTTCACTAAACTACTCCAAAGTGCTTATGAGCAATCTACAAATTAAGCTCACAAAAAGGAATTTAGATGCTCGTAAGGACAAAAAAATCCATTAGAATTAAAATAGATTACAAAATGAAGGATTTAGATACGAAAATCAAAAATAGTTATCTAAACCCCTTATAATGTAAACCTCCATAAATCTAGCAATCTTCCAACAAAAATATGACAAAAGAAATGTTTAATTCTTTGGAAAATACATGCATTTGACGTCTTATCAAACACCAACTTGCTGGCTGGTAAAAATTTGTTATGTTGGAACATGATCGGGAGCTGGTTCATCATCTCATTTTCCTGATACTTGCTTGTCATATGAATCATCAACAATCACATTGATTGACTCCATAGGAGTTTTAGTGTGAAGATTAAACACTATATATGCTCGACTGTTCACTAAATAACCCAGAAAAATTCCCTCATCACTGCGGTTGTCAGATTTTTCCAACTGTTCTATCCTTAGGGATGTAGCACTTGCTTCCAAACACATGAAAGTACGCAACATTTGGATTTCTTCCCTTGCAAATTTTTTAGTAGGCCTTGCTCGTGAATGGATGCAGATACACCCTGTTTATAGTATAACAGGCTGTGTTGATTGCTTCTGCCCACCATTTCTTGTGTATTCATTTTTCTGCCATCATAACTCGAGCCATCTCCTGTAGAGTTCTATTCTTCCTTTCAACAATCTCATTTTGCTGGGGAGTAATGGGTGCTGAAAATTCATGCTGGATGCCAAGTTCATCATAAAAATCACTAAATTAAGAGTTTTCAAATTCTTTTCCATGATCACTCCGGATTCGCACTATTTTCCCAATAGGGATTCCTTTTTCTGTTTGTAACATGACCACCAGACTTTTAAATACATCCATTGTATCTGATTTTTCTTGGAGAAAAGCCACCCAAGTGTATCTGGAATGATCATTAACACACACAAAAATACATTTTTTCCCTATCACACTAAAAGTGTTAACCGGACCCATTAAATCCATGTAAAGTAATTAGAGATTCCTTGAAGTGGTAATATACTGAACAGATGAATGAGGAGATCGAATTTGTTTACCTTGTTAGCATGGTCCGCACACAATTCCCTTTTTGTTAGTAAGAGTAGGCATACCTCAAACTGATTTAGCATTTGCAATCTTTACCAGCTTCTTGTAGTTGATGTGGCCAAGTTTCCTATGCCACATGGTTCCTTCATCCTCTCGAGAGCTCAGACATCTCACTTCTTGTTCTAGCAAATAATAATGTTTAACGAACGAACTCCTGATAATACTTTGTTTTCTCCATGCTTCACAATACATTTGTCTTTTTGGAACTCGGTTGTCATGTTGTCATCACATGGTTGACTGATGCTCAATAGATTTGCCTTTAGATTTTCTACCAGCAAAATGCTTGTAAAGCTAGGGAGTCCTTCTATTTATAGTTCTCCTTTACCAACGACACAACTTTTCTTTCCGTCACCAAAAGTAACAAAATCACCATCGTATGGTTTGATATTGTTCAAGTATTCTTGAGTTCCAGTCATTTGCCTGGAGCAGCCACTATCGAAGTACCCAGAATCTCAAGAATGTGCAATAAGAGATGTGTGAGAAACAAGACATACAGTACTTTGTTTGAGAATCCATACCTTTCTGATCAATCTGGCTCTTTGGGTATCGCTCATGTTGGAACATGCTGACAGTTATCGCCCATTCATAATATCTCTAAGTAGCCCGAGGCATTGTTCCTCTTCATAACCTTGATAGGAGCAGTAGTAACATAAAATACGCTTGCAGCGTCGAGTCTTCATGATCATTTTCTTCATGGCATGTACCTCTGCTTTAAAAATCAATCGGGCATGTCTCAGCTTTGTTATAACCAATTCCTTGTCTATCTCCAGTGTTCTTTCCCATTGCTAGTATATCATCGAGCTTTGCCTTTCCAATATTTAGCTTTGTGAGTGTAGCTTCAGCCATCTCAGCTTTGACAGTTGCTGATTTAAGATTCTGTTTCAGCACTTGAATCTCCTTCTCCAATGTCTCAATCATATCCACTAACATCTTCTTTCTTTCTACAAGCTGATGTTTTTCGGCCTTGAGAACTTTGTTAGTCTCAACAACTTTGAGCCCCATTGCATACATATTCTCATATTCCTGATATATTTCATCATCATTAACCTCTTGACCATAATCGCCTAGAGAATTTTTGCTCAGCATCTCCATGTTGGAACATCCTGATTTCTCTGTATTCTCGGTGTTGGAACATGCACTGTTATATTCAATAATCTTTGATCCAAATGCCACATAGTTGTTGGTGAGTTCTTTTTTCTCTCCTCTTCCTCATTTTTGCTTAATGAAGTGACATGCGATCTACCTTAATTCTTTAGAGTATTAGCACATCCATCCTGGATATGACAAAAACCTTCACATTCTCTGCATTGATTCTTTCCTGGCTGCTTTGATTCACTGTTCTGATTTCTCAGAAACTGCTGATTGGTTCGTTCCATTTAGGGTCCTTGAGAATTTCCAAGTTCCTGTGAACGGGGTCTATTTCCACCAGATCTGTCTTGTGATTTCCTATTCACCATATTTTTCAGCATTTTTGAAAAAATCTTGGTTATGAGTGCAAGTTCTTCGACTTCACTTTCACTGTCACCTTCATAATCATTACTTGAGGCTGAGGCTTTTAACGCTAACTCTTTGTGCGCTTTCTTTGATGATTATTCAAATGTCATCTCATATGGTTGCAATGATCCCATCAACTAATCAAGAGTCATGTTTTCCACGTCTCATGCTTCTTCAATGGCCTTCGTAGAAAAACTTTTGGGGAGAGATCTTCGTGTTTTCTTCACCAATTTTTCTTCCTTGTAAGTTTCCCCAGTTGATACGCCATATTGGAGATATCTCTTAGCTTGCTATTGAATATAGTAACATTTTCATCTCCTGCCATCGTCAACTCTTCAAATTTTGTGGCCAACATTTGTAACTTTGAGTCACGTACTCGACTTGTTCCTTCATGCACTGTTTGCATAATGTCCCGTGCTTTCTTTGCTTGGTAGCAATTTGATATGAGTTTGAATTGATTCTCATCCACTACTGTGAAGATCGCATTTAGGGCTTTGGAGTTTGTCATCGAGACATTCAACTCATCTGAACTCCAAGTTGACTTATCTTTAAGTGTTTGCTTCTTTGCGCTTGTTTCTCCTCCCTTCTCCTTTAAGCTAGATTCTACACCTTCCATAGGGTGGTTCCATTCAGTTTGAACGAAACACCATGCAAGTTCATCAAGTGAACTGATAAACACTCGCATTCGTGCCTTCCAATAGTTGTAGTTCGTTCCTTTAGCAATGGAGGCCGAGACACTGAAGCTATTCTTTGGTCGTCATGGTAAAACCGGATCACCACTTTCCTTAACACAACCAAGGTAAGAATAAGTGACTTAGCTCAAATACCAATCTCAAATACCAATGGGAATTTGGTTTTATCTAATTACTTCAATTGAGATTACTGTGTTCCCACATAAACTAATTAACCAAGTACGTAATAAAGCAAGTAGTCAAGACACACAACTTGGTTACGCAGTTCGGTGAAAATCACCTATATCGACGGGGCTTGGCCCAGTTCAAAATGAATCTATTAATCAGAAAGATAGTACAAAGTACATCATACTAGTACTTATCTTTTCTAATTAAACACGTGAATTCTACTATCTCCCTTAGTTGCCGATCCGCCTTGATCAGACTCCTTCTGGCTTCGAAACTCATCGACGATGGATCTCCTCCTCCCGAGAAATTAAGGCTTACGTTCTGAACTTTAGATCAAAAGAGTTTGATCATATTGAAACACAATAGTACATCTCTGCGCTACTTTGGATGATGAAAATCTGTGTTCAGATTTTCTCTATATAAATTCGTAAGTAGCTTAGCCAGGATGTACACAATATATAGCACAGTCACACATATCAGTTTTCTTGTGCGAACATAATTCCATCTCCATCAAATATTCGGATAACAATCAAATCCCTTGGAGATAGAACTACCAAATATAATCCCTTGGAGATAGGAATTAGATTATCTCGTCCTCATCTATACGATACTCGAAATCCATATCAATTCCAACTCTAGAAATCTAATCAAATCCCACAAATATATGAACGGATATATTTACTAAACCAAATTCCATTGGACGAGATATATAGCCATTCTGATTTTTCCTTCAACATTCCTTATATCACCAAACTTACTTCTTTGATGTTTCAACATAATAATACCATATTTGCATACTTACCACAGATTACCAATTAACAAATTTGAACCTAATGAAATTTAAATCCCAAGTAAGCATAATAATAGACTGCAAATTTTTAGTAACATTTGGCACAACTAAAACATAGATAAAGAAAGGGAATCGAAAACCTGAGAACTTCCAATGAGAAATTCTACGAGAAAAAATGTTACCAACACAAAACGAGGGATCTCTTAGGGATCGATCCCTAAAAATATAAGGTGTTCTTCCGTTCTATTCATTAAATTCTACATATCAAATTCAACACGTATTGAATCAAGGTTAAACAATCGTGATCGCATTTTGCCACGCACCCACCACCCTCTCTCATCCAAGCTACTTTCCTCCAAGCTGCTTTCACAGGTAATGAAACATCATCTTCATTAAAAACCATTATTTTGTTCAACCTACAACGCCACTTTCCTATAGCATCTGTCTTATATTCTATCGGATTACAACCAACCAATCCAAAATCTAACACCGAACCCCAAAAAAAGGTATCCATACATAAAACATAAACTTGCCAATCAGCCAAACAGCTTCTTGATCCCTGCCTTCTGCTCAGCAGTCAACCTAGTAGGGAACTTGATGTTAAACTTGATCCTCAAATTACCCCTCTTTGTAGGGTCCTTAGGCAAGGGCATCCCTTCCCTAGGGACAACCTCTTCATAATCAGGATGAATCACACTAGTAATAGGAATGCTCAATTTCCTGCCATCCAATGTATTGACCTGGACAGTGCAGCCTGAGAGAGCTTCAGCCAGAGAAACTCTGTGGGTGTAAACAAGATCATTCCCTTCTCGTTTGAACACGCTATGAGGCTTCTCGTCGATCATGAACACCAAATCCGCAGGGACAATTCCAGGCTTCTCGTTCCCTTTCTCGGGGAATGTGATCTTGGTCCCCTTCTTCCACCCGGGCTTGATTTCGATGGTGAGGATCTCCTGCACCGGCATCGTCCTCCCACTGGCGTCCGCGATCTCCCGCGATATCTTCATCTTCTTTGTAGTCCCCTTGTAGAGGTCCTCCAGGGAGCAAGCCAGGGACTGTTCGATGGGGGGCTCCTTTCGCGGCCCCGAAGACCTCATATCTCCTCCTCCAAAGGAGCTGAAGATGTCATCCCCACCGAACATTGAGCTGGAGAACCTCATCCCCCCACCGTTGCCACCGCCGCCAAAAGGGCCATTGGAAGATCCGAAGAACTCCGCGAATATATCATTGGCATTCCTCGGGTTGAAACGGAACATGTTCGGCCCGTTGCCAGATTGGAAGAACGTGGATCCGCCGCCGCTGGATTCCGGCGGGGGCATCTGACCCTTCAATCCCTCCTCTCCATACTGATCGTATACAGCCCTTTTCTGGGGATCGCTCAAAACCTAAAAAATCCAATCAAACATAAATTAATCGCATAAAATCAAGAACATGGGATACGTCCAACATGCTGATTAGTGTGATTCTGAGATGTCCGTGCTACCGTACCTCGTAGGCTTCGGAGATCTGCTTGAATTTTGCCTCGGCGTCCTTCTTGTTGTTAGGGTTCTTGTCTGGGTGCCACTTCATGGCGAGTTTCCGGTAAGCTTTCTTCAAATCGTCATCGTTAGCGCTCCTGTCCACGTTCAGAACGCTGTAGTAATCAACGCCCATGTTTTCTGGCTATCTTTATTCTGTATGCAAATTGCAATCGATTGAAAGAGGTGTGATTTTCGAACGATGGCAGTGGGAACGAAGTTGAATAAAAAGGGTGGGGGAGGAAGAACAGAGAGTAATCTAGAAACGAGAGAGTCTAGAAAACTGAGGAACTTTCCAGATGGAACTCGGGCGCCTTTCTGATTTTTTTAAGTAGAGTATAATTTCTATTATGCCTTTTTTTGAAGGAATTATCTTCCAAATATTATGCCTGAATCTTTAAAAAATAGTCTTTCCTAAATTTACAGTATTTTTAAATTAAATATTACTCTCTCTAGTCCCAGCTTAGGCCGGGGAGAGAGAATAGGGCTTAAAATTTCATTTACGGTAAAATGACTCCATTACTCTTCTACCATCACCCACAACCGGCACATATCAAGATAGTAACTGATAGAATGATTTGCCGTAATTAATTGTATTATTGACATCTGAATATATAGAGAGTACAATAGAGGTATAATAAGAAAAGAACTCTAATCAGAATAAATCATAATCTAATCAGGAGTCTGATTTAGTCTAACACCCCCCCTCAAGCGAAGCGTCGGATGCTCGCCGACGCACAGCTTGGACCTGAAAAACTCGAATAGCGGACGAGAGAGCCCCTTGGTGAAAATGTCCGCAATCTGAAGAGAAGTAGGAACATGAGCAACGCGCAACTTTCCAGATGTCACCAACTCACGAACAAAATGATAGTCGATGTCGATGTGCTTCGCCCGCTTGTGCGCCACTGGATTCTGAGCCAAGAAGATAGCACTACTATTGTCGCATAACAACAGTGGAGAACCAGAAAGTGGAACCCGAAGATCACGAAGCAAATGAGTGAGCCAAACCACTTCCGAGGCAGTGTTAGCAAGAGCACGGTATTCAGACTCAGTGCTAGAGCGAGAAACAGTGGGCTGTTTCTTGGCACTCCAAGAAACCAGATTCCCACCAAGAAAAATCGCATAACCATAAGTGGACCGACGAGTTTCCAGACAGCGAGCCCAATCAGCATCAGAGTATCCTAACACATCAGAAGTACTAGCAGAGCAAAACCGGAGACCAAAATGAAGAGTGCCACGAACATATCGCAAAATCCGAGTCACAGCAGCAAAATGATCATCTCTAGGATCCTGAAGATACTGACTCACCGTGTTGACCGAGAATGCCAAATCAGGGCGAGAGATGGTGAGATACTGGAGGGCACCAACAAGAGAACGATAAAGTGTAGGATCCCGAAATGGAGGACTGGTAGAGCTGTGAAGCTGAGAACCAGCAACAAATGGAGTAGAAACCGGTGCTGCGTCAGACATACCGGCCCGATTCAAAATATCCCGAGCATACTTTGCTTGGCCAAGCAGTAATCCTGAGGAGGTAGGCGAAACTTCAAGACCAAGAAAGTAGTGAAGAGCACCAAGATCCTTGATCGCAAACTCTCTGTGTGTCCGATCAATGAACTGGCGAAGAAGAGTCGAGTCATTTCCTGTAAGAATGATATCGTCCACATACACAAGTAGGTACAGTAATGACGACCCCCTCGAAAGAACAAACAAAGAAGTATCAGCTAAGCTGCACCGAAAACCAAGCTGTGTCAGATAACTGCTGAAACGCTGGAACCAAGCTCGGGGAGCCTGCTTAAGACCATAAATGGCCTTTGTCAAACGACAAACATAGTCTGGATGGACAGAATCCTGATAACCAACGGGCTGCTTCATGTAGACAGGAACATCAAGAACACCATTAAGGAAAGCGTTCTTGACATCCAACTGATGAAGTGGCCAGGAACGCATGGTGGCTATGGCGAGAACCGTCCTAACAGTGGAGGCTTTGACCACAGGACTGAAAGTGTGGTCAAAATCAAAACCTGGAATCTGCGAGAAACCCTGCGCCACAAGTCTAGCTTTGTGACGCTCAATAGTGCCATCTGGTCGATACTTGAGCCTATAGACCCATTTGGAGCCAACAATGTTGACATTTGAAGGTCGAGGCACCAACTCCCAAGTGTGCTGACCACGAAGAGCATCCATCTCATCATCCATGGCTGAAACCCAGGCTGGATCCTGAAGGGCAGTGCGATAATCAGTGGGCTCTGTCTGAGAGAGGAGTGCAGCAGTGAGACCATGAGCAATAACATCCGAATAATCCCGCCGTTGAATGGCACCAGTAGAAGACCGAGTGGCCATCCGATGAGTACGAAGCGGGGGCGGCGAATCTGGAGGAGTAGAACCAGCTGATGACACGGAGGAAGATCGAGCTGTGCTAACTGGAGAGTGGCCGTCGGAAGTCACCGGAGAAAGAATAGCCGATACAGGTGGAGACATGGTGGCCAGTGGCTGAGACGGTGGCGGAGGAGTGCTGGCCAGCGGCTGAGATATGGTGGGCGTTTGACGAGGAGCCGGGTCCAGGTCGGCCGTCCAGATGGAAGATGGTGGGGAAGTAGGGGCAGCTGGAACAGGCACAGACACAGGCGTAGTGGCCCCAATCGATGAAGTAACAGTTCCATCAAAAAATGATGAAATCTCCAGATCTGAAACCGAACGAATCTCCGTGGAAGCTGAGACATAAGGGAAGAAAGTTTCATCAAAACGAACATGGCGAGAGATATAGATGCGTCCAGACGTCTGGTCAAGACACTGAAAACCCTTGTGACGAGGGCTATAACCAATAAAAACACAGGGAATGGATCGAGGTGCAAACTTATCGGTAGCAGTGGCACGCAAACATGGAAATGCACGGCAACCGAACGGGTGAAAGAGGGTATAGTCAGGCACATGACCAAAAACAACCTCAAAAGGTGATTTGCCACCCATAACTGAACTAGGCAGACGATTAATAATGTAAACCGCAGAGGAGAAAGCTTCCACCCAATAACAGTGCGGCACAGAAGAGTGAAAAAGCATGGCAAGACCAGTCTCTGTGATGGGACGATGCTTCCGCTCAGCCCGACCATTCTGAGCAGGTGTATAAGGCGAGGACATCTGATGATGAATGCCACATGATATGAGATGAGCCTGAAGTCGGTGATTAGTAAACTCGGTGCCACCATCGGTCTGAAAAATTTTAACCCTAGCAGAAAACTGATTCTCAACGAATTTCTGAAACTGGATAAAAGTGTCATAGAAATCCGATTTATGCCGCATTGGAAGAAACCATGTGAATCGTGAGAAATCATCAATGAAAACGGCATAATAAGAGAAACCACCGATAGATAAAACAGGAGCTGGTCCCCATAAATCACAATGTACTTTATCCAATAAACCAGTAGCACGCTTGTCACTAGTGGAAAAGGGCAAGCGGCTACTCTTGGCCATCTGACAAGGAGAGCAACTGACAGATGCAGGCATAGCAGAAGTGACAGAAATAAGGCCCCGTCGATTCAATAACTGAATAGTATCATGAGACACATGACCGAGGCGAGAGTGCCACTGCTCAAAAGAAGCATGAAGCTTTGTAGAGCGTAGTTCGCCTAAAAAACTGGAATCACCAGTCTCAAGAAAATAGAGACCAGACCTATGACGACCTTTACCAATCATCGCCCCTGTAAGCTTGTGCTCAATGGAAAATGCATCGGCATCAAATATAACACGAACAGGTAGATCACGAGTAAGCTTACTAATGGACAATAAACTTCTAGTAATCTTAGGGACCACAAGGACATCATTAACAGAGAAACCAGATAAATGACATTGGCCGATGTGAGAAATAGATAATGATTCACCATTTCCAACAAGAATAGAATCAGAACCACGATAACGTTGTACCTGATCAAGATGACTGGTGTGAGCAGTGATATGAGATGTAGCACCTGAATCAACAATCCACTGTTTTGACGAAGAATGACAATTGGGACCATTCAAACTGGCCTGAAACAGCACCTTGTCCGCAATCCAATTAGTGGAGCAATCTTCCCGAGATATAGGGCCCAAATTAACCATAGCGGAAGACCAAAAAATGGCACAGAAATTGACTGGGTACTGATGAGAATTTGAGAAACTCGTCGGAATGTGAGCAACTCGCGAGAAACAGCTTCAACTCGCGAGAATTTAATTCAGCTCACGATTAATTGATTATATCGCGAGAATTTGAATCAACTCGCGAGAACTTCCTTCTGGCGCGAGATGGCTCGCGAGTGGATTTCACGCGCGAAAATTCCTTCTGCCGCGCGAGATGACGCGCGCGTGGCTTCACGCGCGAAAATTCCTTCTGCCGCGCGAGATGACTCGCGCGTGGCTTCACGCGCGGGCGAGATATCCTTCTTCTCCTTGACGCGATCGGCCGTTCTTCTTCCGATGGCTTCCGTTCTTCTTCTTGACGCGATCGGACTTCGCCGCTGGACGTCGCGATCGGACCGGAGGAGGAGGCCGCCGCTGGACTTCGCCGGAGACGGACTAAATTTGACCGGAGCTTCGCCGGAAAAGAGAGAATGAGGGAGGCGCTGAATTAAAATTTAGAGGTTAGGATCAGAACTTGCTCTGATACCATGATAGAATGATTTGCCGTAATTAATTGTATTATTGACATCTGAATATATAGAGAGTACAATAGAGGTATAATAAGAAAAGAACTCTAATCAGAATAAATCATAATCTAATCAGGAGTCTGATTTAGTCTAACAGTAACCTCTGCAACTAACAAAAATTAAACAAGCATAATGTCAACACCGCTAACCACCGCCAACAACAAAGTGATGCTTAATTTACCATATTGGATCAAAATATACAAATGAATTCATCATAAAGAACCCACCTTACCCATTAAAAATCTTGATGTGGAACCACCGGTTTAGGGTGGTGCTCACCCTATAAGCCTTAAGCTTATGTGGCGTGGACTAGATCCAAGGGTTTCCAGCCGTCGACCTCAAGTGGTGGTTCCATGATCCGTTGGGGGGCCATTTTTTTATGCACATCCTCATCGGTAAAACTTCATCATTCGAAAAAAAAAACTCCTTCGCCTTCATTCCCTGGCCTGATGTCGCTTTTGGTCCCATCGTGCTTATCGAAAGCTACGACAAGGCTCGAAACATCACTTGGAACAAAAGGGTGATCCTCAGCATGAATGAAACCTTATTGACATCGTTGATGAGAATCTGGGAGTGATGGGAGCTTAAGGGTTGCTCTGGTGGTGTAATGGAGGAAAGTTGTAGAGGGGATGAGCGAATTGAGTTTATGGTGGTGTGATGGGTGAGAGATTTGGGGATGAGAGAATTGACTTTATGGTGGTGTGATCGAGGAGAGATTTGGGGACGAGCAAATTGGGTGAGGATTTAGGAGGAAAATTGGGCGACGAGTTTCATTTAATTAGTTACTGAGTTTATAGATTAGGTTACCGTCATATTTGGATTGTTTTTTGGGCTAATTGAATTACGGCCCAAAAATAATAAGGGGCTTTATTTGTAAATTTTAAATTTCAGTATGAATAATCTTGACTTTACATCAACAATATTTCTTCAAATCTTTCTAAGTTAGGACAGTGTGTAGATTAAGATGAGAAAGGCAGAAAAAAAATGTACAAGTTAAGTTGGGATGGAGGGAGTTTATTTTTTTACTTAAATATTATATATTGTAAGTTAATATATAATAAGACGTGTTTAAATATAACACTAGTGTAGGAATAACCATTAATGGCTTTGTTGCATGGTAGTGGCTGATATGTTCCACGGAATTATCGTCCTTTAATAGTTTTGATATCGGAATACTATTTCATATTGTAGTCATTTTGAATGCTGGTTACAAACAACCGACGTGTGGCAGTTTAGTAGTAATTGTCGCAGAAACACCATAAAACAATGGTAGTGATAAATCAACCGCCATTGATATTGACTTTCAACGTTGCTGAAAGTGTACCGTCGTTCATTAATTTACAATCGGAAAGCACCTCAAATTCCTGAAGTTACTTTCTCGAGTTCAGTTCAAATGGCAAAATGTAGTAGCAATCATACGACCGAATATAGAATGACACTCTTGATTTTGAAACATATCATCCAATATCAGAATATAGGTTTGATAAAAAATGCCGTAACTTTTCATTTTCCAATTATCAAAAAGGTGTAATACATAAACAATTTCGAATGCATAACCGATTCGGATCTTGTGGAATTGTCCAAGTTCTAATATCGAAACAAACGTAGGAAAACTTAGTAATCCAGTGCTTCCATGCATTCCACACCAAACCATTCAAAGTAGGATCATTGAATAAAAACCTTTGAGGGTATTGGAAAAAAAAAGAGTTAAGTGTTCATATAACCCTATGTTTTGGTGGTTTGTCCTAATATGATCATGTGAAGTTGGAAAGTGCTATTGTAACCCTGTGTTTTGCTTGAATGTGCTAATATGATCTTGGAGGCCTGAATTTGGCCGGAAATACATGAAATGACTATTATGCCCCTATTTTTAAAAATAAAAATTTTAGAACAAGTGAAAGGACAATTATGCCCTCATTCATTTATTTCCTTATTCTTTCCGTCATTGTTGAAGAAGAAGCAAAACTATTGGGCCAGCCCTAGTTTCCTTGGCTTCCTTCACTCTGAATATATCAACCGCTCCTCCGTCGCCGCCACCTCCGCTCCACCGCAGATATACTTTCCCACTCCCTCCGATTTCACACACAGGTCTCACACCCCTTTCTCCGATTTCACACCCTTTCGATTTCACACTTGAGATGGCGACACAGGTTTTCCCCTGTGGAGGAATTAGATGACGGAGATGGTAGCCAAGGCACAATGACAATAAAGGATGGTTGTCTTGATGGAGATTGGCCCGAATCCAATCCTCCATGGTGGAGATGGCAGCGGCGAGTCCAATTATGCCTAATTCCAAGCCTTCACGACAGAGATGGCAGCGGCCTCCACGACGAAGCCACGGAGATGGCATCGGCAAGCCCTATTCCGCCCAATTCCAAGCCTCCACGATGGAGATGTCAGCATTGTCGAAGATGTCACTGACGGAGATGGCAGCGTCGGGAAGTTTGATTTCATTTCAGTTTAGGTTTTTGGGCTTTTGGTTGAGTTGGCCCGATTCAGCGCAGGATAGGGTGAGGGGTGGTGGTGATGGTGGGTGGGACCAGTGGTGGCGGGCTAGGGACGAATGGTGGCAGGACTAGGGTTGAGCGGTGGTGGTGGTTGGGACAAGTGGTGGCGGTGGCGGAGCTACAACGATGGAGGTGGCGAAGTGGTGGCGGCGGCGGAGGTGGCGGAGCACCGGAGTAGTGGTTATGTTATGGAAAAGAAGAAGAGCTAGGGGTCATTTCGTTTTAACATTTTTAGTTTTAAGACTAGGGTTATTTTAATATTTTTAGTTATGGTCAATGCCGGAAAATGCCAAGTCAATGCTAGAATAGTGCCAAAAGGTTATATCGGCACTTCTGATGCAAAACATAGGGCTATAATATCACTTTTCAACTTTACAGGGTCATATTAGCACAAACCACCAAAACATATGGCCATATCAGTATTTTGCCCAAAAATAAAAACAGTACTGAACCAAACAAGTCAACTTGCAAATCCAAACCCAAACATTATTTGTCATTAATGTTACAAGACATGTGTATGCAAAATCTAGAAGGAGTGTGATCGCTTGGTGGTCGAAGAACTGCTACCTATGTCATTCTTATTTGCTTTCAGTTCCTTCTTGATAAGACGAATGTTCCTGCAGAACTGGACCACTTTCTTCACTTTGGCCTTTATTCCAATGTACACCCTCATTAATGCGTTCATCCTACTGTCGGCTATATGACACAAAAAAAAATAAGCTGCATTCAGTAAGTTTATCATGGATAATATAATGATTTTTTTACACGTAGAAACCTTGTTCGGCGTTACGTAGCCTCTTGTTGTTGTTGTTGTTGTTCTTTTCTTTTTCTTTTTTATTCCACACATTTCCCTTGTTTGAGTACCCACCTCTTATTCTCGAAATACTTCCAGTCTTACAACTTTCATGGCACCTCCTGACTCCTTAATGCAATGGTCCCATCGTGATTTTTTAGTATACTGGAAGTGGGACTTCCATAAGGAAAATTCTTTGCACACTTCTTGGAGATCACCATTGATGCCACTATGTGCTCTAATATAGTGTACCCTGGATTGATTTTTTCCCCTTGGATGGCATAGTAGAATAACATGATGGTTGTGATAGCTAGTTCCAAGATGTGGCCTCCAGTTGGTACAATACTTTTTGCAACCATCTCATACACGATCCTTTCTTCAATCATCTTGGAGTTTAACTTATAGGACTTGTCATTATCCAAACATTCCTCCCACGACCAAAATACAAGGGGCATAGTGTTACAGTATCCAATAGCAATGGGTCAACATAGTCTGGCCATTTTTTGGCATGATATATGTCGAGGGGGACCATCAATACTTTCCTGGTAAATGTCATCGGGACTTTTGCATTCAACACCCAACAATGCATTGATGGTCCAGAGGCTAGCTACAATTTCCTTACTGTCGACCTTGGTAATGTATGAACCACCTTCTCCCTTAGTCAAATTTGTATAGAATTGACGAATTTCATTAAAATATGCAAGATTGGTCATACACAATAGCTCCTTGCAACATTGATGTTTAAATTTACAAATCACATTAGACATGTCTAACCTAATTATGTCATTTTGTTGAATACCGTAAGAATCCAACATCTTAGCAGATTGAACATAATTTATGTACCTAACCTCACATTCTTTGGTAAAAAAATAATGAGCAATCGAACTAATCTTTATTCTTTCTCTATGGTGTTTGCTTCATCTTCCGAGAAGTTGTGGCCACTTCCATTGACTGTGATGTCCTTTGGGTGAGATGGAAGATGTGTGTTTCTCGTAATTGGACGGTTATTTTGGTCGACTGACGGTTCAATTTTAATGGGTGAATGGTTTGGGTATGATGTTCATGTTTAGCAGGCAGCATGTTTTTTTGCCAAGTTTATGTAAGCCACACAGGTTTTCGATTGCAAAAACCTATATGGTACTAGTAATCCTAATTTCCTACATATGTTCTTGTATCAAAACAGTCGTCACAGTTGTCAAAATGAGATCTAACTCAATTTACAATATTGGATATTGAACTCTACAGACATCTAAGATTCTCGGTCCTAAGATTCTCAGAAGCATCCATCTTTAGAATAAAAGGGCATGTTTCTAATTCTCATAGTTTGACCAATTGATGAGTTTCAATATTGTAACGCGCGTCGAAATTGAAAATAGTCATGTGAGAACAGTGTTCTGAAGAGATTGTTATTGATTGAAACATGTACCAATATTTCTATAAATTTCCCCTTAACACTCTTCAAAATATAATGATTACTAACCTATATTCACTGAGCGAGCATATTATGGCTGAATCCCACATTTTTCACGGTAAGGTTCTTATAATTTTCTAAAAGATAGTTTCAAAAGTCTTGTATGAGGTCAATTTGTATTTATAATGAAATTGATGTCCCTTGTTGTGCACTCGCCGGATAAAGAACCTAAATATTATGAAGTCGGACCAACTTTCATCCACGTGGTTCAACTTCTGAGGGACAGAGATGAATGCAAGTTTTTTCCATCATTTGCATAGAGATACCACCAGCATTGTATCGATGAAAATTGTATCCATGCGACGAAAGATTCCCAAGAGGTGTCGAATGTGTTCGCCATCTAAGGGGTGACAATCCAGGAGCATGGATTATAACCGGTTTGTCTACATTCATTGGAGACTTTAAACTCAAACATGATGACCTCATGTACTTTAATTATGTGGTTGAAAATATTTTGAAACTAAGATTAGGAAGAATCCATATAATCAGTATCCGTTCAAAAAAATTTATGATCCTGGTCAATAAATAATATTTTAAATATTTGATTGCAAATAATTGTTTATTCTTTCAATATGGAACATCTTGTAGTTCACTGAATGTCCTCGTGTTGGAGCTCTATCTATCATTGGTTCTTTTTGTAATTGTAAATTGTGCTCAATGAATACCATCTATAGATCCCTGGAAACATCCATGTTGTACATACAATAATGGACCCATCAAGAATGATGACAGGGTTTTCAACCTAAATTTTCATACACAAATATACTATGGTAAATACATTAACGACATTTTAAACTCTATCATAGGCTGCTCCAATCACTACACATTACAAAGTGGGCATTCAAAACTTACCCAAATAAACCATAATTTCATATTTGAATCTAAAGAGATGACCATATTCATTTCCTTGCTTGTGCCGAATTGATTTTTTATGTGGGGAAGGGAAATTTTAAAGGTAGAAGAACAACTTTTTAAATGGAGTGAAAGAGCTAGGTTTTAGGGCCGCGATTTGGGAGTTAAATATCTAGAATTTTGAGTGGGGCTTTGCACGGCAGTATTACTCTATACATTGACCGTTAAGAAAAAGCCATTGTTGATACGTAATTGTAACATATCACGATAATTGTTACGAAATCAGAAGTTGTGCATGGTTAGTGGTTAACATAAAAGGCACATGTTGCGATCTCGTGACAAGATCTCAGAACATAGCGTTTTTCTCCAACGATTTCTTACTCCCAACAAATTTTGAAATTTTCCATCTAATAACACTCATAAAAATCAAGTCCAATCCTAAAAAATTGGAACTACCTTCGATGGCTCATTCTCGGGATGCATCAAAATCAAAAAGGGGTCCAACCACAAAGGATTCTTCTACGACACAACTCAATCTACCATAGGAATTGGTGGTGGAGCAACATGAGAGCTCCTCGGTCCGTAAGAAAATAAGAACATTGTGTGAACACCGGCATCCAAAGGGCCAGAGAAAGTCGTAAGTTCTGCAACAAAGAGGCATTGAAGTTGTACGAGGGTTGGGTATACCGTAAATGCACAGATACAAATGTGTTAAAAATGACTATGTCTCTTATCTACATTTAGATTAGATATTAGACCATTTCCTTTCTTTGTATTTACACAACCTGATAATAATGGATATCCATTTCATCCCGATGAAGTTGTTCAATTCTATGCTAATTTGGGGAAGCATACAGAGGACTCTAACTTAACCATGGTCAATACAATTAGGGTCACATATAGTGAATTCACAATAAATGTTGTATTAGAGTGCCCCTAGACCAAGCCTAGTTTATTGCGTATGAACATCCCTGATAGCCCTCATGAGGTATATCACCAAAAATTATGGTTTAGTGAGACTGTTCTCAGCCCTTTTTTCTAATAGACATGGGGAGTAAGTGTTTTAGATTTCTAGGAGATAGGCTCAGTCGAGCCGATAAGTATGACTTGTCGATGTTGAGTGTGGAACAAAGATTGGTTTTCGAGTTGGTGTGGATGAATGTGCTTCCTAGTGGAGGGCATACTTGTGAACCTACAAGTGGAAGCTTACTATTATATAATTGAAATGAAAGATTTCAATCTGAGGTTCACCATTTACTTCTACATGAACAAGTTCGTCAGGATGATGAAGAAGGAGTTCCCCTACGGTTGCTTAATCACTAAGATGATTTAAGAGAAGGGAATCATGCTCGTTGACCGCTCATTTCCTCGTGAATTATATGACAAGTGGTTAAACCTAGAGCAACTAGAAGTATATTTAGAAACCAACAAGTTGAGGGTGAAGGTCGCGTTGGGGAGAGCCGGTAAAAGTGCAAAGAGGGCCAAGGATGTGGAGTATAATGCTTCTTTGCCAATTGGAATCAGTAAGTTATATTGAAACAATGTAAATGTGGGTTGTTGTGTGAATGTCGTTTCTTTAATTTTATTGCTCGTCATTCATTTCCAGGGCTGACAAAGGGTTTATATAGAAGATAAAGAAATTATTTTCACGTTTTGTTAACCAATGGAATCCCTTGAGAGAGAGGTTGAAGATCTTAGAGCCAAACAAGATGCGTGCCGTCGGAGGAAAAAGATAGAGATAGAGATAAGTGAAGATGAAAAGGAGGTTGCATATGGACATATGATAATATCAAGCGACGATAAAGAGGATGAGGAATCATATGAGGATGATCGAACATTGTACTTTCATTCGCCTAAAAATTGAAATGAAGGATAGTACATTGTTGGCATTACCATTCTGTGTTGTCATGTAAAATTCTTTGAATTAGAATTCACAGGGTTCATGTTATGAATGAATGTTGTTATTTAAGAGTAGACTAAATTGTTTTTTAGTCACCTACATAGTATCTTAAACCATGTTTTGGTCCCCATTTTCAAATCAACCCTCAGACATTACCAAACAAATTCAGAACGATTTGTTTGGTCCCCAAAGGTAATTTTCAGGGAAAGTCAATGGTAAAATTGGTCAAAATATGTAAAATGACATTTATACCCATGAGTTTAAAAAATAAAAAATAAAAAGAAAATGGGGACTTCGTCTTCTTCGCTCGTCTTCTCTGCTGAGCTCTACCATGGGCCTTATAATTGATGAAATGAGGCTCCATCCTTCAATTTTCCACCGCTCGTCTCTGCCTTCAATAGCTCTTCTCCACCTTCAATTTGCCACCGCTCGTCTTCAAGTTCCAAGGCGAGTCGAGACACCGGGTGGGGGTCTCTATCGTTGGGCAGAGCTTTGAGAGGCCGGGTGGAGGTCTCCATTGCCGAAGTTGCAGAAGGGTTTCGGTCGCCATAGCGGTGGCAGGCAGAGACGAGCGGTGGCAAAAATTATAGGGGATTGGTAGTAGTATTGAAGAGTGGAGAAGGGTTTAATTACTTAGTAGTATTGCAAATTTGCCACCGCTCGTCTCGTTAGCACTATTAAATACTATTACCAATCACCAAATTTGTTAGCAGTATTAATGACAGACTGCAATACTACATTGAAGGCAAAAATATTAAGTTGCAGAAGGATTTTCTTTTTATGTTTTTCTAGCGAAGGCGGCTGCGGTGGTGAAAAACTAAAGAAAGAAAAAATTAAAAATTTTGAAAATATTTTAATTAGTAAAATTACCATTATACCCCTGGCTATACCGGAAAACCTTTTAGTCTTACCTGAAAATCACCTTTGGGAACCAAACAAATCGTTCTGAATTTGTGGGGTATTGTCTAACGGTTGATTTGCAAACGGAGACCAAAACATGGTATAAGATACTTTGTAGGGAACTAAAAAAATAATTTAGTCTTAAGAGTATTTTGATCTTCTCGAACTAGGAGTTTTTTTTATTGATTTTTTACCCCGTAGAATTTCATTGTTTGACTATAGTTGAAACCATTCTTAACTTACATAATTTTCCGAATAGACTTCCGAGTCTGGAATATGTAAATTTGGTCACTGATGTAGAAAATGTCAACATTTCAGAAATTGAAACTTACTTTTTCCTAGACATGTAACCAATTTGGAATAGCGGTTGTTTAATTAATTGCCATTAATAACCAAAATAATAGAGGACAAAACGTTCAAATATCGGAACTTGTATCAACAAAGCATAATGATTTGTGGGGCCTTTTTCAATATTGAGGTTGGAACATTGCTAGCCACTTTTCAATACTTTACTCTTTCGACGGCTGAAATCATATCGGATTGGATTTGACATAAGTATCACCGAGTTCCGAGTAAGGTGAATGTTTTGAGACAAGAGCTGGCATAATAAATATTTTGGTTTAATTGAAATTGTAACACCCGGTTATACTTCCGATATTGTAACTATGTTTCGTGGTCACAGAAATAGTGTGTCTAAAAACCTAACAAATTCAGAATTGGGTCTCTATAAATAAAACAAACGCCACACGTTTTCATATTCAAATATTCTTAAAATTACTCGCACGTAACATGCATATCCCTCTGTAATTCCGTTCCTCGTGAAGATTACAATGGTTGAAACCTCAGTTGCCCAAGTGTAAAGATGAAGGCAAAGATGAAACCGACCAAGTAAAAGAAGGCTCCATCGTTTGGCGCTTCCAGGTTTGTGTCACTCAGAGCCTTTGAGAGGTATCAATCTTTTTTACAAAATGCAAGGCTGTTAGATTAATATGCATTGACATTGGATGCTATCAATGCATATGAATTCCAAAAATTTGCGAAGCTTCTAGCCATTGCCGATGCGATGCACTTCAATGAAGTGTGTCAATTTTATAATAATGTTGTGGAGAAGGATGAAGGGTCTTTCTCTACAATAGTCAATGGTAAACAATTTGAGGTTCATCCATGAAATATCAACGATATATTGAGTTATCCCTACTAAGGTCTTGAAGAATGTTATCCTGCGGTTCAAGATGGTCCCCTAAATATTTATTATCGTTTGAACTATAAGGTACATGTTGATCCCCTGATTTAAAATTCTATTGAGCTTGGACAGTTGTACTTCAACATGTCTCAAATTGGGACCGATACAACTAGGAGCTATAAACTTCAACATTTGACAGTAGACAATCGGATTGTGTACGAGATGGTGGCATGGGGGGTGGTTACAACAAAGGGTCACATCTACGAGCCTATGGTCATTAGCATCATGTTGTTATACTTTTTCATTTAGAAGGTGAAGATCAATCTTGAGTACACCATTGTGCAACATATGTTGTCACCGGTCGTTTATTCAAATAAGAAGGCTCTCAAGCTCGCTTATGGTTTGATCGTCTTGAAATTCCTAAAGCAAGAAAAGGAATTTTTCTTTTGCACTGCAGATGTTCCCCTAAAATGTACGACTAAAACTTCTTTGAGAACAAGAAGTGGAAACTCGTAGATGGAAAATGGATGCATAAGGTCATCAAAGAAGGTAGCAAGAGAGGACAGACTGATGGAGGTTAAACAAAATTTTCTTATGATATTTTTTTTGTTTGCAAATCATATTCCTATACTTATGTGAGGCGAACAAATATAAGTGAGGGAGACGAAAACACGTTCATGTATAGCATGTACATAAAAAAGGAAGTTGAAAGTGAAAAAAGATAGTTCAATTGAGGAAGAAGATATATGAAACGAAGAAGACTTTGAGGGCAATTAGGCGTGCGGAGATGGCTAGCCAGGAAGAACGTTTTGAGACTTCCCATTAGATAAAAATGTATATATTGTTGTACATTTTGTTGTTGCCATGCACATAATGTTTATTTCAAACCATAATGTTTCGTTGTAAATAATCAATGACGAAACATTGTCTTTTGTGCATAGCTAATACGTTTTTCATGAATGAGATTAGTTTTCATTAACACTTCATTCATTGGAATACATGTTCTCCCAAGTTTTACATGATTTGAACTTAGAACATACATTCCGAAGAACACTTTAAAATTCAGAAAGTTTGATGGTTAAGACCAAGGCAACGACTAATAAGAGATTCAAAATCTACCTATAATACGAATTAGAACCTATGATGGATTGATTTGTAAACCGTAACTTTTTATTCCAACCACTTAAGGTTCTGGATTCATTAAACTGGTCGGCACCATTAAAATTAGTAAATCGTACGTTTATCTTCCTATTTTGCAACCATAACTGGAAGTTTTTCACACTCAATGATATCATCATTTTCGTATTCAAATTCAATTACATAAAAACAATACAATATAATACGAATTAGCTTATATTAACACAATTGTTGTCCAAAATGCCTACACTATTACATTATTGCCAAGTTCTTTCTACTAGTTATGTAGACCCGAGCGATATGTATTTCGTAGGAGCATCCAACACAATTAGTTTGCTCCCATGCATTACCCCAACCAAATCTTTAGATTGTGTGATTTGCATAACAAAACTATGGGCAATGATAATTTATGAGCGTTTCATATCCAATATAAATTGCCCTAAAAATGTCTATGTAGTTGGATGGAAACCTCTTGTCTTCATCAGCATAAAACTTTCAAGCGCAAACTCCTTGTCTTCACCTTAAAAAAAGAGTGCAAATATCACCAATGCATAAAACACGGCAAGATTCCCTAAATCTACAGCTTGCTTAAACAATTTAACATCGTTGACTGGATCCTGCCCTCCAACATTATCCATCTGAAAATGGATAAAGATAGATGAATTTCATATAAGTTTAAATGACACATGCAAACTCACCACCCTTTCATGTACAAGACTTCTAAAATTTTGCACAGGATGCATGCATCCACATCATGCCACACAACAATGAGGGCATGTTCCAACAAAACTTATCTATATATCACGTCATTGGTGGAAATATTGTTAAACCTACGATAACTATAATATGAAAAAACAATATATATATATATATATAAGTTAACCACAACCGGTCCTTTTTTCCGACCAAGAACATGAAACAAATCTTGCATGAGATTTAAACAAACTTAAACATACCATAGTTTCACACTTTGTAGGTTCGTCAATGAACGTGCCCTAACTCGTCCCAGTATATCAACAATGATAGCAACTGGTAACGATCCAAATGGTGTCTCTATGCCTTATTTTCTTAGTTAATTTTTTTGATGAAGATAACGGTAAACTGAGTGGGAACATAGATGATTTTTGTCGAGTTAAGTTAAAATGGCAGTAGTATTTAGTAAATATATTTATGAATGATAATGATGGTTCAAAGGGTTATTTCATATTCTACCTTAGGAAACGAAACACACCCCTAGAAAACTATACCCACTTTTTGGTTGCACCGCTCATAGTATAAATTTTCATGGAACCTTTTCTTTTAAATTTCAAACAAATTCTTTCAACTTCCGGTCTTGAGAACCAAATCTAACTTTTGATCTGCAATCGGAAATATCTAATAAGACTGTGGTTCATATTAACCCCCCGTGTTTCTTTACGTTACACGAAGGTGTATTATTAACGACCGTCAATTATATACTACTAGATAACAGTTAAAGTTTAAACGTCGTCTATTGGTATCCCGTAGCTGCACAACAATTGGGCTTTTGCGAGCCCATGTTCATATTCTGGAACACATGACGATGATTCGAGCCTGAAACTAAAATATGCCACGTAGCTGCGCCATTAATAGTCAATCCTGCATTAGTGCATTATTGAACTTTGGGTGACATTCGTGGTATAGATTCCAGCACCTCTCAAGCACTCTTCTTCTAATAAAACGTTATTTTTACTCTCATCCTTAATGATGAATGCCGATGGTTGAAATATTCGGTGGTACCCGCTGGTGGGGCATTTCTGTATTCTGATAGATGTCTTCTAATTGTTACTTTGCTAACCAGATCCAAATATCCAAGAGTATTTGGATATCCAGTTTCCACCATATAATATTTTTCCTGAAAATGTTCATCGGTAAGAGCACCATTGGACTTTCGTATTAGTGAATCTCAGTAGCATGAATTATTATGAATCCTTGACATAGTAATATCATGGACACTTCCTTCCTATCCCACAATAATGAACGTTAAGATTTGTTTAACGAACAAGTCAAGACATTCCAGAATTGATTACCTCGAGATGTATAGAGTATTGGATGTATGTAATCTTGTTTATCAATGTAGTTCGGTTCAACTTAGTTCACTTCAGTTCGTTCCTATTCATTCTAGAGTAGTTCAATCCAGTTATGTATAGTTTGGTCAATCTAGTCAACTTTAGTCCGGTCCTATGTTATTTAGTTCATATCGGCTTGCTTCAGTTTGATTCACTTCGATCCAGCCTTTCATATTGTTGTCGAGTCCAGTTAGAGTCAAGTTTGATTTAGCCCGATTTAATAATTTTCAAACCAGTGCAATTAAGTTTGGTCCAGTCCAATTCAACTTGGTTCAATCAAGTATAGTTCAATTTAGTTCGATTCAATCATTTCCAGTGAGGCTCCATTTAGTCAAGTTTAATGCAAATTCATGTTTCTCTTGACTTTTTCCCCTACTTTTTATTTAAAAAAATGTTAAGTTTAGCACCAATAACTTAAATTTAGCACGAATAAATTAAATTTAAGATTAAAAAAAATTAATTTCATTACTAATATATTAAATTCAACAAAAATAAATTCAACTAGACGATGCTTATAAACTGATTTACTTGTATATTAAGTATCTTTTAGTGTTTGATAAAATTTTGAAAATGTACTTATTCTAAAATACAAATTATTTTTTATGAGAACAACATAAACTGATCTTTTAAAATCAGTCGACTTGTTTGTAAGTATAACTCCACCAAGTAATAGTAAGTGATATAAAATTGCATGTATCGCGAGTACTCCCTCTGTCCCAACTCAAATTGCAGAGAGATAAATAGGGCCGTTATTTTTGTACAATGTTTTGATGGCACATAAAGCTGAAAATGTCACTGGTGAAGGGTATTGTCAACAGTAAAATTAAAAATTAAAATTATGAGGCTGTTTTACGTTAATGATTCTCTCCAAAATCACTAATATGACTCCAAAATATGTGATTTTGGAGCCAAAATTACAAAAGCAACAAATAATATGAAATTTACAAAGTCCAACATAGCAACCTCAATAACACAACTCCTGAAAACCCAAAATTAAACCCACCCAAATTACAACTTTTTGAACCTTAACGATACAATTGGTTCAACCTTAAAAGATTACAAACCCACCTGGATAGAAATCCCTAAATTACAGCCACAATAAAAATGAAGATCTGTAAAATCCGTACCCAATCTTCCGGAAAACCATGCAGGGCAACAAAATAAAACAACCAAGACGAAAATCCACAACATCAAAGCTAAAAAAACATCAAGATCTGAAAACCCTAACAAGTTCATATGAAAAATCATCATCATAGGATTGAGAGGGGGAGAGGAAGATGAAGTTGTGGTGAGAAGATGAACCTCCAATCACAGCCGCAACGACCTGGATCTATTCGACTCTGACCCCGATTCCGGCCTAGAGTCTAACACCCAACCCCCAAACCCAACACATGCGTCATTAACCCAACACACGCGCCTTAACGCCGACGATAGCTTCAAAGATGGCAGGCGAACTTTGGATCTTGTGACTTAATGCCAAAAATGACTAAGATAGTCGCGGTGACGGCGGTGGGGAGAATTTGTGAAGAGGAAGAGGAAGCCGTGGAGAAATTTGAGAGAGAGGGATGAGAAGTGATAAGGTTGAGAGAGATTTACTGCATGCATTGCTGATGACAAAAAGTTGGTCACGCATTAAAGCTGTCAAATCTCCCTCTTAAACCCTATTTTATTAGCACAGACCCAATTGCAATTTAAATCAAAGTTGGGGGCATTTCAGAGTTTTTGACTTGATTCAATCAGTCCATTTTTGGCTAAGTTCAGAAATAGCAATTTGAGTTGAAACTCCCTTAAATAGAAAATGTGAAGTTTAAGGTGGGAAGGATATAGTATATTTTGTTACAAGTTGATCCGGAGAGAAAAGGTAAAGTGTACTTTTAGAAGGTTGGAAATAGAGTCAAGTCACGTGCGAGTATTTGGAAGTTGGAACCTGTGGGCGAGTCACTCACTTTTCGGCTTCCATAAGTTAAAGTTGGGATGAACTAAGAAACACCGGGAAATGGGCTTTCCAATCATCCAAATTTGAAAAATGCTGCTCCCAATTTCACTCCCTCTTCCCACCGCCTCATTATTCCGGCAAGAAGCCAGACTTCGCCTGCCTCTGAAATTCTCGGCCCAGTTCTCCGCCGTCAATGGCGGCCGCTTCGTCCCGCTCAGAGCCACCAGCGGAGAACCCACTCAGCTCGCCGAAACTCAAACCCACCTAAACACCACCGTCACTGTCGAGAACGATGGCCCAACCCTTTTCGTGGTGAAAGCCCGGAACAGAATCGGGCTTCTCCAGGTGATCACCAGGGTGTTCAAAGTGCTGGGACTCAAGATAGAGAAGGCCACCGTTGAATTCGAGGGGGAATTCTTCATCAAGAGTTTTTTCGTGACTGATGAGAATGGGAGGAAGATTGAAGACACTGAGGATTTGGAGAGGATAAGAAAAGCGCTGGTGGATGCTGTTGAGGGGGGTGGTGATGGGGGTGCGGGTGGGGTGAGGGTAGTGCCCGGGAGAGGGGTGGTGGTGAGGAAAGCTGGATATAATGGGATGGAATTTGGGGCGAGGAAAGCCAGAGCGGAGAAAATGTTTGAATTGATGGATGTTTTTCTGAAGAATGATTCAGTCAGTTTGCAGAAAGATATTCTCGATCATGTGGAATACACTGTGGCAAGGTCAAGATTCAGTTTTGATGACTTTGAGGCCTATCAGGTATTGCCGCTACTTCTTTTCTTTTAATATTTTAGACGAAGAAGAAGATCAGACAATCTTTTACCTTTTCTTTACTTACATTGGTGGCATGGTAGTCATTCATTAGTTGTATTCCTAAAACTGGGCATGCCAATGGTTATGCTAACTGAACTTTGTTGCAAGTTGTACTAGAAAGCAAACTCAATCTCTTAGTTAACCTATGACGCTAACTTATTTAACACTTCTTACCTGGTGAAATATGTTAGCCTTTTTGTTCTTCATGCTTGATTATTCTTTCTACGGTTTTATTACTCATAGTTGAAGAATTTCATTGATTTTTCTGGATGTCCACCTATCAGCTCATGTTGGAATGTTTGGTCCATTCAATTAAATATCAAAACAACGGATGGAACTTGTCTTCTGCGTCTATCTTTTAAATCAGTAAATTGTGAATGAATATTTAATACTTTTATCTTACCATGCCTACTGCAAGTAGGCGATGTTTAAGTTCTGTGAACCATGTTCTGTTTACTTCATCTGGAATGTCCTCCTTGTCAGAAGCAAAAAAGCAAACTCAGTATGAGTGAAGTGAAGAACCAGAATTCTCCTTGTTGTTCATTTCTTCATTATTCACACCATAAAATGTCTTACTACTCCATATACATTGATGCGTGCAGGCAGTATCACATAGTGTTCGGGATCGACTGATTGAGCGGTGGCACGACACTCACCAATATGTTAAGAAGCAGGACCCTAAGCGAGTTTACTTTCTTTCCTTGGAGTTTCTTATGGGTGTGTTCTGTTTCATAGTTGCATTATATGCCACTCATTTTCCCCCCCAACACATGCTCTCTCTGTCTTTCTCTCACACACCCAAACCTTTAATTTTTAAAATGCTCTATAGACCAGCATGATTAAATTCTTGCTTGCCCAAAGCATGAAGAAGGAACATCCTTTTGTTCTGTGGTTGTTACTAAGATTCTGAATGCATTCATATGTATAATAAGAAGCTTAAAATTATGTGCTGAACAATATTGTGGTCTACATCTGGTGATTTCTTACTTTTGATTTCATCTTGCTGACGAAAGAAAATAATTCATGTTCCATTCATCAGGTCGATCATTGACAAATAGCGTCATAAATCTTGGCATCAGGGACCAATACGCTGATGCTTTAAACCAGCTTGGTTTTGAATTTGAAGTTCTGGCAGAGCAGGTTTCCTTGTTGCATCATCTGCTATGTTATACTTTCCGTAACATATCCGTGGATTTTTCTAAAACAGAAAGAAAGAATGATTAGGATTACTCAAAAAAAAAAAAAAATCCACATGTCTTTCAAGAAGTATTTTCTGATTCTCTGTTTATCACATAAAATTGTTAACAAATTTCGTGTTAGGATTTCGAGAAATTACTTTCTTAATCTAAGTGCTAGACCACAGCCAATGATTTCTTTCCTTTTTTCCTTCTTCTCTAAGGAAGGAGATGCAGCTTTAGGTAATGGTGGTCTAGCTCGCCTTTCAGCTTGCTTGATGGATTCCTTGGCAACTCTAGACTATCCAGCATGGGGGTAAGAATCTGATATTCTGGTGTATCATGAATATAATTTGAGTATCTGTAATTCTTATGATATCTTTAGCACATCAACATGTTTGTTGTTCTGACATATGGTGTCTTCATTTCCTAGTTTTTGAGTGAGGATTCAAGGGATGTGGCATCAGAACACAGTTTATGTTACTCTTCTGTATTTTGAAGATAATTATGAAGGCCATTATATTTTAGTCATAGCCTTCAGCTTTTAATTTTGGTTCAAGAGAACGTACACAGTATGGGTTTATTCTTTTTATGGTGCAACTTTCAGTTTAGATGTTCTACAGTTATACTCTTCATTATGGTGCTGAGAAAAGTGTTGTTGGACCCGGTGTCATTGAAAAATGGCTGAACAGGATTTCTTCATCTACCACCTTCTTTTATTAAAATAGCTTGACTGTAGTGTACAAGTGTTGTGAGTAGAACCATAGAATCACTAGGGAAATCCCTCTCCACAGTGAATGTTGGTGAAAAAGATTTTTTGATTGCTCTTGTTTAACCCTATTTATTCATGTTTCCAGTTCAGTTGCCTTTGAGGGTATGGCTGTATACCTAAGTTAGATCCCCTATCTTGGTGTTTTGAATCCAGTATATGGATACCATACCTAAGTTCCAATCCGCTATCTTGGTGTTTTGAACCCTGTATATGGATACCAGCTTTCAGATACTAAAATAGTAAAATGGATTCCAGCTTTCTCTTGTCTGAACGTCACTGAAACCTGCAAGGTGTTTATAAATCTACTCATTATGTTGACAAGCAAGTAAAAATGGGTGGCAGGAAAAAGTCAACATAAATCTAAAGTTCATGATATGAGAGTGGAAATTCGTAGTTGATAGGTTTGTGAGGAAGTTTCTTATTTTCTCTTATTGAATAAGGCCACAAATTGTGGGAGATGATACAGCAGCCAGCAGCTTCAGAAGTTTTGGGTATGATTACCCTTTCCTTGTTCAAGGGCTCTCGGTGGGGCATAATTTCCCATCTTTCTATTTGGTTTAATCTTTTTTGCTCTTGTTTTCTTTCATTACTTTAGTGAACATGCTTAGAGTCTTATAGAAGGCAGGTGATGAAGCTTGAACTTCTCCTTTTTTTTCCAGTTATGGATTACGCTATCAATATGGTCTGTTTCGTCAGATCATATTAGACGGTTTTCAGCTGGAAGAACCAGATTACTGGTTGAACTTCGGAAACCCCTGGGAGATAGAAAGGGTTCATGTTTCTTATCCCGTTAAGGTTTGAGATTACTTGTTATCACCTGGTGTTTACGTGGTTTCTAAGTGGTTTGTTCTTGTTTAAAACTTCTTTCTGTATCCTGAATTGGTGGTGTACGACAACAAGTTCTATGGGACAGTGGAAGAGGAAGTTTCGAACGGGGATAAAACTAAAGTCTGGATACCTGGAGAAATTGTGAGTTCTGTTAAAACCATTGTTTTATGTTAGTTCAACCTCTTAAACCTACAAAAAATTGGTTTTTAATTTGGTTTATTAGTTGAATTGCAATAAGTTTTCTGAAATCATTTCCTTGTTATCCTGCTTAGTTTTTTTTCTTTCTACCAGGTTGAAGCTGTTGCCTATGATAACCCAATTCCTGGTTATGGAACTCGGAGTGCAATAAACCTTCGTTTATGGGCTGCCAAACCAAGTGGTCAATATGACATGGTAGGTATTTGCCTTTGCATCAATATGTGTTACATGATCTTGGCCTCACTTTTACATCTGCAATTGGACAGAATAAGGTCAACCAGGAGCAAAATACTTGTTCTAGTTATCCTTCAATTCCTTAATGAAATGTTACTCCTTGTCTTCAAAATTTATCGTATAAAAAGATAGACGTTTCCTGAATACATATGAGAAGATTCATTTTTATCGTGAACTTTTAAAACTTCAAGCTTTTCACAGTATGTTGCTTAGTTTTTATAGCTACTTACGAAATTCTGAATTTGACTTCCCAGGAGTCTTACAACACCGGAGACTATATCAATGCAATTATGAACAGACAAAAAGCAGAAACAATAAGCAATGTACTGTATCCAGATGACCGTTCTTATCAGGTGGGTTTTTCTTCCACATGGACTAGATTTTCAGTTTAAATATAAAAAAAAAAAACCTTCAGAGGTTTTGTGTGTAGCATTCTGCAAGATCTACTGAGGAAGGAGTTTATTAGTTGTTTCATTGGTGTGATAAACTTGTACTTTTGACGCCTTGCTTCTTGGAAATGTTCATATCTCTTCTCCTTAAGTAATCAATGCCAAGTATCTAATCACTTGACTTTTCTACATGCGGCACTGGCCACCTACTTGGGAAGTATGAGTCTGAAGTTCTTTATAGGATACTGTTACTTCTTGATCCAAAGAATTTGTAGAATGTCGACATATTCTTATTCTTATTAATGTGCCTAGGTTTTATCACATTGCCCCTTCTTCATACTGTTTTGTGTTGGATTCTTTGGTCCGTGCTACTTGGTTTAAAGTTTTGCGCTTGTTTAATTGGTCTTGTGTTTGTTTGCATATTCTTGCTTCACAACTGTTTTTCTGTTTTACTTGTTTGCGTCTTATTTGTGGCTAATGAATATTTGGTTTATATCTTCTACATAGATTTCAAAGTTCCACATTTCGTAGTCACATTCTCAGCATATATTCTGGTAACTTTTGTAGATCTTCTTCCCATTTCTAAATACATTTGCTTTGTAGCTATTTTGTTTGATTTGACACTTATACATGTGCTTCTTTCACATAATTGCTTTATTTCCTTCCACTTAGGATGGATGATGTGCACTTAGTTGCTGATGAATCTCGGATATTCCTATAGAATGCATCTTACTCTTAAGTTACGCTCGGCAATCACTATTCCCCAGATATGGCTGTCTTTTTGAAGGAGAATTTCTCTGCTATGTGATATAATCATCTCATTGCATCTTGTCTCCAGTGCTAGTAGATCGTCTCAAATATGGATTAAGCTGAACAACGTTCATGCATATTTTTTACTTCTGCTCACATTTGAGTTTCTAAGTTCCTAGTTGTGAACTTGCTTTTGGTTTGGAGGAAATGAGCTTGCTGTCTTTAGACAAAGCTTTGACGGAGATTTTTAACTCTTGGTGGTCATTATAAACACTCTTTATCTTTCACCTGTATAAGATATATCTTAATATCTTTCATATATTTACTACTTGGCTCACATGTGTTTGTTGCTTTCAAATTCTCTGTTTCTCTTTGTAGTTGTATCAAGCTCAAAGATAATTGTCTTTTCATTATAATTCACATTTCAGGGAAAGGAATTGCGATTGAAGCAACAATATTTCTTTGTCTCGGCATCACTACAAGATATTGTTCGGAGATATAAAGATAACCACAATAGCTTTGATGAGCTCCCTGCTAAGGTGGTACCACTGTGCTAAATTTGGCTTGCAACAAGTGCATAGTTGAACAGTCTATCTTAAACTGATATGCTCCCCTATTTACTAACAGTTTGGTTCCTCAGATTCCCTCAACATACTTTTCTGAGAAGTTTGTTAAAATCTCGAACAGGTGGCTCTTCAGATAAATGATACTCATCCAGCTCTTGCAATAGTAGAGATTATGAGAATGCTTCTTGATGAAGAGCACTTGGACTGGACTCGAGCATTTGAGATAACTTGCAAACTTTTCTCCTTTACAACTCACACAGTAGAGCCAGAAAAATTGGAGAAAATTCCCGTGGATCTTTTGGGCAATCTTCTTCCACGACATTTACAAGTTCGTTAATCTTACAGTAATCATATCAATTTGGGCTTTCATTCCCTGGTTTTTGAAATTTAGAAGTGAAACTGTTGTCGTTCTCTCTAGAACTTACCAGGATTTGTTTTTTAATCCTTTTGCAGATTATATATGACATAAACCACCATTTTACAGAAGAGTTGAAAATGATAATTGGTCAAGATTATGACCGACTTAATCGATTGTCTATCATTGAGGAAGGTGCTGTGAAGGTAAAAAGTATACCTTATATA
The DNA here is from genome assembly GCA_037428765.1 of Rubia yunnanensis. Lineage (NCBI taxonomy): Eukaryota > Viridiplantae > Streptophyta > Magnoliopsida > Gentianales > Rubiaceae > Rubia > Rubia yunnanensis. Next base: position 22,125,597 of record CM075061.1, on the reverse strand, counting down.
TTATGCATACAGGGAAACTAAAACAGTTTAGTCCACACCCAAAGTTTTTATGACTCTTTGGTCTGGATCTGAAAGTAACAACTACAGTTCACCTTTTTTTTAAACATTGGTATTATTAAATTGTGTTGTTCTACTATGTCAGTTGTATTCTTCAGTCCTTCTATGATTGGGCTTGTGTTTCTCATCCTTAAGAGTTATGCAAAATATTGTGGTCAACTACAAATGAGAAGGGAGTAATTTGTGGCATGAAATCTGATGCTGTTGATATTCTATGCCTGCTTAGTTACTTGTTATAATTTCATAGCTGTGGGCTAAATCTTTTTCTTCAGGATTTTTTTCTAGTCCTTTCAAAGATTTTGACTCTCACTGAGTTCATTAAATGTCTATGTTTATAACTTCTATACATGTTCCCTCTTGGATGGGCTATTAAGCTTAGCCATTATATATGCTTAGATATGGTTGGGCAGTGATATTATTCAAAAGAGAATCTGTGGACGTGACACAAATGAATGGAGTTAGGAAAAGAAAAATCTAAGAACGGAAATTGCATGAAGGCTTATATATTATCCTTGTTAGAAGTGGTTTAGAGTATTTAAAAGGTAACTCTTGGTATTCAGACAACTAAGTACTTGTGGCTTGTTAAGTAAATTGTTTAGAACTTCTGTTATTTTCGAAGCATTCTTCTTTATCTTTGAATGTTTTGTCACTATTTCTTCACCATTTTTATGCATGTATCTCACAAACTAGTGCTGTAACATATTTATACTTTTGTTATTGGTTGGTAGAGCGTCCGGGTTGCAAACTTGTCAATAGTATGTTCTCACACTGTAAATGGTGTTTCCAAAGTACATCTTCAATTGCTTAAAGGAAGAGTATTTAAGGTAAATTATACTTCTCTTCTCTGTATCTTTGCTGCTTTTTAGTTCTTCATAGGAAAATATTTGTACTTTTGAACCTCTCTAAAGTAGATGCTGCAGAAGGAGTATATTTATTTTACTGGTTTATTCTTGCTGGCTCTATTTACTTCAGACTGCAATTTTTAATTTTGGAAAAGAATCTAATAAGTGATATTACACGTTGCAGGATTTCTGTGAGTTGTGGCCTCAGAAATTTCACTACAAGACCAATGGAGTAACGCAGGTTAGACAAGGACACTTCTTTTAATATATTAAAAGCTGAGTACTCATTTTTAACTAAGAAGTTTCCTCACGGGAAATTCTGTGGAGAATAGAGACAACTTTAAACACTTATTATTGCCCTTTCCAATTGATTTTTTAAAAGCTCCTTGTTTCTAAAAGGTTGATAAATATGTAGAGTTTTTATGTTTTCCAAACCATAATTGTGCAAGTACACAAGGCATATGATTTTTTATAATTGGAGTTTTTTTACTTCTTGGGCACGATTTTTAGCGTCGCTGGGTGGTGGTGAGCAATCCAAATTTATGTTCACTTATCTCAAAATGGCTCGGAACAGAATCCTGGATCAGGAATGTTGATCTTTTAGGTGGTTTGCGTCAATATGCAAGGGATCCAGACCTTCAACATGAATGGAAGCTGGTATGCCATGAAATTGACTTGTGTATCATGTTATGTTTTATAAATATTATTATATAATGAGCTGCTGCCTAATTATACTGCATGCTAGTTTTGTTTTTTCCCCTCGTGTATTTTTTTTGAACCTTTGTCTCACATGTAGGTGAAGAAGGTTAATAAATTGAGGCTTGCTGAATATATTCAAACACTGAGTGGTGTCAAGGTTCTGTCAGATCTTTTATGTTCTCCGATTGTTCATGGAATCATTTTGGTTTCTACACCCATTTTTGGATGCAATCTAAGTAAGTGTTCTGTTAATCTGCCTGTACAGGTCAGTGTAGACGCGATGTTTGATGTTCAGGTAAAACGAATTCATGAGTACAAAAGGCAGCTTCTGAATGTTCTGGGCGTGATCCATCGATATGACTGTATAAAGGTATCAAGTCTCCGCATATTTAATAAGTATTGGTTGGAGATTGTATGCGTTCCAAAATATGTCTTAAACCTGAGGAGATTTTCATGGCTTTGGATAGTGTGGCAATATGCTAATAGTTCAGTCCTGGTGATGTTTATGCCTTGTGTACATTTGGGTGTGATATATTTGTGTTTCAGAGAACAGTATCATCTTTCTCTTTGTTTGGTGGATGTTGGTTCTGACTTTTAAAAAGAATATGATTCCCTTTTTTTCTTGACATTACCTGCAGTTTGATGGTTTTGGCTTATCAGTTGAAAGATAGTTTTTCTTTTTGTGAAGTTTTGCTCCTAAAAAATTCATTGTGAAGAATAAGCAAAGCAGAGTCAACAAGTGTCCCTCAATCATTCACTCAACTCATGCAAAATGCCATATATTTTGCTGTCTATTTCTTGTGAAGATTAAGTAGTAGTTGGAGAGTTCAAATGTTAAATGACCTGCTAGTTAATTTTTGAAATCTAGAAGTTTTTCATACTGATTGAAGATGATAGTAAAGAACCTGACTCAGCCTTCGTGTGCTTGGTATGTGTTAATTCAATTTTTGTGTAAACTTATCTAGTCTTACGTTTTCAGTTAGCTTATTCCTCCGTCCTCCGGATAGCCCACATTTTGTGGTATTAATGCTTTCTATATCTAATCTTAGAGAATAAATGAGCAACTTGCTGAAGATGGTATTGGCATGTACAGTAACAGCACAAAACCTTTTGATGCAGTTGTACTAGCTCAATTTGACTAGGAAAAATGAGAGGATAATTAAGGTTTGAAAAGAAACTATTTAGGACATTGTACATCCGAATTTAAATGAAATATTTTTTTGATAAAAAATGATTGTGAAATCTCATCTGTACATACAATTCTTTTTTGGGGGTGGGAAATGAATGAATTGACTCAACTGTTGTCTGTGTACTGCCCAATGTTAGTGTCAAGGAGATAATTGTCTAAATTATTTCATGGTTGGGAAGGGATGCCATGTTTCATCTATTAAAATTCATTTCTACTTCATGTTTTGAGGCGGATATTCATCCTAACTGTAAAGCTTATACCTGTAAATCTAGTTGGTAATATATTTTGATTTATGACCTTTGGTTCAAGGAGGAAAAGTATTTGTCTCATCATAAGGTAATAGTGTGTGTTGTTTACCCCAACTAGATGACCAAGGATGGTAAAACCGTACATTGTGCTCTGATAGCTGATGCCCAAAACTATACATGTTTATCTCTTTCATCTATACATACTAGAAGGAAGGTAGTACCTCGTGTAATAGTTAAAATTGTGTAAGTATTTTGTTTTATATAAAAATATTATTCCTAATGTTTTATGGTAGAACATGAATCCAAGTGATAGAAGGAAGGTAGTACCTCGTGTCTGCATTATTGGAGGGAAAGCTGCACCAGGTTATGACAGTGCAAAGAGGATTATCAAACTTTGTCATGCTGTAGCTGATAAGATTAACAACGATGCTGATGTTGGGGATCTCCTGAAATTGGTAGGATAAACTCAATCTGTGAGGTTAAGTAATCACAAATTTCTGCAGGAACACTATGTGGATATTATTTGCATAGTGGAAATACCTTTCACATCAGGTGAGAGGTAGCGTGCTACTTTCTGAAAGAAAATATTAATGCCTTGTACATAGTTCATTGAGTGGCATAGATGAATTCAGCCCAATAAAGATTGATGTCTAAATTCTATTCTTTAAAGAGTTGATATGGCTACAAGTCTACAGATATTTTACAAATTTCTTGCTATTACAGGTATTTATACCTGATTACAATGTCTCCGTGGCAGAACTTGTTATTCCAGGCAGTGACCTATCACAGCACATAAGGTACTTTTCTTGTACATGTTGATCATTCATTTCTTAGAAATGATATTGAAAGGGTAAATCTTCTGTGTCATTTGTGATTGGATGTCTTTCAACTGGTAATTAAGTGTTCGAGCTGTACTGGTTAAGATATCTCTCTCATTTTATGCTTCTTTAAAGCACTGCTGGACATGAGGCTTCTGGGACTGGCAGTATGAAGTTTTTGATGAATGGATGCCTACTGTTGGCTACTGCAGATGGATCAACAGTTGAAATAATGGAAGAAGTTGGAGCAGATAACATGGTAGAAATGAATGGTTAACTCTACATGCAAGTCTTTTCTATTGTACTGTTTGTTGGCGGCATCTCAATGGAAATTGCTAAATGACATTTTCAAGCTCAAAAAGTTGGTTGTCATTTGAATCTATCTGCTCATCAAAGTCCAGGCTTACTGTATATAGAAGTTCACTTATTTGATGTATGCCAATTCTGTACCTGAACTGCTTCATGCATTCTTATTCTATCATATTTTTCTTCATGATTATAGAACTCAGGGAGCATGTGTTTCAACATAACATGAATGCTAAAGTTTTCGCATGATTACACTACTGTGGACATTTTGGTTATTTAAACTACTGGAATATAAAGATTTATAGAGTGAACTGATATAATGTATGGTTTGGTTTTACAATAAGCTATATCGTAGTCAGCGCCAATTATATCCTGATCAATATGCTTATAAACTTATGTCAGTTTATTTTTGGCGCAAAATTGGATGAAGTTCCAGCATTGCGTGAGAAAGGAGCTTCTGTCAAAGCACCACTTCAGTTTGCTAGAGTTGTAAGGTGAGTTAAATTGTTATCAAGCTGTTGCAATCTTTTCTTAATGCTTCACGATATTCTCGTAGAAGTGAGAGACTATATCTTTCATCTGAGTTTTTATGTTGAAAAACTGGTCCCTCTGAGTGTGTATGACTGTAAAAAATGTTGAATCTGATTGTAAAGATTGAGCTTGTACCATGTAATTGTAATCATCAAGTTTCTCTTGACCTGGATTTTGGCGTCAATCTTGTCTAGGATGGTACGAGATGGTTATTTTGGGTTCCAAGACTATTTCGAATCATTATCCGATGCACTGGAGGATGAGAAAGATTTCTATCTACTGGGCTACGATTTTGCTGGTTACCTAGAGGCTCAGGTAGTATTCTTGCTGCAATGACAATACTTTTGCAACTGTTAACCATGAAATTCTGTCGTAAGATAAATCTGAGAGGTTGGAGGAATGACAGGCGGCAGCGGATAGAGCGTTTGTGGATAAAGAAAAGTGGACTGAAATGAGCATACTAAGCGCAGCTGGATCGGGAAAGTTCAGTAGCGACAGAACGATAGAAGAATATGCCAAGCAAACATGGGGAATTGAACCTTGTAAGTGTCCTTTCTGATGTTCGTTGCACATCGAAAATCATGGATGATGATGTTAGTTTCCTGGACGAAGTGATGGCAAGGAGAGAGGCCTGCGGGTTACTGATTTAGGACAGGAATGATGTACCATGTTGGTTATTCATAACCATCAATAAGACAAACAAATTAAATATTAAATAAATAAGGTGGTTATTACTACATCAAGGAATTGTATCTTGTAATAATGTTAGAATTTGTGGCCGACTGGGTTAACTAATTCCTTGATCAGAGGTTTTGTTGATCAGAAATTTTGTGAAGTGTCTAAATCGGTTTATTATCATGGTTCATGGTTTAGGTTTTGAGAAGTGAATCATAATTCCTAAACCCTAATTATGGCTCCTTACTATGATTTTTTCAGTTGCAGTGATTTATGACGGTGTTGTTATTTTTCATATAAACGCTTGACTTTCTCTCTCTATGCTCTCATCCCCCTCTACATTTTCCGATCCAAAAAAACAAATCAAAATAGCAGACTTTCTTTTCAGCCTTAACCGAGGCCCATCTTTCCCTGAGAAGATAAGGTTTGGTTCGATTAATGAGAAAATAACTTATGAAGACCACCCGCCGTACTGTAATACTACTTGTAAAATTGGTCATAATTATGTATGCAAGCTTAATAGGGAACCTGACCAGCCGCCTAGAACCAACCAGAATAACCCTGTTAACAAAACTCAGATGACTGATATGGAGCTTACAGTTCTAGCTGGAAAAGTGTGTAAAGCTAAACCAAAGATCAATAGAATAAACTAGCTAGAAAATGAAGTTCGATCTAGCAGCTCGAGTAAGGCTAATGAATTGCATGCTGAAGCTCCATTCATATATACAATTCATGATAGGATAGCAAATAGCCAACCCCAATAGATTGTCCATGAGACTGATAGGACAACGGACAATGATGATCTCCAATCTCTTGCCCCTCATAAGTCCCCTGCATTTAAGCCTCTGATAACACGCACACGAGAGCACTCACAGGATCCCGATAATAGGACAAATGCTCAAACTGATAACGATGAAAATCAGAAAACATATATTGCTCTTGCTAGTACTCCTAAGATATCGCAGGTACAACTCAAATCTATGGAAACTAAAAGGAAAGGGAAAGCAAAGATGCAGCAATAGAAGTGCAACCACTCCAACTGGAAGACAATAGATGACAACATGCTCAACTACGAATACAGAGAAATCTCTAATCCTAACTCCATTAAGTTTGACAGATCACTTCTCATTGATCAATTTAAAAGTTTCAGTCTTGTACTAAAAAAATAAATTCAATTCTCTGCAGGTGGACTCTCAAGCTCAGGAAAACAATTCAGGATTGGAAGACTCATCTGTTGTCCATGAAACTCAGAACCTCCAGATACAAGGTATACCACCAGACTTCAGCAACAACATTTGGGATGGAGTAACATTTCAAATAAATGATTCCCAGGATAATACTTCAACTCAGGTTACAGGTATCTCTGATAGCCCAAATAATATTAGAAACTTTTTTTCAGAAGCCTAATATTATGACTCGTTCTTGCTCTAACAATGAGTTTAATTATGATTGCTAACCTACTCTGCTAGAATGTTAAGAGGACTTGCTTCTTCTCCGATTAGGTTAAAAAAACTCATAAAAATGCACAAGATATCTATCTTAATAATCATTGAGACTAAGTATAACTTAGATAAACTCGAGGATTATAAGACTCAACTTGGTTTTCATCATGCCTTCTCATCGACTGACTTGAGAACCTGGATTGTGCTAAAAGAACCTTTTAAAGGCTCAATAATCCAAGCTCATGATCAGTTCACACAGATTAAAATCTATGATGATTCATCTGCCAATCTCTTCCACTCGTTTGCTGTTCATACCAAACACCTGAGATCGGAAAGACTAGATCTATTCATGACATTTTAGAGGTTTTAGCTGTAAATACAGAGCCCTGCCTCCTAGCTGGTGATTTAAATATAATAAATCCATCCAGGAGTATAAAGGCAGATATCAACAACCAGTAAATGGGATCAACGAATTTGCTGAATTCCTTGAAATCAATCATTTAAGGGATATCAATACAACTAGGAATAGGAAATCACCCACTACAATCCTCAAGAGATTAGATAGAATTATGAACAATACTAGATGGTTTGATATTCAACCTCAGGCTTCAGTCCAAGTCCTAGGAAGAAACCCCTCTGACCACTCACCTCTTCTTCTGGAAGTCAAGAAAGTAGCTAAGACTTATCCCAAAGCCTTTAGGTTCCAAAACATGTGGTTATTACAACCACAATTTATGGAATTAGTTAAAACTAATTGGGAACTACCACAACATGAACAAGGTATGGTGGGCTTCAACATGAAATTGAAAAGGCTAAAAACTTCCAAAAGCATTGGAACAAGGACCATTTTGGAGATATATTTAAAGACATAAAAGATTTAGAATCTAGGATTAGTGACCTAGAAACTAGGAATGATCTGAACCCTAATCAATCTGACTATGAACTCCTAGCTGAAGCACAAGCCCATCTCAGTCTTCTTCTTCTACAAGAAGAAACATTCAGGCAACAGAAAGCCAAAAACAAGTGGCTAAAACTTGGGGACCATAACACCAATTTTTTTCATAATAGCTTGAAAGACAAAGACTCAAGGCTGGGAATAAAAAAAATAAACTCAAAGATCAGAACAACCATTGGTTATCTGATCAAGAAAAGATTGCTGAATCAGGAGTTCAATTCAATTAAGAACTACTCACTGACTCCAGCCACTGATTAACCCACTTCTTAGGATATATACCTCCAGTGATCAATGATGAAGATAACCAACATCTTCTAAGACACAACCAAATGGAAGAGGTTAAATTAGCAATATTCAGCCTAGGAGAACATAGTGTGGCTGGCCCCCACGGTTTTAATGAGAGCTTTTATAGAGTAGCTTGGGAAGTAATCAAACATGATATGCTCTGTACAGTAAGAGAATTCATGAATGTGGATCTTATACCCAAATAATTCACCTGCACCTTAATCACTCTAATACCCAAAGTTCAAACTCCAGCCACCTTCTCTGAGTATAGACCTATTAGTCTATCAAATTTCACAAACAAAATTTTATCCAAGGTGATGGCAGAAAGGTTGAAACCTCTTCTTAACAAATGTATATCACAGGAACAATCCGCATTTGTCCAAGGAAGGGAAATTGCAGATAACATCCTTGTTATGCAAGAGATAGTTAGACTCTTGGATAAAAGAAATCAAAGTATAAACATGATAGTGAAATTAGATATGGCTAAGGCATTTGATAGGGTTTCATGGCCAATGCTTAGTTCAATGTTGCTAAAATATGGCTTTCATGATCACTTCACTGCCTTAATAATGAGGAATATCAGCTCTGCTTGGTTCTCTCTTTTAATTAATGGCACACCATATGGTTTCTTCAAACCTTCAAGGGGTCTCAAATAAGGAGACCCTCTCTCTTCCATTATGTTTAGTTTTATAACAGAGGTTTAAAAAGAATGTTTGAGATCAGCTACATTGATAGATTTAAGATGTGTGCAGGATCCATTAATTTCACACACTTATCATATGCAGACGATATAGTCATATTTATAAGAGCCACTAAGAAGTCCGACCTGAATCTAGTTAATTTCCTTAACCACTACCAAAATGATTCAGATCAACTAGTGAATTTCGCCAAGAGTTCTTTTTATATGGGCAACAAAACCAGCCCAAATAAAATAGCTATGGTGCACAATCTCACTAAAATGAAGCAAGGCACATTCTCTTTCACTTATTTGGGAGTCCCTTTCTTTAAAGGCCGAAAGAAGAATGTCTACTTTCAGCCTATAGAGGAAAAAGTAAGATAAAAAAAATCAACAAATGGACTAATAAATGTTTGAACATGGCTGGTAGAGTAGTACTAATTAACAGTGTGCCAGCATCCATGCCACAACACATTTGGTGTGTTATATCCCCTACTAAGCATACTATAAATCAGTTGGAAAAATGCTTTAGGGACTTCCTATGGGATGACTCTGAGAACAACACCAGAAGACAATAGAAAAGATGGCAACCAATTTGTGCTCCACTGCCACAAAATGGTTTATCTTTTAGGAACTTGGACAGGGTGATGTAGAGTTTCAATCAGGTACCACACTCTGGTCAAAGCTCATATGGAGCTTCCCACTCTCAGCCAGATCATCAGATCCATGGTTGAGAGTTAAGAAACTCAATGCAATTGCTGAATCACACACAAAAGTCCAAGTGGGTAGAGGCGAGGCTTCATTTTGGGTTGCTAACTGGACTGATAAGGGTCCTTTGATCGATCACTGGATTTCACAAAATCCACCTCCACTCCCTGGACTGACCATTAAACAATTCCATGATGATAAGCATAACCTCATTCAGCTAATGGTTGGTTTTAATTTTGATATACTACAGTCTATACAGCTGCAATTTCCTTTCTTTGACAGGGACGATATGTTAATCTGGAAACCTTCCAGATCAGGTATTTTCACAACCTCATCAGCATATGAATTCTTAACACATGCAGGTTCTGAAATTCCATCACTTCAAAAAGGATGGAACAAATTTATGCCCCCTAAAACATCCATCTTCACCTGGAAGTTTGTTAATAATTTCCTCCCGTTTGATGATATTCTTAGGAAAATGGGTTTTAAACTAGCCTCAGAGTGTTGCTTTTGTGATAAAGAGGACTCCCTAACTCACTTCTTTAATGATTGTGCATTGCTGGCTATATCTCAGGTATGATCACTTGTATTCAAAGAAACTATCTTCCACTAATGGTTGAAATGGACTCTTTGCAGTGCATTCTAGGTGAGAGAACCACTCCATGAAGATTGACACCATTGATATGGGAAATACAGAGGCTGAAGGCGCAACATCAAACTTTCACATGTTTTTAGAGAACAGAATCAGGTAGCACATCACCTTGCTCAGCTACAATTCCAGCCCCCCAGCTCAGAAGATCTTATCCATGAAGTCTTCCAAAGCAACTTCAATCAAAGTACAAAAATGGGAATTCAAGGGGACATCATGCAGCCTCCATCTCTCAGATCACACACACCAATGAATGATTAGAGAATGATTAGTTCAAACCATAATGTTAGCATCAGAAGAAACTCATCACAAATTCTTTAAGGATTGCACCAGCATCAGGTCTTCTAGATTAGAAATTTTGATCGTTAAGGGAGGGTCTCAATGGGGGTCTGGACCTGGTAAATTCAACAAGAGGGGTGGAGTTTTTACACCGGAAACGCCACCATTCTTGAACCTTCCTTCTAGCTATGCGATATTAATCACAAATATAAGGTCCAACAATTCGATTGGCCTTATGATTACTTTTTATCTAACGAATTCACAGATGTACTAAAATTTTTGGTTAAGGTTAGGGGAGTCAATTCATTCCCCCACTCAATTAATATGAGTGTTTTGATTAAAAAAAGTTATTTTTCAGTGTGTTATTTGTACTTTTAAAAAAATTAACTATATTACTAAGAAGTAAATTTGCAAGGGAAGTCTCAGGAAAATATAATTTAATTATCTTTACATATTGTATTTTATAAGTTATAATGTATAATATTTGAATGTAAAACTTTAAAAAATTCATAATATCAAAATACACTTAATTTTTTTTTTTAATTTAGTTTGTAATCAGCAAAAACAGTATACGAGTGAAAAATACAGTGAACTGTCCATAACTTAAGTATAGCAAAAATAAGCCACTTATCAGGAGACTTTTTAAGTTGCAATATATTTTTAAAAAGGAAAATGTAAAGTTGCAGTAAATCTTACACAAAGATTTGTATTAGGCAGAATAAATTTTAGGCAGGATTTGTTATGCAATTAATATAAATCTTAATTTTGGAATGAGGTTTTTCTCCAAATTTGCTAATAAATCTAGGGACTATTGTGCAACTATAAAAAACTATATATATAATAGAATTTTCAGATTTTTTCATTCCCTCCTATCGTCCGAATAGCAACCGCTTCGATAACCATCGCTCCCTCGCCGCAAATTGGATCTGAAACGTCGCCTCGCCGCAAATTGGATCTGAAACATCGCCTCGCCGCAAAATGAATTTGAAACACCACCTCGCCGCGATTCGAATCGGAAACGTCACCTCGAAGCTCTCGCGGTGGACATCTCTAAGGTCGACTTGAATGCAATCGACAGCGAGGAGCTTCCCGTGGTGTCGCTGCCGTGGCTTAGAGAGCTAGGGTTTTAGTGCCGGCGACCTTAGGTTTCAGTGAGTGTTCAACCACCGCGGGTGAGCCAGGGTTCAACCACTGCTGCATTTCAGTTGATTACAGAGTCGCCGACATTTAATTGCACAGGCGCCGTTCAGATTTTAACCTACCGCCGCCAATGCCACAATTCTCCAGCCTCCGCCACTGCTAAACTACGCGCTGTCTTCCGCCGTCGTCGCGTGATCTTCCTCCGCCGTCTCTCGACCTTCCTCCATTGACGCGCAATCGAAGGTAAAACTCAGTTATTTTTTGTTTGAAAAAAGTGCTTTTATAACCCTATCTAGTTGACATAAGTGCTAATATAACCTTTCAATATTCGAAAGTGCCAAACCCTATATAATTAGTGAAAGTGTCAATATAACCATATAAGTTTTAAGGATGCGCTGATATAACCCTACAAACATTAGAAATATGCTGATATAACCCTACAAATATTAGGAATGTGCTGATATAACCCTACCTAATTTCAGCGAATTATGGCGATTTGGCAAACTATGAGGGTAAAATTGTCCACCTAATTTCAGAGTTAGCCCAAAGGGTATTTTGGTCAATTTATATATAGTTAACGCTGGAAAATTGAGGACAATGTCGAAAATGGGGTCTGAGGGTTATATTGACACTTTCATTAACTAGTTAAGGTTATATTTGCACTAAAAATTATCATAGAGTTATATTGGCACTTACTCAAGTAGATAGGGTTATATTGGCACTTATCCTTTTTTGTTTTCCTGATGTTTATGATGCGATGATTAGTTGTGATGATGTTTGTTCTTGTGTCAATGTGATGATGTTATGTTTTGTGTGATGATGTGTATGTGATGGATGTTTTATTTTTTGGGATAAGTGTCAATATAACTCTATCTATTTGAGTAAGTGCCATTATAATCCCATGATAATTTTTAGTGCCAATATAACCCTCAGACCCCATTTCCGACATTGACCTTAATTTTTTTGCATTGACTCGTAAATTGACCAAAATACCCTTTTGGCTAACTCTGAAATTAGGTGGACAATTTCACCCTCATAGTTCACCGAACCACCGCCGGTCCGCTGTCTGATCACCGCCAGACCACCACTGGATCGTTGCAGGACCACCGCCGGAACAGGTAGGGTTATATCAGCACATTATGAAATCTTATTGGGTTATATCAGCATATTTCTAATGTTTGTAGGGTTATATCCACATATTTCTAATGTTTGTAGGGTTATATCAGTACATTCTTAAAGCTTATAGGGTTATATCTGCACATATTATAAATATTAAGTGTGTGGTACTCGACTAGCCTTAACGGGCGACCACATCATCATATATACCATTATAACATCATAAAAATATCTTATACAACATAAAATTTGACATCATGAAACCATCATTAATATTAAACACCATTGTCACATATCATAGCCTCATTTCAAAACTTATCAACATTAAAAACCGTAAGTCGAAGAACACAGCAAAATAACAATCACACACAACACCAAAGGTCATCCAATCATCAATCCAGACTAAACACAACAAAATGTCATTAAAACCCCTATATTCTATAGTATGTGCTGATATGACCCTACATTTTTTTTACTAATGTGCTGATATAACCCTATAAATTTTAGGATTGTGCTGATTTAATCCTACCAGTTTTCATAATGTGCTGATATAACCCTACCTAATCAGGCGGCGGTTCGGTGGCAGTCTAAGGGTAATAATGTCATTTCCTATTTTTTGTATTTTAATTTTTTAGAAGGGTAAACATGTAATTTTATAATTCCAACTAAAAGTTTCCGGTTAGGGTTATATTGGCACTTTCACTAACTAAATATGGTTATATTGGCACTTTCGAATATTGAAAGGTTATATTGGCACTTATGTCAACTAGGTAGGGTTATAAAAATATTTTTTTATTTTTTTAAAAGACATGATGAGGTTTATTTGTGTTTAACAGAGACATTGGTCATCAATAGTTAGTTGTTTGGCGTAGTGGTTAGGTTGCTGGACACTTGAGACCTGAGTTCAAGTCTCATAAGGCACTTTTTGTTTTGATGAATTTAGCGTGATGAGGTATATGCTGAGATTTATTATTATTTGACTGAGTATTTGGATCAATAGAGGTTCTTTGATCTAGTGGTTAATACTCTTGTTGTTGAGGTTAGAGGTTTTGGGTTCGAATCTTTGCATGATCTTTATTTTGAAGAGTTTTTCCAGGTCCTTTTTTTGAAAAATTTATATTTTAGAGGTACTGTAGTTTTTTTTAAATGTTCGTAGCTTTTTTTTTTCTCTTATGTTCATGTTTTTTCAGGTGATGTTTAATTGATATGAGTTGATGTTTTGCAGCTTTTTTTTGGTGACATGGATTGATATTTGCAGTTTTTTTTTAAATTTTCTCATGTTGATGTTTTTCATTTTTCGGCTGAGGTTTTGGTGATAGGAAATGATGTTTGTTGTGTCTTTTTTTTATGTTGATGTTTTTTATTTTCCGGATGAGGTTCAGGTGCTACGAGTTGATGTTTGTACCTTTTAGGTGATGTAGGTTGATATTTGTATTTTAAAATAATATATTTTGTTGATGTTTTATGATTTTTAGAGTGAATAATTTATACTCTTGAGGTACCGTAATTTTTTTGTTGATGTTTTTAGTTTTTTTCCCTCTCATGTTGATATGTTATATTTTCTTGATGAGTTATAAGTGTTCGGGGTTGATGTTTGCAGTTTTTTTTAGTGATATGGCTGATTTTTTGTAGGGTTTTTTTTTCTTTATGTTGACATTTTTCATTTTCCGGGTGAAGATGATAATAATTAATGTTTTAACTTTTGGGTGATATAAGTTGATGTTTGTAGTTTTTTTTAATAAAGTGATAATTCAAGCTTTATTTATTTTTTGATTTTCAGTTGATTTTTTATTAGTTGTAGTCGACGTTTTTATGTTGATTTGCAGTTGATTTTCAATTTTTATTTGATTTTTATGCATTTTTTGCTGTTTTATTTGATGCTTTATATATTTTTTGCTGCAATTTTCCAGTTGATGTTTTATGATTTTTTGTTGATATTCTGTTATTTTTTACTGGTGTTTAAAATTTTCAGTTCGCTGAACATATTAATTTTTTTTGCATTTTAAAACATTTTAAAAAAAATTCACAAAGTTTTGTATCATGCAGCCTAAACTTTAGGCAGGAGTTTATTGTGCAATTATAAGATAGTTTCATTTGGGATGGCTTTTTTTTAAAAAAAATGCCAATAAAGTCAGGGTCCTGCTGTGCAATTATCAAACTGCTATAAATATCACAAAAATTTTTGAATTTTCTTTTTCTTTTTTTTTTCGATGGGAAATCTCCTCCTCCGATCGGAAATTCGTAACCACCGCTCTTCCGCCACCGTTCCGCCGTTCTTCTGCCACCGTTTCATAGGTGAATTCCAGATCAAAGCTTCCGGCGCATCCTGAAGACGATGATGAATCCAGACGATCGAAGATCGAAGCCTCCGCCAGATTTTCTTTTCGCGTCCGCCTCTATTGTTTACACCGGCGTCCCTGCAATTAAAGCCCTAGATCCATGATGCCTCTGCAATTTAACCCTATCTTTGCCAGCGAGGCGACCGCAACGACAAGGTGAAGCGAGGTAACGAAAAGGCGACGACGAGGATAGGCAAAGCAACGATGATGCGAGGCGTGATGATTTGGCGGTGAGGACAGACGAAGCAATGGCGAGGCGTGGCGTTGCAACGACGAGGCATTGCGATGAGGCATTGCTGCATTTTCCGTTGAGGCGCATCTAATCCATGCGCCTCAGTGAAGAAGAAAATAACACGTGCAACCATGTGCGGACGGCGGTGGCATTGGAGCTGAGGCTCGGCATTTGAGAGGTGAGGTTTGATATTGTGTTTTACTTTTTTCAATGCTTGCTGAAGCTTAATAATTATTTGGCTGAGCTTTTTGTCAACAATGTTTATTGGTTTAGTGGTTAGTACTATTGTTGTTGAGGTATGAGGTCTAGAGTTCGAGTCTCCATAGGACCTTTTATTTTGAATTAATGTTTAGCATGTGTGTGCTGAGGTTTCATATTATTTTACTGAGTGCATGTTTAATAAGAATCTATGGTGTAGTGGTTATTGCTCTATGCTTTGAGGTTAGTGGCTCGGGTTCAAATCCCACTAGATCCATTTTTTGAAGAATTTTTATTCTCGAGGTACTGTAACTTTTTGTTGATGTTTTTAATTATTCAGGTGAGGTTTAATTGATATGAGTTGATGTTTTGCTATTTTTTGGGTGATATGGATTGCTATTTGTAGTTTTTAAAAAATATTTTCTCATGTTGATGTTTTTCATTTTCCGGCTGAGTTTTTGGTAATAGGAGTTGATTTTTGTTGTGTTTTTTTTTCTTATGTTGATGTTTTTCATTTTCCAGATGAGGTTCAGGTGTTAGGAGTCGATGTTTGTAGTATTGTTTTATTAAAAAAATCGTTGATGTTTTTGTGATTTTCAAAGTTAATAATTTCTACTCTTGAGGTACCATAGCTTTTTTGTTGATGTTTTTATTTTTTTTCTCTCATGTTGATGTTTTTCATTTTCTAGATGAGTTTTTAGGTGATAGGGGTTGATGTTTGTAGCTATTTTGATGATATGGTTGATTTTTTTGTAGTGTTTTTTTCTTTATGTTGACGTTTTTCATTTTCTGGATAAAGTTTACATGAGAATAATTGATGTTTTTAGCTTTTTGGGTAATATAAGTTGATGTTTGTAGTTTTTTTAAATTTTAAAAAGGATAATTTAGCTTTGATGACGTTTTTATGATTTTCAGTTGATTTTTTGTTAGTCGTAGTCAGCGTTTTTTCAAATTTTTTTATATTTAATATTTTTTTTGCTGTTTTATTTGATTTTTAAATATATTTTGCTACAGTTTTTTAGGTGATGTTTTATGATTTTTCATTGATGTTCTGCTATTTTCTGCTGATGCTGCTGTAGTTTTTTGCTGCAGTTTTTATTGATTTTTTGCATTATTTTGAAATATTTTTGAAATATTTTTCAATTTTTTTTTGCAGATTGCAGGTGGCGGGAATATGATGGAAAAAAATTGAACGAAAAGCCCCTGGAAAGTTATTAGCGATAGGTCCCTATAAAATAATAAGAGATAGTAAAATTATTAGAGATAGGTCACTGGAGCTAGAATATTGTTAGAATTGTTTAAAAGCCTCTGCCTAAAGTTTAGGCTACCTCATAGGAGACCACCTCAATTTATTTTTGCAGATTGCAGGTGGCGGGAAAAAGATGGGAAAAAATAGGACAAAATAACCCTTGAAAAGTTTTTAGCAATAGGTCCCTGTAAATTATTATAGATAGGTCAATGGAACTAGAATATTGTTAGAATTACATCAACGGCCTAAAGTTTAGGTTGTACTCCCTCCGTCCCAGCTATTTTTGCACTCTTTCCCTTTTTAGACGTCCCAGCTGTTTTTGCACTACCTCATTTTTTACCATAAATGGATTGCTTTTATTATTTATTTACTTAATTTGGGCCCAATTTCTAATTTTTCAACCCAATAATATTAGGATACCACATTTCAATTTCAAGATACCCCACTTTAAACACATAAAATAATATATCCTTAAAAATACTTCCAATTTCTCTCTCCGCAGAAAGAACTGGGATGGAGGGAGTATCACATAAAACCATCCCCAAATCTTATTCTTAAATTAAGTAACTTCTTTCTTGAAGCTTTGATATTTAAGAATCAAGTTTGCGGTCGGAAGTAAATCATTCTTATTTAGACTGAATTCCTAAAAAATACACATAAAAAAAGGAAAAAAAAATGTAAAAATGACCCTATTAAATTGAGAAAGTATTGATATAATCTTGTAAAATTTGAAAGTGCAAAATTAATCCTATATTTTGATTAAATTGTGCGATTATACCCATTTTACTCAATTGTGACGTTGACTAAAAACGTCAGCCATTGACCAAACACAAAAATACATAATTACCCCTAAGTTTAAAACAGAAAAACCTAAAGACTATTTTACCCTCATTTCTACTTCTTAGCTGCTTTTTCTTCAACTTCTCCTGCTCCTAGACCCGCCGCCGTGCCGCCATCGCGCTGCCACTGGCTAGAACACACACGCTGATCAGTCGATCTGCTTCCGTCAAGGCTGAGAACGACAGTAAACTTCCCAGATTTTTCTTTTCTTTTGACAGGTTTCTACTCTTTCGTAATGTATTTGGGGGATCTTTAATAATGTATTTAGGGGTTTCGCCAATTATTTTGATGCAGAGTTCTACTGGGATTAGAATCTCTCATCCTATTGGAATTTGTTTGTGAATGCTGCTGATAATGAAGGATGGACACCATTGCATGTTGCAGTCCAAAGTAGAAACAGGGAAATAACAAAACTTTTGTTGGTTAATGGAGCAGACAAGATGGAGAAATAAGGTCGGAAATACTCCTCTGGATCTTAGCTGATGCCTGATGCTATGGCAAAGAATCTTATGATTTTGCCAAGCTGCTGAAGATTTTACCGGCTGGGACAAATAAATACTGATCATAAGGCTGGATTATTACTTGAGAAATGTAGAATGTTCAAAAAAAAGACAATACCATTATTGGTGGGAAATTAGATTAGGTTTCCGGCGGCGGCAGTGGAGGTTTCCGATGGCTGTGGTGGAGGTTTCCGGCGGCAGCAACGGAGTGTGGCAGGGATGGGGTGAGTGGGTTGTGAAGAAGAAAGAAAATAGGGGTATAATGGGTATTAAATTTTTAGATTTGGTTTAAAGGGTATTTTAGTCATTTACATTTTTGGTCAATGCCTGAATTCTTTGGGTCAATGCCGGAATTAGGAAATTTGGTCATATTGACACAATTTAACTAAAAGTTAGGGTTAGATTGACACAATTGGTAATAAGTTAGGGTTAGATTGACACTTTCTCATATTGCAGGGTTATATTGGCACTTTAGCAAAAGTTAGGGTTATAAATGTATTTTCCCTAATAATTAGGGAGTACTCGAATTATATGATGAGTAGGTTTCCTGATAGGCAGCCTGTCGATAAACTTATGAACATGCCACTTTTTTTTTTTACCTTATACATTATATTTGGACAAAATTATTTTTTTGGTTCCCTAAATATAATACAATACCATTCTTTGGCCCCCAAGGCCAACACCGCGTTTGTTTGACAACTAACAGATACAAAATGATTTGTTTGGTACAAAAGGCAGTTTTCAGGTAAACCGGAGTTGTTTTCCGATATAGTCAGGAGGTATTTTCATTTTTTATATTTATATTTTTATATTTTCACATTCAAATACGTATTATTACATGTTTTAACTTTAAAATAAAATATTTAAATTTTATAAAAAATTACAATATTTAAGATAAAAATCATTAGGGACTGTCCATAAACTTATGGAAATGTCGTATTTCCTGAAGCTTTGTCTTAAATGATTATTATGGGATAATGTTCAATAGATTTTAAAAACAAAAATTTCATGTATACTCCCTCCGTCGCAACCTATTCTGAACAAAATCTTTTTTTGGTCAAAGATGTCAAACTTTAACCATATATTTGAATAGGTATATGAACAATAATTTTATCGTATCAGATATGGTTAGATTCGTCGTAACATGTATTTTCTAAATATTAAATTTTTGTGTGTCATTATTGTCCGTAGCTACATATATATATATATATATATATATATATATATGTGTGTGTGTGTGTACACAATCAAACATGTTTATTGGAGACTGTGAAAAGATTCTGTGCATAATAGGTTGAGACAGAGGGAGAAGTTAGGTTACACTCCGTCAGTTCAATTTAGTGTGGCACATCAGTTTTTGGCACAATAATTTATAAGATGCTAAATGGATGGAAGAGATTGAATTAAATGTATGGAAAGTAAAATGAATAGTTTACATTCATCTAAAATTTTTCCTTTTTGTACAAAGGTAAATAGTGCTAAAATTAAAATAAACACCTCAAAGTAGTAAGTGTGCCAATATTAATTGAATGGAGGTTTACATTATATCTATAACTTATATTAAAAGAGCAACTTCTTATCCAAATGTTACTCCCACACCTGACCATGTAAGCTTTGCCAAGTGTTTCCACCACAATTGACCACGTAAGCATAATCTTGCCAAGTGTCAACACAAAAATTGCAATGTCTCTACTGGAGGACAGGGATATTTGCACCGGTAATTTAGGGCAATAGCACCGGTATTTTGACCCCCAAAAATACCGGTGTGTATTTATAGGGGTGTAGAAACACAACAAATTTGCACCGGTAAAATGGACCAGTGTAGAGCAGTATTTGCACCGGTATCTTATGCCGGTGCAAAAATAGCGGGATCACAAAATGTGTGCTCCGGTATTTTTTGGAAAATTGGTATGATACCGGAATATAGTTTGCACCGGTATTTTGCACCGGTATTTAACCCATGAACCAGTGTAAAATAATGATTTGTACACCGATATTAAATCCGACATCCGTCTTTATTTTGTAGTCGAAATCTAGTATTTTTCACCGGAATGGATTGCACCGGTATTTTTTACACCGGTATTATTGAAATAATTAAAAATTTATTTAAAATGTGAAATATATTTACACCGGTACCTGCCTTATACCGGTGTAATATGTGGCTAAAATTTGCAATGCCTAATTTTTTTCGATGGTCCATCCTGGATCATTTCTAAGGAAACGACAACAAAAGATACTTGTGAACTATTATAAATTGGAAAGTTTTGAATATGTGAGAAATTTGAAATATTTTATTACGAAAATATGGCTCGCAAAACACGCGAACATTATTCCAACATATAAAATAGAAGAAGTATCTTAAACATAGAATCAAACAAAGTAAAACACAAGTTTAGTATAACCAAACACCATCCATAGAATTCAAATATCATCAACCATTCAATATTAACCATCAACCTATTATGTCCTTCTTATCATCCAGAATTGCAACGTAGTGTTCGCCTGTTAGTAGTCTCTGAGCCAAGCCCCACACCATCTCTCTGCTATACCTTGAATTTCGTACACATGGTACATCCCTCTGCCCTCTAGGAAAAATCTGTTAATTTCAAACTTACACCATTAGTCAATAATGTTGCGTTTACTAGAGATTAATAATATCAAATTTTGAGATGCAAGGTTTACCTCCAAGATATTGTTTGTCTCTAGGTGATAAACAAATTCTTCCATGAAGAGCATGATGGAGTACCCGCATTTCCATGAACCATTCTGGGTTCGGTACTACACAAGAAAGGTAAATGTAATTACTAACCCTAAACATAAAATTTGATGGATGAAATGACAGAATGACTCTCACCATATTGTTGTTGATTTTCCAAGTGTAGTCGGGTTCTAACTCCGTCTTTCTCTTCTCCCTTTGGTATGCGCAAACAAGCTTGTGAAGAAAGTAAATTTAAATGGTTACTTCTTCCCGTTAATATAAAACTAGTAATTTTGATTTGATTGATTGAAATACCTTGAAATGACCCCTGAGTTCGACCAAATTTGTTGGTTTGATACCCCCTGACAATGTGTCCAGAGCGAAAACCTCCTCCATTCGGGGACGAATAATGATGAGGTACCAATGATCATTGTTGGAAAATTACTTTAACAAATTAATAAAACCGAAGTGGTTTGAAATGTGAATGTAATTATTAGGAAGAAATACTTACATTCTTATGTAGGGTATGATGTAGAACCCAGCATCCGTTGCCTTCATTGTTTCCCAAATTTATTTGAAACAGAGTTCAACCTCCTGCTCGAAGTTGGTAGGTTGCCACAACTGGATGTGCAGAATTGGACGCGAGCTGAATTAGAATTGGAAATTCTCAATCCATGACGGTTCACACCGTAACGACACTTAAAGATTAACATTGATAGAAAGTGGCGTAGAACTTGATCAACTAGTTCGTAAAACTTTTGAGCAAAATGGCATAGAAATTGAACAATTCATAGATGAAACTACATCATGTGAGGCATAAAAGTTTATATAACATGTAATAGAACCTGAACAATTAAGGCATGGAATTTGATATAGAATGAAATGGAACATTATAGAAGTTGATCGAATACCATACCAATGTCTTTGCATTCATAAATTTGGTATACAGCCGAGAAATTCTCACTCCCCCCTAACGTGACTATCAACATTATCATAAAAAAATAATATAGAACTACATCACCCATCCACAAAAAAACGTAAAACATTTACTCCCCACAATTGTATAAACCCATTAAGAGTGTCATTCAATTTTTTCTCGATTAACATATTTTTGGTCATAGAGGGAATTGATCGAACATGTATTGTGCGTGAGGGATGGAATGGTTTTTTGAAGAGAATTTGACTTGGTAACCCATGGTAACATAAACCCCAACACTTACGTTCACCAATGGAGCGTTTTTGTTGCTACTCCCTTTTGCCGAACTCGCCAAGAACGGATCGCCAAGTACTTTCTTCTCTCCCTAACTTCCTCTCTCGTTTTGTTGGTTCTCTTGTGTTGCTCCACACTTTATAGGGATGGAATGGGAGATGATGAGTTACAATGGTTGATGATGAGTTGCGGATTGAATGGCTGGAGTAGTTGATGGCAGTTTTGAAAGAGAAATAGAAGGATTTGAAGATGAGAATACGATGAATTACGGGAGTTATGGCCGTTGCAAACGGTTTTGATTTTAAAATTATGTTTTTTACACCGGTAATACATACAATACCAGTGTAAGAAGAGTGAAAACGAGCACGAATTTTTGCTAACTGTTCAACACCGGTAACAGTACTAGTGTAAAAATGAAGAAAAGCAGTTGCGTGCTGCTGCTTTATATGAATTTTCTTTTGATCAGAGAGGAACGAACATAAATTTTTGTTAAGTGTTGTACACCGGTATATAGTACCGATGTATGAAAGGAAAATGCCAGTGTAAAAATGTGCAAAAAGCAGCTGCCTGCGACTGGTTTAAATAGATTTTTGGTAAAAAAAATTCAACCTGAGAGTAATTTCTGTAATTTTTTCTAACTGTCCAGCACCGGTATATCTACCGGTGCAAAATCTTAAATTACCAGTGTAAAATGTTTCGCGCCTTATTAAAAATCCAAAAAATTGAAAATTTTAAAATGTGCGCCAAAAAGTTGTACAAATACACCGGTACTTCTTCATTAATGGTGTAAAAAAAGTTTATTAGTTGTTTAAATTATCACTTATTGCATTTGCCTCCCGTGCATTTTTCAAACGACCCCAATTAATCAAATTGACGTTCAATTATTGTGAATAGAAATTGTACTAGTTGTTTCATGCAAATATCGACCACTCATGGGCCCCGTACGGTGACGTTTCTAAGCATTGTTTAATTTTAAAAAATTTGCAGATTGATCCCAAACATTTCGTTCGACCCCTTCAAGCACTTTTCCACCGGTCCAAATGGAATTTTCCAATGCTCCAGATTGAATAAGTAATGTTTTCATACCTCAACGGTACCGAGGAATCCACAAAGTTGATTTTATGTGTTTATTGCAATTAGGTCTCCCTAATTGTGACATGCGGTTACGGCGTGTTAGGAAACTACATAAACTATCAAATAGAATATTCCAGGATTAAATCATAATTGAAACATATTTGTGTCCGGGCAGTGGTTCGTCCTGAAGCGCTAGTAGGTGTTGTAGAGTAAGGGGTAAGGGTTTACTCCAATATTTCTATATGTAATCCAAATATTTTCGAAACTAAATACAGAGCCCGGACCCGTTCATTTCCCCACATGTTTTACTTGGAATTACAAAAGCGTTGTTTTGTGGACCGTGTGGTTCGATCGGTTTGCTATTTCAATTTACGAGTAAACTTTTTACTTTTTACAATTTAGTCCCTCCAAGAATCTTGGAAGGGCCGGGATATAAAATTGGCACCACATATATGCAATTCAATACACAACGATCGTGTTAATGCATTTGTAGACCCTACTGGGGGGCGGAATTCCCTGTAAAACCAACAATGAATGCTTGCACTATATTTTCCATAATTACATTGTTGCCCATAAATTTACTTGGGGAACCTCCACAGCTTCCAATGCTACAATTTTTTGCAATTCTAACCATTCTTAGAATATAATGTGACATATTCGGCGGTCCTGAAGTAAAAAAAAAGGCCAACTACGTTTGGCCTATATTTTTGGTCTTCATGAGTGTATTTGACAAATGAAATTTCAATAAATGCGGCGAACAAATTTTTATTCGATTCATCATCGTGAATGTTTGTCAAAAGTAAGAATGTGAAACTGTCTAAGTGCAACACGGTCAAAGTTAAATGCAGAATCTACTCTTCCTAACTGGTAATACAAGTTTTCTACGAATAATATTAAGAAAATGATTCTACCCCGTCACCTGGTCCTGTTGCATCACCATCAAGGGTACTTGTGCCAACGTCCATGTCCTCGACATCACCTACGTGGAAGGTTGGAAAATTTTTTACTGCTGCCACGACGTTAGGAAATTGATACGTCATAACCTTGGCCACATGTTCCTGCCAGAGGGAATATCTAAAAAGGCTTTTGAACATGAGTGTATCTTCTTAAGATTTTGTGGTAGATTAATTTGCATAGACTGCATTTGGATTATGGACGCGCAATCTTTGTGAAGATGAACATGTGCCGTATATGAAGATATAAACTACGCCATCTTCATTCTTCACGCTCCTTTTGAACATATAAATAATCAAAATTATCATTATATAAATATATGGTATTTAATTTTTTATTAATAAATAAATTTATATATATTATATAAACATGTAGTATTTAATTTTTAATTAATAAATAATCAAAAATTTAAATTTAGTTTTTTTAGTAGAAAATTAGGAAATCATTGATAAGTAGTTTAAATTGTTTTGAATTAATAACCTCTTGACTATTTTTAATTTGTAGGAATAAAATTTGAATTGTATTTTATGGGGTGACTTTGTTGCTCAAATTTTTTTAGTATTTGGGTGAGGCACACCTGGACCTATAATTTTTGTTACTCTCTCTATTCTAGTTTAAATTGCATAGTTACTTTTTGGACAGTACCATCTCTATTAAAGTTTGACTATATATTTGAATAGATATATGAGTAACTATATTGCCGTATGTAAACTTGTTGGATTCGTCGTAGCAAGTTATTTTTAAATATCAATTTTTATTTACTGTTATTATATGTAGGTAAACACATTAACGGTCAAACATGTTTCTTGAACATCATGACTAATGATTGGTGTGCAATTTGAATTTTGACGGAGGGAGTTCAATTTGATAATTTTTAAAATAAAAATCAAATCAAAATCTTAAAATTAAATATATTAATTTATATTAAATATTGCATATGTATATAGATATGACTAAGTTTTGGAAAAAATTATCTTTCCATATTATAGAAAGGTAAAATATTTTAGTTGCAATGTTAAATTTTATTATGCAACGTTGTAGGAGATATTTTGTGAATATCTTCTGCAATATTATTATACCTTAGATAGAATTCCTTAGATAGAATTCTACCTTAGTTAGAATATTTTTCCTTACTTGACTCTGTAAATGTTGTCTATATATTGTACCCTTGTACCATTTATGAAAATACACGGTCATATTTTACATGGTATCAGAGCCTAAATCCCGAGACCCTAAAATTTCCTTACTAATAAAAGACCATCACCGCCATCGCCCTCCCTTCCTGTCCAACGTCACCGTGCTAGTCACCTCCATCGCCGTCGAGAAGCTAGCGCTACCGTTGTGTTCTGTCTCCATCCCGCCGCTCTTTGCTCTGGACCGCCGCTCTCCCGTAGCGGACCACTCCAGGCCTCTTTCCACCGCGGACCACTCCGATTCTCCTGGCACCGGGCTTCCTCACACCGGCGCTCCATTCCACCGCACGCCGTTGCTCCGCGAATCCATGTGCTGTCGTCGCCTGTGTCTGAATGGATCCGATTAATCAAGTCGGGATTGAAAATATTGATGCTGAGACCGAGGCTCCTGTCGCTTCCGTCATTCCTGCTGCTCCAACCGGATGTTCTGCCGCAGCCATAAGATGCCAACCTGCTCCGCCGAGCCCTCCACTAGCTCCTGCTCGAAGCTGATGGTTCGGCCTCTTCCAGTTTTGGCTCTCTGTCTCCCTCGCATCCATACTACGTTCACCCCTCAGATCATACATGATTTGCTTATTTCCTCTACGATCTTGAAAGGTACTGATAATTATAATGATTGGAGTGCTGCATTCGTCATGGTTTTAATTCTAGACATAAGCATGGTTTCTCGGATGGTTCCATCACCAAGCCTTTTCCTGGTGAACCTTTTGCTAATATTTGGAGTAGTTTAAATTCCATGCTTATTGGTTGGATCGTTCAGACACTCGATCCATCTGTTCGTTCTGTTGTTACTTATTATGACTCAGTCAAAGAACTTTGGGATGATCTGCATCTCCGTTACTCAGTTGGGAATGACCCACGCATGTTCAGATTCGTGTAGACATTTACAACTGTCATCTGGATGGTCAGGCTGTTGATGCCTACTTTAGTCGTTTCAAAAAGTTGTGGAATGATCTGGTTGCTTCCATGCCTCCCCGTACTTGTATGTCTTGCCCTGATGCCGCCATTTCTCAGAGTGATCGTGAGAGTGAGATGGTTCATCAATTTCTCATCGGTCTAGATGATGGTTAAGCTATTCTTCGCTCATATATTCTTGCACAAGAACCATTACCTTTGCTCGATAAGGTCTACTCCCCTATCTCTCAGGAAGAGCATTAGAAGACTGTCATCTCAGCTCGTGATTCTATCACTTCAAAAGAAATCATGTACTTTGCTACTCATTGTCAGGTGCAATCCTCCACTCCGAAGTCTCCTGCCGCCGCTCCAGGATCCACTCCAGCCGCCGCCGTTGGTCATCAGAGTCTTGCTTGCATTCATTGTGGCCGAAAGGGTCATGATATCACTACTTTCTTCCGCATTATTGGTTATCCGGAATGGTTCACTAAGAATCGCCCCTCCCCCCCGCATCAGGCCCGAAGGCTGCTGCAAAACCCAGGACACGTGCCCCGCTTGGTGCGCCGTTCACCGGAGCTGCTCAGCCAATAGCTGCCGCTCAGCCAATGGCGTTGCACGGTGAGATAGATAACAAACTGTATTAACAATTTTAGGTATCTTTTATTATGCTAAAGTATTTGATGATAAATGAGAAAGAAATGAAGTTGTGAGATGGAGGTAAACGGTAAAACAAAGAGAGCTATTTTTGCTAAGTATGTTGTTAAAAGCTATAAAAATAAACATAGAATTAGAATGTCGAAGCTGTGTGGATAATTGCTAAAAAATGGATAACCCACATTCTCGTCAAAAACCTTCCGAGTACTTTGATCAACATTCTTCACAAGAGATAAAGGTTTGTCATACATTCTTCACAAGAGATAAGTGGTGCAAAAGTTTTTATAAAAGAGAGATAAACAAGTACATCAATTAATAAAAGCACCCTTCTTTCCTAGTGATCTTTGAGTGTATGTTCTAAAAGTGTAATCGTGTTTAAAAGAATGACCGTCAATCGATACACTCCTATTTTTATCAACTATGATGAGAATTGCAGTGATAACCAACAAAAAGAAATGTGGAATAATGCTTATCAATCTTGACAATTTTAATCAGTAAACCAGCAGATTGTAATGTTTCGACTCAGTTCAGTTTAGTTGTACCCAAGCATCCTCTCCAAAATAACACCACTACCCCCTTCCCCACACCTGAATACTAATTCAATCAATATAAAAAATATTCACACTACACATACATTCCCAACTGCACAAAAATCATTTCCATGTGCGATAAATGCAAGCAAAATCTCATCCAAAACTTTCCATAATATTAACACAAATCTATAAAACGTGCATGCATTAAACTCACATTGTATCCACTACAAAAATGAATCAAATAGAAAATCAATCACATAGCGAAATATTACTCTAAGAAAATGAATCAAATTGCATTGTTCGTTAAAATGGTTGTGAATGTTTCATGCATTGTACATTACTTTGCTAACAATGCAACCTGAAAATAAAATGCTCTTGATTTCACATTATACATTAAAATGATGTTTTATCTTGCATGTACATTAAAATGGTGGTGAAATTAAGAGCAATACTATTGTACCCAAAACTCCCAACATAATCACAAGTCATGTAAGAGCAGGTTAATTTATTGGTAAATAGTAAAAAAAAGGAAACAAATCATTCGACCTCTTTAGTAGCTGGCTTCAAAGCATCATCTCGGCTCGTCACTATGAGCATAATCTGCCTCTTTAAATGTACTGTCCTTGCCATTGATTTCAGCATCATCTTTACTATCCTTTTTTTTATCTTTTGGTTTTTTCTTTTCTTTTTCTTAGAATCGTTTCCAAGAGTAGAACCATCAGATATATCCCTATTTGACAAAAGGGAGGGATACAGAAGTAAACAACTAATAGAAAGGGTGGTCCACAAAATTGTTTTTGGCAAAGAACTACTAAAATATAACATTCTTCACCAGTAAAGTAATTCATAAGCTAAAGAAAAAATTATACAATATACTCTCATCAAATTTCAATGGTCGTAGTTGAATTACCTCAATGTATCAACATCGTGGTCATCACCATCAATCTTTGTTTTTAAGTTCTTATCAATAGCATCCTTGTCCTTCATTCAATGAGACTCTATACCATTGTGATCCTTTTTCCATACCCATATAGCAGAATTTTCCCCCAATATTCATCATTGAGCTTCATTTAGAAACCAAATATATGATAGAATGAAATTTAGCCTGTGGAGACTCGTATCATAAGAGTAGCATGATAAAGAAAATATAACTTCACTTCAAAGCTAATAGATAAACCTAAAATCGTTAATGAATTCTGAGACAACATGGCTATAGTAAGTCCAGACAAACTCAACAAACACCATACCAACATATAATCTTCTCCTACTATAGGTGGAACCAAGACACAATATTAGGGGAGTCTCAATTATAATGCTAAGTTCTGTATTCCCAACAGTTAATACAAACACATTCAAACAAACAACACTTATGTAATGAAATGAGTACGGAATTTTGGGCTTTAACAATTACAACAAATCACTAAAAAAACAATTTTCTATACTCGCACGTTTAGGTGAAAACTCAATAGCGAGTTAAAACTTCGTTAAATAGTAATATATAAAAATACTCACGATATATTAAATAGAACATAAATAGCTATCATCCGTAACTAAAGTGAAAGAAAACCGCACCTTCAATCAACATGATCTGATACTTCCTCAAATAAAATTTAAATTTATAAAGCTATCACACATCACAATAGCATACAATTCTTCACACTAATGTAGTTGTTATAGAACATAAAAACCAAGATAAAGTAGGCTTACAGGAGCCCATCTGTATACAATGGAGAAACCTTTTAAGAATATCTCCTTGAATAATACATGTCCCTTCTGCTCCTCATCAAACTTGTATAATCTACCATATGAGTGTCCATTCTCCAAATGAGTGCTTGGGTTCTAACATTGTCGGATTTCCCAATGCAAACACACAAAAACACATAAAACACACAAAAAAATAGTCGTTAAAATTCAATCTTCAAATCTGATAGAGTGAAAACATAAATTGGAAACTTGAAGAATTTCTACAAGGGACTGACTTTCATATGAACCATTCTCGACTCCTCCAAATCCCTTATCCATTTGATAAGCAGGCGGACTTCTATCCAAGTAAACTGAGCCAACACAAATATTTGAATAAGGGATCACCCATAAAAGCCATCCAAATCAAGAAATCAAACATCTTCAACAAACTAACCTGCTCCATTTGCTACTGCAGTCTCTACATAAGTTATGCCGAAATTGAAGCCGCGGAGACCATAAAAGTCATTGTTGCAACCATTGCTCAGAGTTTTCTTCTCTCAGTAGGGGTGCCGTCTGAAATCCCAAGGGGTAGCGAAACATCCGGTGGTGCACCCAATACTAAAATCCTCATCAGTATATCTAGGGGTGGCGACGGTTGTACCTCGTCACCCCTAATTCTGCCCCTAAGTAGCTCAATTTTTTCACGTATGAAATGGAAATCAATGATGGCCACAAAAAGTAAAAACAAAAGAACACTTGCAAAAATACCTCCACTGTTAGGGACAAGAGAAGACAAATACATTTCAATATTCTCATCGTTAATGAAGTGATCCACAAGCGACTGGTTCCTCATGCTCGTCTTTATCAGCTATTTAGAGCCTATTAAACTCCACAAACTGCATCACAACAAAAAATTTAGTCAAGGATTTCAGTATCACATCTGTAATAAAAAAAAAATCAAATTGCTCTCGCACTTTCGAAAGAGCAATACACAACCATCAACTTCACAACATTTCACCTGATTAAGAATTCTCCACACACACACAAACTCTTTAACTCTTCTAATGATTCTGCACACACACAAACTCTGTAACCAAAAAACACATCTAACTAACTAACATGAGAACTTAGTTAGCCATTCAAAGAACCAATTAATGATAAAACCAAGCTTACTTAGTCTCTCAGAGAGACGCAACAACCAATAACTACAAATTCAATATCAAAAACTGAAAGCATCAACATATTCAACCTCAGTTTAATTTCACATAATTGCACAACTCATTCCTAACTACGGATGCATAGGGTGCAATACGGTGCACAAATTAGTAAATAATCGAACATATACGTCCACATATTAAACTCCACTTCAACACAATAACATATCCACCATAAACAAACCATGCTTATTCTAGCGCTCAAATTAGCAGCACATAGTAATCGGGTAAATCATTTCAAACTCATTTAACATCAAACAAACCTTATACTCATGCATAACTTGAGAACCGCAGAATAAAAATCATTGCGCGAATCCGTAAACAAACAAACACATGTGTTGATATGTTTCATTCAAAGCACACAATCAAACCTTTGGAATCCTTCAACCAAGGACAACACAAAAGCATGTTTTTAAACCCTAGGCAGCTCGAATCATAGATGAGCATGCATCAGATCCAAATCAATGAATAACGAATCAAAACAACGATGGATTTTGTACGATGTTGAATTGGAGTTCAACACGAACAAAACGATGATAAATTTTGGAAATGATGAGACAAAAGGAAATGATAAGAGAAATGGAAATTGGAGTTTTCTCCCCAGACGTCTTGGCAGAGTGAATAATGGGAATGGAACTATTCTGGGAAAGAGACAAGGACCGCAAAACGGTGTCGATTCACGCAGCCACTGTAGAGCACATGGGTAGGGGACATCAAGGTGAAAAATCACACCACATGCAACATTGGAAAATGTCTAAAATAGCCTCGGACAACCATTGTGTCAACTAAGGAAATGGGAGGATTTCTTTTAAAGATTGCTGGGAGATGAGCGAAAATAAAAATATATAATTAATGATTTTAATAAGTAATAAAAATTTGTTATTGCAATATTGAATAAACTAATATATTTATTAATATTATAATATTTATTTAAAAATTAAGAGTTCGTCTCTTGAAAGACGGTCTTTCCATAAGTTATGGAAAAACCTAGGTTTAAAGTGCAAATTAGAAGAAATGAAGATAAAATCATCGGGTTGCATGAATCGGATTATAAACTTTATAACTACTACACGTTGCATACTAAAATTTTAATATTGCAATTAAAACATTTTACCTTTTATTATTCTAAATAAACCCGTCTTTCATAAGCTTATGGAAAGACCGTCTTTCCCAAGACTTTGCCAAAAATTAAATATCGACTTGATTTATAAAGAGTTCGAATATAATATATATGTATTTCTGGTGGGGGAGAGAATGCAAAATTTGTTTGGACGACGAATTTTGGGCAAAACTGTTTGTTTTGTCAAATGGAAGCAAAGGTTTTAGGACGCTTCATGGATTGGAGCTCTCGTGCTCTTTCTCTTGTCAAGCTTCAATAATGCACATTATTATTGATGGTTTGCTAAATAACTCATTTTCAAGCCCTAATTTTTCCCTTTGTTTGTATGGATTATATACCAAATTACATGTTGGATAAATATAAATAATATATATATATATATATATATATATATATATATATTATAGAAAATATTGATGGTTGTATATAAATACTTTAAACTAAAAAAATATGATGATAAGAAAATGAAATATCTTTAGATAATAAATTAATAATTATTTTTATTAAAGTTATAAATAATACAACATATCATTTAAAATGGAAATAGCAAAAGTATTCTTACTTATAAAATGAGTTATAAGATAACATATAAAAGCAAGTAAATTTTAATTTTAAAAACATGTTAATTAACTTTAAAAGTTTGGCAAAGTCTTGGGAAATACCGTCTTTCCATAGGATCATGGGGTTTAATTGAAATAATAAAAGATAAAAGTTTTTAGTTTCAATATTAAAATTTTACTATGCAATGCATAGTAGTTATAAAAATTATAACCCGATTCATGCAACCCGAGAATTTTATCTTTGTTTCTTCTAATTTGCAACTTTAAACCTTGAACCTATGGAACCGAGAATTATAATTTGCATGAACCGGGTTATAAATTTTATAACTACTACATGTTGCATACTAAATGTTTAATATTGCAACTAACACCTTTCACCTTTTACTATTCTAATTATATCACGTCTTTCCATAAGCATATGGAAAGACCGTCTTTCCCAAGACTTTGCCATATATATATATGAAAATAAGAGTCCGTCTCTTGAAAGACGGTCTTTCCATAAGTTATGGAAAGACCAAGGTTTAAAGTGTAAATTAGAAGAAATGAAGATAAAAATTTTGGGTTGCATGAACCGGGTTATAAAATTTATAACTACTACATGTTTCATACTAAAATTTTAATATTGCAACTAAGACCCTTTACCTTTTATTATTCTAATTAAACCCCGTCTTTCCATAAGCATATGGAAAGACCGTCTTTCCCAAGACTTTGCCTGAAAATAATATGTATATATGTTGAAAAGATAAAATATAAATTTTGTATTGAAATACTATACAAATAAATGATATACTGATAAAAAAAATTATATACTTATAATTAATCAATAACCATAAAATAATTTTAGTAAAATTATCCTTTTTTTTAAAGATATTGTAAAATTATTCTTAGTTGTAAGAATTGTATTTCTCTTTACTAATCAAATATTTTTGTAATTAAATATAATATAATCTAATTTTAAGTTGAATGAAAACAATATAATGAACATTAGTACGATTTAAAAAATATTTCTTTCATATTGTATTTTGGCAAAGTCTTGGGAAAGACGGTCTTTCCATAGGCTTATGGAAAGACGGGGTTTAATTCGAATAATAAAAGGTAAAAGGTCTTA
The DNA here is from genome assembly GCA_037428765.1 of Rubia yunnanensis. NCBI lineage: Eukaryota > Viridiplantae > Streptophyta > Magnoliopsida > Gentianales > Rubiaceae > Rubia > Rubia yunnanensis. The sequence goes on along the minus strand of CM075061.1, from coordinate 22,092,729 downwards.
GTTGCAACATTAAAAATTTAGTATGCAACATGTAGTAGTTATAAAATTTATAACCCGGTTCATGCAACCCAAAAATTTTATCTTAATTTCTTCTAATTTACACTTTAAACCTTGGTCTTTCCATAACTTATGGAAAGACCGTCTTTCAAGAGACGCACTCTTGTATTTTTTACTCTTTTATATTCATAATTGAATAAAATATTTATTCTACAAATTATAACAATAATAATGATAATGGTATTAAATGGTCTTTTTCTTCAACGATCAAAGACTAATTAATTTTAAAGGCCAATACATATCAGGCCAAAAAATGAAAATGTTGTAGTAAAGAGTGAATGATGGGCCTTTCGTAAATAATTTTTTTAAAAAAATTTAAGTTATAAAATGTTTAGAGAAGTTGATAAAGATATCGTATCCCGTCTCAGATTAAATTGCACACAATTTTTTTACCGTCTCCAACACACGCTTGAACATTAATATATTTAACTACGTATAATATCGGTAAATAAAAAGTTACTTTCTAGAAACTACTTGTTATGAGAAATCCAACTATATCACATACAATAATATTATTGTTTATATATCTATTGAAATATGTAGTCTAAGTTTTTTTAGTTTGATTGAATATTTGATCTTGTGCAATATAATCCGGAACGAAAGAAATAATAATTTTTTAACATTGATGTGCATTTAAGTTAAAAAATCTTCACCACTTTCTGAAATGTCCAAAGTAGTGAAATTTGCGGGTGTGGTGAAACCTACCGACGTGGAGGATATTGAAGCAGGTTTCAGTGGCTGAAATGTCCGAACCTTAATGGCCTGTAGAATAACTCTTCAAGTGGGTTCTCCAAACAATGTAATATTCAATTAGTATAAACTATACACCATAAGAAATTGAACAAAAGGATGAAACCCTTCTTTTATTACCTTTTAAACTTAAATTATACAAAAATAATCAAGTACTACATCAATTGCTTAACGCTACCAACTGATAACCTATTTTTTTTTTCAAGAACAAAATATAACCAACCTATTATTAGTATATATATCCAACTACGACAATAACATCACCATACTTTCCACACAAGCATTCACATACTTTCACTCGATAACACAAATGTGATACACAATATAAGTGAAAATAATAAATGATAAATAATAAATATTATATAATTTATAATTTTAATAAGTAATAAAATTTTATTATATCTACATAGTACAATATTAAAAAATTAATATACTATTTATTTTCAAAGTAAATTTTGACTCGATTAATAAAGAGTTTGAATATAATATATATATGTATTTTATATAGAGAATAAATATAGTTGTATATAAATACTTTATATTATAAAACATATAGGGATAAGAAAATGAAATATTTTTATGTAATAAATAAATAATTATTTTATTGAAGTTATAAAATAGTATGCCATTTAAAAAGAAAGTAGCAAAAGTACTCTTAGTTATAAATACAGGTATAAGATAATATATAACATATAAAGTTAGTGAATTTTTAAATACGTAAATATGTATATATTAATAATATAATATAATTTAATATTAAATTTAATTTTTTAATATTTTATGATGCTCCATTTTTTGATTTTTTAAAATATTTTATGATTATATTTTCAACTATGACTAGACAATATCTGTTCGAAGCACAATATAGTTTAAATAATTATATTTATTAATATTATTATATTTATAAATGCAAATTGAAACATAATTAAAATTTAATATTTTAAAATAAATAATAAAATATTTAATATTTATATGAAAATAATATGTATATATGTTGAAAAGATAAGATATAAATTTTGTATTGAAATACTATACAACTATAAATGATATACTGATAAAAAAACTATATACTTATAATTAATCAATAACCCTACAATAATTTTAGTAAAATTATTATTTTTTCTAAAGATATATTAAAAGTATTATTAGTTATAAGTTAGTTATAATTATGGAAAGAAATTATATTTCTCTTTACTAAATAAATATTTCTATAATTAAATAAATTATAATTATAATTTTATTTTAAGTTGAATGAAAATCATATTGTGAACATTAGTAAGATTTTAAAAATATTTTTTTCAAATTGTATTTTTTGTTGTTTTATATTTATAATTGAATAAAATATTTATTCTAAAATAATAATAATAATAATAATAATAATAATAATAACAATTGTATTAGATTGTCTTTTTCTTTAACAATCAAAGAGTAATTGATTTTTTAGGTCAATACATATTATGCCAGAAAAATAAAAATATTTTAGTAAAAGGTGAATATAGATTTTTTTTTAGAAAAATATAAGTTATAAAATGATTATAGAATTTGATGCAGATTTAAGATATCTGTAATCATTTTATAACATTGATGCAAATTTATGCTAAAAATCTTTACCACAAACTCGTGGGATGGGGGAGTATTGTGGAAGAAACTGATCTAACCCTTACGGGTCGCCTGGGAAAGGATCTAATCGTGCGGACTAGTCGTGATAGAGTGTCACGATTATTGTCTAATTTTTCACGTGCGTCGCACTCAGTTTGGTTGCTCGCAGCACATAACGTTTAAAGAAGTTGTCGAGTAGGTCGCGAAAATACACACGAGTTTATTAGGAGCATGGCTTCACACACAAGCCAACAATGCAATACAAATTCCGACAAGCGAACGCTCATTTTTAATACCGGATGTGGATAGCTACCCTATGTTCCAACCGAACGTGAACACTTGTTGGTCAAATTTCTCAGGTCATGTTTGATCAACGATAATTTTAGTTACGTATAAAATTTGATATTTAAAACATACATGATGCAGAGAATCTAACAATATATCACATGATTATATTAGTGTCTATATATTAGATGAAATTTATGATCAAATAAGAAAGTTGACAAAAAAGTGTGCAGATTCGGCTGAGAAGAAGGGAGTAGATAAACTCATCAAACCATTTTACAACACGAAACCATTCCACTGGACATTAGCTTACACTAAGAGCTTCAACCGTGCATATTCTTGTTCTGCTGCATTATGTGCTTCAAATCACAAAAACAATGACATAAAGGTTTACTCTCCGCGAGAGACAAAGTGACAGACAATGGAACATTGCCCCTCGAGAAGTTGATGGGTGCAATTAATCATGCTGTGGATCGGTGAAGAAGCCGTTGATACCGGGAATGATCTCTGGTTTCTTGCCTCTGGACAAACTTCCTCAAATTTCAACACTCCAGCAGCCCCGTTCTGCTTGCTTACTATGACTTCTAGATAAATGCAAATATTGCGGACCAGCGAAAACTTGCAGATTCTGACAGCAACATAAATAGCCGTGAATAACGGGTAAACCTCAGGTCGAATCCAGCGATTCACGGTCATGGCGATAATTTTGAGCTGCTGAAGAGAGGAAAATGACCTCAACAAAGAAGAGAAGAAGAAAATGGATCCAGACTCTTATTAATCTTCATGGCAAAACATAGAGCAAATGGGAATTGTCTTCGTTGGAATTTGAATGACAATCTTCTATCAAATGGGCTTAAGTGCTTAACAACGTGCAAGAAATGAACACCTTATGCTCAATATTGCTCCCTGGGTAATTGGAACCACGGACACTCCAGTTTTTTGTAGCAACACATAATGCACCTTGTAAAATGAACAAAAACAAAGAGGTTAACTCAGAAAGTTTAAATGCATCAGCGTCCGAGAAACTCAAGTATTCAACATAGAAAGAAAGAATATGAGAAGGCATGTTGAATCATAGCATTAAAGAAACATATACACAAATTGCTTTAGTCCCCATCTTTTAGACTTTTACTAAATTAATAACATCTACCTCAATGCACCTGAGAGCTTGATTTTTGTATGGTGAAAAAAGTCAAGATGGGCGTAAATGGGGCATGCAATATTTTTGGACGTTTAGGGGGGAGGACGCATTTCCATAATGCGTCCTCAAGGGCCCCATTTTTTTTATTTGGCTTTTAACGAGGACGCATTATGATAATGCGTCCTCCGGGAAGGTTTTTTTTTTCCGGAATTTAAATATAGTGCTCCTGTTTTGTTTCCGAAAATGTTTCCCCCCTTTTTTTATTTTAATTTAATTTGTCCTTTCATTTTTTTGTTTTGGATGTAGTCACGATTAATTTTTTTGTTTCTGAAATGAATTAGAGGACCCGTTTTGGAAACGATTTTATTTTTAGCATTAATTAGAGGACTCATTTCTAAAATCTAATAATGGCTGGTTTGGCAACATTTTATTTTTCTCGAAATGATTCTCATAGCACTCGTTTTGGGAACGACTCCTCAGATCCGGCGAATTGTTTTTTTGAAAGTATTTGGAGGAATCGTTTTTGATTCGAGCCCTCAGACCTGGCGTTAATTTGATTTTCTACGGAAGGATTTGGAGGACGCATTTTTTAAAACAGTGTCCGAATGGGGGATTGTCTAGCTCTTCGGGATATTATGCGGAGGACTCGTTTATGGAACGAGTCCTTGGAAGCCGCCTAATATTATATGTCGGGAAATTAATCAGCAGAATGTTGGAAATTAGTACGAATTTGCATAAATTTATTTCTCGGGAGCTCCTTGAACGAGTCCTGGAATGGGTATTGCTTCATGCTATTTTTTTGAAAATGTTTGAAACTGAGATTTGCAATTAACTACCGTGCTAATGTAATATGTGAATGAAATAATGTTTATTATATTTTGTAAGAATGGATACAAGTTAGCATAAATATACAGTGTGGAACAGTACGTTGGAAATGTAATGCCAATTAGTGTCGAACAGCATGTACTGCCCTAACGATGGTCTCTGCATAGCGTTCCACCCGTTCCACACGGGGGAGGGCGTACGGTCCTGGATGTCTGCCGTGGTACAACCGTCTGTGCGGGTACATGTTCTTCCTCATGTGGAGCTTCCCCCGGCATGTCGTCCTCCATTTCGTACCCCGCTTCCTCATTCGAATCATAGAAGGCATATGGAATAGTACCTGTATGTGATGGATCGATATGCGACATGTACGGATGACTGGATTGCGGAGTGACATATGCATTGTAATCTGATGCATCCATGTTGTACTGTGAGGGTTCCTCGGCTGATGGTCCGCAAATCGGTGGACTCGCATGTGAGGGCCCCGCTTGTGATGGACCAATGTGTTCTGCCTGCCCTCTAGCACGAGGCCTCCGACCTCCCTGTCGACCAGGTGGGGCCTGACGGTGGATTCTGAGGTCAGTGTACCTCACACCAGGGGGCGGTTCCTCACAGTGCACAAACGGTTGATAGTGTTGCAGCCTGGAGGCCTGATGCGCATGTTGTAGACTACGTGTGACAACACAATGCATCCCCCTTATGACATCCGCACAATGTGGGGGCCATCCATCCAAATTAATGTCTGACATGCCATGCAACTGTGTCATTGCCTGCAACTATAGAATTGAGATGAAACGTGTCAGATATGTAATGTTGAGGAGCTCTGTTGTATTCTTTCTTAACAATATTTGAAATTTAGGACATACCAAGTACTCTGCGGTTGCACCGTCTCCGTGGAAACCCTCAGTAGCTGTTACAGGCCGCCCTGGTTGATCAATGAAGGACACCGTCTTGCGGAAGTACCACTCCAAATAATCACGGGTAGGTAGGTATGGATCCACACTCCCCAGTGTAGGTGCTTGTCGATTGGACCGATGTTCCCAAGTGTCGAGATATCTTCTGAGCTCGACACGCCAATCCATGCCAGACATTCCTCGACGGTCTCCGGTGTGGAGTAAGTTGTACTCATCCCTACTGACCAACTGGGTGGGTATTGGCTGGATGAGGCCGAACTGCCGGAGAACACGATGTGCATGATGGAACTCCACGACATGCCAGCAGATGAGGTCGATGCATAGCAGCCAATTGTTTCTACTATCTGTACAATACCGCGGGAGTTGCTCCAGGACGTCCTCCGTATATGGCTGCCAGATGAACTGAGACAACATGCATGTGTTGCGGTTAGGTAAATGAAACCATTGTTCGTGCGAAGTCCAGAAATCAAATTCCTATACCTGATTGTGATTGAGAGACGTCAGTTGGTCACGGTACACTTTGAGAACGTGCATTGGTGACTGTGAACAATCGTAACGGGCCCTCCACCTATGAGGAACAGAGTGAAATACATTAGCCATACTATAGAATTGCATGTGGACTTATGAATACCGTGGATTGAGGAATAAGACATGTACCGGGATCCAAGAGCACTCATCGTCACTGTCACCTGTAGTGCCCCGGCAGGTCGGATGGATGGTATGCGTTCCCATGCCCACAACTGCCAATAAATGCAATAGAAATGCCCGTTAATATTAAGCACGGTAGGTACGAACGACTATGTTGACCAATAATTTTACCTGTAGCAAGACTAGTGGCCCAGATATGGATTTAGATTGTGGGATTGCCGCGTCACATAACGACCTGTACAAGCATGCAAGAATGGAACTACCCCAACTGTACCGATGGACTGCACCCAGATCCGTAAGTGCGGATAAGTAGAGCAATGGGATGAGGTGGCCGGACGTGTTGGACATCAGCATTCCCCCAAGAAGTAGCAGAAGGAAAACCCTAGCCCGCTGTTGGCATTGTACATCAGTGGGAGCAGCGGGGAACAGACTGTGCAATACCGTTCCTAACCACCTGGCCTTAATGCAACCCCCCCGATACAAGTGGGGTCTGGTGTAGCTCCCAGGTAGTCTGTGCAGATGAGCTGCCATTCTTCCGTACGCCTAACGGTGTTAACACCTGTGACTGGGATGCCATCAAGCGGTAGACCCCACAGGACCCCTATATGCTGCAAGGTGACCGTAGCCTCCCCCATCGGTAGGTGAAACGTGTGCGTCTCCGGGCGCCAACGCTCCACTAGGGCGCTGATGAGGGAATGGTCAATTTGTATTGCGGCAGAGTCCAGGAGTCCCTGAAATCCCGTGTCCCGTACATACTCCATAACCTGTTCTGGCAGTCGGTCGGTCCAGCATGCCCCGTCGTACCGACGCACCTGCAGTGCCTCGTCCTCTAAACATCCATTGTATAGGGCACGAGCACGGTGCTCCTGATGAAGGTACAGCAAGTCCTCCTCAATGGGTCCCGGATGGTACATGGTGTTTTCCTGCGATCAAGTATCAACCCTAGTTAGATGTTTTTTCTGGAAGAATAGCACAGATAAAAGTAACACTGCGTGATGTGAGACATAATTTGCAAATATAAGTAATACTACGCAATCTGCTACACATATCATTTAGTACAAGAAATACTAGATCACACTACGAACGACAGACTAAGCATGCCCTGTCCTGTCGATGTACAATGCAAACACAATGACAGTTAGAGGTAGTACTACAGACACCATATGACACCACGATACTACGCACGCCCACGCCTACGCACGCCCCTGGTTTCCCCCGCCACCCTTTCATCCATCTGATTCCTTATCCTCCTCTCCGCAAACTGTCCACGCCTCCTGTTGCGAAACTTTTCTGCATCCGGAATCAACCTCCAACGGGCACGCTCCCAGAGTGATGGATCTCGCACGGGCATGAAACCCTGACTGTATTGTTGGACATATGTGGTCGTGTGATACACCCTGTCACATAGACTTGCAGGATCGTCACGTCTGTGCCGACAAACGGCCAAGGCATGGGAACAAGGGAAACGAAAAATTTCCCATTCGCGACAGGTGCACTCTCTTCTTCGGTATTTGACCGTGTAATGTCGTTCACTTATGCTCCCGTCGATGTTCCTCGCCACAACCCTGTAAGTCTGCGACGCATGCCCGAACAGGGTGACGATATGTCCCTGTGCCAATGTATCCTCTTTCCGGAACTTTTTCCAGATCCTCTCAGGGAACACGGACCTGGATGAACGGGCAATATCTCATATTCAGCAAACCGGCATGCAGGTAAATCTGAAAATGCAATTAACGGAGAAAATACCTCCAGTTCGTAGCGTCGGTAAGCCTTTGTGCAAACATTTCAACAGTCCGCTCGAACGTTGCTTTGACACACGCTGTTATTGGGAGATAGCGTGCGCGCCGTAAACAGTTGTTGAAGCTCTCTGACAGATTCGTCGTCAGAATTCCCCAACGCCGATCACCGTCATCAAAGGCAAGACACCACGTACTCCTATCTTGCCGTTCCAGCCAAGCCCAAGCAGATGGATCCATACTCTCCAGCTCCTCCTTGTACTCCTTCCACCTGCTCTCTCGCCTGGCACTACCAAGATGCCACACCAGAGTCTTCATAAGCGCATTCTTGAACTTCCCACGATTATGTGATAAGAAGTTGGACTGAAAATGCCGCAAGCAAATCCGGTGGTATCCGGCTGGCTCCATTCACTCCTCCATAGTCGTCATCGCATTTACAAGTCCTGCATGCCTATCTGATATGACACAGATAAGTCTGCTATCACCACCAACAACGTGAAAACGCAGTCTCCCCATGAACCAGTTCCAGCTTTCGTTAGACTCCTCGTCGATAATTGCATAAGAGATGGGGAGAATGTAATCATTTGAATCGTGGGTTACGGCGACCGGCATTGTGGACTTATATGCACCTCTCAAATGAGTCCCGTCTACGCTGATCACTGGCCTGCAGTGGCGGAAGGCTGCAATTGCTTGACCGAATGCCCAAAACACAAATTTAAATTTCCTACACCCGGGACCATGAATTCTGTCAGGCACGTCAGCCCAATCAACAACAGTGCTCGGATTAGCCCTTACAAGCTCATCCATAAAAGTTGGGAGCTGTTCAAACGAATCCTCCCACGTTCCAAATACCATGTCAATTGCCTTCTGCCGAGCATACCGGGCCTTCTTGTAGGAAATCGTGACATTGAACTTATCGCTCACCTGAGCTCGCACATCTTTCACGGTGTACGAAGGGTTTACATCAATGTGGTGGTGGATTGAACGGGCGATCATCACCGACGTCAGATTTATGTTACCCGTAGATCGACCAGCCCCGACACACCCATGGCTACTACCCTATTTGGTGATCTCCCACATACCATGCGAAGCCTTTTTCGAAGCTCTGCAAACCCAAACACAATTCCCAGTTCCTTTGACGACGTCCTTGCATTTCGCATACCATGTGCGTGACCTGCTCTCCACAACCCTGTGTTCCCTGTTCATCATAGAATTCCACCGAGAAATAGCTTCGACCAACTGCGGCTTTGTCTGAAATCGCATACCCACGTCCACTCCACCAGTCTCTTGAACATAGGTAGAAATACCGGACCCAAAATGGGTAGGTCATAGCTATCCTCATCGGGGCCCCCATAATCTCTATAGTAGGCCTGCGTGTCCGGGTTTGCCAGAATATGGAACGATGTGGGTACGCTATTCGTCCTCGCCAATTGCTCTTCCTCTTCACCGGGATTGGAATCGATTGATAAGGTACGATCATCCTCAGTTCCACCGTTAAGTTCAGCTTCATCGCCGTCATCTTCGCTACCGTCATGCCGAGCGTCGCGGTCGCTACCGTGACCCACGTAATCATTGCGGAAGACATTCTGCTCGCCAGGGTCTACCACATACAAGACACCACTTGTGGACGGCTGGGCACAATCCACGTGGGCATACCTACCTGATTGGCTGGGCTCACCAAATTCAAAACCCCGGCTACGAACAGGTGGTGGTATACTGGGTACCGATAGGGAGTTCTGCACGTTGCTCAGCAATGACAAGAACGTGGTCCCCCGCGCCCCAACATTAGCGATTGGTAACTGTTCCACAACAATGTAAAAATCCGCAGAAGATAATGACATTCGATCAACAATGTTGAAGAAGAATGTGGTCGACTCATCATCTTCCACAGGATAACATCGATAGTATACCGCGGAACCAACCAGCTCGGGACATCGGAAATACATTTTCAGCGAACAACTCTCCCTCACAATGACCAGTCTCGTTACAATTACATCAACCAATTCTAAGTGGTTCAACCGCCTCTCGAGAGCCACAACTCGCTCCGGTATTGGAGGATCATAATACACACCCACACTCAAATCAAACTTGATCTAACCCCCTCTATACATATACACCGCCAAAAACATCGCCCAACTGCAACACAAAAACACATAACTTCAGATTCACACTCGTCGGACATTCCTATTCATTGTATCGTCAAGTACGTACATTTCCTACACCCGGCCACTATGACAACACTACAGACACAGACATAACACATTAATCAGTTCAACGGCTATACATAGGCATCACTTTCATTTCCTTCTCAGTCCACATTCTAGTTCACAAGATCCTCAAATAGCATTACTTTTTCTACAAGCTCAACGGACCAGTCACTAAACAATTCACATCATTACTCCATCCAATCGCACAAGATTACTAAACGCAACGGACCAAACTTAATCATTCAAAGTACACACACAATTGCACACATAAAATTACATTAACCACATTCCTCCGGGATCTGTAGGGATTATAAACCATCCCAACAGCCAACAACTGACAGTCCGCGGGTAATACACTCATAATCTCTTGGAACACGTTCGTATAATTATTCATGGCGCAATTAACTACATTCATACGGATAACGTAGTGGGTGAGAGTGTGCGACTTACTGAGAATCCGGTCAATGGTGAAACACAGCGCCGGGCTAAGCGGTCAACGTCGGGTCGACGTTGGGTCAACGTCAGGTCAGCGCGATCAACGTCGATTCGAGGCGTTCAGTGTGTATTCGCGGCGGTCAACGCCTGGGTCAACGCAGTCAACGGCGGTCAATGTCCTGGTCAACGTCGGGTCAACGCGGTCAACGTCTAGCTCTTTCAACTACAACCAAAATCCCATTAGAAAATCAGTAGTAGTAAACGAAAACCCAAACAAAAATTGCGCAAAAAACCAGGAAACCATACCGGATGTTTTAAAAAATACGAACTGCGATCGAAAGTGTTGGGACGCCGTTAGCGCAATGCCGGAGATGAGTGGAGGGGAATTGGCGGGATGGCAACACACCGGTGGAATGGAGGCTAGCAGAATGACAAAATCGAGAAATGGTTGAGGAGGAAGATGGAAAATGCTGGAAGAGGAGGAAAAAAGCGTACATTTATGCTGTTGGAGGAAGCATTTCCATAATGCAACCTGCGTCACGTGGCGCCCAGCAATTCGACCGCCCAATTTTCAGATTTTGATCGGATTTAAAAAAAAAAAATTTTAATGCCACGTGTCGCTCAGCCATTTGACCGCCCAATTTCATTTTTGACCATAATTTTTTTTTTAAAAAAAATTCTGGCAGAGGACGCATTATGGAGATGCGTCCTCGCCACGTGGCGCAGTGCCATTCGGCCGCATTTTCTTGACTTTGACCGGGTATTAAAAACGAAAAACACGTGGCACCACCCCTCTGCGCCACGTGTCAAAGGCTCCATTAACTCATTCCCACCAGCTTTTTGCGCTGAATTAATTACGTTGCCACATGGCATCGCCCAATTCTGCCACGTGGTATTACTGCATTTTTTCCAGTACAATTATTCAAAAAAAAATTTTCGGCCAAGGACGCATTACGGTAATGCGTCCTTGCCACGTGTCAGACTCTGATTCCTCTTCTGAAAACTTTGACTAAAATTAAACAAAAAAAATAAAAAAAAATGGCAGGACGCATTACGGTAATGCGTCCTTGCCACGTGTCACACTCTGGTTGCTTGTTTGAAAACTTTGACCGAAATTAAACAAAAAAAAAATAAAAAAATGGCAGGATGCATTACGGAAATGCGTCCTGCACATGCAATTTCCGTTTGTGGCTACTATAGCCACAAACATGTCATTTTCTCCAATGCACCTGTGCCAGCGCTGCATGGGAGGCAAACAATCTAAATATATCCCTATGCTTTGTTCTTTATAACTAAAGTTACTATCACGGAGGACCCATAAGCACCGGTAGAAACTCAGCATAGGCATCAATTTTTTGCTTGCTGGGATATTGGTGCGTATGTGACCGGTGCAAAAGATCGAAGTAATAGCACTGGTAAGTTATACCGGTGCTAAACATTAGAACCGGTAAGTTACTTACTGGTGATAAGAAATTCAGATATCGGTGCACAAATTTGCCGGCCAGGTCCAGTTTCCGAGCACCAAGAGTAAGAATAAGTACCAGTGCTAAAGTTCAGAACCGGTATTTTATGGAACGGTGCTCAAAAATTAATTTACCGGTGCAAAAATCAACATGCTAGGTACAGTTTTGGAGCACCAGTAGTAAGTATATGTACCGGTGATGATATTATGGCACCGGTAAAGAAATTTTTACGGTGCTTGTAAGTATGATTTATAGAACCGGTACTTTTAAAAATAGCACAGGTAGCAGTGCTGATTTAGGCACCGGTATAACCGATTCTGAATTGATAGCACCGGTTATGAATTGGCAACCAGTGCTGACTGTAGGAAAAATTTGCATGGGTAATTTTAAATTTTTTTGTGTCATCTCGGATCAACCACGGGGAAAAAGGATTATAAATAATCCCTTAGTTGAAAATTTTACTAGGCAACTAAAGATGTAAAATACAATGAACAAATTGTACAAAAAATGAATGAATGAAATCAATGTGAATATGCCATCATGCCATATCAATCCATAAACGACAAATTCTCATCACCCCGCCACAGACATTAGTCAACAAATTGGTCTGGATCATTCCTGGCCACCGTTGCATAAATATTAACCCATGCCTCGCACCACTTGGCCGCCACCTCTTGAATTTCGTAGGCTTTGTACGGGCCCTCCTCATCTAGAAAAATCTGTGTTTCAATCAGATTTAAAGTTAGTTTTTATGACGGGGTTACTGCAATATAAGCCATACACATATTATGTCATTTGTGTTGGAGTTCGATACTTACGTCGATAGGATTGGTGGAAGTTGTCTCGAGTGCGAGCTCCTCAAGAATCACATGACATAGTAGCCACATTCCCAGCAACTTCCTTGTCATCTGTACTAAGATAGAATGATAAAATTGATAATGAAATTAGTGTACGTAAAGAAGAAAATGCACGAAGTATGTTTAACTATTTATGCTTACTACTTACCTTGATGTTTGTTATCTTCTAGCTGAAATTCAGTGAGGGTTCATTCTTCCTCTTCAACCTTACATATTGACAAGCAACCCTGTTACATGTTTGGGTTACTACCTTTGAAAATACTATTATTGGAACAAGTAGGGTTAATGGTGCTAAAATTATTACCTGCAAATAACTTTTGTTTCTATGTAATCATTAGGCTGAATACCATTGTTGAGTGTGTCCAATGTGTAGACATGGTTTATTCCAGGACAAATGAGGATGAGGACCCAATGTGAACTGCGTTAATAATTTTAAAGTTAATGTATCTGTTGAATTTTACAAAACAGATATCAATCAAATTTATAATTTAAAATTTCTAACCTCCTGAGACATGACACCAAATACATGGCGGCATCTGAGTTAATCATCGAGTCCCAGATGAGGCAAACTCGGGAAGTTATGTCTTCCTCTTGAAGCAAGTAGTCGTTTCTCTAGTGTTGGAGACACAGAACTGGATTCTGCCATTGTTCATGGCTCCATTTTACTCCACAGGTGTCTGTCATTGCATAAATTATTATTTGTCGCGAATATGTTAAATAACAAGATACATGAATTGAATTTTTTGGAACTTACCTCATCCACAAATCCATTTGTGCATTTAAGATCCATGTCATCCCATGACAATTCCCGAGCAAAGGCCAGATTTGCACGATTTGGCAGATGTCGATACAGGAAACTGGTTGTAAAATATTTTCTTCCCATTACGGTTCATTTCCATTGCCTTCTCATTGCAATGGTTGATGAACTCCCTCATAATTTGATGCTCTTTTAAGGCGCACATGTTTTCAATCTGAACGTGGTTGTAAAAAAAACACGTGTTAAGTGATAAGTGAAATTTTCAAACATGTGTGGATGATTTAGTCAAGAGCTACAATAACATTACCAATCTTATGGGCGAGATCTTGGTCTTGACCATTTTTCCCCGGCTTGCAACTGGTGGTCAAATCCTCAAGCTGTGTTGACAAAGTAGTCGGATTTTAATTTGAATAAAAAAAATACATTTAAACACTTAGAATATGTTGTTAATTAAAAATTTATTAGTAATATTTAATCTGATATACCTCGTCATCGGTGACATCAAGGAAGTCACAATTTTTTTCCGCAGATTCTTTAACAGGCTCGTCCTTCTATTTTTCAGCAGGGGTGTCTAAATCATGGTCAATCAAAGACTTTGTCCAGTCAATGACATTTCTGAGAGCCTCTCCCACATCGATGAATGTGTGGTTGGCAGAGGGAAATCCTTCTTTGGCATGGAAGACAGGATAAATCACCCGGACACGAGCGCACGTGAGGACAACAACTGAACGTGGCAGTGTCGCATATGGAATAATCAAACCAAGGAGATTGATAGGGACATTATGCGGGAATCGAGTAGAACTCATTCCGAGGGTTTGTTTGTGAGGGGTAGAGGTGAAAATAGAGATTCTGAAGGTAGTAGATCCAAAGGAAGGTCGAAGTCTAGATACAGAAATAAAATTTGCAACTATTGCTAGGAAAAAGAGACACATTAAGGCAGACTGTTTTAAATTAAAAAAATAAAGAAAGATATAAAAATGAGCAGAATAGCAGCAATACTGGTGAAGCTAGTGTAGTAGAAGATGAGAGTGATGGAATCATATTTGTGGCCATGGATAATAAATCAAGGTCTTGTAGTGAGTGGTTCTTAGATTCGAGTTGTTCTTACCACATGAGTTATGATAGGGGTGTTTTTCCACTTATGAAGAATGAGATGGTGGAATTTTTTTGATTAGTAATAATGCTCCTTGTAAGGTTGTTGGTAGGGGAACAATTAAAATCAAAATGTACGATGACATTATTAGGACACTCACTAATGTTAGGCATGTTCCTGACTTAAAGAAAAATCTCATCTCTCTTGGCACTCTTAATGCTCTTGGGTACAGATATTCAAGCGATGGTGGAATATTAAAAATCTGTAAAGGTGCTCTTGTGCTAATGAATGCTTGTAGAGTTGGCACGTTTTATGTTTTGCAGGGATCTACAATAACTGGGGGAAGTGGTGTCTCAACTTCCTCTGATGAAGATATCACCAAATTGTGGCATATGAGGTTGGGACATATGGGCGAGAAAGGCTTAACATTGTTAAGCAAGAGAGGTCTACTTTGGGGTCAAACTACTGGTAAGTTGGACTTTTATGAACACTGTATTTTTGGAAAGCAGAAAAGAGTTAGCTTTCTTTTACCTGCAGTTCATAAAACAAAAGGTACTTTGGATTACATTCATTCTGATCTTTGGGGGCCCTCTCGTGTTCCTTCTAAGGGTAGTGCAAGATATTTGCTTACTTTAATTGATGACTATTCAAGAAAAGTTCGGGTATATTTTTTGAAGTTTAAAAAGTGATGTTTTCCTAACATTTAAATAATGGAAGACTTTGATTGAAAAACACACAGGAAAATAAATTAAGCGACTGAGGGCTGACAATGGGTTGGAATTTTGTGGAAATGAATTCAATGAGTTTTGCAAAAATGAAGGAATAACTTGACATCGTACTATTAGAATGACTCCTCAACAGAATGGAGTGGCAGAGCGGATGAATCGTACTCTTTTGGAAAGAGCTCGGTGCATGATCTCAAATGCCAAGTTGACATTAGACTTTTGGGAAGAAGTCATATCTACGGCTTGTCTCATCGTCAACCGCTTTTCATGTGCATCTCTTGATTTCAAGACTCCGGAGGAATTTTGGCCAGGTACTCCTGCTGATTACTCTAATTTAAGAATATTTAGATGTCCAACTTATATCCATGTTAATGAGGGAAAGCTAGAGCCTAGGGCTAAGAAATGTATTTTCCTCGGTTATGCTTCAGGGGTGAAAGGATATAGATTGTGGTATCCTGATCCCAAATCACCCAAATTTGTAATTAGTAGAGATGTTACATTTGATGAATCTTATATGTTACATCCTGGAAAAGAGTCTTGTAATGATTTAGAAAAAGAGGATAATGCACATAAGCAGGTGGAGTTAGAGATTGGTGGTTCTTCCGGGAGAAACCCAACCCAAGAAGGGGTTGAAGAATTTGATCATGAACGTGCTGAAGATCAACCGAGAGATGAGGATTATTCCATTGCATGAAATAGACCGAGACATGACATTCAACCACCATTGAGGTATGAAAATTTGGTTGCATATGCTTTATTAGTGGCACCAGAAACAGGTGGAAACAAGAAACCTTCCACATATTCAGAGGCATTTTCAGGTGCTAATTCAAACAAATGGTTGGTGGCTATGAACGAGAAGATGGAATCTCTACACAAGAATAGAATATGGGATCTTGTGGTGCCACCAAAAAGAAATAAAATTGTTGGTTGCGAATGGATTTTCAAGAGAAAGGAAGATACTTCAGGTGTTGATAATGCAAGGTACAAAGCACGATTGGTCGCAAAGGGCTACAGTCAGGTACAAGGTGTAGATTTCGATGATATTTTCTCACCTGTTGTGAAACATAGCTCTATTCGTGTATTGCTTACTTTGGTTGCCATGCATGATCTAGGGTTAGAACACCTGAATGTCAAGACATCTTTCTTGTATGGTGAATTAGATGAACATATCTATATGAGTCAATCTGAAGGTTTTGAAGTTCAAGCTAAGGAAGACCACGTTTTCTTGTTGAAGAAATCCTTGTATGGATTAAAGCAGTCTCCAAGACAATGGTAAAAGAGATTTGATTCATTTGTGTTTACTTCTGGAAGTTACAAGATAACTCATTCATTTATTTGCTATTATATGTTGATGACATGCTCATTGCGGCTAAGAATCTTACAGAAATTCATAAGTTGAAGGCCTTGTTGAATAGTGAATTGGAGATGAAAGATTTGGGTGCAGTTAAGAATATTCTTGGTATGGAGATAAGAAGAGATTGAGGAGTTTGAAAGCTGTACTTGACCTAGGAAAGTTACCTTAAGAAAGTTTTGGATCGATTTGGCATGCATAATGCCAAACCAGTTAGCACTTCTCTTGGTAGCCATTGCAGGCTATCTGCTGCCCAATCACCAAAAATAGAGGAACAAGAAGATTATATGGCTAGAGTTCCTTATTCAAATGCAGTTGGGAGTATAATGTATGCAATGGTTTGTACTCACCCTGATATCACAAGTTGTTAGTGTTGTTAGTAGGTATATGGCCAATATGGGCAAATCACATTGGCAGGCCGTGAAGCGGATTCTTAGATACTTAAAGGGTACTTCAAACACGTGTTTGGAGTTTGGTAGAACCAATAAGACTCTGATTGGTTTTGTAGATTCAAACTTTCCCGGTTATCTTGATAAGCGCGGGTCCCTTACAGGTTATGTATTTTTGTATTGGAGGTTATGCAATTAGCTGGAAAGCTACTCTACTAACATGTAGTTGCTTTATCTACTACTGAGGCAGAATACATGGCAGTCACAGAGGCAATCCAAGAAACTTTATGGTTGAGAGGTCTCTTCGGCGAATTAACTCAACAAAAAAGGGTTACTACCATTCACTGTGATAGTCAAAGGGTAATTTACTTGACTAAAGATCAGATGTATCACGAGCGGACAAAGCATATTGATATCGAGTATCACTTCATTCGTGATACCATTACACGGAAGAAGGTCCTTTGATGTGTGTTATATTGTATTCATATTTTGTGAGATTATTATGATTTTATTGAGATATAATTTTCACTTTTAAGTGTTTTTGGTGCAGGAATTCATGGATTGCAAAGAATTGAGAGGGAGCTATACATTGTACTCTTTTTCCCTTAACCAACGGTTTTTTCTCACTGAATTTTTCAGGTTAAGGTTTTTAATGAAGCGATGTACTCCAATGGAAAATGTTCTTATTTTATAAGACATTTTTCCAGGGCTGAAGGAAGAAAGACAAAAGCAGAATTGCTGAAGTTATGTGGTGAAAAGTAAATTATTGAAGAGATGTTGATTTGAAGATAATAAAGATATTCATTTCCCATATTAATAAGGATTGTATTATCTCCTTCAATTTAAAATTTCTTAATTTTAAAAATTATTTAATTAAAGTTAGAATATATTTTACTATATTTTTTATTCCGCAGAGAATCCGAATTGCATTTGGACTCAGTTTCATGTATTGGACAACCACACGAAGGTGTATAAATATACCAATGATGTGGAATACAAAGAGGGAGACATTAGCATTGATTTCCGTGCTAGTCTTTGGTCCTGTGCATAAATAATCTGTCATTAGATTATTTATTTTCATCAATTTGCGAGTCAAGCATTTCACACACGGTTTGCTTGATTGATTTGTCTCTTATTTATTTAATTTCATTAAGTATTCTTTTTATAATATTTATTTGTTTAGTATAATCATTACAAGTAGCTAATTTATATATTGGCATGGAATAACAAGCATTAGTTTATGAATCGTGAGGCCTAATTATTTTATAACTGATTCTTATGTGTTCTTGATTGTTCTTGTATTATTTTATTCTTGATATATTTGAGTCTGATTAACTTGAACATTATTAGGATACTGCTATCTAATTCCACAAATACATAATCGTTGGAAAGGGTTAGTAAGTAGCGAGTTCTTGTGAAAAACAGCTAACTAGCTAAGACTGTAATAGCAAGATGGGGAACAATTAAGTGTGCGTTACTATTTGCTTTTACTTTGGTAATTGCTATATCAGGTTCTTTTCATTCTTAATGCTATCGAGGTGTGTATCTGGTTCAGCGAATACTTTCTGGGGGCATCTTGGTAAGAGAAACAATTAGTTAATTATAATTTGTTAACTATAATTGGTTAATTGTCGATAAAGTACGAAAGAATTGGGGAGGTTAAGCGTACCTACTTTCTTATAACTGATAGATGCATATGAATTGATTTATCTTTGCGCCTATGATCGATGTTTAACTAATGTGAGTTATTCCGAGCTGATTGTATTCATCATATATTTTATAGACATTTATATCTGTTATTTGCATTATTATTTTATATTAGTTAGTTGCATTATTAGTTGTTAGATAAATCTGAAAATTAAGGTGTGGTGGAAACACCAAAAGTGTTCTATATTAGTAGGAATTTTATTATAGTTTTTGCTCCGTTCATCGTGGGATCGACTCTGCTTGCTACTGTACTAATCTCATCTATAGAGTTTGCCGATTGTTTTGGTGAGTGAAACGACGTTCAACATCCTTGTTAAGAAAATCAATACAAACGATAATCCTACTGATATGTTCACAAAGGCTCTTCCACATTTCAAGTTCAAGCGATGCTTGGACTTGATTGGTGTTCATTGTTGGTGATTTAGCCCATTAGGGCCATGCCGAAGAAGGTTGAGTAAGCTATTACTTTTGGGGTTTAGACCAAGGTGGAGATTTGTGAAGAAAATTGTGGTCTTGTCCCATGAACATTCACCTCTTTTGAAGATAGCAAAACATTAAATTGCAACACTATTCTCATCCCATGCTTAGCAACTTGAAGCATTATTTCTTTGACTATTGGGGTTCAACTATCATGGTTTTTCGGCAAGAGCCATTTGGAAGTAATGTTCACAACCGATCCTTGGAGCAAGAAGGAGGATTTCTTGGGATATTGGGATAAGTTTTGTTTAAGAGCTTTTGGCCATTGATGAACTTGGAGTAGTATAAATAAGGGGATAAACTTGGTAGTTCAAACATACCTCAAACATAGCATTCCTTTGCTACTTTCTTTCTTCTCCCTTTAACTCTCCTTTGTAGTTGTAGAAGCCAAATCCCTCATCTTTATATTTGTTAGGGAAAAACTGTAATAATGCATTCCAATGGAATGTCAAAATCACGCTTGGATGATTGTGGTAAAACTTTACTTGGATATCGATGTGAGTCGCGTTACGTACACTTTTCTTAAAGAGTAATTCGACCCTATTACAGCCTTGGGTTACACGAATTCCCTTCAAGGATAAAATAATCGAGAATCACTTCTGTTCTAGGCTTGAATCAGAATAATACTTTTGAGTACCTGTGTTTTTGGTTGTATATATGTCTGGGAAAATTCCTAGTTTCCCCGTGTGTATTCTGTGTTCTTTCGTTTCTGTATTGTGTGTATCTCTAACCATCCATGCGAATGCATGTATTTATAAGAAACTAATGTCATGAAAAGACATAACACTTCCACACTAAACCATGAACCTATCAGAATTATAAATTCTGAAATGATGCAATTTTTCACATGATACATCTTTCCACATTGCACTACAACATTCAATGTATTGATATCATCCTTATCATTTCCATCAAAGAGAAGTTAGACAATACACACCACCATATCAAAATTATAATAACTTCTGAAATGATATATCTTTCCAGGACAAGCCATGTTAGTTATCACCAACACAATTAATCCTTATCATATGAACCTATAAACTCGTAGATAGTTTATACAAATGTGCACTCCGCACCACCAAACTTGTTTTAACATCCCGAGTCTACAATTACTCGAATCCAATTATACTTAAATAGCCTTGTGTTTCATAAAACACCAACAATCCTCCCCCATTTAAGTATTATCCTTGATTCGGAAAATCCAACAACCAAACTGTTGGTATGCCTTGAATACTGTAATAGCCGCTTCTGCGACCCTGGCCTGGAATACAACTACATCTACAATTATGATAAGAATATAATTCCAATTCCAATTTGGACTGATGTTGATTTGGGCCGAATTGTGTTTTGTTCCAATCCCAGTTTGTTAGGGTTTAGTGGAGACAATATATAAAGTGTCTCTCTTCTCTCTATAAAAATTAATTCTGTTCTGCACTTAGATAGGTAGAAATCTGGCCAATTTCTTGGCGTCTGTAACCTGCTACCTATTATAGTGAATCCGTCTCCCGTAGATGTAGCCAAATTGGTGAACCACGAAAATCTTGTGTCTTGTTATTTTCGTTCATACTTTCTGTTCTTTCTCCATTCCGCACAACAAACTGGTATCAGAGCGGTTTCTTTTTCCGGCGATATCTGTAGTGGGTATATCGGATTCTGGGCTCATCAGATCGGGGCTGATCGGGGAGAAAGATGTCTGGGTTGAACGTGAAGATCGATAAGTTTACTAGGAGAAACAGTTTCAGTTTATGGCAGATCAAGATGCGAGCTTTGCTGAAACAGCAAGGTTTGTGGACTCCGCTGACGAAGGATTTCGCGAGCAGTTCTGGCGATGTTGTGAGTCTGGAAGAAAAGGCACACTCGACGATTATGTTGTGTCTCGCGGACGAAATCATCACCGAGGTCTCAGATCAGGAGACTGCTGCACAACTGTGGCTGAAGTTGGAGAGTTTGTATATGACGAAATCTCTAACCAACAAGTTGCTTCTGAAACAACGCCTCTTCGGTCTCCGAATGCAGGAAGGTACGCAACTCAGAGACCATCTAGAGCAATTGAATACTCTGTTATTAGAATTGCGAAATATAGATGTGAAAATTGAAGATGAAGATGCTGCTTTGATTTTGCTAGTTTCTTTACCACTTTCGTATGAGAATTTTGTTCAGTCATTTATTGTTGGTAAAGATTCTGTGTCTCTGGAGGAAGTAAGATCCTCTCTCCATAGTAGAGAGTTGCGACATAAGGCAAACAGTACAGGTACAGAAAGTCAGGCCACTGGCTTGTTTGCTAGTGACGGAAACACAAAAGGCAAGGAAACCGGCAATAAGAAGAAGGGCGAGAAGTCATCTTCAAAGGGTCCTAAGGCCAATGATGTTTGTAACTACTGTAAGGAGAAGGGGCATTGGAAAAAGGAGTGTCCGAAGAAGGCTAGTAAATCTGGGAGTACATCTGGTACTGCTGCTGTGGCTGAAGGGGATTTCAGTTCTGAAGATGATTTTGCTCTAGCTGTTACTGGGCAAACTAATCATTCTAATGCGTGGTTTCTTGATTCTAGGGCATCTTACCATGTATGCCCAAGGAGAGATTATTTCTCAACTTATGAGCAAGCTGAGGGCATCATTACTATAGCAAATGGTGTTGCGTGCAAGGTAGTTGGGATTGGTTCAATCAAGATCAGGACGCATGATGGTAGTTTCTGTACTTTGAACGATGTCAGGCATGTTCCATCGATGACAAAGAATCTGATTTCTCTTCCTACGTTGGATAGAAAGGGTTTCGTCTACTCAGGGAATGATGGAATTCTGTGTGTCTGCAAAGGTTCTAGGCTGGTTCTGAAAGGTGTTCTGCATGGTACCTTGTATTTTCTACAAGGTTCCACGGTTATGGATTCTGTTAATGTTGCATCTTCGGAGGTTCACCAGGATGATATGACTAAGTTATGGCATATGAGGCTTGGTCACATGGGTGAAAGAGGGATGCAGATTCTGTCGAAGTATGATCTTCTTGGTGGCCACAAGATCAAGAGCTTGGACTTCTGTGCATTACGTTTTTGGGAAGCATCACCGTAGCAAGTTTCCTAAGGCGATTCATAGAACAAAGGGCACATTGGATTACATCCATTCTGTTTGTTGGGGACCTTCCCGAGTTGAGTCACTGGGAGGTCACAGGTACTTTGTTTCTCTGATTGATGATTACTCAAGGATGACTTGGGTTATCATGATGAAACATAAGAGTGAAGCTTTCTCGAAGTTCAAGGAGTGGAAAGCTTTGGTGGAGAATCAGACCCGGAAGAAGATCAAGAGGCTTCGAACTGATAATGGGCTGGAATTCTGTTTGTCTGAGTTTGATCAGTTTTGTAGGGATGAAGGGATTGCTCGTCATCATACAGTCAGGAATACGCCACAGCAGAATGGCGTAGCTGAGCGGATGAATCAGACATTGCTGGTGAGAGCGAGGTGCATGCTCTCTAATGCTGGTTTGGAAACGATATTCTGGGCAGAGGCGGTGAGTACAGCTTGTTACCTGATCAACCGCGGGCCTCACACGGGTATAGAGTGCAAAATACCTATGGAGTTGTGGTCAGGTAAAGTTGTTGATTACACCAAGTTAAAAGTTTTTGGTTGTACATCTTATTATCATGTTAGTGATGGTAAGTTAGAGCCCCGAGCCAAGAAGGGTGTTTTTGTGGGTTATGGAGATGGAGTTAAAGGCTCCAGGATATGGTCTCCATCTGAGAAGAGGGTTATTCTGAGCAGGGACGTTGTCTTTGATGAAAATTCTTTGCTTAGATCTATGGTGAAGCCCACAGTTGTGCCAGAAACTAGTGGAGTTGATAAACAGGTGGAGCTTGAAGTCACTCAAGGTGAAAATAGATTGGAACAATTTGAGGTGAATCAAGAGCCACAGACAGAATCTGAGATACTGGAATCTCCACCACCAGATCCCCAACCATCAGGAGCTACAGTCCGTAGTTTAGCTCAGGACCGACCCAGGAGGGTTGGAGTTGGGGCGCCCAAGAGATATGGGTTTGAGGATATGGTGGGTTATGCACTACAGATTGCTGAGGAGGTGGATACTCATGAGCCATCCACCTACAGAGAAGCTGTTTCAGGTACTGATGCTGACAAATGGCTTGCTGCAATGGGAGACGAGATGGAGTCTCTTCAGAAGAATCAGACATGGGAATTGGTCAAACAGCCTCAAGGGAGAAAGGTAATCAGTTGCAAATGGGTTTTCAAGAAGAAGGAAGGAATATCACCTGCAGAGGGAGTCAAGTACAAGGCAAGAGTTGTTGCAAGAGGTTTCAGTCAATGGGAGGGGGTAGACTATAATGAGATTTTCTCACCAGTGGTCAGACACACTTCCATCAGAGTGTTGCTAGCCTTGGTGACACATCAGGATTTGGAGCTCGAGCAACTTGATGTGAAGACCGCTTTTCTACATGGAGAGTTGGAGGAAGAGTTGTACATGACTCAGCCAGATGGTTTCCAGGTTCCTGGCAAGGAAAAGTATGTTTGCAAGTTGAAGAAGTCTTTGTATGGACTTAAGCAGTCTCCGAGGCAGTGGTACAAGAAGTTTGACAGTTACATGCTTCAGCTGGGATATACGAGGTGTGCTTATGACTGTTGTGTCTACTACAACAGGTTGAGAGATGGGTCATTCATCTATCTGGTGCTTTATGTAGATGACATGCTGGTAGCCGCAAAGAGTAAGCACGAGATTCAGAAGTTGAAAGGACTTCTTAGTGCTGAGTTTGAGATGAAGGATCTGGGTGCAGCTCGGAAGATACTAGGAATGGAGATTCTTAGGGATCGAAGTCACCAGAAGCTTTTCTTGTCACAGAAAGGCTACATTCAGAAAGTGTTGGCTAGGTTTGGCATGTCTACAGCCAAGCCTATAGACACTCCTAGTGCTGCAAATATTCATCTCACCACTATGTTTGCTCCTCAGTCAGACGAGGAGAAGGAGTATATGTCTCGGGTTCCTTATGCCAGCGCGGTGGGAAGCTTGATGTATGCTATGGTTTGCACGAGGCCAGATTTAGCACAGGCAGTCAGTGTTGTGAGCAGGTTCATGGGGCAACCGGGAAAGGAACATTGGCAAGCGGTGAAGAGGATTTTCAGGTATCTTAGAGGTACGTCTGATGTGGGTCTCATTTATGGAGGTGATACGGAGTTCTTAGTTACAGGCTACTCTGATTCTGATTATGCTGGTGATGTTGACATGAGGAGATCGATGACTGGTTATGTATTCACTTTGGGAGGTTCTGTGGTTAGCTGGAAGGCGACTTTGCAACCTACAGTGACATTGTCTACTACGGAAGCAGAGTACATGGCTCTGACAGAGGCTGCAAAGGAGGGAATATGGATGAAAGGGCTAGTTAGTGATCTTGGTCTACATCATGATCAGGCTGCTGTGTACTGTGACAGTTTGAGTGCAATCTGCCTAGCCAAGGATCAGGTCCATCATGAGAGGACCAAGCATATTGATGTCAGATATCATTTCTTGAGGAGTGAGAGGAGAATCAGGGTGAAGAAAGTGGGAACTGCTGACAACCCCGCTGATATGTTCACCAAACCTGTTCCACATAGCAAGTTTCAACATTGTTCAACATTGTTTCAGAGCTGATTAGGTGCTCTATGGGCAGTCCCGGGAGTGGAGGGCGAAGTATACTCATCTGGCACTGTAATGGTGCATCTGGAGTTTTCTACTTTGAGGATTCAAGTCAAGGTGGAGATTTGTTGGTATGCCTTGAATACTGTAATAGCCGCTTCTGCGACCCTGGCCTGGAATACAACTACATCTACAATTATGATAAGAATATAATTCCAATTCCAATTTGGACTGATGTTGATTTGGGCCGAATTGTGTTTTGTTCCAATCCCAGTTTGTTAAGGTTTAGTGGAGACAATATATAAAGTGTCTCTCTTCTCTCTATAAAAATTAATTCTGTTCTGCACTTAGATAGGTAGAAATCTGGCCAATTTCTTGGCGTCTGTAACCTGCTACCTATTATAGTGAATCCGTCTCCCGTGGATGTAGCCAAATTGGTGAACCACGTAAATCTTGTGTCTTGTTATTTTCGTTCATACTTTCTGTTCTTTCTCCATTCCGCACAACACAAACCAAACAAGTGTATAAATGAAAATGTCTTGAAGATTGAATTTTCACCTTAGTGAACTACACATTCCAAATATTCGAGAATCAGGGTGTCTCTAAAGATTGAACCCTTCAACCCATTTGAACACTTGAAGATAATCCACACACAAGTTCAAATACAACTTAAAAGTTTAAGCTTAACACTACATAAGCCATGTGTCCCTATCCATTCATGAGTGCATACAAAGCCAAGCCTGGGCTTATTGAAGCGGCTACACTTCGCACTTTATATAGGTAAATCTCTTTAATCGTACACCTGCAATTGTACTTTGTCAAAGGATCCATTGAGAAGTTAAAACTTCAACCTAACTCTCATGCAGGTCCAAACATATTACCTTCGGGATATGAAATCATATGTTTCAATCTCAACCAATAGGCCTTCCACATTGAATTTTACTCTAACGTCGTATCAGAGCAAAATTGGGTATCCCATTATCAAATATTTAAATAGGCTTTAAATCCATCCCGATCACCGACTTGTTTATCAAGTTCCTAACTAGTCACTTCGTCAAGTGTTCCGCTAGATTGCATTGATATCTCACAAAATCAATTGAAATCACACCATGAGTTATCAACTCACTATTCACGCTATACCTAGCGCCCAAGTGTCTACATTTGCAATAAAACACTTCACCATAAGTCTTAGCCACCCACTGACTTATGTCACAACATAATTTCACTTTTTCCTAAGTAAGGAATGGTTAACTGATAACTCTTGTTTCCTTTCACTTTTCAAGAGTCAAACCATCATATTACAAAATTCAACAATGACAACCAACACATTCGTAATACAAAATTCTAGAATACTGTGTTCTGATCCATTCAACAATAAATAAATAAAAATTTAAGAATTATTTTCTATCAATTCTATTAATTAAAAATAAAATTCTCACAATTTGAACCACTACATTGAATATTCATCATTAACCTTTTCACGAAAATACACCACCATGTATTTCATAAAAATTCCATCATTGCAATCATGTTTCGGCTGAGCCGCCTGACAATGTCAAAAATTTTCTGGCCTTTATTATTACTTTTCTCACATTTCTAGCTATTTTCCACATGCAATTAATTCACTACTTTATTGCATGCGTACTACTACTGTGAACCAAAGAAAGTTTCTTTGTCTGTATTGCATGCATACCGGTAATGTTTCTTCATCGGTTTTAACAAAAAATAAATAACTATGCCATTCAAAATTTACAACCAACATAATTGAACTAGTAAATTCTAAAAAACTTACCGCAATTATTCTGAAAGTTTAAAACTAACCGAGATGATTCTGAAAGTTGACAGGAGGAGTTACGCACGACATCCATTGCCAGTCACGTTCGTCTTGAATCAAATCCATATATCGCAATCCTTAAGTAATTACACCACACACTACAAGCAATATCCCTAGTACAAAATCCATCAATGCATGCGCCACATACACCACCAAACTGATCATCCAATGCGTTAAAAAAATTACTCTTTAAGATTGTT
Organism: Rubia yunnanensis; assembly: GCA_037428765.1. Taxonomy (NCBI): domain Eukaryota; kingdom Viridiplantae; phylum Streptophyta; class Magnoliopsida; order Gentianales; family Rubiaceae; genus Rubia; species Rubia yunnanensis. The sequence goes on along the minus strand of CM075061.1, from coordinate 22,065,674 downwards.
AGGGAAAAACTGTAATAATGCATTCCAATGGAATGACAAAATCACGCTTGGATGATTGTGGTAAAACTTTACTTAGATATCGATGTGAGTCGCGTTACGTACACTTTCCTTAAAGAGTAATTCGACCCTATTACAGCCTTGGGTTACACGAATTCCCTTCGAGGATAAAACAATCGAGAATCACTTCTGTTCTAGGCTTGAATCAGAAGAATACTTTTGAGTACCTGTGTTTTTGGTTGTATATATGTCTGGGAAAATTCCTAGTTTTCCCGTGTGTATTCTGTGTTCTTTCGTTTCTGTATTGTGTGTATCTAACCATACAGAATACACACGGGAAAACTAGGAATTTTCCCAGACATATATACAACCAAAAACACAGGTACTCAAAAGTATTCTTCTGATTCAAGCCTAGAACAGAATCACAGGGAATTCGTGTAACCCAAGGCTGTAATAGGGTCGAATTACTCTTTAAGGAAAGTGTACGTAACGCGACTCACATCGATATCCAAGTAAAGTTTTACCACAATCATCCAAGCGTGATTTTGCCATTCCATTGGAATGCATTATTACAGTTTTTCCCTAACAATATTTTGCCACATAATTCCTTCATAGGTGGTAGGCAAAGCCTTGTAATACTTTCTCCACATATAGTGCTTCCGATCTCCTCCGGCCGTGGATGTAGGTCAACTTGATCGAACCACGTAAATCCTTGTATCCATTGTTTCCTTTATTTTCTTTACGTTTTTTTTGTTATCCATTTTTTGGGCTAATAGATATCTCATGGGATTCGTATTCCTAACACGGTGAGTCAACGATTCGATTTAGTTCATCCTTATTTGGAAGGTAGGGCAGTTTCTTGGTATAATTCAATCATATCTTATCAAGGCTCCATTACTTGGAAAGAAGAGTTATTAGATATGGCCTTTTATCGATTTGGTTCTAAAAACGGAGTCCACGAGCTCTTTATGCAGAGAAACGTAGAGGAATTAAAGGAATCAAAATTAGTCAAGATTGCTCTAGATGATGGTGACTTCGAAGTTGAACACTCAGGAATCTTGGAGGAAGAAGGTGACGAACTGTCATTTCTTGTTGATTTCCTAACACCAAATTTCGGCGCCAACTCTCATAACCTGATTCTTGTTGAATCTTCTCCGGGTAAAAGACGATCTCAACTCTCTTGATAAAATTGAAACTCATGTTGAGTCATCGATGAAAATGGAATCTGGCAGCATGCCTTCGTATGTTTATGAATTGGAGTTTATTAGTGTTAAGAAGATATCAATTGTTGTTGATTATGTGAGAATGGATGAAAAACTTTCAATTTTGGAAGTCAAGAACTCTGTAATTTGGAATAGACTTGCCAAACCATGTACATTCTTTGACTGTTATCAGCATTGGACTGAGAACATAAGAATGAACGATAAAGATGGTAGATTTGTTTACTCCTTTATGTGCTATGATCCTTGAATTCTTGAGGAATTATATGGGAGTTCATGTAGGGTGGTTAGTGGAGCTTCAGGAACTGCTTCAGGCACAGAAACTATTGTTGAGTTAACAAAAACAATAAATGTTTTTAGGGAGCCTATAATGTGTTATGATCCGGGTATTGTTAAGAAGATTTGTGTTTTTGGTTTGGAAGGAATGGATGTTGATGGAGATGACAGGTTCCTTTGTTGTATGTGTTATTAGATATGTCGGCTATGGTTGCTCTAGGGCCTGAGTTTGAGATGATCAAAAGATTTGTCAGGTGGTGCTTTGTCCAGGATATTCTGAACATAAGGAGAAAACACATTTATGCTACTATATGTTTAATTCGTGCAAAGTGGCTTGGCTTTTTGGTTCTGCTATTGCAGCAGAGATCATGCACAAATGGCTTGGCATATTATTGTCACTACTGCAACGGATTTCAGGCAAAAAAAGGCCTAGCATATTGGTGTTGCTATTGCAGCAAAAATCATGCAACATGGATGAAACAAGATATCTCATGCATAGAAGGGATTGTTAGGTTGCAGATCCGTTCATCTTGCAACAAAAGCAAGTCTGCCACACTCTACTAATTCAATACAACACCACTACAGCAATGAGGAGAAGATTTATGAGATGTTCAATATTGCAACATTGATACTTTGCTTGATTTGGTATGGTTCAGACCTTAGTGAAGGTTCAAATATTGTCTTCAGATACAAAAACTTGAAGGGATAGTTGAGAATTCTGGAAGATTTCAACGATCATGTTCTGATGCTGGTTAAGGTTGAAATTTGAGGGTGAGGCAAGTGTTTATAATGCCATGCTTTTGGAAAAAATAGGAATGAGATTGGTAATGTGCCTGGATGATTGGGTTTTTGGTAATGTTTTGAGCTCTCACATTTGGTACAGTTATGAGTTTTAAGAGAACTTCAACGGAAATGCATGGTAGCATATCACTTTATACTTCAACTTCTTAACTGTATTGGTGAAGATGGAATTATGGGAAATGCTGGATATGTTGGTTCCCTTGGCAGTTTGAGCTTGCTGGTGATAAGTATGGAAATAGGAGACTTATGCAAAATGGTTGATACTGCTATGGATGTTGAAATATTAATCAATAAAGCTGAAGCATTTCAGGGACCATAGTGGGGCCTTGCATTGTTGCAGCAAAGTTCATTCAAAATGATTAACATTGCTATTGGTTCTGAAGTATTTCAAGGAGCATATTGGTGCTTTGTATTATTGCAGCAGAACGTGGCTTCATTTTTGGATTATGCAAATTTTCCAGCAGCACCAACCGAAAAGGCAATTTAATGGTGATGCCGCCGGGGTCAGACCGAACTTGGAGTACTTAGAACTGTTCAATTCTTGGGACAAAATTGTTTTTATATACAAAGGAGGGACATTGTTCTTGCTGGAGCTATGGGGTGCCATCATTTTAGATATTCGAGAATGTCAGTTTCTTTTTGGAAAAGGCAAATTGCAGCAAAGAAGCTTGCATGAGAGCCAATCCGATGCCATTATTCAGAACCTCAAAATAGCAGTAGTACCATCGATATTTGGAGCAACACATACAGTTTTTGGTGTTTGTCCTTCAAGGAGGAAAGCAGACAAGCTATATGTTTTTATTATTTGGTGTTCCAGGGGCATTCTTCTTATTGTTTGGTCGAGGGCAGTGACAGAATGTTGTGGAATTTACTGAAGATGAAAAAAATATACAGCGTCAATTGTTCCAGTCCAGTGTCCTCTCACCTTGTATAGTTTTTGTTGTTTTGTTGCATGGAAAAAGAGAAAACTGGAGCAGGGAGAGTATACTAGGTTGGCAGGGAATTATACACCATTGGAAGATATGCATGTTCAACCACTTGCTTTCTATTTAGAATGGTTATTCTCACCAAACTTTTGTACTCAGGAGGCAAGTTTTGATCAAGGTGATAAAATGGTGCCTCGCGTTATGTTTATGTGGCTGAAAACAAGATTCATTTTGAACACCATTCAAAGGCTCTATCTACCCAGCAACCAACTCCAAAAATCCATCTGCAAAATTGTGTACTTTGTGTTGAAAAGCTCAAGGATAAGCTTCATTTGGGTACTTGTAATATCAAGCTTGAGGACAAGCTTCATTTTAAGAGGGATAGATTATTATGATCCGAAGGGTAGAACCGGTAATTTACTCCTTTGAAGCTTGGCAGAACCAAAGACCTTGAGCAGCCGAGCTGGGCACAAAGAAGAGATGGTGGTTGCATTCCGTTGGTGGTGGTTTCCATCGTTTACTTGTATAAATAGATTTGAGCTAGATTCTAGAGGTTTATCCAATTGGTAAGATCAAGAAACAGTTATTGAATTCTCTGATCTCATTTCATTCTTCAATCTTCTTTTCTCACATAAATTTTGAAATCTGAGTGTTTTTTTGTGAAATTACTACTTAATTTTCTGTAGTTTATTGGATCATAACATATACATATATACAACCTAAAAGGCCACAACAGAAGGAGCCCAAACTATATACATTCTTATGCCCTAATACCCCCCTCAAGTTGGAGCATGCAGATCACAAATATCCAACTTGCCGAGAAGGTAAGAAAACTAACGCTTGCCAAGAGCTTAGGTGAAGATATTAGCCAACTGTTCATCAGTGGAAACATGATTGGTAGCCATAAGGCTCTGCTGAATAGCACGTGGGTGATAGATCCCAAGGCTACTCAGAAGAGCCTTGAGCCATTTGAGCTCGGACGTAAGCTCAGCCATGGAACGGTACCCGACCATGGTATAGGAACAAGAGACGGTGTGTTGTTTCTTGGTTTTCTAGGATATGGGAGAACCACCAAGGAACACAAGCCAACCAGACAAAGAGTGGCGAGTCAAAAGACAGCTCACCCAGTCAAAATCACACCATGCGGACAAGGAAATATCACACCCAGAACCCAAAAGAATTCCTTGACTTGCGCACCCCTTCAAATAACGAACAACCCGAAGAGCTGCATCCCAGTGCTTCTGTTGTGGTTGCTGCATGAACTGAGCCAAGATATGAACGGCATAAACCAAGTCTGGGCGAGTAAAGGGAAAATTGATAAAGCGACCAACAAGACGCCGATATGGTTCAGGATCTGAGAGAAATGCACCAGTGGCTAGGGCGAGAGCATGATTCTGCTCGAGAGGAGAAACCACGGGTTTGGTGACAAGAAGCCCAGTCTCCGCTATGGTGTCTAAAGTGTACTTCCATTGGCAGAGACCATGCCATCCAAACTACAAGCCACCTCGACGCCAAGAAAGTACTTCAACAGACCCAAATCCTTCATATGAAAGCAACGACCCAAGTACTCTTTGAAGGAAGAGATAGCTGCAGAGTCATTCCCAGAAACAAGTAAGTCATCCACATAGACCAGAATAGAGAGCTGGACATGATCTCCAGACAAAGTAAAGAGGGATAAATCAGAGTAAGACTGAGTGAAGCCATATGAGAGTAGAACCGCCACAAGCATAGCAAACCAACAACGAGGGGCTTGTCGCAAACCATACAGATACTTTCGAAGATGACACACAGTGCTCAAAATGAGAGGAATGCAGCCCGAAGGTGGCCACATATAGACTTCTTCATCTAAATCATCGTGAAGAAAAGCATTGTGAACAATCATCTGATGGAGTTCCCAATGCTTAGTAGCCGCAACTGCCAGAAAAGCCCGAACAGTAACCATTTTGGCGACAGGAGCGAAGGTCTCATTGTAGTCAATGCCCTCGACTTGATGATTACCAAAGATAACAAGGCAAGCCTTAAGATGCTCAACTGAATAACCAGAGTGGTACTTAATCTTGTAGTCCCACTTGCACCCAAGGCGTGCTGGCCAGGAGGAAGAGTAGCCATGTCCCAAGTTCCATTATCCTCTAATGCTCGAATTTCTTGCTGCATGGCATCATGCCACCCAACATCCTGCATAGCCTCATTAAAATTACGAGGCTCAACACCTGCTGTAATAGCTGTGAGAAAAGCACGGTGGCGTATGGAAAGTTTATCACAGTTCACAAAATGTGCTAATGGATATGGAGTACCCGAGGAACCTGAAGAAGCAGGGGCAGTCAAAGATGGACTCAATTTCCATACAGTGTGATTAATAAAATTACGAACATGAAGAAGTATGTGGAGGAATATGCTAAAATGCAGTCCCAGGCAAGCTGCCGAGAACGCGGCATCTGTATGAGCTGGCGGAGTTGACGGCTTAGGTAAAGCTTCTGAGGCACCAAAAAATGAGTCCTATGAGTGGCGGATGAGGCTGATCTGAATCCCCAGTAGAAGCAGGGGGAGACACTGCCCAAGCGGAGACGTATGGAAATTCATTCTCATGAAATTGCACATCTCGAGAAACAAAGATAAATTATGTAGCAAGATCGTACAACTTCCAACCCTTCTTGCCATTGGGATAACCAATACACATACACTTCCGACTCTGCGAAGCGAACTTGTTTTCTTTCGCTCACTGATCATGCATGAAACACAAACAACCAAAGACACGCAAGTCATTAAAAGGTAGAGGCGCACCAACTAGGATCTCATACGGGTTCTTTATTTTGTAATACACCAGAAGGAGTCCTATTAATCAGATGAACTGCACCAAACACACAATCACCCCAAAACATAACAGGTAAGCCAATCAGCTTGAAACATTAAAGCACGACTTACATTAAAGATATGATGGTGTTTTCTTTCGGCTAGACCATTTTGTTGAGGGGTGCCAACACAAGAAGTTTGAAACTTGATCCCACAAAAACTGAAATAATCCTCATACAATTAAATTCATTGCCATTATCACTACGCACAATTTTAATAGTTGTATCAAATTGTCGTTCAACTATGGCAAAGAAAGATCAAAACACTTTATGAACTTCAGTCTTATTCCGCAACAAATAAACCCAGACAGCTCTAGAAAAATCATCAACAATGGTAAAAAAAAACTTGCATCACACGAAGAGGGAGTCTGATATGGCCCCCATAAATTACAATGCATCAAAGCAAAAATACGACTAGCTTTATTGTCACTAGTCGGAAAACTATCACGTGTTTGCTTTGCCTGAGGACAAATTACACATGCATTATTAAACTTTTTCCTAGAGCTACTGGAGCGAATAGCAGGCACTAACTTGACAACACGATCAGACAGATGTCCTAGATATTGATGCCATAACTCAAACTCTGTCAGCCCAGGAACATTCACTGTAGGAAAAGTAAGGAATAATAGAGTCCATCTCGACGGTCTACTGCTCCAAATAGGTTTCTTGAGTGTTGGCCCTAAATAGCACACATAGAATTAGTGAATTGGACAATGCAATTAGAGTCATCAATCAACTACGACACAAATATTAAGTTACAGTTGAGAAAGGGGACAAAAAGAACACAATGGAGAGTAAGGTCCCGAGTTAAAGAGACTTACCCTCCAATGTTGCCACAACTCGTTGGCCATCAGGCAAGCCAACAAGACATTTATCAATAGTTTGAACATGAGATAAACATGAAATACTCCTTGTGACATGGTGAGACACCCCGGTATCAGTAATCCACGGAATAGATGAGATATCACATGTCATACGGTCATTAGAAGACTGCTCAACATTAATCATATGTAACAAATTCTGAACCTGATCAGGCTTCAAGTCGACAAAGGAAGTTCCGCCAAAATTAGGCCTGGAAACCCTCGGCTCACTAACAGCATGAGCACGCACAACACCACCCAGTTGCAGTTAGTTCCAGCTACGGGGTCACTTAAATGGTTCACCGACTCACCTTTACCATGTTCATACTTCTCTTCCCACCATTCAAGTGTGCCATGAAGCTGAAAACAAGAGGCTATGTCATGCCCCTTGCACCGAAAATACGAACACAACTGTAAATTCAAGTGGTTTGCATTGATTATTTAATTGGCAATTAGTAAAAAAATTGGAAACGATAAACATTCCATGTTGGAACAAGCGGACAACAACCACATTAGCGCCTACAAGGTTTTACGGGAGAAAGCAAAATGTTGTGATATTTGTTGATTTATGGAAATCTAAATATTCTACAATATATTATGCGGTGGTAGACGCATATTAGGTTTATGAAAAATCCCAAAAAATATGGTATTGGATTTATGGAATATATAGGATATATTGTGATAAGGAAAATCCCTTTATTTATGGGATTTGGATATGCTTCAAAAGTAGATAAGGAATAGGAACATTATGGAGATAACCATGGAGAGTTCCGATGTGCTCATGGCTTTAAAAGAGGACATCATGGATGCATTAAAATCACGAACTTAATTGCAAAAATCTACACATATTTTCTATCTTTTCAGAGTCTTGCAAAGAGCCAAATCTATATGTTCCAACATATGTGACATGCTGTTCAAAGTTCATAATCGTATACCTTAATTCCTCGGGAGGAGAAGATGTAGCGTTGACGAGTTTCAAGGTCAGAGGGAGTCTGATCAAGGAAGATTGGTAGCTAGGGGAGCTAGCAGACTTCACACGTTTAATTAGTAAAGCTAAGTATTTTGTATGGTGTACTCAGTATCATATCATTCTGATTAGTGGATTCATTCTGAAATGGGCCAGGCCCTACAGATGTAGGTGGATTTCACCAAACTACGTAACCAAGTCTCGTGTCTTTATGCTTTACTTTATTGCATACTTGGTTAGTTAGGTTATGTTGGAACATAGTACTAATAATTAAGATAATTCGGTAAACCCAAATTTCATTTGGTATTAGAGCACAGCCACTTATTTTTTCCCTTAGTTGTGTCAAGGAAAGTGTGATCTGGTTTTACCATGGCGACCAAGGAGCTTCGGTGTCTCAAGCCAGCTCTACTGGAAGGCATGCATGAGAGTCTTCATTAATGAACTTACTTTGCACTATGTTGAAAATGAGTGGAATCATCCTACCAAAGATGTTGAAACAAGCTCTAAGGAAATAGAAGGAGAGTCAAGTTAGAAGAAGCAGAAACCCAAAGACAAATCTACTTGGTCTCCTGATGAACTCAAGGCCTCACTGACAAATTCAAAAGCATTAAATGCTATCTTCACGGCAGTTGATGAAAATTAGTTCAAACTCACCTCTACATGCCATCAAGCCAAGAAAGCATGAGATATTCTGCAAACTATCCATGAAGGAACTAGTAGAGTTTGATTACAGATGTTGGCTACAAAGTTCGAGGAACTAAAGATGGATGAAGATGACCCTATTGTTGTATTCAACGGGAAACTCAGGGACATCCTCAATATGGCGTATCAACTTGGAAAAGTCTACAATGAGGCAAAATTGGTGAAAAAGACCTTTAGATCACTTCCTAAAAGGTTTGCAATGAAGGTTTCCGCAATAGAAGAAGCAAATGATGTAGCCACCATGAGCCTAGATGAATTAATGGGATCATTACAGACTTATGGATGACTTTCTAACAAACTACAAAAAAGGGTCCAAAAGGAGTTGGCGTTCAGATTATCATCATCAAAGGACAATCACGAATCTGACAGTGATGATGAATTTGAAAATTTTGCATTCATCACACAAAATTTTTTAATAATGCTGAAGAAAGTAGTAAACAAGAAATCGCATGAAAGGTTTGGTGGAAATAGACTAAGGCCACAAGAATTTAGAAATAACCGTGGGGCATGATTTGAACAAGGAAATCAGCAGTTTCCCAGAAATCAAAGTGGTGAATCAAAACAGCTTGGGAAAATTCAATGCAGAGAATGTGAAAGATATTCAGGCTGAATGTACAAATACCCAGAAGAAACAGGGAAAATCATATGTTACCTCATGGATTGAAGATGAAGAAGATGAGAAAGACGAAGAGGAACTTACAAGCAACTATGTGGCGTTTGGAGCAAACAATCATGATACATCTGATGGTGGATGTTCAAACACATCAGATAGAATCAAAGTTGTAAGTTCCAACATAGATTTGGATGAGGTGTCTAGTGGTGATGATGGATTTACTGTGAGTGATGAAGAAATCTACAGTATATACAAAAAGATGTATGCTATGTGGCTCCAAGTTGTTGATACAAACAAAGTCCTGAAGGAAGAGAAAAATCTTCTGGCTGAAATAGAAAAGGAGTTGCGTGTGGAAGTTGCTGAACTCAGAAAAGAGAATGATGAGTTGAATGTCAAGCTAATTTCAGCAACCAAGAGAGCTGAGATGTCTAAAGAAACTATTACAAAGCAGAACTCAGGAAAAGCAAAACTTGATGATATTCTGGTTATGGGAAAGAGCTTTGGAGATCGACACGGAATTAGGTATGGAAACCCACATAAGAACACAGTTACACTCAAGACGAAGATTTGAGAGCTAAAGAGAAAGTTTGGAAAACCTCATCAAAGGAAACCTCTCATATGTAGCTACTGCTCATATCAAGGGAACACAGAGGAACAATGCCAGAAATTGCTCAGAGACATCATGACAGGACGACAACTCTTGGTATGTTCCAACATAGACGAGGTCCAGAAATCAAAGATGGTCTGAAAGGTATGGGTTGTCAAAAGTTCTAGTACTTGTCTTGTTGCATATACTTCTCTTATAGCACATTCAAGAGATTCATGGTACTTTGATAGTGGATGTTCTCGCCACATGACTGGCACTTAGGAATTTTTCACAAACATCACACCATATGATGGTGGTTTTGTTACCTTTGGCGATGGAAAAAAGAGTAGAGTAGTCGGAAAAGGAGAACTACAAATTGAAGGATTCTCAGTATTCACCATTGTTTTTTTTGTTGAAGACTTAAAGGCCAATCTGCTAAGCATAAGCCAACTGTGTGATAACAATATGTTTGTGGAATTTCATGAACATAAATGTACAGTGAAACACGGAGCCAAAGTCCTTTCAGGCATTTGATCATCAGATAATTGCTATTTTCTAGAAGAGGAAGTGAAGTGTATGATCTCTAAACAAGATGAAGGATCTCTGTGGAACAGAAATTTTGGTCAAATAAATTACAAAACCTGGGTGAAAATTGCAAATGCAAAGGCAGTACAAGGTATGCCTACATTGACAAGAAAAGATGGAATTGTCTGTAGACCGTGTCAACAAGTTAAACAAATTTGATCTCCCCACTCTTCAGTTCAGTATATAACTACCTCAAGAAATATGGAATTATTGCATATGTATTTGATGAGTCCATTCAATACACCTAGTATATGTGGCAAGGAATATATCTTTGTATGTGTTGATGATTTCTCCAAATTTACCTAGGTAGCTTTTCTAAAAGAAAGATCTAATACTGTGGAAGTGTTTAGAAGTCTTGTGATAAAATTATAGACAGATAAAAGGAAGTTCAGTTAGGAAGATTGTTAGAATTCGCAGTGATCATGCCAGGGAATTTGAAAAATCTCAATTCAACGGCTTCTGTGATAAGCTGGGAATTCAACATTAGTTCTCTGCACCAATCACCTCTCAACATAATGGTGTTGTGGAACAAAAAAATAGGACTCCGGAGGAGATGGCTCGATTCATGTTAGCTGAGAAAGAAATTCTCAAAAAATGGTGGGCAGAAGCCATTAATACAGGTTGCTATACAATCAATCGAGTATATCTACATCCATTCACAAGAAACACTACCTACAATATTTGGAAGGGCAGGAAGCCAAATGTCTCATACTTTCATGTGTTTGAAAGCAAGTGCTACATTCTCAGAGATAGAGAGCAATTGGCGAATTTCGACAATCGTAGTGATATTGGGATTTTTCTTGGTTATTCTGTAAATAGCCGGGCTTATCGTGTTTACAACCTTCGGATAAATACACTCATGGAATCCATAAATGTTATTGTGGATGATTCTGACGAAGAACAAGGTTCAGGCGATGGAGAAGATGAACCTGATAAAGATCATGTTCTAGCACAACACAGTCAACCTGACAAGCCGGACTCCATCGCTTTTTGGAACATCTAAGTAGACTAATTATCCTGCTGAACCAGAAGATGTTGAGTATGTTGGAACATCTTTCCCACTGCCTCATTGCATGTTCCAACAAAGGAGCAACTAGAACCAATGACAAGGAGTACTCGATCAATCCCTCGGGTTGATTACAGGAAATTAGCAGGATTACAATGCTTCATCTCTTTTATTGACCCCAAGAACTACATGGAGGCCTTACTTGAAATTTTCTGATTGCTCAAATTTATGTGGATGATATAGTATTTGGCTCTACTTCACGGTACAAAATTTTGTCATTATAATGCAGGCTAAATTTGAAATGAACAAGGTTGGAGAACTCACGTGTTTTCTAGGACTACAAGTCAATCAAGGAAAAAATGGCCTATTTATAAATCAAAGTAAGCATGCCTTGAATTTATTGAAGAGATTCAGACTAAACAATGCCCGTGTAGTTCGAACACCTATGGGGGTTTCTGATAAACCGGTAAAGGATGAGAAAGGAGTCAAAGTTGATCAAAATTTATACAGGGGCATGATTGGGAGTCTATTGCATTTGATAGCAAGTAGACCAGATATATGTTTCAGCGTAGGAATATTTGCAAGATTTCCAGCTGACCCAAAGGAATCTCATTTAACTGCAGTCAAAAGAATTATTCGATATGTAAGTGGGAATTCTGAGTATGGTTTTTGGTATTCTAATAATCAAGACTCTGGTATGATTGAGTACAATGATTCTGATTTGGGCTGGTAATGCAGATGATCGTAAAAGCACTACATGTGGGTGTTTCTTTATTGGTACAAATCTAGTTTCTTGGTATAGTAAGAAACAAAATTCGATCTCTCTGTCTACTGCAGAAGCTGAATATCTTGCTACTGGAAGTTGTTGTGTACAACTATTATGGATGAAGCAAATATTGAATGACTATAAAAATTCATCAAGGGCCTTAGAAGATCTTATGTGACAACACAAGTGCTATTGATATTTCTAAATATCCAGTTCAGCACTCTCAAACCAAGCATATTGAGACATCATTTTATTCGAGACCTTGTTGAAAGAAAGGAAGTGGTAGTTGTTTATGTTCCAACATCTGAACAATTTACAGATATTTTCACAAAACCATTGGATACTGCCACATTTGAGCTACTTAGACAACATTTAGGTGTTTTTCATATTTGAGGTATTTTTATATAGCTTTTATTTATCTGTAGATATTTTTTTCTCCCCGCTTTATTTTTGTTCAGAAAATTGGAAAAAAACAAAAAAAAATATAGAAAGAATAAAAAACTACCAAAATAGAAGTTATGGTATGTTGGAAGTTCAAAGAAGTATGGCTTGAGTTAACAAGAGAGAAACGTGAAATCATTACTGTTCTTGGAAAGGAAAAAAGGCTTTCGTGGTAAAAGAAGTAAACAGTGAAGAGTTTGTTTTGGTTCCAAATTGTCTCCATCTCTCCATATCCTTCTAGTTTCGGTATACACTCCCACATTCTTTGGTATTTTCGGATTTCTTGTTGCCAAAATTTTTTGAGTGTGTATCTTGAATAATCAGAGCAAAGATCCTTCTCACCGCAACAAAATCTTGCCAAAAAATGTCCTCAAGCCCTAAATTTTCCATGGCAGAGAAAGAGACTCAATAAAATTCTCATCCTCTAGAGAATGACAATGGTGAGCAGAGGGAAGAAACCATGGAGGTGGACTCAACTAGTGACAATGACCAGAATGAAGAACTCAAGAACAAGGGGAAAGCTTCCTATCAAAAGGTAACTGGTCCGGATCCCCCTACTCTGAAGTTGCATGGTACGGAGTTTAAATCTGTTGATGAGTTCTTTAAATGGGTTGAAGCTAATAGGATCACAGTAGATTTTTCTAAGTTTAAAATTTTAGAAGGGGAATTTCTCAATGTGAATGTTAAAGAGTTGTTTTCTGGAGATATTGGTGAGCTTGAGGATATTGAAAACTATGAAACTAGGCTGTTGAGAGGGAAATATTGTGTGTACAATGGGAAGGATAGGTTTCATGTGTATTCATCTATTCCCGGCTCTAGTAATGTTAGAATTGAGGAAATTGGTGATGATGAGGCTGAGGGACTAGAAGTAATTAAGTCCATTGATAGGATACCCTTAGGATTTTATGATACTAAGGCTGCCAGGAGACTTGAGAAACTTTGAAAGCTTATGATCATTAAGATTACAGATAGTGAAGAAGGAGAAATTGTTGGGTATGTTCCAACACAAAGGTCAGAGTTAGAGCAGGCTAAAGATATGAAGGTTGATGATGCTGATATGGGAGGTTAAGACCAGTTTGATGTCACTGGGCATGCATATGATGACTTGGAGTATTCGGAAGGAGGAAAGACGGGAGGATTTGATTTAAGGCAAGAGGAATCATGCATTGAGCAGCATGTTGGAACACAAGGTGAGACAGATACAACTGAGCAAGAGGAAGTGGTTGAATTGCCTGAGTATGTTCCAACACAGGAACCAGACCTGAACTACTCCAGTGATGAAGTGTTGGATGAATTCTTCCAGACTGCAAGGGCCAAGAGGAAGATGTCTGCTGCTGAGGATTCTCCACCAAACTAAATGTTCAAGAAAACTAAAGGTGCTCCAAAGAAAAAATTTTGCTACCACCTCCTTCTGTAAGTGAGGCTTTGTCATTTTCATACTTTGATATAAAATGTGAGGAGATGGGAGAGATTTTTGCTGAAAGGAAGATAATCTCTAAAAGGCCAGTGTATATAGAGGCTTATAGGTCTAGTGGTTTTACTGACTTTCTGGAGATGATTAGGATGAAGAGGGCTTCCACTGTGCAATTTCAGTATAACAAGCAGGTTGTTACTAAAGTTTACTCTAACTTGATGGCTGGAAACCTAGAAATTGATTCCCCATGGTGTGATAGAGTTTATGTTAGGGTGGAAGTGATAGACTTCTCTACTGCCAGGATGAATAACATTTTAGGGCTGAAAGCTCCTGATTTTGAAGGTGTCTTTCAAGATTTGGATGTGTCTGATGAAAAGATTCTGGAAGTGGTTTCAGGTGGATACAAGACTGAGTGGCAAGAGACAGGGTATTCACATGCATCTTGCCTATATTCTAGATTTTTTGGGTTGTATCAGGTGGTTGTGAACTGCTGGATGCCATCTTCCAACACTACATCTCTGAAAATAGAAATGGCTAAGTTGTTGTACTGTGTTGGAACATAGAAACCAGTCATTCTGAGGTTATTCATTCAGTAGAATCTGGTTAGGCAAGCTTTTGCTCCAAAGGCTAAGCATGCCCTGGTGTACCCGTGTTTGATTTCTGCATTGGCTAAGAGTGCCAATGTGAAGGACAAGGCAAAGGATGTCATTATTGATACTGAGTTTCTTCAACCTAACAAGAATACCTTTAGAATGCGGCAAGTGCGTGATCTACCTTGGAATCCTGAGGCTTCCACTTCTGATGATGCTGAGAAAAAGGCAAAGATGGCGGTTCTTAATGCAAGGTTGGGGGATATAGCCATCCAAATAGCGGACCTTGAAGCAGAGAAGGTCAAGATTGAAAGGGAGAAGGCTCTGTTGGAAGCACATGATGCTGCTCCTGAACATGATTAATGGTCCTGTATTGTCTATGTTCCAACATAGACCAGATGATGAGTTCAGGGGGTGCTGACTTCATTTTTTAAATTTTATTTTTGTTCTTTATTGCCTTTGGCATATTCATGACCCCGGGGGAAGAGTTTTTTTGGATAATTTTGAATTATTTCGTCGTTATGAAATTGTGGCATTCTGTTTGTATTCTTATATAAATCAGAGTCAGTATTGGTCATATGTTCCAACATAGGTGGATTTTTCATGGCATTTTTATATAAATCAGAGTCAGTATTGGTCATATGTTCCAACATAGGTGGATTTTTCATGGCATTCTTATATAAATCAAATTCAGTATTGGTCATATGTTCCAACATAGGTGGAATCTTGGAAGACTTATGTGTATGATTGGAAGTTTTTCGTTGCGTTCTTATTTCCAAAATGGTTGGTCCACAAAATGTCAAAGTGAGAGATTGTAAAGTCAAGTAGTTTTCATTGATTATATAAGACTAAATTATTTTTTTAGTCCCCTACAAAGTATTTTTTAACATCTTTTGGTCCTCATTTACAAAACAACCCTCAGATGGTACCTAAAAAATTCAAAACAATTTGTTTGGTCCCCTAAGGTGGTTTTCAGGTAAGACAAAATGGTTTTTCGGTATAGTCAGGGGTATAATGGTAATTTTACTAATTTAAAAATATTAATTTTAATTTTTTTTTTCAGATTTTCAGATTTTCACTTCATCCTGAGTCCTCGAGCCTAGAGTCCTCGAATCTCCTACCTCAAGCCCTCGAGCCTCCTGCCTCGAGCCCTTGAACATTCTGCCTCGAGCCCTCAAACCTCATGCCTTAAGACCTCGAACCTCCTGCCTCAAGCCTCGAGCTTGAGCCTCTTGACAAATTTTTTTAAAGTAACTTTTTAAACTCAAGGGTATAATGGTCATTTTTACATATTTTGACAAATTTTACCGTTGACTTTCCATGAAAACCACCTTATGGGACCAAAAAATTTATTTTGAATTTGGTGGGTACCGTCCAAGGGTTGTTTTGCAAATGGAGACCAAACGATGGTAAAAGATACTTTGTAGGGGACCAAAAAAATGATTTAGTCTAAAATTGCCAATTAGTGAAGAAATTTGGAAACATAAAAATTCCATGTTGGAACATGCGGACAACAGCCATGTTAGCGCCTACATGGTTTTATGAGAGAAAGCATAATATTGTGATATTTGTTGATTTATGGAAATCTGAATATTCTACAATATATTAGGCAGTGGTAGAAGCAAATTAAGTTTATGGAAAATCCCTACAAATATGGTATTAGATTTATGGAATATATAGGATATATCGTGACAAGGAAAATCTCTCTATTTATGGGATTTGGATATTCTTCAGAAGCAGATAAGAATGTAGATAATAATTTAGAATTCTAATGTTCTCATGGTTTTAAAAGGGAACATCACAGCTGCATTAAACTCACGAACTTAATTGCAAAAATCTGCACACAGATTTTTTATCTTTTCTGAGAGTCTTGCGAAGAGCCAAATCTATATGTTCCAACATATGTGATCTGCGGTTCATAGTTCAGAATTGTATACCTTAATTCTTCAGGAGGAGGAGATCCATCATCGACGAGTTTCGAGGTCATAGGGAGGTCTTATCAAGGCGGATCAGTAACTAGGGGAGCTAGTAGAATTCACACGTTTAATTAGTAAAGATAAGTATTTGTATGGTGTACTCTGTACTGTATCATTCTGATTAGTGGATTCATTCTGAACTGGGCCAGGCCCCGGAGATGTAGGTAGATTTCACCAAACTGCATAACCAAGTCTCGTGTCTTTATGCTTTACTTTATTGCATACTTGGTTAGATAGGTTACGTTGGACATAGTAGTAATAATTAAGATAATTCGGCAAAACCAAATTTCAACAACAATTTGGATTTGTCCACCCGTGAGAGAGAAGGCTGAGCTGCAGACACTGCAAATGCGTGTGCCTTGTCTGGAAGAGCTTTGTTGCGAGCGATGTCACGAGAGCTCTCTTCCTAAAGGAGTGCTTGATAGAAACAATCCAAGTCATGTGTAGGGTTATGGGACAACAAACTTGAGCGAACGATACCGAAGCGGTCATCATCAACTCCAATAGAAACTAATGCATCTTCTTTTCATCGTGATCAGCAACAAATTTTTCGACAATGTCACAAGAGCATTTTCGATAGGTACAGGTGTATAGTGTAGAGATTTGAGGCGACCAAAATCATTTTAGAGACTCATAAGGCGATGAAAGTAATCATCAACAGACACTGAAGGAAATTTCTTACATGAGATGATCGACGAACGAAGCTTCTACAAGCGAGGTCCGTTCACGACACAGAATCGTTTTTCAAGATAGTCCCACAGACGCTTTTCCTTGTCGTGGAAAGGAATTGACGCAAAAAAAGTTTAGAGTCCATACTATGCAAGATCCATGAAGCGATCATAGAGTTGACAGTGTCCCAATCTAACATCTTCTTCTTCTCGGTCGGTTTCGTGATAGTGCTAACAACGAACACAAACTTCCGGCGAGCCTTCAAGGACACCGAGATAGCCCGCGCCCAGCCCATATAGCTTTCGCCGGTGAGAAGAACGTGAGTAATAAGGTTGTCAGGATGATCACTGTAACCAAGATAATACGGGGAAGAAACATCAATTCTTGCCTTGTCAGTCATAGTTGTCGGATTACTGCTACCAACGCCGGTGGAGCAGATGAAGAGGATGAAAAAACGAGAGGTTTATAGTTGGTGGCATGACTTTGATACCATGCCAAAAGTAGGGCTTAAAATATATGTTCCTATCCCGTTTAAAGTCATATAAAATGTACATATATACAGCCAAAAATCCCACAACACAAGGAGCACAAACTACATACATACTTATGCCCTAATAGTTTAGTTCGCAGGGTGCTTTGATTCGTTCATAATTGATTCTTTTGACTTTGCGCAGCTTTAGGATTTGAATTATTTGGTTTCGTTATTACTTCATTTGACTCAGTAAGTTTTGTTTTAATATTATACTAGGCACAGTAACTGCACTGTGTGCAGTTTAGGCCAGCCTCGGACTGAAGTTCTTCTGTATGCATGGCGTCTGCAGTTCTTTTCAGCTTTTTTAAATTCTTAACCTTTTGCTGGGAGAATGGAGTTACATGTCCGGAACATTTTACAAAAATAATAATTTGATCTCATCGTTTGTAGAAAATAAGGGTAATAATTGTGTGTTTGTATTCATGATCTCAGGATACATTATATAGTGGTACAAGATACCTATGCAACCTAGGAAATGGTAATAGAATATAATTAGAGTTACAAGTAATATTCTAATTCCTTAATACTTCTCCTCAAGATGAAGCATGGGAATCAGAAATGCCCAACTTGCCAAGCTGGGAATGAAACTGGTTATGTCCGAGAGCCTTAGTGAACAAGTCCCCAGATTGGTCTGATGTGCGATGCTGAGGAACAATAGTTCCAGATTGAACAAGATCCCTGACAAAATGACAATCAACTTCAATGTGCTTTGTGCGTTAATGGAACACTAGATTTGCCGCAATATGAACAACAGATTGACTGTCACAAAACAATCACATAGGAGAAGAGTGCATAACCCCTGAGTCTTTCAGTAAAGACTTAAGCCATAACAATTCACAACAGGCGACAACCATAGCATGATACTCCGCTTCAGCAGAAGACTGAGAAATAGTAGGTTGCTTTTAAGTCTTCCAAGAAACTGGAGAATCACAAATCATCACAAAATATCCAGAAAGAGAACGCCGAGTAATCGATGCAGCCCAATCCGGATGACAGTAAGCAATCAGCTGTAACGCACTACTAGAAGAGAGAAATAAACTTTGACAAGGATGACTCTTCCGGTAGTGCAACACACGAACAACAGCTTGCCAGTGAGAAACACAAGGAGACTTCATGAATTGCGCAAGGGTATGAACCGAATAACTAAGCTCAGAATGAGTAATTGTCAGATATATCAGGCGCCCAACCAGACGTCTATACTGCTCTGGGTGATGGTAGGCTGGACTTTCAACACGTGCAAAATCATGTTGTTGCTTCATCGGAAAGTCAGTCCGTTTTAGAGGCAGATAAACATGTATCTGTTAAAATGTCCAAAGCATATTTCCTTTGCAAAAGAAACATCCCCTCCGGTCTTCTAACAATCTCTATGCCCAAAAAAATATTTAAGCAAACCAAGTTCTTTCATATGGAAACAAGAACTCAAGTATTTCTTGAACTCAGAGATGAGAGCAGAAGAACTACCAGCAATGACCAAATCATCCATATAAACCAAAACATGCAAAGAAACTGATCCATGGGAAAAGATAAACAAAGAGTAATCTGCCTTACTTTGAACAAAACCAAATGCCCGTAAAGCCTGAGCCAATTTGGCAAACCAGTTTTTGGAAGTCTGGGGAAGACCGTAAAGAGATTTCTGAAGGTGACATACCTGACCATGGGGCACGACATAGCCTGGTGGGGGGTCGTATAAAAACCTCTTTATGTAAATCACTATGCAGGAAGGCATTTTGGACATCCATCTAATGTAGTTCCCAACCACAAATGAACACAACAGATAAGAATAGGAGAACAAAACTCATATTTGCAACCGGAGCAAATGTCTCAGTATAATTAATTCCTTCAACCTGGCATTTCCCGAGAACCACTAGGTGCGCCTTATAATGTTCAATAGTACCATGTGACTTAAACTTCATCCAGTAAACCCGTTTGCAACCAATCACCTTCTTATTCAGAGGCAGAGGAGCCAAAGTCCAAGTCTGATTGTGTTCAAGCGCAGTAAGCTCTTCAGTCATAGCATCTCGCCAATGAGCATGCTGTGAAGCCTGAGAATAAGTGGTGGGATCTTCACTAGATGTTACTGCACCCAAAAATAAAAAATGCATACTAGAAAAATGATCACAATTTAAATAATCAGTAAAAGGATAGAGAACACCTGAGGATAATGACGACGCATGAGTGAACTTAGATGTAAGGGGAGGTTTAAGTAGTAAGAGCACATGTATAATCATCATAATCATAATATTCCAAATAAGGAGATGGTTGGCGAGCACGAATACTCTGTCTAATAGGTGGAAAATCAGCAGCGGAACCATCTAGAGCTTGAGATGCTGCAGAAGGAGAATGGGCAGGCGACGTGGGAAGTGTGTGGGAATCCGTTGTTGGCGCGTGAAGTGACATGTGAGGGGGAGGATTCCTTGGAAATGCAATGTCTAATATAGCTTGAACGGGATTCGGCGACGGAACCTCGTCCGCTGGGGATGAGCCAATGTGCACCGGGTGGTCAGAGCCGGCAGTGGTCAGTGTTGAAGAGCCGGCAGCGGTCGGGGTCAGAGATCAAGCAGAGGCCGGGGACTAGTGTTTAGGTGCAACTGGCAATGCTCCGATTGTTGTCAGCGACGAAGAACTGTTAACGGTCGGCATCGATGGACCGGCAGTGGATGGTGGCATGAGGGGACCGGTGGAGGTCGGTAGTGGTGACGAGGAGACCGGCGGTAGTAGGTCGTGCAACTCTGACAGTGGTGATAAGGAAACCAGCGATGAAGTGGTGGTGCTGCCGGGTTCTTCTGATGAGGCCGATGTCGGAGTTTAAGAATACGGGAACTGGTCTTAAAAAAAATCGGCATCCTGACTGGTAAAGATTGCAACGGATTCCAAGTCAAAAAGTCAATAGCATTTCTTTCCGGCAGGATAACCAAGAAACAAACAACGCTGACTTCTTGGTACAAACTTGTCACGATATCTAGGAACATGAGCATCGAAACACAAGCATCCAAAAACTCTTAATGATGAGTAAGTGGGAGCTTATCCATAGAGCAACTCCAAGGGAGTACGACCATTGAGATGCTTTGTCGGTGGTTAATCAGATAAGCAGCAATAAGAACATATTCTCCCCAAAAATCAATTGGAAAACTGGCTTGGAACCATAAAACACATGCCACATTGAGTAAATTACGATGCTTTCTTTCAACTTGACCATTCTGCTGTGGTGTATCAACCATAGATGTCTTAAAAATGATCCCAGATGCAGTAAAATGAGATCTCAAAGGCAAAAATCCAGTTCCATTATCAGCACAAACATGTTGTATGGTTCGGCCCCACAGGTTCTTCACCAAGGCACAAAATTCCAAAAATCTAGAAGTTACTTCTGATATGGGCACTAATAAATAAACCCAAATAGCTCGGGAATAATCATCAACTATAGTTAAAAAATAAAATGCACCACTAGAAGATGGTGTTCTATGAGGACCCCAAACATCACAATGAATTTATTGAAATAGTGTAGTAGCATTGGTAGAACTCAATGGAAAACTATGTCTAGTATGTTTTGCTCTATAACATATAGAGAAAATAATAGAAGTTTTATTAGTGCTAAAATCAATAGAAGAAATAGAAGACAACCCCGTAGAGGAAGGATGTCCAAAATGCTAAACCCATAAATCAGAAGAAGACACAGAAGCAACTGTTGAAAGAGACTGTGGGATAGGAGGATGATCACGAGTATCCAATAGACGAAGCCAAAACACCCCCCTTCTGTTCACCCACGCCAATCACTTTCCTCGTACTGATTTTCTGTAAAATGCAATAATTTTTAGTAAACAAAGCTAGCTAGACATTACAAGGAAGATAACAATCTAGAACATGATAATACGTTGCACCACAAAGTAGGTATATATAGCACATGAGTAAGGGTGACAACACCAAAGCAAATAGAACCATATTGGGTAGCGGATGACACAGAGCCATCGGGCAGAACAACATTCACAGTATCAATAGAAGTAGTAAGATCAGTAAGAGAACCCTTGTCACCAGTCATATGATATGAGATTCCCAAATTAAGTATCAATGGTAAAGTAGACTTACCTTACCCATTGTCAGTAAGAGAATTAAACTGATTAAATAAATGCATGGTCGTGCTCTAGTGGTCATTAGACAAAGCAAGCCCAAAGTCAGATTGGGTAGGGATGCGACAATAGGAAGCCGCCGCCACTAGAACATGTGGCCACATGGCAGTGTCGGCGAACGATAGTGGGAGAGGAAGTGTCGTGGCGGAACCTCCGGTTACGGTGGCGGCAGTCAACCGAGAGGCTGGCATCATCTTCTTGGAGGCGTTGGCTTTCTCTTTCAACTCTTTGAACCATTCTAGTACACCAATGATCTGGAAGCAGCAATCCTTATCGTGACCCTTGCGATGACAATGTGTACGAAAAGGATTCTTGTGGTCAGATGCAGAAAGAACAACTGGTGAAGAATTTGTAGGTGGTGGGCATTGTACAACATACGCCATGGAGTTAGAAGAAGGCTCACAAGCTCGAACGACACCTCAATGATCTTCCTCCTAGGCAACAAGGGCATATACTTTCATGACAGGTGGCATTGGATTAATGCTCATGATATGTGATCACAAGGTGTGAAAGCCTTCGTCGAGGCCAGAGATGAATTGGTAGATCAAATCCCCCCCTCTCTCTCGGAAGACTCTCGTAGAAATATTGCAATGACACATCACCTTGCTCTCTTTACAGTCACAAACTAGAGGAGATTACATGCAGTGATAATCCGCAAACAACTTCTTCAGTTTGCCAAAGTAAATGTCGATGGGCTGGCCTTTCTGCATGCAACTCTGAATAGCCTCTTGCATTTGCAAAACTTTCATACCATTTCCAAGAATAAATCATGCCTTCAATTCATCTCACATTTCCTTAACTGTGGAAAAAGAGCTTGTAGAAGATCTCAATACCAGATCCAGGGCTTGCAAGATCCAGCAGACAAGAGTAGCATTAACCCCAGGCCAATCGGCAGCATTAAAATGACTATCCCGGGGTTTGGTAATTGACTATCAATGAACCCAATCTTGTTCTTAGCAAGGAATGCACGACACATCGCATCAGACCATTCAATGTAATTTTATTGACCTTTCAGCTTCTTCGGTATTAGTTGTTAACCTGGACCATCGCTAGAACCAATAAAGTAAGGATCAGTCGACACACGACCAATAGGTACAGCAGTCCGAGGGCCAGATTGCAATTGCATCTGCTTTAGTAAAGTTGCAATCACATCATAACCACTCATATCCAGAAGCTTCAGAATCTCTGGTGGAGCATAAATACGGGCCTGTTCTTTGGGATTTCTACCGGAGTCAGACATAGTGTAAAATTAGGTACAAATCAATAGCATGTACAATAACCAACGATGGATCGGATGAGCAAGACGTGGCAGTGTGTAGATTTGACAGCGATGGCACGCGAGGCATAGAATCGACGCGTGAGAAGCAACACTCGATCGGATCAGACTGCAGTTGGAGCTGACGGATCACCACAACGGGACAATGGCAGCAGTGATCCGCGAACGGCGGAAATGGCGAGAGACTGGCAACACACGTCAAAATAGTTAAACATCAAACAAAAAAAATTTAAAGCTCAAATTAAAATTTGAATAATTAATCATCATATAAAAATATGTAAACATCTACTGAAAACATTAAAAACACATCAAATAGTTAAACATCAAATAAAAGACTGCGATATACATCAAATTTTAATAGTTAAAAGTTATAATGCTAAACTTTAAAATAAATTTAAAATAAAAGCACACACACATTTTAAAGAGTTAAGTGCCCATATGGCCTTATGATTTGGTCATATGTGCCAATATGACCCTGCAAGATCATATTGTGCTATTATAACCCTACAATTTGCTTAAATGTGCTAATATAACCTTGGAGACCTGAATTTGATTGAAAAAACCTGAAATGATGATTACACCCTTTTATTTAAAAAATAAAAATTCAGTAAAACTAGAACGACGTTTATGCCTTTATTCAACAATTAACATAACTTGCCACTTTCTTCTTTCTATTCTCAATTCTAGTCCAACCTCATCTCGATTCCTTCACTTTCTACTTTCTTCTCCTTCAACGTCGACATCAAAATTTCCTCCCCCTGACCAGAGGTATTTCCTACTAGATTCACCGCAGCCACATCCCGCCGAATGGAAGCTTCTTCTAGAACTACGTCGGAGCCCGTTTGGCTTAGCATTGTTATTTCTTTCCCACTGACCGTAGGTAGGCCTTGAATTCTGCCCTGTAGCCAAATTTGGCTTGATTTTATCAAACAAAAAATATACGAACAAACTCTTGAGAGCAGTAACACCAATAGATTCAATGGCCCCTTGATCGCTCCCTACAAAAATCACCAACACCGCCATCGGGATCTCACCTACTTTTTCCTCAATAAATTGCATATAGTCAATTTTAAACTTTGGAAAATTATCCATCAGAATAATACCACGTTAATTCATGTGTTCATACAATTACATCCAATGTTCATCATACTACATAGGTTTCAGAAAATTTTAAAACACCTACATTTTCCTCAACAAATTACATATAACCAAATTTCATACCAAGGGGAGTTATCAATCAGAATAATATCACTTACTTCATGTATTCATGCAGTTACATCGATTGTTCATCATATTACTTCGTACGTTTCAGCAATATTTAAAAAACATAAATTTTCTCAACAAATTTCATATAGCCACATTTTAAAACATTGGAGAATTATCCAGAAGAATAATATCACGTTATTTCATGTGTTCATGCAGTTACATCCAGTGTTCTTCATATTACTTCGTACGTTCTAGAAAATTTAAAACCACCTACATTTTCCTCAACAAATTGCATATAGCCAAATATCAGACCTTGGGGAATTATCTGTCAAAATAATATCATGTTACTTCACGTGTTATGCAGTTACATCCAATGTTCATCATACTACTTCATACATTCCATAAAATTTTAAAACACCTACATTTTCCTTTACAAATTGCATATAGCCAAATTTCATACCAAGGGGAGTTATCGATCAGAATAATATCACTTTACTTCATGTGTTCATGTAGTTACATCCAATGTTCATCATACTACTTCATACATTTCAACAATATTAAAAAAACCTAAATTTTCTCAACAAATTGCATATAACCAAATTTCAAACATTGGAGAATTATCCAGAAGAATAATATCACGTTTCTTCATATGTTCATGCCGTTACATCCAGTGTTCTTCATATTACTTCATACGTTCTAGAAAATTTAAATCACCTACATTTTCCTCAACAAATTGCATATATCCAATTTTAAACCTTGGGGAATTATCCATCAAAATAATATCATGTTACTTCATGTAATCGTACATTTACATCCAGTGTTCATCATACTACATAGGTTCTAGAAAATTTAAAAACACCTACATTTTCCTCAGCAAATTACATATAGCCAAATTTCATACCAAGGGGAGTTATCGATCAAAATAATATCACTTTACTTCATGTGTTCATGCAGTTACATCCAATTTTTATTATATTACTTCATACGTTTCAACAATATTAAAAAAAACCTAAATTTCCTTAACAAATTGCATATAACCAAATTTCAAACATTGGAGAATTATCCAGAAGAATCATATCACGTTATTTCATGTGTTCATGCAGTTACATCCAGTGTTCTTCATATTACTTCGTACATTCCAGAAAATTTTAAACCACCTACATTTTCCTCAACAAATTGCATATAGTCAAATTTTAGACCTTAGGGAATTATCCATCAGAATAATATCATCTTAGTTCACGTGTTCATGCAGCTACATACAGTGTTCATCATACTACTTTCACTATCACATGAACCCCCCTTTAGCACTAGTTATTTTTGGATGTAGCACCGGTTTTTTCAGGAAATAAAACCGGTGCCTAAGTAATCGATGAAACGGTGGTTGGAAAAAATTGGTGGTAAATTCCTACTTGTAGCATCGATTTTTGTTAGCACCGGTAATATGTACCGAGATAGCACCAATTTTTGTTAGCACCGGTAATATGTACCGAGATAGCACCGGTTTTTTGTAACCAGTGCTATAAAAACCAGTGTTAAATTTGGGTCCTAGTAGCACCGGTTTTAATACCGGTGCTATATGTTTGATTGGTTAGCACCGGTTTCTTTAGCACCAATTGTAAAACTGTTGCTAAATGTATGATTGGTTAGCATCGGTAATTTTTTAGCACCGGTTTTAAAATCGGTGCTAAATGTGTATTTAATGTGTCCATTTTATGTGCATATTTTAGTACTTTTTGGGATCACTTTTGTGCTCTTTTGTTATCAAGAGCTTGTGTTTCACCTTGAAATTCTCTTAGGAGAGGTAAGAGCGACTTTACGCTCTTTTACTTTTTTCTAAGTGGATTTTGTGTGACAAAGGAAGAACACCGAGACTCAAAGATTGGAGACCATTGAAGATCACCTTTTGAAGACTTTGAAGATTTGAAGACTAGCTTTGAAGATTGAAGACAAAGAAGAATCGAGGATTTGAAGGCAAGGCGACCCAAGGGTCAAAATGGGCAGCCCGACCGGCGAGGCCATTCCCACCCAGGCGAGGTCATTCCCACTTGGGCGAGGCCATTCTACACTTTTGTTTTTTGCTTTTCTTTTCCTCCGTCTTGTATTATGAAAGGAATTTTTGGCCACCCACTTCAGATGCTCATCCTCTTGGCCCAATTTCCTCCTCAAAGAACCCCAGTTCTCCATTTTCTTTCATCTTCTTCCTCTTTTCTTTTGTATGAATTCATCCATGAAGGCTAGTATGATTTGTATTAGCTAATCTAGTTCTTGGGAGCAATTGATTGAAGCTTCCAAACTTATGTAGTAAGATTCTATATTTACTCATTTATGAACATTTATTGGAGATCATTTATTATGCCATTAATGTTGTGTTTTGACTCATTTATTCCATGGGTTGTTTGAGTATATGAAATGTTTGTATGATTGAAGTGTTAGGATGTTAGAAAATTTGTAAATTTCTTAACTCATTTGACATGAAATCCAAAAGCATGGATTTAGAACTT
The DNA here is from genome assembly GCA_037428765.1 of Rubia yunnanensis. Taxonomy (NCBI): domain Eukaryota; kingdom Viridiplantae; phylum Streptophyta; class Magnoliopsida; order Gentianales; family Rubiaceae; genus Rubia; species Rubia yunnanensis. The sequence goes on along the minus strand of CM075061.1, from coordinate 22,038,794 downwards.
TTTGTGTATAATGTGTGGTAATTCTTGCTAGATGGGTATGTTAATGGGGATTGTTTTCATATTTATCCCATAGATGAAAAGAAAGGTTGAACCTTGAATGTTGTTTAGTCTAGGTTTAACCTAATAAATGCTTTGTTTGGTTAAAATGACTATGTCTTTGGTAGAAGGCTTGTTGTTATCAAACCTATGGTCTTTTGGGTGAAATGACATTGATAAAATACCCCTATGATGTTGTTTGTCTAGGGTTATCGTCAATGAGGTTTGCAAATGGTCGTTGTTTGTCTTTGCAAACTACTACTAAGAAGGAACAAATGTAGATCTTCGAATGAGAAGTGATAGCATTCCACATAGACAATAAATGTAATTGAATGAGTGAATGAATCAATGAGCTATAGGAAGTTTGGAAGTGGAAGTCGATTGCCCCCAAGGCTCCGTTAATTATCATTTTAATCATCTCCTTAGTTATATTGCATGATTAGCATAGTTCTCTTGCTTTGCTAATTGTTGTTTTTCAATTTGATAACCTAGGATCAAAAACCAACCACCCCCCCCCACTTTACATGCTTTTATATGTATCTTGTATGTATATGCCTAGTATGTTTTCTCCACTATATGTTTAAACACTTAAAAAAATTCCTCTTCTCGTAAACGACCCCAACTTGCTATTATCTACTTAATTGTAGATAGGAAGCATTAGGGCTTAGAAGTATTAACTTTGAGAGGTACGATGACGACCTCCTAGTATTGTTTGCACCGGTTTTTTTAGCACCGGTTCTAAAAATGGTGCTAAATGTGTGATTGGTTAGCACCGCTGTTTTTTAACACCGGTGTTAAATGTGTGATTCGTTAGCACCGGTTTTATTACCAAAAGATTTGCAAAAACTGGTGTTATATGTGTGATCCATTTGCACCGGTTTTTTTTGTTGTAGCACCAATTTATAAGAACCGGTGTAAACTTTGTGACTAATCTGGTCGCTGAAAGCTGCGGTGCGATGCCGCTCTTTTAGTCCATCTTGACGTAGCCAGTTTTTATATTTAAGCTTGTATTCCGAACCGGTGCGTTCTTTTTCATAGATGGCACCAGTTTTTATGTGTGCGTAGATTACTTAAATTTGTGCACCAATTAAAATCGCATAAATTCCCAACTACAATTCCCAAAAAATACAACAATCATCACGCATAGACAACAAGTAGGTAGAAAAAAGCATTGAATATGATCAACTATAATTTTTTACTAGTAAAAGAAATATATGAAATGTGGTTCTTAGTGGCCAAAAATTGGATTACAACCCTACATAAGATACGGGAACCCCCATTATCATGGAGATGACGAGTATCAAAAGTGGAGGACAATTACCTTTCATAAGAGATAATACTAACTACTATCCAATGATGGGGACAAGTCCCTGTATGACATTCAATAGAGCTATGTATTTTGGCAGAGTACATTTCGCAAATATACAAACTCATTTCAGAGCAATGCTCCGCAGTTGATCACTCCCCAGAGGAGTGTAATCTTCTAGAAATTGCTGAAACAATGTATTAAAGTGCATGTTAAAAAATGACATATGTGAGAGACAGTACAAATATAAAAAAAAACAATATAGGAAAACATACCGCAATAATGTCAATGTCATGCACTTCCTTAACAATTTTTTCCATATAATACATACAATGGTATCCACATTCCCCAGTACTACTTTGTATCTTGTGCTGATATAGTAGAGAATTTGCTGAAATGATTACGAACACAAAATTGACAGAGGAAATATGACATTACGGGATAATACGTACATTGATGTTTGTGACATTCCATGTATAGTTAGAAGGGTAGGATCTATTTTGCTTGGAATTGAACCGTCGATATTTTGTTGCAATCCTACAATCGATGAAAATATATTTCTATCAATATATAAAAATATATTTTCAAAAATGGGGATCACACATAATAGTTTAATGAGGTCTAACTTTTTCCAACATGCAATGGTGAACGCAAGTAATGAATAGAACAATGAATGTCATTGTGCCGAATATTAACAGTAATTGTAAATAATCGAGCAAAGAATGTGTTCTACCTACAAGAACACGTTTACGGGAACATACAATTTTGTAGAACATTAAAGTAGATGGAATGTCAAAAATGTGATCTAGTTACAAATGAATCAATTTAAGGCATAGCCTATTACGTTTGCAAATTCCCCCATTCATCGAGTCGATGCAATATACTCGATCGATTTTCGGTACGAAAATGAGCAAATACCAATAGCTCCTATAAAAAAGGAAACACCAAAAATACCTGATGCAGTTTTGAATACTTTAAATGTTTTTTAACATCTGACTGCATTTTCCAACTGAAATGGAATATTACTACCGTCACAACATATGGGTGCTATTGCTTCCAGTGGGTCAAACAACACAAAAAAGAATAAAACTCACTCTCGATTGTACGGGAAGACGTACATCCTTTCTTGAATGTGGCACATGACAGTTGAAACCTCGTCCACAGTCAATTTGACCCTCTGATTTTCCTTTTGAGCTAGAGAATTTGAACCAGCCAGAATCAATTGGACGTGGCCTTGATCAACCACCCCATAACATAGGTATCTGGAAAAATAATATTGTAAATGAAACAAATTTAATGAAACATCTATAAATAATGTAAGCATGCAGTTCTTACGATGCCCATATATCAAGTTGGCACCCACTGATCCTCTCCATTTCATTTTCTACGTCCAAGCTGCTCATGAATAGTTTTAGCTTGTCAGTAAATATGGCAGTGTAGACTTCTTCTGATCCCAACACCTCCGCGTTGAAATTGATGTGGAAGACTTTCTTAGGTCCACATATTTGTGTACATAGCCTTAAAACATCATTAATCTGTTGAGCAGCAGCAATGCATTCTTTGTCTTCCGCTACCCCCCAAAAGATACACGTTATTGTAATTAGATTTGAGGATCTAATAATGTAAGTTGAGTTGTATATGTATAGAATTCAGTAGTGGATTATATTATAAAGGCTAAAATGAGTTCCCACAAAAATGTAATGGGCAGAAACCGACACAGGAGGATTTGATTGCCCATTCTCCGTCGATGTAGTATTTTCTTTTGCTACTTGCTAATGGGTAAAATGATAGTCAGGCATTGAAAAAACTAGGTCAAAATGGAAAAGCATCTAGGGGTATGTTAGACCTCTCCTTTTAATGATTGAGCGACCACCTCTTCATTCGGAGTATCTTCATGAGCCACTAACTCCTGTAAGGAAGAGTGTGTTAATATGTAGATGGATGTCATAGTTAGTTAATATAATTATTTGTTTAACCTCCTCTCTCTCCATGGTAGTTTTTAGTGTAAGGCTTATTTCAAGCCTTACATCTTCATCCACTACCAATTGTTTCTGAGGCGATTGATTCTCGTTCTCCTACATAAGAAAATGAACAACAAATTATGTTTAAGTAATAACTGGAAAGATATATATGATAGGATCAGAACAAGAATACAATTATCACACCTTATAATCTTGTTGCCTAAGAACACTTATTAACTTTCCCAGCCATAGAATGCTATATCCAATGGCCTCAGTGACAAACTCAAATTCTTCGTGTTCAATCAACAAAGGTGCCTTGGGAATGATCACAGGTCCACGAAGCTTTAATCGCTCCCACTTGATGGTTAAGTCCACTTCCTTATCCTTTGGAAACAAGATACCAAATGCAACTACATCCCTTTCTTCATTATGGTTCATTACATATAGGAAACACTTTTTTCCTTTCTGACAACAAAATTCAAAAGGATAAAAAACATCAGTTGGACAATAAGTAAGTGTTATTAAGTAATCAAAATTGAATAATGTTGTAAATATAATCAATCTCAATAGGGACCAAGGTTCCTTGAAGATTCTATGGCCCAAAAAGTTGAGTATAAAAAAATGAATTCTATATATAGGGGCTGAAGGCCGCAGCGCCATACCGCTCATTTGGTCCAGCTGGGATAAAATAAACACCTCAACTTAGTTTTTTGCACTGAGAGCAACAGCGCGCTGCTGCTATTTTGGCATAGTTGGGATAATATAAGCCTAAGGTTACTAGTTTGCGATTGAAAGCAACAGCGCGCTGCAACTCTTTAGGTTCAGCTAGGATAAACTGTCTCTCAATTAACTATATTGGCAAAGAGACATTTTCTCAGTTCAACTGAGAAAAGAACAACATGAAGATATTACTAGGCCCGAACCACCAACATCCAAAATGAACGTGACTGCAGTAAATATATGCCCACAACTAATAGCATCCAAAACCACTTTGACGGGAAATCAACATCCGGAAACCAACAATCCACATCTGCAAGAAAGAAACTAACAACGAGGTTCATGGTATAGAATACCTTGCCACCCGTAACGTATCCTTGTGGGTCACTAGATCTAGATGCTAAAGGAATGAATGCCCGGTTGTCTTTATTCGCGGGGTTGGATGATGTAGCAAGGAAACTGCATGCATTCAAGTATGGGAGAATAGGTTTACCTAATTGTCCAGCCACCCAATTTGTTTGGGCCTCAAATAAGGCAACAAATCTTTCGTTAAGCTCAATGACCTCCGTGGACACTTGTTTTGAATTTGAGGTTTTATGAAATGGTTTTGTGTTTGTGCTCCCAAATTGTCTAGATGCATAACGACTCACAACAATATATGGTAGGGCCTCATTCACCTTGGCCATTGTGGAGCAACCTCTTTAATGACCCCCATGATCCTTCTTACCCATTGCTTGAATGAGAATATGTTCTTTTCTGTCTATAACCAACTCTCCCTTTTGCTTCTTATCCAAAAGGTTTTTCTACTAAACCAAACATATGCAAGCTATTAGTATGCATTGCATCTGAGAATATAAATATCGAATGAATCAATTATGAATTTAGCTCCCAATAGTGGGGGGTGCTCTTTTAACATAGTCGTTGGTGTAGATCGATAATTTCCTATCCTAGTTTGCTTCTAGGAACACCTCTGAGTAGTCCGGTTTGAAATCCATGATTTCAACTAAAGTCTCTGCTTCTTCAACACTTTGACCTTGATCCATAAGCTCGTCCATTTTAGCCCTTCTTTTCCTCTTCTCGAGTTCAATAGCAAGCCTACGATTCCCTCCACTGCCCATGTGATGGATGTATTCCTTATGTGAGGCGCTTACTTTTGCTGCATCACCTAAAGCCTATATGTTCATTGATTAGTAATATGCTCTCAAAGTAATGACGAGAAATTAATAACCTTGGATTCAGGGGTTGATTTGTGTTTCGCAAATAGCTCCCATTCTTTTTTGTCCATTCATCGATAATTAGTCCATGCACAAGAACCTGGTTTTTTTGCACGATGTACTTTTGAGCCACCTTATCCTTCCAATTCCTCCACTTTTCACTCGCATAAATTGTCCATTTATTTTAGAACTGATTCATCTCATTGAATGTCATTTTGGTTTGTATATCCTAGCTAATCTAGTGGACAAAGATATGTGTTGTTAGTGAAAAATGTAATGAACTTAAAATGAACAAATGATACTGGAGGATTAGAAGACACTTACGAGAATGTCTTCCCATGCATATTTGTTTACATGGTCAGGGACAGCTTTCCAACTATGTCATGTCCCGAAGCGGATTCTTCTTCGGAAGGTATAGCCAACATTCATCGACCACCGGCTGCGCATAACCAAAGGTTCGAAGTCATCGTCGAAGAATATTTTAGGTTTCTTTTGGTTAGCTAGCAACACCGACTTGCACGTGGCTGTGCCTCTATGCTTGCAATACTCTTTAATCTCAAACTTGTCAAAGTTCCCACTCATGTAATCTTTTGATATAGTTCCGTCTTCTTCCCCCGAGTTTTCAGATCCCAAGCATAATTTGGATGCATCATCCACCATCTCGTTATTGACATCACAATTATCATCTTTTTTAGGGGTAACACAATTGTCTTCTATAACTTTAGTACTGGAGTTAAACAATTATTTTTCGCCTTCGCCATTCACTCACTTGTATGAGTAAAACAAAAAATAAAATCATAACATAACACATCCAAAGATGGATATCCGCAAACTACCAACCAAGTACAGATTGACCTAACAAGATAATATGCCAAAAATTCGTAAGGGGGCAAAAACAAAGTAGGCAAAAAGTCTATAAATCTTAGCAAACAAATTATCTATCTACTTAACAACTACCCACACTAATAACCCAACAAACTGAATCACAAACTTACAAACTAACAGATCCACCCATATATCTATTCATTAAACCTGGGAAAAATAGTAAACTATGCAAACTAACACCCATATAACAAGTTCTTAAAGACTTCCCCAAAAAGCAATCACTCATACCTTATTTGTACACACTGTCTGCAATGTTTTTTCCACCAGCTCTGCACCAACGAATCTCCAACCAATATTGGAAGCAATGAGCAAGTCCAAGAATCACACTTTGCAAAAAAAAAATTAGACCAACAATGAACACGTGAAGGCCAACGAGAAGGGGAAGTAGCAATGCGATTATGGCTCCGTTAGGGGTTAACCAAATGGTGAAGATGAGCAAAGAATTAGGAAAATAGTGGTAGAGGGCCAAGGGTATTGGGGAGGGAAGAGCAAAAATTTGGGGATAAGGTTCTGGAGGGAAGAGGGAAAATTTGGGAGAGAACCTAAATGATTGTGTTGAGTCATGTGTTATGCTTTTTGTTTGACCATTTTGGCTATTTTGTTGCCCCACTTGGGAGTCAATTTTTTCATGCTTTTTTGTTGCCCAACTTGCTCATTTTCATGAGATTTTTATATTATTTTTTATTGAGTTAGGTACAGAATTTTGAATGATGCAAAGCATATGCAAATCATAAGTAGTAGTTATATTTTTGTAAAAAAAAATATTTCTAAACAGATTAATTAAGGTCTGGATACTGTTTAATTACAATAGACGTTCCTATCTAGAATTGTACGGTTATATTTAGTGTTTCATACTATTATTTGTATATATAGAATGCCCGGAGAAATAGAGTTTAACCAGGAATTAGTACGAGTCCATTCAAACATATATGTGTGGATATATTAAATTAATGTAGGCTTGCTTAGCTGCACTTGAGGAAAATTTTATTTGCGTCGCCGAGTAAGTAAGGGACGATCTTCGTTAACTTAATGGGTTACTAAGTTATGAATACGTTAAAGTAGGTTCACGTGTTTGTTGACTTGGGTTTGACCAAGCCTTGTATTGTACGATTCTAGATAACTAGTTTATATGGATCGCCAATTAAGTTATAGTCGATTAACCAGTGTATATGGAAAGCTCACTGTTTACGGGCGACTTGTAGAAAACTGTATGGATTGCTAAGTGATGGATACGTTAAAATAGGTGCATAACTATGTTGACTAAGGTTTGACCAACCCTTGTATTGTACAATTCTAGATAACTAGTGTATATGGATCACCAATTAAGTTATAGTCGATTAACCAGTGTATATGGAATGCTCACTGACTACGGGAGACTTGTAGACAAATGTATGGGTTGCTAAGTAATGGATACGTTAAAATAGGTGCATGACTATGTTAACTTATTGTACGATTCTAGATAACTAGTGTATATGGATCGCCAATTAAGTTATATTTGATTAACCAGTATATATGGAATGCTCACTGACTACGGGCGACTTGTAGACAACTGTATAGGTTGTTAAGTAATGTATTCATTAAAATAGGCGTATGACTATGTTGACTAGGGTTTTACCAACCCTTGTATTATACGATTCTAGATAACTAGTATGTATAGATGACCAATTAAGTTGTTGCACGTGTATGTTGTATAGTACACGATCATATATAGTTAACTAGTGTATATAGAATACTAATATGTAAATTAATTTCTTAACTTACAAATATATTATACATATTATATTTTTTTGGAAAATCAAATTTATACATATGTCAATAATATTACAGCCCATTGGCCCAAATGTTTTCAACCCAAGCTCCGTCCTTACGCCTTTCCTCCACCCTTCACGCTCCCTCCGTCGTCCCCGCTCCCTCCACCATCCATCCACGCTCCCTCCGCCTTCCGTCCTCCGTCAATCTACCGTCTGCTACCCATACAACTGATACCAAGCTCCGTTCACCGTCTAACCACCATTCAACGCTCCGTGTGGAATCCGTCCACCGCCCATCAGCCTTCCATCCACCAGGGCATCGCTCCGTCCTGCCGTCAACAAACGATAGTCCAAACTAGGTTTTTTTAAACATTTACCCTTTCATTTTGGGTTTCTTAGGCTGATTGTGAAATTTATGAAAATACCTAATTGTGAAATTTTTTAGGCTGATTGTGAAGAAGATTGAATGTCTACATTATTTGAATTTTGGTCATGCTTGCTGTTTGCTGAACAAGAATTTGTTTTGGAGATGAGGGAGATTTTTTAAGAGTTTGTGTGTTTGATGGTGTTTGGTGGTAGCTAATTTGTAGCCAAGGAATTAAGAGAATACAGTTGTTGCTCATGTGGAAGTGGTTTAGGGAGGGCCGTTACAGTGTGACTGTAAGTCTGCTTGTTTGGATTCCGTGTTTGTGACTATGCTCAGGCTCTTTTATTTGTTATGGATTGGTTTAGAGTGTTTGTTTGTTGTGTTCTGTGATTGAATGGCATGAATATCAATTAACTCTTGGTTGTCTACTGAGAGCATTTATACCTATGTTATGTTATCATAGCCACTGTTTTGTTCTATCTTGCATCGACCTGTATCTAGTTTGGGTATAACGACTATTCTTATATGGCGTAATTATTTTGCGTGTATCTTGTTTTCTTGAATCTTGGCTGCAATTTGAGGGTTTCGTTATGGTTTTGTTCCATTACCCTTTTGCATTACCCTTTTACTGCAATTTGTTGTATTTCCCTTTAGGCGCATTACCATTTTGCTGGTATTTTACCCTTTCGCATTACCCTTTCGCTGGTTTAGATATGGTTTTGTTGCATTACCCTTGTTGCATTACCCTTTTGGCTGCAATTTCTTGCATTACCCTTTAGTCGCATTACCCTTTTGCTTGTATTTTACTAGGCATGGCCCCAAAAAAAATGCAACCAAGGGTAAGACCGACACCCAGAAATCCAGAAAAAGAACCTAGAGTGGGCGATATTGAGGAGCGACACAATGATCCTCATATGCAACCAGGGAACTCATAAATACCAATAACAATAGCCAAATTTCCAGAGGCAATGAATGTATACAAAGAATTCATTAGCCAGGGCCTTATACTGGAAAGAGGGTTGATACTTGAAAAACCTTACAAGGACTACGTCAATCAGCACGGGTGGGAGGGTTTCATCGCACAACCGGATCGTACGAACAATACGCTAACATGTGAGGTCTTGTCCCTCATGAAGTACAAGAACTCAGCAGAGATTTATTTCCGTGGCCAGTATATTGGGCTTGCACCAGATGTGATAAACAACTTCTACATAGTTTTAGAGTAGTTAAGAGTCATACAAAACCCAACATACTACAAAAATACATAATTTTCTTAGAGAATTCACGGCTTGTAAGCCGCTAGTCTTCAATCATCTTTCTCTTTTTGGATTGAACATCTACAATTTCTTGGCCACATTCATCTATCCAAATGTCATCTCTGTGTTTCCTCTGTATTGCTCCCCCCTCAATCCCATCGTTAATCAGGGGAAATAGAGGGGAACTCCAACTTTTCACTTGTAACTTCAAAATCAATTTCGTCACGGAAAGAGTATTTCTTACCTTGTAAGACAACAGACCAACCTACATTGCACAGATCATTAACGTAGAAAACTTGTCTTACTTGTTCGGCCAAAACAAAATGATCATTTCCATATGCTTCACGACTCTGGTCAACTAGGGTAAATCCCATTGGGTCATCAATTCGAACTCCAGTTGTGTTATCAAACCATTGGCACTTGGAAACCGGAATCTTGAACTCTCCATAGTCAAGCTCCCAAATCTCATCAATAACATCATAAAACGATATCACAGCTAGGACAAGTTTATTATCTTTCTTACTTGCTTGCCACATTGTCTTCGACTCAATGTACACCCCACTATTTTGTGTTGTGCTCTTTGAATCTTGGTCCCTAGTAGCAAAAGAGAAACCGTTCATGTCATATCTGGAATACCTCAAGACCGTGCAATTAGGCTTCCTTGCAAATGCTCTAATTTTCAGGTCGTAATCACCTACATTGCATCGATCATAAAACCAATTCACAAACGTATCATTGTGCTCCAACTGAACTTTATTAGGGGGCCATGTGGGATGAAACTTTGTGATCAAATTAAGGTGCTCGGTCACATTAGCAGCAATCTCCCTATAATTCCTCAAGACATACAAATGAACTGACATCAGATCACTATTCAATGGAGTAAATAACATTCCCCTTGACCTCGGTTAGCCCACCTTCCTTCCAACATGTCTATTCTGGGGTGCCCCAAAATATTTATGTTTCTCCAAATAGCTAGAGAAAAATTCAATTACTTCTTCAGTAACATACCTCTCAATAATACTAGCATCCGGCCGAATCATACATTTCACGTATCCCTTGAATACTTTCATGTGGTGCTCAAAAAGATACATCCAATGCATACCTACCGAACCACATATCTTTATCTCCCACACTAAATGAACAACCAAGTGAACCATTATATCAAAAAAAATCTGGAGGGAAATACATTTCCAACTTGCATAGCACAACAAGAACCTCTTTTTGTAGGACATCCAAATGGTCATGGTCAATAGACTTCCGACATATGGAACCAAAAAATAAACAAAGTTTAATGATTAAGTACCTTATGTCGGCCTCCATTACTCCAAGAATAGCAATAGGTAACAGTTGTTGCATTAAAACATGACAATCATGAGATTTCAACCCAATCATCCGACAATCCTTTGTAACTGCCCGACTAATGTTCGATGAATATCCAATTAGGACCATCACTGATTTCAAACTATCACAAACTGAGATTCTCTCCTCCCTTGACAATGTACAAGGTGCAGGGGGCAAGTAAGTCATCTTACCCTTCACTTTTGGAGCAAGGTCATTTCTGATTCCCAAACTTACCAAGTCCAACCAGGCATTCGAACTATCTTTCATCTTCCACTGAATATTCAAGAGGGTGCATATCAAACTTTCACAAACATTTTTCTCATATGCATCACATATAGGCAATGCCTAACCTGACGACACTTCCAGTACGGTAGATAAAAAAATATTGACCTTTTCTTCCATGGACCATCACAATCTATTCTGTCCTTACCTTTATACTTTCCTAAAACCACTCTCAATTTCTTAACCTTCTTGTGAATCTGCACACCAGTTAGTAGTGTAGGGGATTTCCTTCGTTGTTTCCCCCCAACAAAATTGACCACATCATCCTGGTATTAATGATTTCCTTGCAGCCATTTTCTATAGCCAAGATACACAGTCTTTCTTCCATGGCTTAACTGTTTGAATTCTGTCTTCTCCTCAAAAGTAGGACATGCTTTGTGCCCCTTCACAACATACCCCGAAAAATTTCCATAGGCAGGAAAATCATTGATCGTTCAAAAAAGTATGGCACGCAATTGAAACTCCACATTCATATGGGCATCGAATACCATCACCATTTTTTATTCCCACAATATCTTCACATTATCAATCAATTGTACCAAATACACATCAATGTTGTTCCCAGGTTGTCTAGGACCTAATATTAACAGAGGCATCATAACATATTTCCGTTGCATGCACAAATAACGGGGGAAATTATATATAGCCAACATCTATATTTCGATGACATATTTCCAAATGGATTCATCCCATCATTACACAAAGCAAGGCATAAATTTCCAACTTCTGAACTAAATGTAGGATATCGCTTGTCAAAATTTCCCCATTGTTCACCGTCTGTCGAATGTCTTATCTTGTCGTTACTTGATCCTTCCTGCTCTCCATGCCATCACAAGTTCTTTGCATCCTCTGAATTTGTAAATAACCTCTTCAACCTTGGAATTAAAGGAAGATACCACATACACTTCGATGGGACCTTCCTCTTCTTAGCCAAACACCCATCATCATCATTCCTCACACCCTTATATCTTGAATGTATGCACACAGAACATTCAAACGCGTCTTTAAAATCACAATCATACAACACACAATCATTAGGACATGCTTGTATTTTCTTGTATTCCAAACTGAATGGACACAATATTTTCTTAGCCTCATAAAAGTTTTTTGGTATTCCATTCCCTTTCGGAAACTTTTCCTTCAGAAGCTTTATGAGTGAATTCACACTTGTATCACTCCAAGAACTTGTAGCTTTCGAATTGAAAACCTCCATAAAAAAGGAGATTATGGTATCCTTACTTTTACATCCTGGATACAATGGCTTCTCTTTTTCGTCAAGCAAAGCACTCAAAATTCCAGGCTTCCCCTGAAAATCTCTTACAATGTCATCGAACATAACATCAATGGTACAATTGTTTCCACCTACATTGTCAAACCTACCACCCTTGTGTTGATACTCTACTTCTCCATGAAATGTCCAAACAATGTAACCTCTGTCAAATCCGTACTTAAGCAAGTGAAATCTAACAAGCCCACGTTCATCAAACCGTTCACGACACAAGCATATTTTGTATGGACAAAGTATTCTCTCCTCCCGACCATAGGCATAATCAAGAAATGAATCTATAAATCCAACATATTCACCACTCCTTCTAGCTACACTTGGATAACTAACCATTTTTTCTCCATGCAAGCGTCGATTCTCGGTCCATTGTATCTAAACATAATAATACAAACAATAAAACAAATATTCATTGTTCAAACATAATAAAAATAAACACAATCAATTTGCTACACAGTACTAAAAATGTCATGTGTATATGTATATGTCTGTATCAACTTGTTCTTGGGAGATAGATATATATATATATATATATATATATATATATATATATATATATATATGTGTGTGTGTGTGTACATATATATGTATGTATATATATGTATGTACCATCTACCAAAACAAACACTTGTATGTACCATCTACCAAAACAAACATATCATGTTTACATCCATAATCATTTACACTCTCACAACATGATACTAAACCAACTTAAAGCATAGAAACCATTAATAAATACAAATAAATCTCTCAATGAATGCATTAATGGTTATTATAACTACTATTTAATTGATATTCACAAAAGAAAAGGAAAACTTACATCCATGGGTCTTCATTGCTTTGGGTTAATGTTCACCATCCAAACAAATCATCCATCAATGAAGAAAGAAGGGGAATAAAAGTTCAGATCTAATTTTCGAGTGGCAGTTTAGAGCATTTAATGCTTAATTTAGCACCACTTTTTGTGAATAGTACGTAAAACCGGTGCCATTTTTCCCAATAGCACCGGTTTTTAACCGGTGATACATTAACCGGTGCCATTTTCTCGCTTTTTTATCTGAATTTATTTTAGCACTAGTTTTTGTTATTTTTTAGCACCAGTTTTAAAAACCGGTGCCAAATTTTTTATAGCATCGATTTTTGTCTTTTTCAGCACCAATATTAAAACCTGTGCTAATTTAAAACCAGTTTTTGTAATTTTTTGCACCGATTTTATAACCGAAGTTAATTTAACACCGGTTTTTGGACCGATGTTAAATTAACATCGGTTATTAGAAAAAAACCGGTGTTACAAATAAAAAAATGGTGTAAATTAACTCCGGTTTGAAAACCGGTGCTAACAAAATAAAAAATTTGCGCTATAACAATTTTGGCACCGGTTTTAAGAACAAGTGCTAAAATATCGGGGCTAGAGGGGTTTGCTATGGTAGTGTTCATACGTTCCAGAAAATTGAAAAACAGCTACATTTTCTTTAACAAATTGCATATAGCCAAATTTCAGACCAAGGGGAGTTATCGATCAGAATAATATCACTTTATCTCATTTGTTCATGTAGTTATATCAAGCGTTCATTACATTACTTCACATGTTTCAACAATATTTAAAACACCTAAATTTCCCCTACAAATTTCATGTAGCCAAATTTCAGATCTTGGGGAATTATCCAGAAGAATAATATCACATTACTTCATGTGTTCATGCACTTACATCCAATGGTCATCATATTACCTTATACATTTCAGTGAAAAAAATTTACCTATATTTTTCTAACAAATTGCATATAACCAAATTTCTAACCATGGGCATCTAGTGTTCATATTACTTCATGTGTTTCAGTAAATTTAAAAACACATACATTTTCCTAATACATTGCATACATCCAAATTTTAGACCCTGGGGAACTGTCCATCAGAAAAATATCATGTTACTTTATGTTTTCATGCAGTTATATCCAGTGTTCATCATATCACTTCACATGATTCAGCAAATTAAAAAACATCTACAATTTATTCACATCATGCATATAATTGAATTCCAGATCTGGCAGAAAAATTCCATAGTATATACGAAATCAAAACCAAACTTGAATGTAAACTTGTTAAATTTTCAGATTGGACATATTTGTTGCCTTCTTCCTCGTTTAAAACAATTTCATTGCCTTGAATTGCTTCATTTTCCATAGTTTATAACAGCAACACCTTAGATTGTATATTTCAACCATTAAAACTAAGATTTTAAACCATAAAACTAAGATCTTAGATCGTAGATTTCATATAATTGAGAACTAGGATTTTCAACCGTAATTTTCATATTACCTCGATTATTTCACCTTCGCGGATCTTAGAAGCTTTGAAATCTGTTGTGATCTTTCCGTGCAAAATTCCACAAAATTTTGTCGCAAAATTTCTTCAGTTTTGCAAAAAAAATGCACATTCTGATTTCAGAGCTTGATTACGAGCTTAAACCAGAGATTTGCAAAGCTTTGATTGGAAATTTCAGAGCTTGAATCTGGTGTTAAGTAGCATGAATTCGGGATGAGTTTGAAGAGGAATGAATTCTTTGATTTTTTGGTGGAAAGAGATCTGACAGTTATTTGGGAGAAGAGAGAAAATCGGGTTGGCCCATTTTTGTTATAACCCCATTTTGACCCTGAAAGTGTGTAATTCACCATATTTGGTGTGTTTATCATAGATAGAATAAATAGAGTACAAGGAGCTAATTACATTGGACCTAGATTGTTCTATATATGTACAGTAGCAATCCTAATCAATCTAAAATCAATCAGGATATTCTATCTATTCTATCACCCCCTCTCAAGCTAAGCGTAGGACTATAGGATACACAGAGCTTGGAACAAAACAAATAAAAAAGATTACGAGACAGACTCTCAGTGAAAATATCAGCAACCTGTAGGGATGATGGAACATGACTAACACGAAGCCTACCAGAGACAATAAGTTCACAAACAAAGTGTTAGTCGATGTCTATGTGCTTGGCCCATTTATGTGCAACCGGATTTTGAGCAAGAAAAATGGCACTATTGTTGTCGCAAAGCAGGAGAGGCGACGATGAAAATGAAACCTGAAGCTCCTTAAGCAGATTACACAACTATATCAAGACACTGTTGGTTGCTTCTTAGCACTCCAAGAAACAAGATTGCCCTAAAAAAATGGCACAGCCATAAGTGGAATGCCGAGTCTTGAGACAATGGGCCCAGTCAGCATCGGAGTAACCCAGAAGGGAAACACCACTATGAGATGGTCGAAAAGACAGACCATGATGAAGTGTTCCACGGATATACCGAAGGATACGAGTGACAGCCTGATAGTGATCCTCTCAAGGCAACTGGAGAAACTGGCTAACAGAGTTGACCGCATAGGAGAGATCAGGGTGAGTGATGGTCAAGTACTACAAGGCACCGACCAGTGAGCAATAAAGCTTGGGGTTTGAGGACTCAGACCCCGAGGTCCTGTGAAGCTGAAAGCCAAGAACAAAAGGTGTGGAAATAGGAACATTATCTGTCATGCTTGCGCATTGAAGTATCTCCATCGCATACTTAGCCTGCCCCAAAAAAATCCAGATGAAGATCAAGAGACCTCCAATCCTAAAAAATATTGAAGTGCACCAAGATTCTTAATGGCGAACTCACGATTAGTGCAGGTGATGAACTGACGAATGAGAATAGCATCATTCCCGGTTGTCGTCCACATATACTAGCAGGTTAGAATCTTTGATCCCTGGGAGAACACAAATAAGGAAGTGTCGGCAGAACTGTACCGGAATCCCAGATGAAATAAATAGGAGCTGAATCGCTGAAACCAAGCCCGAGGATCTTGTTTGAGAACATAGATAACCTTGTGAAGACAACATACATAATTAGGATGAACGAGATCGGTGTAACCGGCCAGTTGCTCCATGTAGACTGGTGCATCAAGATAACGGTTAAGAAATGCATTCTTAATGTCTAACTAATGAAGGGGCCAAGAGAAAGTAGTGGCTAAGGATAAGATAATTCTGACTTTGGAGGCCTTGATGACCAGACTAAAAGTGTGGGTGAAGTCAAAGCCTGGCAACTTAGAATATCCTTGCACAACAACATGAGCCTTGTACCGATCAATGGTACCATCTTGGCGATGCTTGAGACGATAAATCCATTTGGAGCCAACGATGTTGACACTAGTAGGGCGTGGAACAAGATCCCAAATATGTTGTTGACGAAAAGAACCAATTTCTTCATCCATAGCGGCCATCCAGTGAGGATCCTTAAAGGTAGATTGATACCCTCAAGGTTCAGTCTGTGCTAGTAATGCCGCAAGAAACCTGGACATCACATAGTCTGGATACTGTGAGTAGTATCACTCGCGAATGGGAAAGAAGACTCGTCGAAATGGGCATGACGAGTGAGATAGACCTTCTTAGAGACTTGATCCAGATAGCGAAATGGCGAGCACTATATCCCACGAATATGCATGGAGTGCTACGAGAGGCCAATTTCCGAACGAAAGGATACACCCAACATCCGAACGGGTGAAAGTTTGAGTAGCCTAGAAGAGACCATATAGTAGAGAATATGTTAAGGCATTGTGAAGAACATGGGTGGGAAGCCTATTGATGGTGTAGGTAGTAGTGGCAAAGGCAACATCCCAGTATGAGATCGGCAAGCCAGAGGAGAAAATAATTGATAATCTCATCTCTGTAACATAACGTTGTTTACTTTCCGCCTAACCATTATGCTCCGGTGTGGATAGACAAGAAATCTGATGAAGGATTCCTGTATTTGAAAAATGGGATTGCAGGCGTGCATTTGTGAATTATGTACCACCGTCACTCTAAAACACCTTGATTGAACAAGAAATTGGTTTTCAACCAAGTTCTGAAACTGCAAGAATGTCTCAAAGAAATCCGATTTCCATGCCAATAGATAATACCAGGTAAATCGTGAGAAATCATCAACAAAAAGTGGCATAATAAGAGAATCCACTATCAGATAAAACTAAAGCAGGGCCCCACAAGTCACAGTGCACTAAATTGAGAACAGCCTATGCCCGTCTAGGATTGTCCACAAAAGAAAGCCACTTTCCTTTCGCCATTTCATGTGGCAAACAAAGTGCAGGTTTAGGCGGTAAAGAAACCAAATCAACAAGGTTCAGTTTATTTAACAAAGAAATAACTGAAATGGAAGTATGCCCTGGTCTAGCATGCCAAACATCAAAAGAAGCTCTTAGTTTATTTGTTTTAACATGAGCAACAAAAGTAGAACCAACCTTCTCAAGCACATAAATGCCATGATCACATCGACCTTGGCCTACGACCTCCTTTGTGGACCGGTTCTAAATCACAAACGAATCCTCATTAAAGAAATCACAACATTAATATCCTTTATCAATTTACTAATGGAAACAAGATTTTTCATAATATCAAGGACCACCAACACATCAGATAATGACAAATTACGAGAAAATCAATGATGTCCAATATGAGAAATAGGAATAGAATGGCCATTAGCAACAGTGACGAAATGGTTACCAGAATAGGGGACAACACTATCTATGCCAGAAGAAGTGGAAGCCATATGATTCGTTGCGCCGGAGTCCAGATACCAATCCGAGGCTGAATCTTCAAGGGAGACAGAAGATTAGAAGGCCTCAGCAAGATGGGCGGTCTTAGAGTGACGAGCTACTGACGAGAGCCTGAAGCACTTTGGAGTTGTATGACCAAAATTGTGGCAAATTTGGCATTTTGGATTCCAATGTCTTCTGCGATCAGACCTGCACCACCAGAACCTGAAGAACGGATTGGCAGACCGTAACTGTTCCCACGGCCACAGGTGATGGTTAATGCACCTGTGGGCGGCGTGTGGGCTTCACGCGCCGATGAGTAAAAACCCTAGCCACTGGACGAACTTGCAAACAAGGCGGTGAAAGCTACTAGAACGGAATCGGAGCCAGTTCCTGCGCCGAAGGAGGACTTGGTGAAGATTTCGTGCCTGTGGGCTTGTGCAACCACATCGAAGTACGCTGGTAATGGCATCTGGGCCAACTAGACGCTCGTAAATTCGCTGAATCCGGCGCCAAGACCTCGCAGAAAAATCATGACACGATCTCTAGGTGGGACTGGAGCATTCATGACTGCGAGTCCATAAAAACAGCCTTAAACCTGCAATGAAAATCCATCACTGACGAGGAGCCACACTGAATTATATGAAGCTCATCCCAGAGTTAAAGTTCGAAGGACGCCGAGACGTTGTCAAATGCCGGTGCAAGGGATTTCCACATCTCTTTCACCGTGTTGCAACCAATGGTCTCCAACATGGCCTTCTCAGTGAGCGACGATCATAGCAATGCTTGGAGTCGTTTGTCTCGCACCACCAAGTATTGAACGCAGCTTGGGATTTTGCAACGTCGTTGTCGTTGGCCTGAGAAGAACCACCAGCCGGGGATTCACCCCTGACTGCAACCGTTGGCTTTGGATTTAAGCCATCCAAGAAGCCAAAGAAACCCTCAGATTCGAGGAGCACTTGAACTTGCGACTTCCACATCATATAGTTGCCGGAATTTAGCTTGATCGACAACATATGAATAAGGGTAGAATAGCATAATTAGTTGTCTACCATTGAAGCTTTGAAAGGTTCAAGATTTTTCAAAATGACGGAAGGTTAGAAAAAAATTGATACCTGTCTGATACTATGAAAGTGTGTAATTCACCATATTTGGTGTGTCTATCTTAAATAGAATAAATAGAGTACAAGGAGCTAATTACATCGAACCTAGACTGTTCTACATATGTACAGTATCAATTCTAATTAATCTAAAATCAGTCAAGATATTCTATCTATTCTATCAGACCCATTTTCAGCTTATGTTCCTATTTTGCAATTAGGTCATATATTACAATTCCCTTCCTACTTATTGTAGCTTGGTCCCTGGTCTCACCATTTGCTAGGGTGAAATGGTCTCACACGAGTTTTTCTCTAAAATGAAATACTCCTTCTATACCAAACTAAGCTGCACACCCACTAATTATCAGTTAACACTGTAAAACTTTGATCACATATTTGGTTAGATATATAAACAATAATATTATCGTATGTGATATTGTTAGATTTGTCGTAATAAGTAGTTTCAAAATATCAACTTTTTATTTTCCGTTATTTTACGTAGTTAAACATATTAACGGTCAAACACGTTTCTTGAAAACCGTGAAAAAGATTCTGTAAAGTTTAGTCTGGGACAGGGGGAGTATTATATTTATTTTTCAGAATTTTTTAATAAGCATAAATAAAAATATTTGTCAAATATTGATGCATTTGATTTCATAAATCAAAGTAGGATTATATACTCTTTTTCTGACTTTTACTTATATTCTATATATTTGGACTTTTTCTTATTTAAATGTTAGAGAAATATTAAAAAATTAGGAAACCATTGTTCAAGATGGAGAAAATATTCGTCAGTCAATGGTCAACAATAATTAGGAAAATAGCCTAGAATTTCCTTTTCGTTTTATTTTTTTGAAATTTGAATTTCCATTGCTAAACGGACTGGAAATAGGAAATATCGAAACGGAAGGGGAAGTCCAAAGTCGCTTAGGAATCGGATTAATCTCAGCCTATAAATATACAGTTTATTCTTACATTTGTCCATATTATTATCATCAAATCACGAAATCCTAAACTATGGCGACCCTTGCCCTGAACGCAGCCAACATCGTGCCTGATTTTCACTCTTCCGCCGCCGCTCATCGGAAGAGATCGTTTGCGCCTGTGGAGCAAAATTCAGACCTAGACTTCGTATCCCAGTTTTCCGACAAGAAGAAAGCCCGGTCGGGAGACTACGCGTTCTACAACAACAGGGTCCCGGTCCCGACTCCGATTTCGACCCGCCGGGAAAGATCGTTAGAAGATCAGAAAGATTCAGACCCCGAGAAAATCCGATCCGGCGACCACGATTTCCGAGCAGAATGGGTGAATATGCTCGTGAGCGAGATGATGGGCGCTAGCAGCGTGGACGACGCGAGATCTCGCGGCGCAAGATTGTTCAACGCCTTTAAGAATTCGACATCCTTCGGAGAAGAAACAGAAACGTTGGAGAGAAAAACGAAAGTCGTGGCTCAAGAAAACGGTGTCTTGAAACGAGCGGTGGGTATACTGGATCAGCGTCAGGTGAAATATGTGGAGATGAAGAATGAAGAAGTTAGGCAACTGAAAGAAGTGGTGGGAAAGTATGAAGAGTATGTGAAAAGGCTGGAATTCGACAATTATCGGTTGAATATGAACTTGGAGCAGGCTCTGCGTCCTATCGCCGCTGGGGTCGGTGGCCGTCTCCATCCAGATGTGTTTTAATTCATGTTTTAGGACGTGGACCTTGTATTTCACATTGACAAAATTGTTCTCTGTTATCATCAGATTTTGTTAAGAATTAGAGAAAAGTTCATATGTAGCTGTATATAATTGACAAAAGTGTATATATATCCCAGCGCTAATTAAAAGTGCAAATATAGCCATATCTATTCAGGTTATGTGCAAATATGGTCATATCCATTCAGGTTATGTACAAATATAACATTTTCAGGCGGTTAGAGGCCGGATTACAATGAAAAACCTATTTTGCCCTTCTGAAAAAAAATAAGAAATGTAAAAACATTGAAATTACATTCCTACCCCTAAAACTCTAATTCATTCTCTTTTCCATTTTCTCGATCTCATCTTCATCTCCATTTGGAAAATTCCAATTTTTTCTCCGATCCCATCTTCATCTCCGATCCATTCTCTTTTTCTTCTTCTGACATAATTCTGGTCGACATTCATACCGCCTCGCCACCGAAGCTCGCCCGATGGTTCAGAAACTCCGGTGCATGGCTGATCGGCGGTGGGGTCTGAGGGGGCGGTGGAGCTGAGCGGCGGTGGGGTGTTCAATCAGATTCATCCCAGTGAGTTAATGTTAGACAAACAAGGAAATCTTTCAAGGAATTCTCCGCTCTCCATTTGTGCCAGGAGATTCAGGCGCACGAGGGCTCAATCTGGACCATTAAATTCAGTAACGATGTATGGTACCTTGCGAGTGCAAGGAAAGATCGGGTGATCCATGTGTGGGAAGTGCAGGAATGTGTTGTTCATCGGCCGTATAATGATCGGAATTTGATCGGCGGCGGTTCATCCCATGGCTTCTTCCTCAGCGCTGCCGCTAGCGGAGGCGCCACCTATGCCATCGTCGAGGAAGAAGGGGAAGAATGGAGGCAAGAAGAAGGGCGATGGGATTCATGATTATGCTCATGTTCTGAAAACTGTGTTTGCGCTTTCTGAGAAGGCCGTTTGCATTTTCAAAGGTTACCATGATGATGTCTTGGATCTTACTTGGGTGGTGGTTGAAAGGTGACGGGGGTTTGAATGTGGTGGTGGCCTTGTTGTAGAGGTGGAGCCAGGCAGGTGGGGTGGTGGTGGTTGTGGTCGGAAGAGAGGGTATAATTGTCCTTCTCATTTAAGACTTGAGGCAGAAGGGTATTTTAGTCTTGCTAATTGGGTCAATGGCCGGAATTCGTTAGTCAACGCTAGAATCATGGTCAGAGGGACATATTTGCACTTTCATTCAATAGTCACGGTTATATTTGCACTAAAAATAATTGAGGATTATATTTGTACTTTCTTCAACATATAGGGTTATATTTGCATATTACCCTAAGAATTTAGATTGATGTACTAGATAAAGATATTATATATGAATGTTACTTTCATTTTCATGACCTATACACATTGAACATGGCATACACCCTATGTAAATAGGTGATAGTAAACAAGTCGGATAAAAAAATGGGTCGAATTGAAACCCACTCAACATTCAAGTTGAAAACACTAGTATAAGAATGACCTATTAAAGGTGGTTCTATCGACAATTTAAAGACACTTTTTTGGTGTCTTTAGTGGCTCTGTCTTTAATCAATCAGAAAATAAGGCAGTTCAAGGAACCGCCTTTAAAAATCGCCTTTAAAAATTTGATGATAAAACCACCTTTAACAGGAGAAGAAATAGTTTCCAAACTCGAAAACTATTTCTTTCCTTTCAAAAAAATAGCCGCGGGCAGCCAAACGAGTAATAGATCATTGACACAACAAAAATGGCACTGTGAATAGATTAATAAACAGCAAAAATTGAGCACCGACAGATTAAACATTAACAAACCCGAGTGGACTCTAAGTCAAGCAGCTATAGTTAATTAAATTACGTTTAAAATCATTTGAAGAACGAAAAAGGTATCTGGTCAGATTTAACTAAGCAAAAACAGATCCAAAGCAAAGCAAAAAAAATTAAAACCCTAGCGGTGGCGGCGGCGAGCAACGGAGTAGCTTATGCAGCAGTGATTCTCCTTCTCCTGCGAGAAACCCTAGTGGATCGATCGAGTGGAGAGATTCTCCTTCTCTGGCGGTGGTGGAGGCGCGGTGGCGTGAGACAGAGGCTCATCAACGGAGGGAGGGTGAGGCGGTGGTGGTGAGGTGTGGTGTGGAAAGAGGAGGCGCTGGAGCTCAACCCAGCGAGGTGGCGTTTTGTGGCCGCTCAGTGGCAGATGGAGAGTGAGGCGATGGAGGGTGAAGTGGTGGAGGTGTCGGTGTCGGTGTTTAGGCGGTAGAAAGAGGTGACTGGAAATAGGGTTTTGGCTGAGGGAGGATAAAGGTGAGAAATGAGAACGATGAAATAAGAGGGCTAAAGAATGAAAAAAATGTTAAGTACGAGCTAAACAAGGAAATAAGAGGGGAAAGATTTGGGCCAAAAAAGGCTAAGTAAGTATGAGTTGCAGCCCATTAAAGGATGTTCTAATTAGAACCGCCTTTAAAATGAAAAGGGGAGTTAGGAAAGCATTTTAAAACTCGGAAATAAGGCATTTCCAAACTCCAAAATGCTTCTGAACCTCAATTAAATTCGGTTCTAAAGGCAGAACCGCCTTTAATTGGAGCTAATTAAAGGCGGTTCACAAAAAACCGCCTTTAATCAATAAAAAACCGCCTAAAATTTCGTTTGAGGGACACGAACCATTATTTTTTAGCTCGAAAATTGTAACTAAAGGCGCTTTTTTGTTAACCTCCTTCCCTTGTTGCCTTTGATAGGAGGCTCTTAACTAGTGAAATCACTAGTAGTGCATGGTCATTACCATCTTGTAAGGGAAATATGCAAATATAACCCTATATATTTGAGAAAGTGCAAATATAATCTTGTGATAATTTTTAGTGCAAAAGCAGCCCTAACTACTTTACATAAGTGCAAATATAACCCTAAAAGCTATATTCCGACATTGACTGGCCATTTCTGGCCATTGACCAACCGAAAATGACCAAAATGCCTTTTTAACCTGATACAACATTCAAAAGGCAAAAATGCCCTTTGCTTCTGCCACCTTGCTATCGTGCCTCTGCCGTACCTCAACCACCTTCGCCCTCTGGTGCCAAGATTCGATTACGCGGAATGATTTGCAGATGAGGGAGAAGTAGTTCTTGTCGAATGGGTTCTCATTGAGACAGTCTAGAACTAAGAACACCATCTATTCGGACAGGCCTTCAAAATGGCTTGAGAAGCAAAATTCTGGGACTGCATTTCACTTATTCGTTGTTGGATCTATAGACTATACCTATGGATATTTATGATTTTTTAGCAAGAGGGAGGGAGAATATGAACATATTATAATTCAATGATTTGTGTCTCCTGCAATGAGTACACACCAGAGGTCTCAAAATCGGCAACCTCAGCGATCAGTCCACAAACTACAAAGCTATCTCTTCAAACTAAGAATATTGTTTGGTAGGGCTTCCCCCTTCAACCTCCAATTTTTGTCCTCTGTCGCTAGCGTAGTGTGAAGAAGCTTTACTTGCCACAAAGAGAAAGGGAACGGAAGGAGTAGGTCATTGAAGAAATTGGAGAGCATAGAAGGAGCAGAGCAGGAATAGCGACCAGAGAGGGAGTAGAATAGAAGGGGAAGGAGAAATGGAAGCAGAGTAAAAACATCGAAGAATGAAAGAAAGTGAGAGAGACATGGTTTGGAAAATTAGGGGTAAACTTTCCTTCTTAACATAATCCGACCTCAAACTACCAGAAAAGGTTATATTTGAACATAAACTAACTATCTAGGGTTATATTTGCACTTTCAATTATCATAGGGTTATATGTGCACTTTCGTGAAATATCTAGGATTATATATGCACTTCGCTCTTTTCTTAACCTTGAATGTATGTTGTTTAATTATCTTGCTAGTTTTGTTTGTTTTCTATATTATAAGGAATGGAAGTCCTTTCCTTGTAGGAAATATTATAAATGGTAGTTACCTTATTGAATTAGTTTCCTTATAGAATTAGTTTCCTTGTAAGTTAGATTATAGATGGTAGTTTCCTTACAGACTTTAGAATTTTATTTCTATTAGATCTTAGTTTGTAGCCCTATATATTGTAACCTTCATCACTGATGAAGTGTGTCAGTAATGTGATATCAATGCACAATAATAAAGTCTTTTATATTTATCATGTTATCAAAGCGGGTTCGATCTGAGATCCCTTATCTTTAGTTGTATCCACGTTGTCGCGCCGCCCTTACGTTCTCCGCTGCCACCGTGATCCACACTTCCGTGTCGGAGAAGACTAGTTCTGCTTCCGCTTCGATTTGATTATTCCATATGCATCACTGTCACGTTCAGTTGTTGTCCTTATGCGCTGCCGCTGTCACGGGTCTCCCCTTTTAGGGTCAAGAGAACCGTGAGAAACTCAATGCTAGAACGCAAAGAGTCCACCTAGATTCCACGGACGTCACACTCAGCGGGTGGCTAGATAGCACACTAGGCCTTTATAGGGACGTGGAAGTCTAGATTCACCGAGAAAGGAGCAGCAAACACAAACACTCGAGTAGAGTGTTCGCACCGTCGTACTTAGGACGCAATACAAGTAGAAACCAACAACTTGGTGGAGCGAAAGCTCAATCTAGCTTATATTGCAAAATGAGGTAACCGAGTGTAAAGTTCATTACTCCACATATATGTGGTATAAACGTTATCACAAGTGCCAGGTACATAGGAAAAACAAGGTCAAAGGCTAAAACAGCACGTAAGCCTGGACCTTGGGCGAAATAGCTTCGCTATGCTAATAACTAAGCTATTACAAGTATTTACAAGCACAAAGAGAAGACTTCTGAGACAAGGATCTTGGGAACGGTTAGTCTTCTCAGGCCCGCGGTGTGGAGAAGAGATCTTGGGCCAAGGAGCTTGGACCAAGGCCACCCCGTAACATCCTCCCCCACCTATCTTGGCATTGTCCTCGGTGCCGTTGAATCTTCAAAAGTATCTAGAAGCGGCTGAAATGCCCAAAGGTTCCTTGCCAACTCCCACGTGTTTTCTTCGTCGTTGCACCCCTGCCAGTTGACCAAGTATTCTTTTTGGTTCTTATGTGCCCGATACACATTTCAAACTTGGAGAATGCTTTTTGCCACTCTTTTCCCTCGAGCTGGAATGTTGAACTCCGCCCTCTGCGGTTCACCCCTTCCAGGATGGTCCACGTCCTCATGATATGGCTTTAAGAAACTTACGTGAAGTACCGAATGGGTCTTCCACCAGTCGGGGGCGTCCACCTTGTAAGCTACCTTGCCAACTCTCTGGATAATCATCACAGGGCCGATGTACTTCCTCATCAGACGAGGATTCCTATTACGAATGGATTTGCTCTGGTGCTGGCTAAGCACTTTCACCAACACACGGTCCCCAACTTGGAACTCAATGAAACGACAGTTTTTGTCTGCATGTTTCCTCATACGTTCAACTGCCTTCTCGAGGACGCTCTTGGTAATGTCTACGTTCTGTTTCCACTCCAGTGAAAAACTCTTGGCTCTGTGAACTTTGGATCGCACAGCAAGATCTACCGTGTGAGGTAGTAAGGGTTGCTGCCCAGTGACAATTTCAAAAGGACTTTTGTTGGTTAAAGAGCTCTTTTGGGAATTGAAGCACAACTGGGCTACATCCAATAATTTCACCCATTCCTTCTGCTTGACAGTCAAAAAGGGCCGAAGATACTCCTCCAACATCCCGTTGAACCGCTTGGTTTGCCCATCTGATTTCGGGTGTGCTGTGCTGCTCATGTTCAGTTTTGACCCGAGGATCTTGAAGAGCTCGGTCCAAAAGTGGCCAGTGAAGCGAGAGTCACGATCACTGACAATATCCCGAGGTAGTCCCCAATATTTGACAATGTGCTTGAAGAAGAGTTGAGCCGTCTCTTCTGCTGAGATGTATTGGGGAGCAGGGATAAATGTGGCATATTTTGAGAACCGATCCACTATCACTAGGATTGTTGTAAGATCCCTGACTTTTGGCAACCCAGTGATGTAGTCCATGGAGATACTCTCCCATGGACGGGTGGGAACTAGTAGGGGCTCCAGTAATCCTTCTTTCTGCTGGTGGTCCAGCTTATCCTGCTGGCAGATCAGGTAGGTCCAAACAAGTTGGTCCATGTCCTCCTCCATAGACGGCCAGTAGTATCCACGTTGCACCAAGGCTAAGGTCCGCTCCATCCCCAGATGTCCCTCCTACACCGTGTCGTGACACTCCTTTAAAATGGTCATCCTCAGCCCTCCACCTTTCGGCACATATGCTCGATTCTTCCTTGTGTACAAGGGCCCATCCTCAAACCAGAATTGCTTGGATTTTCCTTCCTTTGCCAAGTCAATCAACTAAATGGTAGCTCTGTTAGATGCCAGATTCTCCCGTATCCGATCTTTGATCCCAGTTGAATCTTCACTTCCCTGCCTCGCCGCCAAACAATGAACCGCCGCTAACTGGCCTTGTAGACTCAGAGCATTAGCGACATGGTTTGTCCTTCCCAACCGATACTCTAAGGTGAAATCAAATTCAGCCAGTAGTTCCTACCACCTGGCTTGCCAACTATTTAGCTTGGGCTGCATCAAAAAGTGACTAACCGCCGTGTTGTCCGTCTTCAAAATGAATGACTCCCCCAAAAAATAGTGCCTCCAAAGGCGTAAGCAATGAATAGCCAGTAACTCTTTTTTGTGTGTCGAGTACCGCGTCTTAGCGCCACTTAGCTTCCTGCTCTCATAGGCTATCGGGTGATCACCT
Source organism: Rubia yunnanensis (assembly GCA_037428765.1). Lineage (NCBI taxonomy): Eukaryota > Viridiplantae > Streptophyta > Magnoliopsida > Gentianales > Rubiaceae > Rubia > Rubia yunnanensis. The sequence continues at coordinate 22,011,309 of CM075061.1, read as the reverse complement.
TGCATCAACACCCCTCCAAGGTTATCGGTTGACCACCTTGCATCAACACCGCATCTCAGCGCCACTTATCAAGTCTGAGGCATCCGTATGCACTTTAAACGGCTTAAACATGTCAGCCAATACCAACACTGGATCTGTGGACAGGGTTTCCTTCAACTTTTCAAACGCCTGCTAGCACGGATTATCCCACTTCCATGTCTTATCCTTCTTGAGCAGCTCCGTTAGCGGCACCGCTATGTTTGAATAATCCTTCACGAAGCAACGATAGTAATTGGCCAACCCAAGAAATGACCAAAGCTCCGGAACACAGCTCGGAGGCCTCCATCGCGTGATTTCCTTTGTCTTCTTGGGGTTCATCCTTATCTTGCCCGGCTCGATAATATGACCCAAGTAGTCTATCCTTTTTTGTGCAACTGGTTCTCTCGTAACCTGACAAGTACCCGTCGTAAGTACCCAAGGTGTTCCTCAAGAGTGTTGTTGTAGACCACTATATCATCCAGGTAGACCACCACAAATTGGTCCAAGAAATCCCTTAGCACCTGGTTCATGAGAGTACAAAATGTAGCTGGAGCGTTTGTTAGGCCGAACGGCATCACCTTGAACTCGAAAACCCCATAACGCGTCACACGGGTGGTTTTGTGTTCATCTCCCTCCTTGCTCGAACCTTCCAGTACCCCAACCGCAGGTCGATCTTGGTGTAGAAGTTTGCGTGGCATACTGATCAAAACAATCAGCGATCAAGGGTTTCGGGTAAAGATTCTTGACCGTGATTTTGTTGAGCACCCTGCAGTCCACACAGAACCGCAACGACCCATCATGTTTCTTCTAGAACAAAACCGGTGCTCCAAAAGGAGACTTTGCTGGCACAACAATCCCACCTTCCAACATCTCTGTCAGCTGTTTCCTCAACTCCGAAAGCTCTGGCTGAGTCATCCTGTACGGCACACGAGCCGGGAGCCTCGCCCCTGGAATTAACTCAATCTCATGGTCCACTTCCTGCTTGGGCGGTAGTCTCTTGGGCAACTGATCTGGCATCACATCCTGAAACTCTCTCAGCAGCCGTTTCACCGAGGGATCTATCTGTCCTGATTGTCCCTCAAGCTCTTCCCAACACAGGTGTGCTAGAAAGCTCTCCTCATTCCATCCCAGTCCCTTTTTGAACTGCATGGCCAAATTCCATTTTTCCTCAGACCTTCCATGTAGCGCATGAATCATACATAGGTTATCGCCCATTACGATTAGCGTGTTCTCGTAAGGGTATATTGCAATCTGCACATCCCGTAAGAATTCCAAGCCCAAGATAAGCTTGAAGTCATCCATCTTCACGACATGGAAACTTGTACGTCCCACGAACTTGTCATCCTTTACATTGCACGTTTGCGCCACCCCCACAATGGGTTGTGCTGGAGAATTGTCCGCTTTCACTCTGCCGATTAACTTCTCCAACACGAGTCCTAGCCGTCCCACCTCAGACTCGGCCAAATAGTTGTGTGAAACTCTTGTATTAATCATGGCCCTTATGGGTTTCCCATTCACCGCGAGATCCACCTACATTAGGCCCTGATTCTTGTTCTTCATTGGCTGCACCATTTCTATCCCATCCTCGGTCAAGGAAACTCTCAGTCTGTCCACCATCTCGGTCACCCATTTTTCGCCTCCCACTTGGCCAAAACCCGGTCCAACCTTTCTTTGAATGACAGGGGAGCCATCGTTTGCACGCCCACCAAGGAATTACAATAATAGCTCATGTCTCCCACTGGTTCAAACTCTTCCCCCTCTTGGTCTCCATGGCTATGCCCACCTGACGATCTGGCCTCTTGGGCAGAGTTTGATCCCTCTATCTGTAAAGCAGTAACAAATGTAGGTTTGTCCGGCAGTCTCTCACCATGTGCGGTCCCTTGCACAAGTAGCATCCCGTGAACTTTGATTGTCCACCTGAGTTGTTGCTCGAGCTCGAGCTCTGTCCTACGGCTTTCCAACCAACCGTGGGGTTTTTCATCATGTTTCCCCCTGCTCCAGGGTTACTTGTGCTTCCTGCACTCTTTGTGACAACCGGCACGCCCTTGCCAACCTTGCCACCAACCTTTGGGGCAACGGCACCTGCCGACCTTGATTCCTTTCGAGGGTCCTCATGAAAATCCATCAGGCATTCTGCAAAGACCACCGCTTCATCATAACTCTGCACCCTGGCTCATTGGAGTTCCAGTCTCGCCCATGCCTTGAGCCCGTGCTTAAAGTCATACAGTTTGTAATCTTCCAGATGATCAGGGAGGTGCAGCATGAGGGCCCGGAAGTGTTGCACATACTCCCGAACGGTGCTCGTGTGCTGCAGAGCTTTGAGTTTCAAGAGGGTCTTTTCCTTCACATTGTGTTGATAGAAGTGGTGTTTCACTATCTCCTTCATTTGTTCCCACGACTCTAGAAGGATGGTTCCCTCCACCATGCTTGCCTTCATCGAGTGCCACCACAACTTCACATCCCCTCTAGATACGTCGCCGCATTAGGCACCCGAATGGCATCCTCTTCAATGTTTGCCACATCAAAGTATGCCTTTATACCAAAGATGTATCTCGTTCCCCCTCGTATACCTTCGACTTATACACCTTGTGTCTCGCATGCGGCCTTCCAACCGGGCACCACCACCCCCATCTGGTAAGTTAGCCAAGTCCCTTGAAAGTACCATCACCTGGGTCTTCAAGTCCTCAAGGGAGGCTCTCAGCACCATCCGTTCATCCCGAGCTAAGGCCTGTGCTACCTTCAACTCATCATTTTCCCCCATGGTATTTGTCGCAGCTTCCTTTAGCAGTCGGATCTCCCGTTGAGCAATTTCCAGCTCCCTGCTAATGTTCGCAACATCCCGCTCCGACAGATCGGCCCTTGCCTCCAAGGCCTCAAGCTGTTCTCTGTTTGATCCCATGTTATTACTCGTGTCTCCCATATGTTTCGTCATCTTAGTCTTTCTTCAACCGTTCTTAATAATCCTTCTTTGCCTCAAAGATCTTTAAGCTCTGATACCAACTGTCACGGTTCTCCCCTTTAGGGTTAGGAGAATCGTGAGAAACTCAATGCTAGAACGCAAAGAGTCCACCTAGATTCCATGGACGTCGCACTCAGCGGGTGGCTAGATAGCACACCAGGCCTTTAGAGGGATGTGGAAGTCTAGATTCATCGAGAAAGGAGCAGCAAACACAAACACTCAAGTAGAGTGTCTGCACCGTCGTACTTAAGATGCAATACAAGTAGAAACCAACAACTTGGTGGAGAGAAAGCTCAATCTAGCTTATATTGCAAAATGAGGTAATCGGGTGTGAAGTTCATTACTCCACATATATGCGGTATAAATGTTATCACAAGTGCTAGGTACATAGGCAAAATAAGGTCAAAGGCTAAAACGACACGTAAGCCTGGACCTTGGGCGAAATAGCTTCGCTATGCTAATAACTAAGCTATTACAAGTATTTACAAGCAAAAAGAGAAGACTTCTGAGACAAGGAGCTTGGGAACGGTTAGTCTTCTCAGTAGCACGTTGAGCGGGTCAGCCCGCGGTGTGGAGGAGGGATCTTGGGCCAAGGAGCTTGGACCAAGGCCACCCCGTAACACGCTGCTACTCACGTGTCGCTGATGCCCACAAGGATTTCTACAAATACTACTCTTAGTACCATTCTATCGATGCCGTCGTGTCCTACCTACCACTGATGCTCTTAGCTGCTGCCGTCGCTACAAGGTTCTCTGCTACTCGCCGTTGTTGGTCACTGATCGATCATGTTTATGGTGTTTTACAAATATTTTTCTTACTGAAGTTGAATATTGCTCTACCGAAGCTACTACTGCTGTTTGATGCTACTTCTACTGAAGTTGAATCTTGTTCTATAGATGATTTTTTTTAATCAAAACTCTTAACGATTAGGGGTTTCAGAATCATCTTCGCAAGTTGGCCATTATTTTTCTTCATGCTCCAATTTGAGGGAGAGTAATAAGGAATAGAACTCATTTCCTTGTAGGAAAGGTTATAAATGGTAGTTACCTTATTGAATTATTTTCCTTATATAATTAGTTTCCTATAGGTTAGATTATAGATGGTAGTTTCTTTACCGACTTTAGAATCCTATTCCTTTTAGATCTTAGTTTGTAGCCTATATGTTGTAACATTCATCATTGATTGAGTGTGTCATTGATTTGATATCAATGCATTATAACCAACGAAAAATGTTGTAGTCCCTCCATGAAAAATAACCAACGTATGAAGTGATTTGTAAGGGTATGATTCTTTATTTTTATTATAGGGTCCAAAAAAAAGAATTATTTATTTATCCAACTTTACCTTTAATAATTATTTATATTTCACAATTTTATTTAATAAAAAAGAGTATGTCTCTAGAAAAATGGTCTTTCCATAATTTATGGAAAGACCAATGTTTATACTGCAAATTAGAAGAAATGACGATAAAAATTTTGGGTTGCATTAATCGGGTTATAAACTTATAACTACTACACCTTGCATAATACAATTTTAATATTGCAACTAAAATCTTTTACATTTCCATTATTATAATTAAAGCTCATTTTTCCATAAACCTATAGAAGGATAGTCTTTCCCAAAACTTTGCCAATAAAAAAATTACTTCATATTAGGTTTTTTTCTTAAAACCAGAGAGTGTAAATAGATGATGTGATATCTTTCAAGAAGCAAAAACAAAATTTTCATTAAAAAAAACTTTAATTTAGATATAAGAAGCAAATCAAATGATTATACAAAAGATATCTATATTTTGTATTTTCATCAATTATTTTTGTTATTTAAAGTGTTTATTATATTATCTACTTTAAAATTTGTCTTTAAATTTTTTTATTACTTAGCTCTATTCTCAAAATATGTAAAAAAAAAAAAAGAAGAACAAACAAACAAATAACTTCAACAAATCACTTCATACTTCAAACAACTCAATTTATCTAGATTCAAACTTAATTTTGTAATCTAACCCATGGATTCAACCATTATACTCCCTCTATTTTTTTATGACACTTACTATAAATGGATGTTTCTTTTATTTGGCACCCTTTTCAGTTTTGGAAAGATTTCTTCAATTTCATCTACTCATTCTACTTTTTACTTTCTACATTCAATTTCATCCACTCATTTTCTTCACATAAATCCAAACTTCTAAACCTATAACACCATAAATAAAAAACGGAGGGAGTATAGAACCTATGTCCGTCCTGCTTTTTTAAGTTATCCATTTGACTTGTAACTCGTTTTAAACACAACCTATTTTACCTACTCCCTCCGTCCCAATATAAATTACTTAATTACTTTTTGGGAACTAAATTTTGTAAACTTTGACCATAAATATAAATTAATCTATATACAATAAAAATATGATGTGAGATATTGTTAGATTTATCTTAACATTTATTTCAAAATATCAATTTTTCATGCGACACTACTATAGGTAACTAGAGATATTTGCGGTCAAAAATATTTGTTGAAAACTGTGAAAAAGTAAATAAGTAATTTATAGTGAGACAAAGGGAGTATATCCAATTAGATAAAAAAATACTAAAAATTTTATTTTATCCATAAATTACATGTTCATTTTATTACCCTACATATAATGTGAAAGAATCAAAGTAATAATTAGAGTTAAGTACTAAAATGACTTTGGCTTTAGGCTTAGCGTATCAATATAATCCTACAATTTCAGAAAGTGCCAAAAAAACCTTTGACTCCACTGACATTTTAATCAACATTTATTTGGAAAAATTTTGATGAAAAGACAATTTTTCCCTTGCCTTAAAAAATGGAAAAATGAAAAAGAAGAAAACAGTGTCTTCCCCATTTCTTTCCTTAAACCTCACCCCTACCATCCCGTTTTAGCCTCGATACTCCGCCCTCACTCTTCAACGTTTCCTTTCCTTCGGCAGTGGGTGGTGAATCGAGGGCGGCGGTGAGTGGTGAATGAAGGTGGCAATGGGGTTTCCTCCCCCGGGGTTGAGCGGGTTGGGGTCTAAGCTACAGGGTGAGTGTGGGGTGAGCGGGGAGAGGGAATTGAGGTTTCTAGGGTGAGGAGGGAGAAGGAATCGATGGTGAATCAAGGGTGGCAGTGGGGTTTCCTTCGAGTGGGGCTGAGCGCGATAGGGTCTAAGCGGCAGGGTGACCGTGGTGGCGAACGAGGAGAGGGAGGAGAAGGGCGGTGGGGAGAAGGAGGGGTGGGTCGGCTGTAGGGTGACGCTAGGGTTTGAAACAGTGAGGATGGCTGGGAGAGAGAAGAGGAGGGCGGTGGCGCTAGGGAGGAGGGCTTAGTGGAGCTGAGCGGTGCTCACAGGGGGGGATTACGCAGAAGAAGGGAAGAGATAGGGATTGCCATCTCCGGTACTGGAGGAGCATGACGGCAACAATGCAGAGCATATTGTTAGCAGAGATGGAGCACATCGATGGCAACGGTGAAGCATAGCGCGACAACATTAGGTTTTGAAGAAGAAAGATAGCTTTGTCATAAGGGGCATTTTTGTCATTTCATTTTATGTTCATGAGTTTTATTGTAACCCTGTGTTATGCATTAGAAGTGCCGCTATAACCTTTTGGAACTATTCTGGTGTTGACTTTGTAATTTCTGGCATTGACCAAAAATAAAAAGACTAAAATTCCCCTAGTCTTCAAATTACAAATCTAATGACAAAAATACCCTAGATTTCTTCCTCTTCACCACCAGCATCACCACAGTCGCATTATCATAGCCGCTGGCCACCACCAGTCACCTCCAACACCACCACCACCCATCGCCATCGCCACAACCACCACCACCAGCTACAGCCGCCACCACCAGTCACTGCTATCACTCTCCCCAGCCACCGCCACCACTCGTCCCAGCCACCACCACCACCACCCGCCCTAGCAGAACCTAAACCTAGCTCCGCCACCACCACCAGCCACAACTACCACCACCAGCCACCGGCATCACTCTCCCCAGCCACCGCCACCACTCGTCCCAACCACTACCACTACCACCACCACCCGCCCCAGCAGAACCTAAACCTAGCTCTGCCACCACCACCAGCCATTGCCACCACCACCAGCCACAGCCATCACCACCAGCCACCACCATCACTTTCCCCTACCACCGCCACCACTCGTCCTAACCACCACCAACACCACCCGCCCCAAAACACGTCCTAACAACCACCATCACCGCTCAACCCTAGTCTCGCCACCGCTTGTCCCTAGCCCCGCCACCACTCGTCCCAACCACTACCACCACCGCTCAACCCTAGCCCCACTACCACTCATCCCAACCACCACCACAACTCATCCTAACCACCGCTCAACCCTAGCCCCGCCACTGCTCAACCCTAGCCTCACCCCACCACTGCTCAACCCTAGCCTCGTCACCGCTACCACTCAACCCTAAGCTAGCTGCACCGCCGCGCTCCACCTCTCCCCCTTGCCTAGCCCTACCACGGCGCTCTATCTCTCCCTAGAATGCCAATTGGAAACAAGATTGGAATGCCACTTCGATTCACCTCCACCGCCGCCTTCGACCCACCTCCACCATCATTTTTGCCTCAATTTGCTCCGCCGCAGCTTTGCATTTCCAGGTCCGCTACAGATTTTCTCCATCGGTGGGGTAAAGTAAAAGGTCGGAAAATGGGGAAGAAGGAGAGGGAAAGGAAATCGAGTTGGTCTGGAAAATGGAAAGAGAAAGGAAAATAGGGAAGAAGGAGAGGAGAAAATCAGGGAAGAAGGAGAGGAAAGGGAAAACAGTTTTTTGTATTTATTATTTTTAAAATCAGGGGTATATTGGTCATTTTACTGAATTCCATTCAAATTCAGGCCCCCAAGGTTATATTAGCACATTCTAGCAAAATACAGGGCTATAATGGCACTTTCCAACTTCACAGGGTCTTATTAGCACAAACCCACAAAACATAGGGTTATATGAGCACTTAACTCTACAATTTTTAGGTGGCATTAATCGGGTTATAAACTTATAACTATTGCACATTGCATAATCAATTTTTAAAATTGTAAAAAAATTTACATTTCTATAATTCCAATTCTAGACGTTCTTTAAAAAAAATTGCCTTTTATTTCAAAGTTTAACCATTTAAATGTGATGGTAGCTCATAGCCTAACATAAAACTCAATTCTCTAACCCAAGAAAAAACTCAATTCTCTAACCCAAGAAAAAACTCAATTCTTAAGCCCAAGCCAACTAACTACATCAACTACCTTTACTAAAACTTCCGACATTATATTCCGTCAAGTTTGGGACCACCCAAATCATAAAGAGAAAAGGAAATGAATAAAGAAGACAGCTCTCTTCCCACTCCTCTTGCTTAGGTGGTGACAAAATAGATTCCCAACCAGCATATCAAGTTGGTTTGTAAAATTTTAAATTTAGGCGAATATGGGTAAAATGAGTAATGAGTCAAATGAGTAATTGAAACGTATGGATTGGGTGAATTGAGTTTGTGCACTGCATGAGCGGAGTTGGGCGGGGGCTGGAGAGGACTTCAGCCCCCGCCGAGATGAAATATATGGGAAAATCGAGAGTAAAATTTTCAAAGTATTTTTTCCAAACCCCTTTAATATAAATAAAATTTTGGAAAATTTTATTCTTGCATATATCAGCTCCCGCCACTGATGTTTCTGTCACCGTCACTGATATTTTCTGCCTCCGCCCTTGGTTGACCATTGGTTTATCCATATGGGTAAAAATCCGTGGGTTTACCCATGTGGGTTGGTATATAGATTTATATTGTTCAATATATGGATTGAAATCTGTGGGTTTACCCATATGTGTTGGCATAAAATTCCATATAGGTCAAGATATGAACCTATATAGGTTTATGTATAAATCCATATGGGTTTATATCTAGGTTGAAACCTGTAGGTTTACTATTTTTGATCCGTGAGTCGAATGATTTTTAACCAACAGGTTAAGCGGGTTTGTTGGTCAAAAACCACAACCCATCTTGACATAATATGGGACAAAATGAGTCATATCCATATTTTTTAATTACCCATATAACTAAACACATATTCAACACGTTCGCCCGTTTGCCACCCCTACCCCTATTCTTCATTTTCCCGCAAAAATACACCAACAATTCCATCAATTTGACTTGGATGACATCATTTCAACCCTAGTCTTCTTTTACATTATTAACTTGTTCCATCAACCAATAACAAATAGGGGAAAACAAAATCAAAGAAAATCATTTTATACATGGATGACATCATTTCAACCTTCTAAATGTAGTATTATTTTACATGAACATGTAAGAATTAACCAGCAAATAAGGAAAAATGAAATCAAAGACCAAATCTCCATGAACGTACAACAAAGAATCCTAGGCAATTGTGCATGCAAATGACTATTAATCTAACGTTATAAAGTCCGTGGCGTATTAATTATGTTAAAGTTGATAAATTTATTCTAATATCTTAATTAATGATGATATCAAAATATTTGAAATTTTAGTTTCAAACATCTGAAATTATTAGAAACCTCACTTAATGAATTTGTTTCTAACTAGTTTTTTTTTTACAGTGACGCGTGAAGTATGCCGACTTCATATTAGTGTAGTAAATGAGTTTAAATCGTATTTAGACTAACACTTCATCAAGAAAATGTATTAATATAAAATTGTGAAAAAATTACAATTTAGAAGATTTAAAATATAGGGTTGTTTGTATTTTTTCAAGTCAAACAATGTAAAGACCTATAAATTTTTGAGAAAATCTCATGCTAGACATTAAAATACCCAATTTTTTATATATGTTTTGAAGATGTACTTTTTAGTTAAAAAAGGATACCATTGTGGCATAATTTTGATACCCATTTTTTACCAGAAGGTATCCTTTTAATTGGGATATAAATGAAAAAAATGGGTATCTTTAAAGAACAAATTTAAATTCGGATACCAAATTGTGAATTTGAATTAAAAGTGGGTATCATTTTAGACAATTACTCATACATATTTTACAAAAGTTTAGAGGTCAAGTAAAAATTAATTCAAAGTTCAAAATAGACATCTAAAATATACAAATTGTGATGTGTGCATAAAACTCACGACCCTCTCATTTATATGGTGTTATGCATCAATAATGTAGCAGTCATCATGATTTCCATTTGAAGTGTAGGTTTGTATTTCCCATTATCAAATATTAGAAAAACAAATCAAAGAAGATCGCATGACTGCTATGTCTTCCTTTATACTAGTTTGATAATACCGCGCGTTGCGCGGTGAGCATGATAATAAATTTTAAAAGTACTGTAGGAATATTGCTACAATATAGGAATGTGAAAAGAGCTGTAATTGAAGTTACAAATGCACCAATTTCACATGTACCTGAAGCTCATAATTAACCGAGCTATCAAGTAAAGCAATGTACCACTCGAACTCTCACCTCTTGAACCCTCCACTGAAACCTTCACCTGTCGAATCGGCCAATGGAACCTGCACCTCTCGAACTAGTACCTCTCGAACTCTAATCTCGAACCAGGTCTCCAACCATGTGCGAATTCAAGAGGTGAAGGTTCAGGTGGAAAGTGTTCAAGTGAAGGGGTTTCCTGTGGAGGGGTTCAAGAGGAACTAATTCGAGAGGTGAAGGTTCAGTTTCAGGGGAAGGGGGGGGGGTAGTGATTCGAGAGGTGAAGGTTCATGTGCAAAGGTTGAAGTGGAGGGGTTCCAGTGGAAGGGTTCGAGAGATACTGATTTGAGAGGTGAAATTTCAGGTGGAGAGGGTTAAATTGGATGGGATCGAGAGGTACCGATTCGAGAGGTGAAGGTTCAGGTTGAGAGGCTTCAAGTGGAAGGGTTCTAGTGGAGGGGTTTGAGAGGTGAAGTTCAAGTGGAGAGAGATAAAGTGGAGGGATTTGAGAGGTACTGTGATTCGAGAAGTGAAGGTTCATTTGAACAATTCGAGAGGTAAAGGTTCCAGTAGAAGCTTAGACAGGTGAGATTTTGAGAAGAGGTTCGAGAGATACGGATTCGAGAGGTGAAGTTTCCATTTGAGAGTTCAAGAGGTGAGTGTTCCAGTTGAACCCTATTCACCTCTCGAACCCCTCCAATGGAACCCCTCCACTTGAACCCTCTGTACCTCAACCTTCACGTCTGGAATCGGTACCTCTCGAACCCTTCCAATGGAACTCCAAACCTTCACCTCTCGAATTGTCCAACGGAACCTTCACCTCTCGAGCCCCTCCAATGGAACCCCTAAGCTTCACCTCTCAAATTGTCCAATGGAACCTTCACCTCTCGAACCCACTAGCTCTCAAATTGTCCAATGGAGCCTTCACCTCTCGAACCCCCCACTAGAAGTCTCACCTCTCGAATCTCCACTGGAACCTTCACCTCTCGAACCTCCAATTGAACCTTCACCACTCAAATCCGTACCTCTCGAACCCCTCTACAGGAACCCCTAGACTTGAACCCTCTGTACCTCAACCTTCACCTCTAGAATCGGTACCTCTCGAACCCATCCAGTGGAACCCCTCCAGTGGAACCCTCTCCACTTGAACATTTACCTCTCGAACCCCTCCAATGGAACCCCCTAACCTTCACCTCTCAAATTCTCCAATGGAACCTTCACCTCTCGAACCATTACCTCTTGAACCCCCACTCGAACTCTCACCTCTCGAATCTGCACCGGAACCTTCACCTCTCAAACCTCCAATGGAACCTTCACCACTCGAATTCGTACCTCTCGAACCCTCCACTGGAACCTTCACCTCTTGAACCTCCACTCGAACCTTGACCTCTCGAACCTCCAATAGAACCTTGACCTCTCGAACCTCCAATTAAAACATTCACCTCTCGAACCTCCATTAGAATCTTCACCTCTCAAAACTCTAATAGAACCATCACCTCTCGAATGGGTACCTCTCGAACCCCTCCAATGGACCCCGACACTTGAACCCTCTGTACCTCAACCTTCACCTATCAAATCGGTACCTCTCGAACCCTCCACTTGAACCCTCTGCGCCCCAACCTTCACCACTGGAATCCGTACCTCTCGAACCCTCTGCTCGAACCCACTACCTCTCGAACCCTCCACTGGAACCTTCACCTCTCGAACCTCCAATAGAACCTTCACCTCTCGAACCCCTCCTATGGAACCCCAAACCTTCACCTCTCGGATCAATACCACTCAAACCCTTACCTCTCGAACCGACTTCCTCTCGAATTGTCCAATGGAACATTCACCTCTCGAACCCATACCTCTCAAACATGTACCACTCCAACCCACTACCTCTCAAATTGTCCAATGAAACCTTCACCTCTCGAACCCATACCTCTGGAACCTACACCACTCAAACCCATTACCTCTCAAATTGTCCAATGGAACCTTGCACTCGAACCCACTACCTCTCAAATCTCTCCACTTAAACCCTCTGCACCTCAACCTTCACAACTTGAATCCGTACCACTCGAACCCTTTGCTCGAACCCACTACCTCTCGAACTCTCCAATAGAACCTTCACCTCTCGAACCTCCAATAGAACCTTCACCTCTCGAACCCCTCCAATGGTACCCCTCCACTTGAACCCTCTCCACCTTAACCTTCACCTCTCAAATCAGTACCTCTCGAACTCCTCCAATGGAACACGTAACCTTCACCTCTCGAACCCACTTCCTCTCAAATTGTCCAATGGAACATTCACTTCTCAAACCTGTACCTCTCAAACTTGTACCACTCGAACCCTCTACCTCTCGAATTGTCCAATGGAACATTCACCTCTCGAACCCGTACCTCTCAAACCTGTACCACTTGAACCCACTACCTCTCAAATTTTCCAATGGAACCCTTCACTCAAACCCACCACCCCTCGAATCAATACCTCTCGGAACCTTCACCTCTCGAACCTCTAATAGAACCTTCGCCTCTCGAATTTGTACCTCTCGAACCCCTCCAATGGAACCCCTCCACTTGAACCCTCTCCAACTGAACCTTCACCTCTCAAATCAGTACCCCTCCACTGGAACCCCTTTACTTGAACCTCTTCACCTGAACCATCACCTCTCGAACCCCTCCAACGGACCCCACCACTTGAACCCTCTGTACCTCAACCTTCACCTCTCGAATCAGTACCTCTCGAACCCCTACAATGGAACCCCTAACCTTCACCTCTCAAACTGTCCAATGGAACCTTCACCTCTCGAACCATTGCCTCTCGAATCTCCACCGGAACCTTCACCTCTCGAACCTCCAATGGAACCTTTACCCCTAGAATATGTACCCCTTCAATGGACCCCGCCACTTGAACCCTCTGTACCTCAACCTTCACCTCTCGAACTCTTCAAGGGAACCCATCCACTTGAACCCTCTGCACCACAACCTTCACCTCTCGAATGTGTACCTCTCGAACCCCTCCAATGGAACCCCTAACCTTCACCTCTCGAATTGTCCAATGGAACCTTCACCTCTCGAATTGTCCAATGGAACCTTCACCTTTCGAATTATCCAATGAAACCTTGACCTCTTGAACTGTCTAATGGAAACTTCACCTCTCGAACCAGTACCACTCGAACCCACTACCTCTCGAACCCACTACCTCTTGAATTGTCCAATGGAACCTTCACCTCTCGAACCATTACCTCTCGAACCCCCTACTCAAACTCTCACCTCTCGAAACTCCACTGGAACCTTCACCTCTCGAACCTCCAATGGAACCTTCACCACTCGAATCCGTACCTCCACTGGATCCCCTGAACCCTCTGTACCTCAACCTTCACCTCTCGAATCGGTACCTCTCGAACCCCTCCAATGGAACCCCTCCACTTGAACCTTCACCTCTTGAATGGGTACCTCCCGAACCCCTCCAATGGAACCCCTAACATTCACCTCTCAAACTCGTACCTCTCGAACCAGTACCACTTGAACCTACTACCTCTCGAAACGTCCAATGGTATATTATTATTTTTTAAAAAAATTAAAAAGCCTAATATGACGTCGTTTTAGCCAGCCACTTGACAGCACCTGTAGACGCACATGGTTAGGCAGCCAATTTTTTTTAAATGCCGAAAACAACATCATTTTTGGGCAGCCACTTGACATGACCTACATGGTTAGGTAGCCACGTGCGTGAACATGTGCATGGGAATTTACCATTCTACCCCTGACAATGGTTTGTGTCAACCATGCGGTTGGCAGGATTTCTTTTAAAAAGTACCCTAATGGAACCCCTAACCTTCACCTCTCGAATTGTCCAATGGAACCTTCACCTCTCGAATTGTCCAATGGAACATTCACCTCTCGAATTGTCCAATGCCAAAATTTTCATTTCACCGGTTTTTGAGATTTTTAGCACCGGTAAAAACCGGTGCTAATTTAACACTGGTTTTTGTAATTTTTAGCAGCGGTTTTTTAATCGGTGTTAGTTTAACACCAGTTTTCATCATTTTTAGCACCAATTTTTTGGTCGTTGTTAAATTAACACCGGTTATTAGAAAAAAAATGGTGTTACAATTACAAAAATTGGTGTAAAATCTAAACCGGTTTGAAAACCAGTGCTAACAAAAAAATGGTGCTATTACAATTCTCGCACCGGTTTTAATAACCGGTGCTAAAAAATCGGTGCTAGAGGGTGGTTTCTGTGGTAGTGCATTTTACACAATTTCTCATACATATTGTACAAAAGTTTAGAGGTCAAGTAAAAATTAATTAAAAGTTAAAAATAAACATCTACAATTTACAAATTGTGATGTGTTCACAAAACTCACGACCCTTTCATTTTTATGGTGTTTTGCATCAATAATGTAGCAGTCATCATGATTTCCATTTGAAGTGCAGGTTTGTATTTACTTGTTGAATACCCCATTATCAAATATTAGAAAAAAATCAAAGAAGATCGCATGACTGCTATCACTTCCTTTATATTAACTCACAGCTTTTCTTTACAAACACCAACTTTCACCCTCTCCTCATTTCATCTCACACACATACACACATTTCTCTCTTGCTCTCCAAAATGAGCGGCATTTTTTGTTCGTCTTGCAAGTTGGATTTTCCTACTCATGATGCGCTGAGCAAGCACAAACAGAAGAATCACCCGAGGTCCGAGATGAATCAGCCAAAGAAAAACTTATATCCTGCTAATGGAGGAAAAGGCAGTTTTTCTTTGGCTGACTCATCTCGGACCTAGGGTGATCCTTCTCTTGTGCTTGCTCATGCTTTTGTTCTTGTTAACTTGTGCGTATGCAGGTGATCATTTTTCTTTCTATTCTTGTTTTTTATGCTTATGAAATCACTGAAAGTTTTCTTCTGTGTTTTGGTTTGGTAGGATGGATATTGAAGACGTGAATTGAAGAAGCACAAAGATATGGAGAAGATGTTCACTTCGCCTTATTCCTTGTTCCCTCAATAATTCAATTCGCCTTAATAATTCCTGTTAATTTGACATATTGCTATGTTGTTTATATTCGGTGTTTAGGGTTTGTGTAATATTGACGTTGTTGGGATCGATTAACCTATTTTCATCTAGTCTGAGTTTTATTCTGCATTACGTTTTCATAACCTGTTAGAATATTTAGTGCATCAATTCACCAAGCTCAAAGAATGTTAAAGTTACAGATTCGTTAGCAACAACGTGAGAGGAAAATTTTCGTAGTGAGTGCTATAAAGATTGGGTTTTACCGGAGATACTGCGACCTGCTCGGAGTTGGTACAATATTTTATCTAGTACTAGAACTCTACTTACAGGAAGTAGAAAGCATAACCTAGTACTAGTTCATGCACCAGTTCATGCTCGATTGGTCCTCACAATATCTTGGACTCATCATCATCGTATCAATTACAAATGCATCCTCTTATGCTCCATCATCACATCAATTACAAAGGCATCCTTTTGTCAGCACAACCGCAGAGAATTTATGCGGAAAAAATTGATCTCAGCCTTTTGGTCGATTAGTTTTTCTATTTCGTACACTATCATCCATTACAAATAAAAACAATATGTTTATGTTCGTAGTAGTTTTTGTATACACTTATAGAAGTTCTCACCAAATTCAGGAAATTGTAAAATTCAGCCAAACTTTAGTCGACACGGGGTCACTAGTGGAGAAGTGTTGATTAAATGCATGTAGGCAAAGGAGATTTTTTATTAGGATCTGAATCAAGTTCCAAACTCGGAATTTCCTTCCAAGTCCCGCCTTTCATTTTAAAGGCGGTTTGAAATCGATCAACAAAAACATTATCAACAACAACAAAAAGTGTGTCAGTATCATGAAGAAGAGATTAAATGGCAGGAACTCTTCAGATAATAAGCATAAGAGTTTTTGTCCACCAAATTCAACTTCATGATTACTTGAAAGTTGGTAGGAACCAACAACCGTACAATTGCTTTTCGGATACATAATAAACATCTATCACTGAATCCTCCTGATCATCACATGCGTGAAATTTCTCCAGATTTAGTGAGTAGTATACGATGGAGACTTGATAAAATCGTGGAATGTAAATCCTGTTCCCAACTTCAGGGGATTCAGCTTTCGTGACAAAACTTGATGTATTTGACACATATAAATTGTTGTTTTTCAAATCCTTCACTTCTTCCCAAATCGTTTCTCATTCTTTGAACCGAAAAACTCTCACCCATTTCCATTCGATGCCTAGATGGATAGAGAGAAGATCTCCTTCACATTCAACCAACAGAATATTCTGTAAGGAGTTGCGATCGCTCGGCTGGTTCAGGCGATGTGTCCTTAAACGTCTTTCTTCCTTTGAGAAGTATACGAGATTTGCATCTTCAACCAAAAGGTAATAAAATTCTCCTACACAAACAACATTGGCATTCGATTGTCGCACAGTGGACTTGGATTCCTCATGTTCTTCGGCCAAAGTTTGTCCCTCCAATTCCAGTTCACTTTCACTCCCTTCAGTAGCGGTGAAATAGTAATCTCTATAGTATTCAAGTGTCACTAACAACTTGGCTACCGGCCATGACTAGATGTTCAAACATGGGCTATTTGGGTAAGCAGATTGTGTACTATGTTAAGGGATTGTACACCCACAATCTCAATCTGCATTCATTTCCATCCTCCTCTTCGAACACAATCGGATACATCAATATCCTCCCATCTGAAGAATAACACATACTTGAATCCTTGTTCAAGGTTTCAAGCATCAATGTATAGTACTTATTACTCGAAACAGGATCCACCATAGAATAAACAACTTTGTGCAGCAAAGAAGGGGCCATCAGCCCCGGTCTGTTAATATCAATGTGACCTAATACACTCCTCCACTCCTTTTCATGGCCTATAGAAAGACAACATTTGCTGGCTGCTCGAAAACTCAGGTAATCCACCAGATTGATCAGATGTGAGCAGATAATTCTAAGGATCTCAACAGGAAGATCACACAACACCGTCTCATGATTTTCAACATGATACTCGTTGGATACTAACATTTCATCACTACCATTTCTTCTTACAACGAGATCTTATACGCCATCTCCTGCATTACAATAGTCCTCCTTAGCCTTTTGGAGTGCTCGTGTCCAATACGGCTGGGACGCGTTGTCAGGAGTTATGAGCAAAGAAACCTTAAGCTTCTTTAGTTGTATGTGATAAGTGTATAGGAATTGTTTGTGTGCATCATCATTATCATCAAAGAAACCAGTGAAGTAAACCCGATTTCCCACCTGCCTTGAATCAGCAGAGGAAATCGGGCATGAGATAGCTTGAGCGCCACTAATGAAGAATGCTAACTTCAAGGCTATAACGCCATCTATTTCATTTCAAACTTGACTCAATATCATCCTTGTCATGAACATGTCACCACAACAGGCCACCAAATGCTCTATAGAATACGGGCTCCCACCAGCAAGATAATAATTAGAGTCCAAAGTCTTAGCTTTAATTTGTCTCGTAACCAGCGGTTTGACGATCTCAGTCTTGATAGAAAACTGAGTGTATGAAGAGAACGTAAATATGGTATCACCATCACATGCAACAAGGTTGATAGAATGATTTGGGGTAAGGAATTGTATTATTGATGACTGAATGCATAGAGAGTACAATAAAGGTGTAATAAAGAAATAACTCTAATCATAATAAATCATAATCAGAAATATGATTTATTCTAACACACACCCCCTCCTCAAGCGAAGTGTCAGATGCTCTCCGACGCACAGCTTGGACCTAAAAAATTTGAACAACGGACGAGAGAGCCCCTTGGTGAAGATGTTCGCAATCTGAAGAGAAGTTGGAACATAAGCAACGCACTGCTTTCCAGATGTCACTAACTCACAAACAAAATGGTAGTCAATGTCGATGTGCTTCGCCCGCTTGTGCCCCACCGGATTCTGAACCAAAAAGATAGCACTGCTATTGTCGCATAACAGCAGTGGAGAACCAGAAAGCAAAACCCGAAGATGACAAAACAAATGAGTGAGCCATACCACTTATGAAGCAGTGTTGACTAGAGCATGGTATTCAAACCCAGTGCTAGAGTGAGAAACAATAGGCTATTTCTTGGCACCCTAAGAAACCAGATTCCCACCAAGATAAACTGCATAACTATAAGTGGACCGACGAGTCTCCAAACAGTGGGCCTAGTAAGCATCAGAGTACCCTAACACCTCAGGAGTACTAGTAGAACGAAAGGTAAGACCAAAATGAAGAGTGCTACGAATATATCGCAAAATCCGTGTCACTACAGCGAAATGGTTATCTCTGGGATCCTGAAGATACTGACTCACCCTGTTGACCAAGAATGCCAAATCCGGGCGAGAGATGGTGAGATACTAGAGAGCACCAATAAGAGAACGATAAAGAATATGATCCTGGAACGGATGACTGATAGAGCTATGGAGCTGAGAATCGGCGACAAATGGGGTAGAAACAGGTGCCACATCAGACATACTGGCCCGATTCAAAATATCACAAGCATAATTTTCTTGGCCAAGTAGTAACTCTGAAGAGATAGGCGAAACTTCAAGACCAAGAATGTAATGAAGAGCACGAAGATCCTTGATTGCAAACTCTCTGTGTGTCCGATCGACAAACTGGCAAAGAGGAGTCGAGTCATTTCCTATAAGAATGATATTGTCCACATACACAAGTAGGTATATTAACAACGACCCTCTCGAGAGGAAAAATAAAAACGTATCGGCTGAGCTGCACTGAAAACCAAGTTGTGTCAGATAACTGCTGAAACGCTAGAACCAAGCCCGGGGAGCCTGCTTAAGACCATAAATGACCTTTTGCAAGCAACAAATATAGTTTTGATTAGCAGAATCCTGATAACCAACAGGCTGCTTCATGTAAACTGGAACATCATGAACACCATTAAGGAAAGCATTCTTGGAACACATGGTGGCTATGGCGAGGACCATCCTAACAGTGGAGGCTTTGACCACAGGATTGAAAGTGTGGTAAAAATCAAAACCCAAAATCTGCAAGAAATCCTGCGCCACAAATCTAGCTTTGTGATGCTCAATAGTTTCATATGGTCGATACTTGAGCCTATACACCCATTTGGAGCCAACAACGTTGACATCTGAAAGTCGAGGCACCAAGTTCCAAGTGTGCTAACCATGAAGAGAGGTCATCTCATCATCCATGGCTAAAACCAAGGCTGGATCCTGAAGGGCAGAGTGATAATCAGTGGGCTCTGCTTGAGAAAGGAGTGCAATAGTGAGCAATAATATCTTAATAATTTCGGCGCTGAATGGCACAATAGAAGGCCGAGTAGCCATCCGATGTGTACGAGGATGTGGTGGCGAAGCTAGGGGAATCAAACCGACTGATGACGGCAATGAAGACCGATCAGAGCTGACCGGAGAGTGAACTTTGGAAGATGTTGGAGAAAGGACGGTCGAGACTGGCTGAGGCGTAGGGACCGATGGCTGAGGCATGGTGGCCGGCGGCTGAGATGTGATGGCCGGCGGCTGAGGAGCTGGGTCTGGGTTGGCCATCTAGATGGAGCATGGGGGTGAAGGGGGGGTGGCTAGAACGGGCACATGCATGGTGACCCCAATCGATGAAATAACAGCTCCATCAAAAAATGGCAAAATCTCCAGATCTAAAACAGAACGACTGTCCGCGGAAGATGAGACATGAGGGAATAAAGTTTCATCAAAACGAATGTGGCGAAGAGACATAGATGCACCCAGAAGTTGGGTCAAGGCAAAGGAAGCCCTTGTGACGAGGGTTGTAGCCAATAAAACCACATGGAATGGATCGCGGTGCAAACTTATCAGTAGCAGTGGCACCCAGACATGGAAATGCACGAAAGCCAAATGGGTGAAAGAGGGTATAATCAGGCACATGACCAAAAACAACCTCAAAAGGTGATTTTCCACAAAGAACTAAACTAGGCAGATAGTTAATGATGTAAACCGTGGAGGAGAAAGCTGCTTCCGCTCAGCTCGGCCATTCTGAGCAGGTGTATATGGCGATGACATCTAATGATGAATGCCACATGATATGAAGTGAGCCTGAAGTCGGTGATTAGTAAACTCTGTGCCACTATCATTCTGAAAAATTTGAACCCGAGCAGAAAATTGGGTCTCAGCAAATTTCTAAAACAGGATAAATAGAAGTCTGACTTATACCGCATCGGGAGAAACCATGTGAATCACAAAAAATCATCAATGAAAATGGCATAATAAGAAAAACTACATGCCGATAAAACAGGGGCTGGTTCCCACAAATCACAATGCACCTTATCCAAAAAACCAGTAGCGCGCTTGTCACTAGTAGAAAAGGGTAACCGACTACTCTTGGTAATCTGACAAGGAGAGCAACTAATAGATTCCAGCATAGCGGAAGTGATAGTAATATGGCCCCTTCGACTTAACAACTGAATAGTATCATAAGACACATGACCGAGGCGAGAGTGCCACTACTCAAAAGAAGCCTGAAGCTTTCAAGAGCGTAATTCACCTAAAAAGCTGGAATCACCAGTCTTAAGAAAATAAAGACCTGAAGTATGACGGCATTTACTAATTATCTTCCATGTATGCTTGTTCTCAATGGAAAATGCGTTGGCATCAAATATATCACGGACAGATAAATCATGAGTAAGCTTGCTAATGGATAATAAACTTCTAGTAATCTTAGGGACTATAAGGACATCATTAACAGAGAAACCAGAGAAATGATACTGACCGATGTGAGAAATAGATAATGATTCACCATTTCCAACAAGAAGAAAATCAAAACCACGATAACATTGTACCTTATCAAGATGACTGGTGTGAGTAGTGATGTGAGATGTAGCAGTTCAATCAACGATCCACTGATTTGATGAAGGATGACAATTGGGACCATTCAAACTGGCATGAAACAAAACTTTATGCGCAATCCAATTAGTGGTGCAATCTTCCCGAGATAAATGCACAAAATAAACCATAACAAGAAAATGGCCGGAAAATATGTGTGTGATTCAATGTGCCAAAAGAAGGCTAAAAAATATGCTCAGAGTTGACAGGCGCGTGCGAAGATGCGCAGAAGATGCTTCTGAGTCGCCAGGCGCATGAATTCAAGAGCGGAATAATGTAGGTGTGGATCCGTAACACACGCGCGTGGCTGCACGTACTTCTGGAAAGAGTTGTGATGCGTGAATCTGGCTGTGACTCACTTTGGCCGAGATGCGATGAGTGATATCAAAGAAGACAATCGAACTTGAAGATGATGAATCTGATGAGATGGAAATGAAGATGCTGTCGCTACCAGAAACAAAGCTGCAATCGAAAGAAGAGCCTAATTCCGGATGCGACGAGTGCGACCGGAGAAGACAATCGAACTTGAAGAAAATGGATCTGACAAGATGGAAATGAAGTCACTGCCACTGCCAAAAATGAAGCCGATGCCAGAAGAAGAGCCTAATGCCCGAGAAGACATGAATGTTGGTGAAATTTGTTTCCGTCAGAGGTGAAGTTTGAATGCCGGTGGGAGGGTTCCGTTGTCAGATACGAACGCTGGAAGTTTCAGGAAATTGACCGGTAATTGGCGGAATCAGGTGCCTTGGTCGGCCGGAAAAATAAAATAAAATAAAACAAAAATTTATGATTTATGATTCAGGATTAGAACTTGCTCTAATACCATGATAGAATGATTTTCCATAAGGAAATGTATTATTGATGGCTGAATATATAGAGAGTACAATAAAGGTGTATTAAGGAAAGAACTCTAATCATAATAAATCATAATCTAATCAGAAATCTGATTTATTCTAACAAAGGTGACAATAATAACTATTTGAATCCTCATAGTCCTAATGTGTCCAAGTCTGATCACCGTCGCCATTGACATAGCAAAATAGATTGGCTCGAGGATTATTCATCCATAGTAAAATCACGCAGTCGGGATGATCGGGTGTCTTCAAAAAAAAGTGATGAATGCATTATGTAGAATCTATGTCTAAGAGTAGTGGTAGATCAATTGAGTGCAGTGTTACAGGATTCCAAAGGTGCAATTGAATGGATGAAACCAATAAGATTAACCATTCGGGATGATTGGTTTTCTTTAAAACTGGTGTTCCGATCATGGATTCAGAGATTGTTCTTGTAAAACTGGTTCTCATTACAGACACCACGTCCCAGAATACCTGGTTTTCGTACTTTTTACAATGAACAAACACAAGCGGAGGTGGTCTCCGTACCTCCCAAAGTTAATACTATTAAGCCATAATGCTTCTTATCTACAATTAAGTAAATAAGGGCAAGTCGGGGTCGTCAGGACAACAATTAGGAAAACAAGATAACTATGCTAATCATGCAATACAACTAAAGATACGATGCAAATGATATTTAACGGAGCCTTGGGGGCAAAACCGACTTCCACTTCCAAACTTCCTATAGCTCATGGATTCATTCACTCATTCAATTACATTTATTGTCTATGGGGAATGTTATCACTTCTCATTCAAAGATCAACATCCATTCCTCCTTAAGAGTAGTTTGCAAAGACAAACAACGACCATTTGCAAACTTCATTGATGATCACTAAAGACAAACAATATCATGGGAGTATTTCATCAATGGCATTTCACCCAAAGGACCATAGGTTTGATAACAAGAAGTATTCTACCAAAGACATAGTCATTTAACCAAAAAAAGCATTCATTAGGCTAAACTTAGAACAAACAACATTCATGGTTCAACCTTTCTTTGCATCTATATGACAAATATGAAAATAATCCACATTAACATACTCATCTAGCAAGAGTTACCACACATTATACACAAGAAGTTCTAAATCCATGCTTTTGGATTTCATATCAAATGAGTTAAGAAATTTGCAACTTTCCTAACACTCTAACATTTCAATCTTGCAAACATTTCATAAACTCAAACAACCCATGATATAAATGAGGTAAAACACAACATTAATGGAATAATAAATATTCTCTAATAAATGTTCATAAATGAGAAAATATAGAATCTTACTACATAAGTTTGGAAGCTTCAATCAATTGCTCCCAAGAACTAGATTTAGCTACAAAGTTCATACTACTTAATGCTAACAGACCACATAATACAAGAGAATTTAAAGATGAAAAATAATAGAAACTAGGGCTAGAACGATACCAAAAATGCAGGAAGAAGATATGTGAATAAGAGGAAAAAGAGTGCTATTTATATTACAAAAAGGATAAGGTTAGGTTCTGGCCACCCGTTGGTCGCGACTCGCGACGGGCGCCCGAACTTAACCTTGTTTTCTTTTATTCTTCTTGTGGTGAACACCTATCTTCACAGTGATTCCTATCATTTTCCAAGTCTTCAACTCTTTGAAGAAAGTCTTCAAAAATGGCCTTCAACGGCCTCCGGTCTTCAAGTCTTCATGTCTTCGAAGCAAGTTTTCAAAGTCATCGAAAAGTGATCCTTTAATGACCTCCGGTCTTCAAGCCTTCATGCTCTTCCTTTGTCATGCAAAATCCACTTAGAAGAGGTAAAAGAGCGTAAAGTTGCTCTTACCTCTCCTAAGATAATTTCAAGTTAAACACAAACTCTTGATAATAAAAGAGTACAAAAGTGACCCCAAAAAGTACTAAATTATGCACATAAAATGGACATATCAAGCTGCGGGTATGCTACATTCTCCATGTTTTTTAAACCCGCAAGCCTATTCGATCGAGGATTTATGTTTATAATGTGTTAGTGGTCCTGCATATTTTTATTTTATAGACATTGTAATGTACATATGATCCAATTCCCAATAGTAAAAGGTTTCCTAATCAACCAATATACTGTACCCATAGACCATAGGATTTTCTTTATATTTTTAATTAATTATATTGACATATGTAAATTCAAAAGAGTTGCAAGTAAATATTTTATTGGCAATTTTGTGTGAATTAATTTTGAACAGTAAATCAGACCATGTTGGAACATGCTGGTGCAGCAGAGCTACGCCAAAGTTTTTATGGAAATCAAAGTCAGAATATTGCAGTAGTTTGGTATAAATGGAATTCGTATATCTGACTATATATATCAGGCATGTGAAGCATAATTGGTTTATGGAAAATCTCTACTTATATGGAGAAGATTTATTCGAATATATGGGATAGAATGAGATAAGGTAAATCACTTTATTTATGGGATTTGGATATGCTTCAAGAATCAGATTTGGAATAGGAATATTGTGGAGATAATCAAGGAGTATTCAAGTCTGATTCGTGGATATAAATTGGGGACAAACACGGCTGCATACTCACGGATTTAACAGAGCAAAAATCTGCACACAGGTTTTTGAGACTTTCGAGAAGTTGCAAAGAGTCAGAACACTGTGTTCCAACACACCTGACCTGCCGCACTAAGTTCAGAATCGTAAACCTTTCCTCGGGAGGAGGAGATCCTGCATCGACGGAGTTCGAGATAAGAGAGAGTCTGATCAAGGCGGATCGGTAGCTAGGGGAGCTAGCAGAGTTCACACGTTATAGTTAGTAAAGATAAGTATTTTGTAAATTGTACTCTGTACTGTATCTTTCTAATTAGTGGATTCATTCTGAACTGGGCCAGGCCCCGCAGATGTAGGTGGATTTCACCAAACTGCGTAACCAAGTCGTGTGTCTTTTACGTATTACGTTATTATGCACTTGGTTAAACTAGTCATGTTGGAGCACACTAGTAAAGACTAGAAGAATTGGTAAAACTAAATTTCAATTGGTATCAGAGCTGAGTCACTTATCGTTCCCTTGGTTGTTTCAAGGAAAGTAAGATCCAGTTTTATCAGAGCATCAGTCTCTCGACCACCCCTACTAGAAGGCAGCAACTACAACTATTGGAAGGCACGCATGAGGGTCTTCATCAATTCGCTGGATGAACTAGCATGGTTTTATGTTGAGAATGAATGAAGTCATCCTACAGAAGATGCTGATACAAGTTCTAAGGCGGTAGAAGGGGAGTCAAGTCAAAGGAGTCAGAAACCCAAAGACAAGTCTAGATGGACTCCAGATGACCTTAAAGAATCTCTGGCAAATTCAAAAGCACTTAATGCGATCTTCACTGCTGTTGATGAAAATCAGTTCAAGCTTATTTCTACGTGTCACCAAGCAAAGAAAGCATGGGATATTCTACAGACTGTTCACGAAGGAACCAGTCGTGTGCGTGAATCAAAACTACATATGCTGGCTACCAAATTTGAAGAACTCAAAATGGAGGAGGACGATACTATTGCTACATTCAATGGAAAACTCAGGGATATCTCTAACATGGCTTATGAACTTGGAAAGGTGTACAAAGAAACTAAGCTGGTGAAAAAGACCTTGCGATCTCTTCCCAAAAGGTTTGCAATCAAAGTAGCAGCAATAGAGGAAGCAAGAGACATGGCCACTATGAGTCTAGATGAACTAATGGGCTCATAACAAACATATGAGATGACATTCCAGCAACCTATAAAAAGAGTCTCCAAGGAATTGGCGTTCAAAGCTTCTCCAGCTAAAGAAAGACACGAGTCTGACAGCGATGATGAGATTGAAAAACTGGCACTCATCACAAAGAATTTCTCAAGAATGCTAAAGAAAGTGGTCAACAAGAAACCTCAAGAAAGGTTTGGCGGAAACAGACAAAAACAACAAGATTCGAGTAATAATCGTGGAATGAGATTTGAACAAGGGAGTATGCAGTTCAGGAGAAATCAGAACAACGAACCAAAACAGTCTGGACGAATTCAATGTAGAGAGTGTGAAGGATATGGTCATATACAGGCTGAATGTGCTAACACTCGCAAGAAACAAGGAAAATCTTATGTCACCTCTTGGAGTGAAGATGAAGATGATGAAAGAGACGAAGAGGAACTTACCAGTAATTATGTAGCCTTTGGAGCAAATGTCCATGATATGTCAGAGGATCAGTGTTCCAACACACTGAACAAAGGTAAAGTTATATGTTCCAACACTGATCTGGACGAGACACACAGCGATGATGATGATAATCTGTCTGTAAGTGATGAAGAAATCTATAGCACATATGAACAAATGTATGCCAAGTAGCTGACAGGAACAAAGAGCTGAATGAAGAGAAAAGAAAGCTAATGGAAAGCGAACAAGAATTACGATCCACGGTTGCAAATCTTGAAACACGTAATGAAGAACTGAACAAGAAACTGTTAGCTGCAGTCAAGAGGGCCGAGATGTCTGAAGCAACTATCTTTAAACTAAATTCCAGAAAGGCAAAGCTTGATGATATTATGGATATGGGAAGAAACTTTGGTGATAGACATGGGATTGGATACGAGAAAGAATCCAAGACTGAATTTCATGAAAAACCAGTAACTCTCAAAGCTAGGATCCGAGAAGTAAAATGGAAGTATGGGATACCGTATCAAAGAAAGACACTCATCTGCAGATATTGTACGTTCCAAGGATATGCTGAACAACAGTGCAAAAGACTGATCAGAGATCAAATGACAGGAAGACAACTTCTACTATGTTCCAACACAGGCGATACTCAAACGGGAAAAATGATCAGAAAGATATGGGTTGTTAAAAAATACAGTACGTGTCTGGTGGCACACACTTCTCTAACATCCTATTCCAGTGATTCGTGGTACTTTGATATCGGTTGTTCTCGCCACATAACTGGCACTCCAAAATACCTCACGAACATTACTCCGTATGATGGCGGATATGTAACCTTTGGTGATGGAAAGAGAAGCAGAGTAATTGGCAAAGGCGAACTAAAAATTGAAGGCTTTCCAGTATTCACAAGTGTATTATTTGTTGAAGATTTAAAGGCAAACTTGCTAAGTATAAGCCAGCTGTGTGACGACAATATGGTAGTGGAATTTTAGAAGGACAAATGTATAGTGAAGCATGGAGAAAACAAGGTTCTTTCTGGAACAAGATCAGCAGATAATTGCTATCTGCTAGAACAAGGAGTTCAATGTATGATTTCCAAGCAGGATGAAGGAATTCTTTAGCACAGAAAGCTCGGCCACATCAACTATAAAACACTGGTGAAAATCGCAAATGTAAAAGATGTATGAGGAATGCCTACCTTAACCAGCAAGGATGGAGTTGTATGTGGGCCATGTCAACAAGGTAAATAAATTCAATCTCCTCACTCTTCAGTTCAGTATATCACTACATCTAGAAATCTGGAATTATTGCATATGGATTTGATGGGTCCGGTTAATACACCTAGCATAGGTGGAAAGAAATATATTTTTGTATATGTTGATGACTTCTCCAGATTTACATGGGTAGCATTCTTGAAAGAAAAATATGATACGATAGAAGTATTTAGAAGCCTTGTAGTGAAGTTACAAACTGAAAAGGGAAGTCCAGTAGGAAAGATAATCCGAATTCGAAGTGATCATGGTAGAGAGTTTGAAAATGAACAATTCAGTTCCTTCTACAATGAGCTAGGAATCCAACACGAGTTCTCGGCTCCTATCACCCCTCAACAGAACATCGTCGTTGGCAGAAAAAAATGTTCACAAGAAATGGTGGGCAGAAGCGATCAATACAGCTGTTATACAATCAATAGAGTGTATCTTCGACCATTCACTAGCAAGACATCCTATGAGATCTGGAAGGGCAGGAAACCAAATGTCTCATATTTTCATGTGTTCGGAAGCACTTGCTATATTCTCAGAGATAGAGAACAGTTGGCAAAATTTGATAATTGGAGTGATCTAGGAACGTTTCTCGGGTATTCCATCAACAGCCGTGCCTATAGAGTCTTTAATCATCGAACCAACACTCTCATGGAATCCATAAATGTTATTGTGGATGATTCAGAAAAGGAACAACATCCAGAAGGTGTAGAGGAAGAATCTGCCAACACTCATGTTCCAACACAGTCTCAAAGTTCAGACAAAGAAAAGCCATCAGTTGACCTTCACCAACGTGCTGAACCAAATGAGCAACAGGATCCTAACTCTGCCGAAGCGGACCATGTTGGAACACAGTCCCCTACTACTGACGACCATGTTCCAACACACGACCAACCTGGTTCCACCATGAGAAGTACTCGATCAGTGCCTCGAGTTGATTATCGACGACTGGCTGGACTACACTGTTTTGTTTCTCTAATTGAACCCAAGAACTATAAAGAAGTCTTACTTGATGAGTATTGGATTGCTGCAATGCAAGATGAACTCGGTCAGTTTACAAGGAATGATGTTTGGTATCTTACTCCCCGCCCCAAAGGCATTAATGTTATTGGTACGAAGTGGATCTTCAAGAATAAATCAGATGCAGATGGATTAGTCACCCGCAACAAAGCAAGACTTGTTGCTCAAGGCTATACACAAGTGGAAGGTGTTGATTTTGATGAAACCTTTGCGCCAGTTGCCAGGTTAGAATCCATTCGAATTCTACTAGCTATTGCTTGCTCTATGAATTTTACTTTGTATCAAATGGATGTCAAAAGTGCTTTTTTAAATGGAGTGGTGAATGAAGAAGTATATGTGGAACAACCAAAAGGTTTTGAAGATCCTCATTATCCACAACATGTATATCGTCTAAAAAAGGCGCTGTATGGACTCAAGCAAGCACCCAGGGCATGGTATGAATGACTTACTACCTTTCTTCTTCAGAAAGGTTATCGTCGAGGGGGAGTAGATCGCACCTTGTTCGTGCTTGACAAAGCTTCAAGGTTTCTGATTGCTCAAATATATGTTGATGATATAGTGTTTGGTTCTACCTCACAATCTATGGTACATGAGTTTGTCACCACTATGCAATCTGAATTTGAAATGAGCATGGTTAGAGAGCTAACTTACTTTCTTGGACTGCAAGTCAAACAAGGACAGAATGGCCTATTCATAAATCAAAGTAAGTATGCCTTGAATTTGGTTAAAAAATTCAGACTCAGTAGTGCTCGATCAGTTCGAACTCCTATGGGAGTGTCTGATAAACTGGTGAAGGATGAAAAAGGAGTTTCTATCGATCAAAAGTTATATAGAGGCATGATTGGAAGTCTATTGTATCTCACTGCTAGCAGACCAGATATATGTTTCAGTGTTGGAATATGTGCGAGGTTTCAAGCTGATCCTAAGGAATCTCATCTCACTGCAGTTAAAAGAGTTATTCGATATGTAAGTGGGACTTCTGAGTATGGTGTTTGGTATTCTAAGAGTCAAGACTCAGAGTTAGTTGGGTATAGTGATTCTGATTGGGCTGGTAATGCTGGTGATTGCAAAAGTACCACAGGTGGCTGTTTCTTTATTGGAACAAATTTGGTGTCTTGGTATAGCAAGAAACAGAATTCGATTTCTCTATCTACTGCAGAAGCGGAGTATCTTGCAGCAGGGAGTTGTTGTGCACAACTATTATGGATGAAACAAATGTTGAAAGACTATGGAATTCATCAAGGCCCTTTGAAGATTCTATGTGACAACACAAGTGCTATTGATATTTCAAAGAATCCAGTTTAGCACTCAAGAACCAAACATATTGATATAAGGCATCATTTTATAAGAGATTTGGTGGAAAGAAAAGAAGTGGAAGTAGTCTATGTTCCAACATACGAGCAATTTGCAGATATATTTACAAAGCCGTTGGATGCCACCACTTTTGAGAGTCTTCGACAACACTTAGGTGTTTGTTAAATCTAAGGTAATTTGTACCTTAATTACTCTGTTTGTAAATATTTCTTTTGGTAATTTTCATTTTATAAAAATTAGAAAAGAAAAAAAATATGGAAGGAAGCAAAGGCTTACAGAGATAGGAGATGTTAGTTTGGTATGTTGGAAGTTAAGTAAGGAATGACAACTTGATGAGACAAGAAGAGAAAGGGTCATCATTACCATATATGGGAAATCTAAAAAGGGACTTCGCGGGAAAAGAGATGAATAAGATGAAGAGTTAAAGTGGGATTCAAATACATCCTTTGGCATCTCTCTCTCGGCCAAATATTTTTCTTCCCAAAATCTTTGCCCAAAAAAAATTGTATACTCAACACTCCTCTCCATCTCGACATTGTGCTAAAGAATGTCGAATACAAACTCCCCTACATTCGAAACTGTGGTTCCAGAAATCATGGAGGAAGTTCAAGTTTCATCGAATCTGGAATTGATGGTGGTTACTGAGCCAAGAAAATACGATGAACAAACTCAGATCGGAGGAAGCATAGAAGATGCAAAGGTTGAAGAAAAAGTTGATGTTGAACTTATGCCCTAGGAGAATGTCGAAGCAGAGGTAACTGATGAGGGTGTGAAGAATGCAGAGACTCTGGATTCGGGTAACAATGATGACATTCAGGAAGAACACCTCGGAGCCAAAAGGAAAGGTCAACATGGGAAGGTAACTGGTCCTGATCCTCGTCCTCTAAAAATTTTGGGTATGGAGTTCAGAACTGTTGATGAGATATTGGAATGGTTAGAAGCAAATCGTTATTCTGGAGACCTAACCAAAATCAGAAGTATAAAGAAGGATATGGAATTCTTGCATGTTAAAATTGAAGAAATTGTCTCGGGTCATTTTACGGATGTTTGGGATATAGAAACCAAGAAAGTGAGTTATTTGAGGGGGATGTATGGTAGGATAAATGGAAAGGGAAAGGATAAATTCCATATTTTCTGTCGCATGTCTAGTCGAAGCTATGTATGGTTAAGGGAGATTAGTGAGGAAGAAGCTGCCGGAAGTAAAGTGGTTAGGAACGGAGATAAGCTTCAGGTGGGATCCTATGATACAAATTCTGCAAAGAGAATGGAAGAATTGAGGAAGCCTATCTTCATTGTTCTGTCTGATAGTGAAGAGAGTGTTCCAACAAAGACGGATGAGCCAGAGTATATGGACTTAGACTCTGATGCTGATTTAGGAGGAGAGCATAATGATGATTTTAATAATATGGATCATGAAGCATCTGATGAAAACATGTCTGCCCAGAGTGATGATTCTGAGAGTGGTGAGGATACTCAGTCAGAAGAAGAATCTGAGAAGGAAAAGGAAGCTGAAGGATCAGGGTGTGTTCTAACACAGGATGTTCCTGATCTGACATATTCCAGTGATGAGGTACTGGATGAGTTTTATCAGAAGGCAAAAGGCAAGAGGAAGGCTGGCCCAGCCATGGATTCTGCTCAAGCTAAAAGGAGCAACAAAAGGCACGACAGCAAGACAAAGAAGGTTTTACCTCCTCCATCTGTCAGCAAGGCCTACTCTGCGGTGTATTTTGATGAAAAAGGTGCAGAGATGGGAGATTTTTTCTCCGAGAAGAAATTCATAGCTGAAAGGCCATTGGATCTAAAAGCTTATCAGGAGAGTGGCTTCATAGATTTCCTAAAGATGACAGGCATGACAACAGCAGCAACAATCCAGCTACAGTACAACAGACAGGTTGTACTAGAGGTATATTCCAATCTTATGCCTGGTAATTTAGAGGTTACCTCCCCATGGTTTGGTAGAGTATATGTTAGGGGGAAAGTCATAGATGTATCTGCTGCTAGGATTAACATGGTACTTGGTCTAAAAACACCTGAGACAGGGGGAGTTTTTCCCAAAAATTTGGAATTGTCTGATAATGAGATATTAGGTGTTATATCTGGTGGTTATAAGGTGGAGTGGCCAGCAGTTAGGTACTCACAAGCATCTTGCTTGTCGTCAAGATTTTTTGGCTTATATCAGATTGCTGTACACTGTTGGTTGCCTTCAAGTAATACCACAGCATTAACCAGGGAGATGGCTAAGCTG
The DNA here is from genome assembly GCA_037428765.1 of Rubia yunnanensis. Taxonomy (NCBI): domain Eukaryota; kingdom Viridiplantae; phylum Streptophyta; class Magnoliopsida; order Gentianales; family Rubiaceae; genus Rubia; species Rubia yunnanensis. The sequence continues at coordinate 21,979,217 of CM075061.1, read as the reverse complement.
CTATACTGTGCTGGAACACAGAAGGAAGTTAATCTCGGACTCCTAATTCAGTAGCATCTGGTCAGATAGGCTACTGCACCAAAAGTAAATGATGCGATTATCTACCCGGCATTGATCTCAACACTGGCCAAGAGTGCAAAGGTAAAAGGGAAAGCTTCTGATGTGGTGGTTGACACAGATTATCTGAGGCCAAACAAGAAAACATTCGGGCTGAGGCATGTGAAGGATCTTCCGTGGAAACCTTCTGTGTCATATTTCAACCAATATGGTTCTATTTTCTTTGGTGCAATCACTCTTACTCATGTGTTATATATACCTACTTTGCTGTGCAACCTATTATCATGTTCTAGATTGTTATCTGCCTTAAATTGTCTAGCTTTGTTTACTGAAAACTATTGCATTTTACAGAAAATCAGTATGAGGAAAGTGATTAGCGTGGGTGAACATAAAGGGTGGGGGTGTTTTGGCTTCGTCTGGTGGATACTCGTGATCATCCTCCTATCCCGCAGTCTCTTTCAACAGTTGCTTCTGTGTCTTCTTCTGATTTATGGCATCAGCGTTTTGTACATCCTTCCTCTACGGTGTTTTCTTCTGTTTCTTCTATTGATTTTAGCACTAATTAGACTTATGTTCCTGGCTCTATGTGTTATAGAGCAAAACAGACTAGACATAGTTTTCCATTGAGTTCTACAAATGCTACTGCACTATTTCAATTAATTCATTGTGATGTTTAGGCTCCTTATAGAACACCATCTTCTAGTAGTGCATTTTATTTTTTTAACTATAGTAGATGATTATTCCTGAGTTGTTTGGGTTTATTTATTAGGGGCTAAATCATAAATAGCTTCTAGATTTTTGGAATTTTGTGCCTTGGTGAAGAACCAGTGGGGTCGAACCATACTACGTGTTTGGGCTAATAACGAAACTGAATTTTTACCTTTGAGATCTCATTTTGCTGCACCTGGGATCATTTTTGAGACATCTATGGTTGATACGCCACAACAGAATGGTCGAGTTGAAAGAAAGCATCTCCATTTACTCAATGTGGCGCGTGTTTACGGTTCAAAGTCAGTCTTCCAATTTATTTTTGGGGAGAATGTATTCTTATTGTTGCTTATCTGATTAACCGGACATCGAAAAAGCATCTCAATGGTCGTACTCCCTTTGAGTTGCTCTATGGGCAAGCTCCAAATTACTCATCCTTATGATTTTTTGGATGCTTGTGTTTTGATGCTCATGTTCCCAGATATTGTGACAAGTTTGCACCAAGAAGTTGTCGTTGTTTGTTTCTTGGTTATCCTGCCGAAAAGAAAGGCTATCGCCTTTTTAACTTGGAATACTGCATAATCTTTACCAGTTGGGATGCCAATTTTTTTGAAGACCATTTCTCGTATTATGCATCTCCAACATCCGCCTCATCAGAAGAACCCGGTAATGCCACCAGCTAACTACTGACCTCCTCATCACCGCTGCCGGAGTTGCACGGCCTACTGCTACCACTGGTTCTTCACCGCCGGTCGCCAACGGTCACTCGTTGTCGGCCACTGCCTGATCTCCGATGTCGGTCGCCGTCGATCCTCTACTGTCACCGGCCACCGCCAGCTCTTCATCCCACTATGTATTCTGAGGCATCTCAGCATGCTAATTGGTAAGATGCTATGTCAGACAAACTTACTGCGCTTGAGCGTAATCGGACTTGAACTTTGGCCCATCTGCCTTTGGATAAGAAGGAGATTGGTTGGAAATGGGTTTACTGGACTAAGTTTAAGTCAGATGGTACTATTTAACATCATAAGGCATGCCTCGTGGTTCTTGGGAATCGCCAGGTTAAAGGGATTGATTATACTGAGACATTTCCTCCGGTTACGAATATTAGTTATGTTCGCCTCTTCTTGTCAGTTGCGATCACTCGTGGTTGGGAACTGCATCAAATAGATGTCGATAATGCTTTCCTTCATGGTGATTTACATGAAGAGGTTTTTATGCGACCCCCACCAGGCTATGCCGCGCCCCATGGTCAGGTATGTCACCTTCAAAATTCTCTTTATGGTCTTCGTTGGGCTCATAGAAATTGGTTTGCCAAATTAGCCCAGGCATTACGAGCCATTGGTTTTGTCCAGAGTAGGGCAGATTACTCTTTGTTTGTCTTTGCCCGTGGATTAGTTTCTTTGCATGTTCTGGTTTATGTGGATGATTTGGTTATTACTGGTAGTTCTTCTGCACTCATCTCTAAGTTCAAGAAATACTTGAGTTCATGTTTCCTTATGAAAGGCCTTAGTCTGCTTAAGTATTTTTAGGGCATAGAGATTGCTAGAAGACCGGAAGGGATGTTTCTTTCGGAAAGGAAGTATGATTTGGACATTTTATCTGATACAGGTTTCTGCCTCTAAATCGACTGACTTTCCAATGGAACAACAACATGATTTAGCACATGTTGAAGGTCTAGCTTACCATGACCCGGAGCAGCATAGGCATCTGGTTGGGCGCCTAATCTCCGATACCGGTTGTCATTGATCCTCCACTGTCGCCGGCCGCTGCCAGCTCTTCATCCTACTACGTATTCTGAGGCATCTCATCATGCTAATTGGTAAGATGTTATGTCAGACAAACTTACTGTGCTTGAGCGCAATCCGACTTGAACTTTGGCCCATTTTCCCTTAGATAAGAAGGAGATTGTTTGGAAATGGGTTTACCGGACTAAGTTTAAGTCAGATGGTATTATTTAACATCATAAGTCATGCCTCGTGGTTCTCGTGAATTGCCAGGTTTAAGGGATTGATTATACTGAGACATTTGCTCCGGTTACGAATATGAGTTATGTTCATATCTTGTCAGTTGTGATCACTCATGGTTGGGAACTGCATCAGATGGATGTCGTTAATGCTTTCCTTTATGGTGATTTACATAAAGAGGTTTTTATGCGACCCCCACCGGGCTATGCTGCGCCTCATAGTCAGGTATGTCGCCTTCAGAAATATCTTTATGGTCTTCCCTAGGCTCATAGAAATTGGTTTGCCAAATTAGCCCAGGCATTATGAGCCATTGGTTTTGTCCAGAGTAGGGCATATTACTCTTTGTTTGTCGTTTCCCGTGGATCAGTTTCTTTGCATGTTCTGGTTTATGTGGATGATTTGGTTATTGCTGGTAGTTCTTTTGCACTCATCTCTAAGTTCAAGAAATACTTGAGTTCATGTTTCCTTATGAAAGGCCTTAGTCTACTTAAGTATTTTTTAGGCATAGAGATTGCTAGAAGACCGAAGGGGATGTTTCTTTCACAAAGGAAATATGATTTGGACATTTTATCTGATACAGGTTTATCTGCCTCTAAATCGACTGACTTTCCGATGGAGCGACAACATGATTTGGCACATGTTGAAGGTCCAGCTTACCATGACCCGGAGCAGTATAGGCATCTGGTTGGGCGCCTAATATATCTAACCATTACTCATTCTGAGCTTAGTTATTCGGTCCATACACTTGCGCAATTCATGAAGTCTCCTTGTGTTTCTCACTGGCAAGCTGATGTTCATGTGTTGCACTACCTGAAGAGTCATCTTGGTCAAGGTTTATTTCTCTCTTCTAGTAGTGCATTACAATTGACTGCTTACTGTGATTCAGATTGGGCTACATGCCCGATTACTCGGCGTTCTCTTTTCGGATATTTTGGGATGATTAGTGATTCTTGGGTTTCTTGGAAGACGAAGAACCAACCTACTATTTCTCGGTCTTCCGCTGAAGTGGAGTATTGTGCTATGGTTGTTACCTGTTGTGAGTTGTTATGGCTTAAGTCTTACTGAAAGACTTAGCGGTTATGCACACTTCTCCTATGCGACTGTTTTGTGACAGTCAATCTACTCTTCATATTGCAGTGAATCCAGTGTTCCACGAACAGACAAAGCACATTGAAGTTGATTGTCATTTTGTCCGGGATCTTGTTCAATCTTGCACTGTTGTTACTCAGCATATCCGCACGTCAGACCAACCTGCGGACTTGTTCACTAAGGCTCTTGGACGTAACCAGTTTCATTCCCTGGTTGGCAAGTTGGGTATTTATGATCCCCATGCTCCAACTTAAGGAGGAGTATTAAGGAATCAGAATATTACTTGTAAATGTAATTATATTTTATTACTTTTTCCTAGGTTGTATAGGTATCTGGTACCACTATATAATGTATCCTGAGATTATGAATACAGACACACAATTATTACCCTTATTTTCTACATGGTTCCATCAATTCAATCGCGTCTTTGGAATCCCATCACACAATTATTACCCTTATTTTCTACATGGTTCCATCAATTCAATCGGGCCTTTGGAATCCCATAACGCTGCAGTTAATTGATTTACCACTCTTAGACATGGAATTAGCAGAATGCATCCATCACATTTTTTTCTGACAAAAACTCCTGATCATCCCGACTGCGTGATTTTACTGTGGACGCTATGCCTACAATATGTTTTTTTACGTCAATGGCGATAGTGATCAGACTTGGACAGATCAGGACTACCATGATTTAAATTGTGATCATAATGGACTTGGTTACCGTGTTGTGTGTGATCATGATGTCATATTCACGTTCTCTTCAAACACTAGGTTTTTTATCAAGACTGAGATCGTCAAACCGCTGGTCATGATCAGACAGGTTGAATCTAAGACTTTGCCTCATTATGATCTTGTCATTCTGAGCCCGTATTAGCTGGGTGGCCTGTTGTGGTGACATGTTTGTGATAAGGATGAGAATGAAATAGATGGTGTTATAGTCTTGAAGTTAGAATATTCTGACATGTCTTGGAACATATATAGTTGACAGTTGTCCTAATGCAGCATTCTTAATTAATTAGTGGCGCTCAAGCTATCTCTTGCCCGATTGCCTCCATAGATTCAAGGCGGCTTGGAAATGGGGTTTACTTCACTAGTTTCTTTGATAATGATGATGGTGATATTGGTGTATCAGATAGTGTTCGAAGAAGGGGAGGATGGAGATGAATTCAAATTAAGAATGTGGGTGTGCAATCCCTTAACAAAGTACACAATCTGCTTACTCGAACCGCCCTACATCTTTGATCATCTAGTCATGGCGGGTAGCGAAGTTGTTGGAGTGACACTTGAATGCTATAGAGATTACTATTTCACCGCCACTGAAGGGAGTGAAAGTGAACTGCAATGGGAGGGACAAACTCGAATCCAGGTCCTATGTGCGACAATCGAATACCAAAGTTGTTTGTGTAGGAGACTTTTATTACCTTTTGGTTGGGGATGGAAATCTCGTATGCTTCTCAAAGGAAGAAAGACGTTAAAAGACACATTTTCTGAACCAGCCTTGCGATGGTGATTCCTTTCAGAAGATTCTCTCTATTCATGTAGGCAATGAATGGAAATGGGTGAGAGTTTTCGGGTTCAAAGAATCAGAAATGGTTTGGGAAGAAGTGAAGGATTTGAAAAACAACGTATATGTGTCAGCTACATCAAGTATGGTCACGAAAGCTGAATCACCTGAAGTCGGAACAGGATTTACTTTCTGCGATTTTATCAAGGCTCCATCGTATACTACTCGTTCATGTGATGATCAGAAGGATTCAGTGATAGACGTTTATTATGTATCGGAAGAGCAATTGTACGGTTGTTGGTTCCTACCAACTTTCAAGTAATCATGAAGTTGAATTTGGTACTCCTATGAGCACTATTGATTATAATAAGGATCTTGTTACGTTATTCTTTTGAAATTCATTGTCATTAACGACGAGCTATGTCCTCCCGTGTCTTTCCGATTGTATTCTTTTCTTTTCCCTTCCTCGACAGGGGATTCTTGCAGAGACTGCTGCTCTAATGGGTTTTGTATTTAATTGTCTGAATTTTAGGAAGAACCACTTGGTGTATGTAATATGTTACCAAATTTCACTTGTTGATATTTGGTTACTGATGACTGATGAGGATTTAGTCCCATATTCTCTGCACATATCTCCCGGAAAAAAGAGATCGCGCCGTTCTTGGGACAGACTTCGCACGAGACACCGGCGCATGGGGATATTGCTTCGTCACGGAAAAAGAGATCCGTCTGAAATAAGGCCAGATGGTTTTAATTTCAGCACGTTTTACCACCAATAAATTAAATTCATCACTATAAACTAAATCAACACTATAAACTAAATCAACACTAATTTAATTCACCAATGATAAACTAATCCCAGCACCAATAAACTCAATAATGGAAGAAAAAATAAATATTTATTTGAGTTTTCGGCAGTCACCTATTGAGTTATAAGTCTAAAAGTAAAATATGGTATGAGCACAACATCATTTTGGAAGTCATTATTTTCATTTGTTGAAAAAATAAACTACCAATAAATTCAATTCAACACCAATAAAATAAATTTAACATCAATAAACTAAACTCATCACGAATGAACTAAATTCAATACCAATAAATCAAATTAAGCACCCAATAAGTCTAACTGGACAAGTTTACAATCAAATATATATGCCAAATATAAACTAAATTAGTAGATGTTATGCAAGTGACTGGTAATACTAAAATACGTGAAATCTTTGTTTTAAAATGCTGAAATTATTAGAAATCCTATTTGATAAACTTGTGTAAATGGTGCATGATTTAGTGGACAAAATATTGTGTGAGACTCTACGTCTCATACAGATATGAGATATCAAGCTCATTAAGATATCAAGGAGTAATATGTAACATAATAAAATATAATTAGTGGTGGATTTTCAAATATAATTTAGAGAAATTTTAGGGAATAAAATGGGATATGGGTGTAAACACCATGTTTTGGAAGTACTTGTGCATAAATATTTGAAGAATTAATGGTTCCGGGTGATGAAAATCTCGCGGGTCGAAAAAAAACTCACGGGCCAATTTTTCTCTATTTTTCCGTAATGTTTTAACTAAACTTTATGGTGTTATATTAGTAGTCTGTTTTCCTAATAAAATCATGGGTTTTAAACTTAAATTTGATCTAAAATTGCAGTTATATGTAGAAAAGGGAGTAGTCATAGCTACCGAGCTTATATACCTCCTAAATTTTAACATTCCTGTTATTGAATTTTGAAAAAAAATATCTTCCATGTGTGTTTTAATAGTGTAAATTAAAATTTTAAATTTTAATGTTGATGGTTATTTTTATATCAGTGTCACATTGAAGTTTTAAAACTAATATATATATATATATATATATATATATATATATATATATAAATGTTATTTTATGTTGTTTTTAGTATATTTCAGTGTTTTTATTTGATATGTAACTATTGTAATTTAATGTGTATTTTATTATCTTTATTTGATGTTTAATTATTTTATTGTTATAGTAATTCTAATGTTTTATTGATGTGTTAATTTTTCATAATGTTGTTTAAAAACTAATATTGATGTTTCTAATTTTATAAATATTATATTTTTATTTAATGTGTTGTTGATGTTTTCAATACGGCATTTTGGTTTTTTAATATTGATGTTTTATTTTTCATATATTAGTGTCAAATTGTGATACACTTTGGTGTTTTAAAACTCACATGTATTCTTGTTTGATGTTTAAATATTAAAATTGGTATGTTTTCCAATTTTCTTATTTGATGTTCAGCTATTTTAATTGAATGTTTTAACTATTATCAATTGTTGTCTATTTTAATATTTTGCTATTTAAATTATTTTTAGTATTTTTATTTTGAGTTCATTTCTTGAAAGACAGTGTTTTCATAAGTTATGAATGACCAAGGTTAAACTGCAAATTAGAAGAAATCAAGATAAAATTTTGGGCAAAATACTGATATGGCCATATGTTTTAGAGGTTTGTGCTAATATGACCCTGTGAAGTTGATAAGTGCTATTGTAGCCCTGTGTTATGCATCAAAAGTGCCGATATAACCTTTTGGCATTATTTCGGTGTTGACTTTGTAATTTCCGGTATTTATCAAAAACAAAAAGAGTAAAACACCCCTAGTCTTCAAATTACAAATCTAATGACTAAAATACCCTAGATTATTTTTCCTCTTCACCGCCACTATCACCACCGCCGCCATTATCATTGTCGCCGGCCACCACCAGCCACCGCCACCACCACCAGTTATCGCCACCACCACCAGCCACAACCAGAGTCTCCACCACCAGCCACCGCCATCACTCTCCCCAGCCACCACCACCACTCGTCCCAACCGCCATCACCACCACCACCACCACCACCATCACCCGCCCTAGCAGAACCTAAACCTAGCTCCGCCACTACCACCAGCCATAGCCACCACCCACACCCACACCCACCACCACCACCCACCGCCATCACTCTCCCCGGCCACCGCCACCACTCGTCCCAACCACCACCACCCGCCCCAGCACTTATCCCAACCACCACTATCACCGCTCAACCCTAGCATTGCCACCACCACCAGCCATCACCGCCACCACCACCAGCCATCACCGCCACCACCAGCCACAGCCACCACCACCAGCCACCGCCATCACTCTTCCCAGCCACCGCCACCACTCGTCCCAACCACCACCAACACCACCTGTCCCAACACTCCTCCCAGCCACAACCAACACCACCTGCCCCAGCACTCATCCCAACCACCACTATCACCGCTCAACCCTAGTCCCGCCACCACTAGTCCCAACCACCACCACCACCACTAAATCCTAGTCCCACCACCACTCATCCCTAGGCCCACCACCACTCGTCCCAACCACCACCATCACCACCGCTCAACCCTAGCCCCGCCACCACCACCACCACTCGACCATAGCCCCACCACTCGTCCTAACCACCGCCACCACTCGTCCCAACCACCGCCACCACTCGTCCCAACCACCGCCACCACTCGTCCCAACCACCGCCACCACTCGTCCCAACCACCGCTCAACCCTAGCCCTACCACCGCTCAACCCTAGCCCCACCACCGCTCAACCCTAGCCCCACCACCGCTCAACCCCAGCCCCACCACTGCTCAACCCTAGCCTCATCACCGAAACTGCTCAACCCTAGCCTAGCTGCACCACCGCGCTCCATCTCTCCCCCTTGCCTAGCCCCGCCACGGCGCTCTATCTCTCCCTAGAACACCGATTGGAATGCCAATTCGATGCACCTCCACCGCAGCCTTCGACTCACCTCCGCCACCATTTATGCCTCGATTTGCTCCGCCGCAGCTTTGCATTTCCAGGTCCACTACAGATTTGCTCCATCGGTGGGTCAAAGTAAAAGGACTGGAAAATAGGAAACAAAGGAAAGTAAAGGAAAATGGGGAAAATGGAAAGGGAAAGGAAAATGGGGAAGGAGAGGGAAAGAAAATCGAGTTGGTCTGGAAAATGGAAAGAGAAAGGAAAATGGGGAAGAAAGAGAGGAGCAAATCAGGGAAGAAGGAGAGGGAAGGGAAAAATAGTTTTTTCTATTTTTTATTTTTTAAATCAGGGGTATATTGGTCATTTATAGAATTTCGTTCAAATTCAAGCCTCCGGGGTTATATTAGCACATTCTAGCAAAACACAGGGCTATAATGGCATTTTCCAACTTCACAGGTCGTATTAGCACAAACCCTCAAAACGTAGGGTTATATAAGCACTTAACTCTAAAATTTTTAGATGGTATTAATCGGGTTATAAACTTATAATTATTGCACATTGCATAATAAATTTTTAAAATTGTAAAAACTTTTACATTTCTATAATTCCAATACTAGACGATCTTTCAAAAAAATGTCCTTTTATTTCAATGTTTAACCATTTAAATGTGATGGTAGCTCATAGCCTAGCATAAAACTCAATTCTCTAACCCAAGAAAAAACTCAATTCTTAAGCTCAAGGCAACTAACTACATCAACTACCTCAACTAAAACTTCCGACGTTATATTCCGTCAAGTTTGGGACCACCCAAATCAGAAAGAGAAAAGGAAATGAATAAAGAAAACAACTCTCATCCCACTCCTCTTGCTTAGGTGGTGACAAAATAGATTCCCAACCAGCGAATCAAGTGGGTTTGTCAATTTTTAAATTTAGGTGAATATGAGTAAAATGAGTAATGAATCAAATGAGTAATTGAAACGTATGGATTGGGTGAATTGAGTTTGTGCACCGCATGAGCGGAGTTAGGCGGGGGCTGGAGGGGACTTCAGCCCCCGCCGAGATGAAATATACTGGAAAATCGAGAGTAAATTTTTTAAATTTTTTTTCCAAACCCCTCTAATTTAAAGAAAAATTTGGAAAATTTTATTCTTGTAGATATCAGCTCCAACCACTAATGTTTTCTGTCATCGTCACTGATGTTTTCTGCCTCCGCCCCTGATTGACCACGGGTTTATCCATATGGGTAAAAATCTGTGAGTTTACCCATGTGGGTTGATATATAGATTTATATGGTTCAATATATGGATTGAAACTCATGGGTTTACCCATATGTGTTGGCATAAAAATCCATATAGGTTAAGATATGGACCTATATAGGTTTGTATATAAATCCATATGGGTCCATATCTAGGTTGAAACCTGCGGGTTTATTATTTTTGATCCGTGAGTCGAATGATTTTTTACCAGCAGGTTAAGCGGGTTTGCTGGTCAAAAACCCAACCCATCTTGACCCGTTATAATATGGGACAAAATGAGTCATATCCATATTTTTTAATTACCCGTATAACTAAACACATATTCAACACGTTCGCCTGTTTATCTCCCCTACCCATGTTCTTCATTTTCCCGTAAAAACACACCAACAATTCCGTCAATTTGACTTGGATGACATCATTTCAACCCTAGTCTTCTTTTACATTATTAACTTGTTCCATCAACCAATAGAAAATAGGGGAAAACAAAATCAAAGAAAATCATTTTATGCATGGATGACATCATTTCAACCTTCTAAATGTAGTATTCTTTTACATGAACTTGTAAGAATTAGCCAACAACAAATAAGGAAAAATGAAATCAAAGACCAAATCTCCATGAATGTACAACAAAGAATCCTAGGCAATTATGCATGCAAATGACTGCTAATTGAATGTTATAAAGGGCATGGCACATTAACTGTGCTAAAGTTGATAAATTTATTATAATATCTTAATTAATGATGATATCAAAATATTTGAAATTTTAGTTTCAAACATCTGAAATCATTAGAAACCTCACTTAATGAATTTGTTTCTAACCAGTTTTTTTTTTTACAGTGACGCATGAAGTATGCCGACTTCATATTAGTGTAGTAAATGAGTTTAAATCGTATTTAGACTAAGACTTCATCAAGAAAATGTATTAATATAAAATTGTAACAAATTGTGAAAAAATTAAAATTTAGAAGATTTAAAATATAGGGTTGTTTATATTTTTTTCAAGTCAAACAATGTAAAGGCCTTTAAATTTTTGAGAAAATCTCATGCTAGATATTAAATTTTCTGAAGAGATACCCCCTTTTTTATATGTTTCGAAAATGTACTTTTTAGTTAAAAGAGGATAACATTGTGGCATAATTTTGATACCCATTTTTTGCCAAAAGGTATCCTTTTAATTGGGATATAAATAAAAAAAATGGGTATCTTTAAAGAACAAATTTAAAATTCGAATACCAAATTATAAATTTGAATTAAAAGTGGGTACCATTTTAAACAATTTCTCATACATATTGTACAAAAGTTTAGAGGTCAAGTAAAAATTAATTAAAAGTTCAAAATAGACATCTAAAACATACAAATTGTGATGTGTGCATAAAACTCACGACCCTCTCATTTTTATGGTGTTTTGCATCAATAATGTAGCAGTCATCATGATTTCCATTTAAAGTGTAGGTTTGTATTTACTTGTTGAATACCCCATTATCAAATATTAGAAAAACAAATCAAAGAAGATCGCATGACTGCTATCTCTTCCTTTATATTAACTCACAGCTTTTCTTTACAAACACCAACTTTCACCCTCTCCACATTTCTCTCTTGCTCTCCAAAATGAGCGCCATTTTTTGTTCATCTTGCAAGTTGGATTTTCCCACTCATGATGCGATGAGCAAGCACAAAGAGAAGAATCACCGAGGTCCGAGATGAATCGGCCAAAGAAAAACTTTTATCCCGCTAACGGAGGAAAAACAGTTTTTCTTTGGCTGATTCATCTCGGACCTCGGGTGATTCTTCTCTTTGTGCTTGCTCATGCTTTTGTTCTTCTTAACTTGTGCGTATGCAGGTGATCATTTGCCTTTCTATTCTTGGCTTTTTATGCTTATGAAATCACTGAAAGTTTTCTTCTGTGTTTTGGTTTGGTAGGATGGATGTTGAAGACGTGAAGTGAAGAAGCAATGAGATATAGAGAAGATGTTCACTTCACCTTATTCCCTGTTCCCTCAATAATTCAATTCGGCCTTATTAATTCCTGTTAGTTTGACATATTACTATTTTGTTTAAATTCTGCGTTTAGGGTTTGTGTAATAATGAAGTTGTTGGGATCGATTAACTTATTTTCACCTAGTCCGAGTTTGATTCTGTATTACGTTTTCATAAACTGTTAGAATATTAAGTGCATCAATTCACTAAGCTCAAAGGATGTTAAAGTTACAGACTCGTTAGCAACAACGTGAGAGGAAAATTGTCGTAGTGAGTGCTATAAAGATTGGGTTTTACCGGAGATACTGCGACCTGCTCGGAGTTGGTACAGTATTTTATCTAGTACAAGAACTCTGCTTACAGGAAGTAGAAGGCATAACCTAGTACCAGTTCATGCACCAGTTCATGCTCGTTTGGTCCTCACAATATCTTGGACTCATCATCATCGCATCGCTTATAAACGCATCCTCTTGTGCTCCATTTGCTGATCAAGGATCTCGGTTTTTGTCAGCACAACCGCAGAGAATTTATGCGGAAAAAATCGATCTCAGCCTTTTCGTCCATTAGTTTTTCTATTTAGTACACTATCATCCATTACTAATAAAAACAATTTTTTTCTGTTAGTAGTACTCCCTCCGTTTTTTTAATATTGGCACACTTACTAAAAGTGGGTATTTTTTTTTCATTGGCACTTTCTATTTATGTCAAGTTTAAGGTTATTACATCCACTCATTTTACTTTCTCTTCTTTCAATTCAATTTCATCCACTCATTTAGCATCTCCTAAATTCTAACACAAAAAATGAGGTGCCAATATTAAAAAAATGGAGGGAGTACTTTTTGTATACACTTGTGGAAGTTCTCACCAAATTCAGGAAATTGTAAAATTCAGCCAAACTTTAGTCGACACGGGGTCACTAGTGGAGAAGTGTTGATTAAATACATATAGGAAAAGGAGATTTTTTATTAAGATCTGAATCGAGTTCCGAACTTGGAATTCCCTCCTAAGTCCTGCCTTTCATTTTAAAGGCGGCTTGAAATCGATCAACAAAAACATTATCAACAAGAACAAAAAGTGTGACAGTATCATGAAGAAGAGATTAAATGGCAGGAACTCTTCAGATAATAAGCATAAGAGTTTTTGTCCACCAAATTCAACTTCATGATTACCTGAAAGTTGGTAGGAACCAACAACCGTACAATTGCTTTTCGGATACATAATAAACATCTATCACTGAATCCTCCTGATCATCACATGCGTTAAATTTCTCCAGATTTAGTGAGTAGTATACGATGGAGACTTGATAAAATCGTGGAATGTAAATCCTGTTCCCAACCTCAGGTGATTCAGCTTTCGTGACAAAACTTGATGTATTTGACACATATAAATTGTTGTTTTTCAAATCCTTCACTTCTTCCCAAATCGTTTCTCATTCTTTGAACCGAAAAACTCTCACCCATTTCCATTCGATGCCTAGATAGATAGAGAGAAGATCTCCTTCACATTCAACCAACAGAATATTCTGTAAGGAGTTGCGATCGCTAGGCTGGTTCAGACGATGTGTCCTTAAACGTCTTTCTTCCTTTGAAAAGTATACGAGATTTGCATCCTCAACCAAAAGGTAATAAAATTCTCCTACACAAACAACATTGGCATTCGATTGTCACACAGTGGACTTGGATTCCTCATGTTCTTCGGCCAAAGTTTGTCCCTCCCATTCCAGTTCACTTTCACTCCCTTCAGTAGCGGTGAAATAGTAATCTCTATAGTATTCAAGTGTCACTAACAACTTGGCTACCGGCCATGACTAGATGTTCAAACATGGGCTATTTGGGTAAGCAGATTGTGTACTATGTTAAGGGATTGTACACCCACAATCTCAATCTGCATTCATTTCCATCCTCCTCTTCGAACACAATCTGATACATCAATATCCTCCCATCTGAAGAATAACACATACTTGAATCCTTGTTCAAGGTTTCAAGCATCAATGTATAGTACTTATTACTCGAAACAGGATCCACCATAGAATAAACAACTTTGTGCAGCAAAGAAGGGGCCATCAGCCCCGGTCTGTTAATATCAATGTGACCTAATACACTCCTCCACTCCGTTTCATGGCCTATAGAAAGACAACATTTGCTGGCTGCTCAAAAACTCAGGTAATCCACCAGATTGATCAGATGTGAGCAGATAATTCTAAGGATCTCAACAGGAAGATCACACAACACCGTCTCATGATTTTCAACATGATACTCGTTGGATACTAACATTTCATCACTACCATTTCTTCTTACAACGAGATCTTATACGCCAACTCCTGCATTACAATAGTCCTCCTTAGCCTTTTGGAGTGCTCGTGTCCAATACGGCTGGGACACGTTGTCAAGAGTTATGAGCAAAGAAACCTTAAGCTTCTTTAGTTGTATTTGATAAGTGTATAGGAATTGTTTGTGTGCATCATCATTATCATCAAAGAAACCAGTGAAGTAAACCCGATTTCCCACCTGCCTTGAATCAGCAGAGGAAATCGGGCATGAGATAGCTTGAGCGCCACTAATGAAGAATGCTAACTTCAAGGCTATAACGCCATCTATTTCATTTCAAACTTGACTCAATATCATCCTTGTCATGAACATGTCACCACAACAGGCCACCAAATGCTCTATAGAATACGGGCTCCCACCAGCAAGATAATAATTAGAGTCCAAAGTCTTAGCTTTAATTTGTCTCGTAACCAGCGGTTTGACGATCTCAGTCTTGATAGAAAACTGAGTGTA
This sequence comes from Rubia yunnanensis, assembly GCA_037428765.1. Taxonomy (NCBI): domain Eukaryota; kingdom Viridiplantae; phylum Streptophyta; class Magnoliopsida; order Gentianales; family Rubiaceae; genus Rubia; species Rubia yunnanensis. Next base: position 21,964,129 of record CM075061.1, on the reverse strand, counting down.
TGAAGAGAACGTAAATATGGTATAACCATCACATGCAACAAGGTTGATAGAATGATTTGGGGTAAGAAATTGTATTATTGACTACTGAATGCATAGAGAGTACAATAAAGGTGTAATAAAGAAAGAACTCTAATCATAATAAATCATAATCAGAAATATGATTTATTCTAACACACACCCCCTCCTCAAGCGAAGCGTCAGATGCTCGCGACGCACAGCTTGGACCAAAAAAATTTGAACAACGGACGAGAGAGCCCCTTGGTGAAGATGTTCGCAATCTGAAGAGAAGTTGGAACATGAGCAACGCGCAGCTTTCCAGATGTCACTAACTCACGAACAAAATGGTAGTCAATGTCGATGTGCTTCGCCCGCTTGTGCACCACCGGATTCTGAACCAAAAAGATAGCACTGCTATTGTCACATAACAGTAGTAGAGAATCAGAAAGCGGAACCCGAAGATAACGAAGAAAATGAGTGAGCCATACTGTAAAGTCCTCGGGAGTTGGACTTGTTATATGGCAAATTGTGAATTGTGGAAATCTGGTGTTTAAACACCGTTTTGCAGGTTTTAAAGATTTCCGGAAATACAGATTTGTATCCACGGAATTATGGAGTATATTGATGTGATCAAATCAGAATATTGTGAGAGATATTATCTTAGTTCGTGGAAGATTAATTCTGGTAAACGAATATTCCTGTAATAGTTGGGAATTGATTTAGTAGTTTAATTATGGTACAAGTCCTAGTGTTAACAGGATTGTCCATTTAAGTACCAGATTAGAATCAGAGTTTTCCTTAGTCTAGAAGTCTATTTATGGTAGAGTTAGACAAGGAAAGAAGTTGATTCAAGGCAGGATTGCGATGGAATAAATTGAAGACTAATACAACGCAATCATTAAGCGCGTCCAGGACTATTCTCTACGTTGAGAACTTTGGAGCGATCTGCCGTGCTGTTTGGAGGTTCGTAAATCAACCGACCAAGTTCGTAAAGATCAGAAACAAGGAAGTCTTAATTCCTCGGGAGGAGGAGATCCAGGGAGACGTGTTGATCGTGAGGGTTCAACGACGTAGGATCGACAGTGAGGGGAGCTCACAACATTCACTCTGTAGGTTAGCAATGGATTAGTATTTAAGTTAAGCTTCTTGTACTAAAGACTGCTTTCTAGTGAATGGTTTCTGATCTGGGCAAGGCCCCGCAGACGTAGGTGTATTTGCACCGAACTGCGTAACCAAGTTGTGTGTGCACTGCGTGTTTCGTTTTGAGTTTTAACATCAAACTGAACTTGGTGTTTCAACACCAAACTGTTAAACAACTTGGCATAAAGGTTCAGAATTTAGGTGAAACTGAAATTCAATTGGTATCAGAGCAAGGCACTTGCTGACCCCTATACAGGGAGAGTGAGATCAGGTTTCACCATGGCACCAAAGGAGGGGGCATCAGTCACGCGACCACCATTGCTGGAACAAGGAAATTATGCTTACTGGAAGGCACGTATGAAAGTATTCATTGGAGCTCTAGATGATCAAGCTTGGAACTATGTCATAAATCAATACACTCCACCTGCTAGTGACACAACTGAAGGATCAAGCTCCACTGCCACTAAACCATTCTCTAGGTATTCCACCGAGGAGCATAAAGCGCACGTGTCCAACTCAAAAGCATTGAATGCCATCTTTACGGCTGTGGACGAAGATCAGTTTAAAATGATTTCAAACTGTGAGACTGCAAAGGAAGCGTGGGATGTGTTACAGACTTACCATGAGGGAACAAGCTCTGTAAGAGAATCAAAGCTGCAGTATTACACGACCAAATTTGAAGAACTGAAGATGCGTGAAGATGAAACTATCTCCGAGTTTAATGGACGAGTCCGAGATATTGCAAACAAGGCTTTTCAGTTTGGCAAAAAGTACAAAGATCAAAAACTTGTAAGGAAAGTGTTGAGGGCATTACCCCCACGGTTCAACATGAAGGTCACGGCAATAAATGAAAATGGAAGGATCGGAACAATGACACTTGATGAACTTATGGGATCTCTGGAATCATATGAAATGGAGATGTTGCAAACTAAAACGGGGAAGAAAGAAATGGCATTTTCAAGCACAAACACTGGAAAGGTTGATGATTCTACAGATAATGAAGAGACGGATGAGATTGCAAACATAACCAGGAATTTCTCCAGATTTATGAAGAAGATGAGCAGGAAACCACAAGAAAAGTCAAGTGGGAGCAAAAATCCGAATGCAAACTCCACTCCACGATTTGGTCAATCTACTGGTGTTGAAACACCAAAATTCAAATCGGTAAATCCGAACCTGAACAGGAGAATCCAGTGCAGAGAGTGTGAAGGTTTTGGACACATACAAGCTGAGTGTGCCAATACACTCAAAAGACAAGGAAAGTCATATGCCACAACCTGGAGTGATGATGATGGAGGAGATGATGTTAAGTATGAAGATGAGTATACAAATCATGTTGCTTTCGGCGTGTCAATGGTGGAGGTAGAAGACTTTTGTAAGGAAAGTCTCAGTGTGCTGAACGAAGAAGAGATCTGTAGCTCAGATGAAGAGAGTAGAAGCGTTAGTGATGAAGACATTCGCAAAGAAAGCATGGAGATGTACAAGATGTGGTTAAAAGTGGCAGATGAAAACAAAGAACTCAAGGCTGAAAACAAGAGGTTAAGTGAGAATGCTAAAGTGTATGAATGCGAAAAGGAAGAGGCAACTCGAGATCTGGAAAAACTCAAGAAGGAATTTGCTGTAGTGGTGCAACGAGCAGAGGAAGCAGAACAATCCATTAGACGCCTCAATACTGGGAAAGCTAAACTCGAAGAATGTCTAAGGATGGGACAGACGAGCAAATTTGGCATTGGCTATGAAAGGACAGTGAAAGAAGGAAATCATCAGACAGATCAAAATGCACCAGCTCCAAGAATAATTGAGAAGAATGGTCCCACAAAAAGGGTCAGACGATGCGGATACTGTGGAGTTCAAGGTCATGTGACAAACAGATGTTTTAGACTGATGAAAACCCTGTCTGTCAACACAGAATATCGGGGCATGCACACCAACCCATATCGATGTTTCAACACCAATCCAGTTCGAGGTTTCAACACCAACTTAGAACATAAAACGCACAAATTCAACACTGGAGGATACAGAACTGGATCTCTCAACACACGGGTTAATCAGAATCCACAACAAGTCATTCGACCAGTACGCCAGGTATGGGTTCGAAAATCTCAAGATGTTTGTTTTTCTAGTTTTGTATGTTTTGGGGCACATATAGGAACCTCGTGGTATTTTGATAGGGCGTGCTCAAGGCACATGACTGGAGTTCCTGAATTCTTGCAAAAATTCAAACCTGGATTTGGTGGACATGTTAAATTTGGTGATGGAAAACGGAGCAGAATAATTGGCAAGGGTGAGGTAGCAATTAAAGGACTCCCCGTGTTTCAAGATGTATTGCTTGTGGAAGGTCTGAAGGCTAATCTATTGAGCATTAGCCATCTATGTGACAATGATATGACAGTTAACTTTGACAAAGGAAAATGTATTGTTAACCATGGGACTGGAGTATTCACTGGAACAAGGTCAATAGATAATTGTTATTTGCTCGATCAAGATGTCACATGCTTGAGCTCGAAGAAGGAAGTTAGCACTCTATGGCACAGAAAATTGGGACATATAAATTACAAATCCCTGGCCCGTATTTCCAGACTGAATGCAGTCAGAGGTATTCCTGAAATCGGTGAAAGCAAGGAGGTTGTGTGTGGCTCATGTAAAGAAGGAAAGCAAATTCGGATCCCACACCATGCTGTTCATGATGTTTCAACGTCAAGACTTTTGGAGCTTCTACATATGGACTTAATGGGGCCGATCAATACACCCAGTGTTGCAGGGAAGAAGTACATTTTTGTGTGTGTAGACGACTTCTCGAGATATACTTGGGTATCTTTTCTCAAAGAGAAGTCAGAGGCAGCTGAAGTTTTCGAGACCTTGGTGTACAAATTACACGTAGAAAAAGGAACTACTCAGGCAAAAATTGCACGTATCAGAAGTGATCATGGAAAGGAGTTTGAAAACTCTAGATTTAATGACATCTGTAAGACACTTGGTATACACCACGAGTTCTCTGCTCCCATCACACCGCAACAAAATGGTATAGTTGAAAGGAAGAATCGAACACTGCAGGAAATGGCCAGAGCAATGTTAGCCGAAAAGAAAATTCATTCTAAATACTGGGCTGAGGCGCTTCATACAGCATGCTACACCATCAACAGAGTATATCTGCGTCCATTTACTGAGAAGACACCGTATGAGATTTGGAAAGGGAAGAAACCTGATGTGTCGTATTTTCATGTTTTTGGCAGTAAGTGTTATATTCTAAAAGATCGTGCGCCGTTAGCTAAGTTCGAATCTAGAAGTGATGTCGGGATATTCTTGGGTTATTCTCCCACCAGTCGAGCATACCGAGTGCTTAATCAACGTACTGGAACGGTCATGGAATCTATTACTGTGGTGGTAGATGATTCTGAGGACGACAAGGTTGGAGAAGGTGAAGTGCTTGAACCAGTGTTCCCTACCGGTGTTGAAACACCAACAGCGTCAACCGGTGTTGAAACACCAGAAACCGAGACACCTGAATCTGAACAGCGTCCGTCCAGACATATGCAACTTCGGGATCAACCTCGTGTAAATTACAGGGAATTGGCAGGATTATCTTGTTTCATATCACTCACAGAGCCGAAGAATTATAAAGAGGCTTTGCTCGATGAATATTGGATTTCTGCTATGCAAGAAGAATTACAGCAATTCGAAAGAAACAATGTTTGGGTTCTTACCCAACGACCTGCAAATGTCAATGTGATCGGTACCAAGTGGATTTTCAAGAATAAATCTGATGCAGATGGTAATATCACAAGGAATAAAGCACGCCTCGTTGCTCAAGGGTACACGCAAGTAGAAGGAATAGATTTTGATGAGACTTTTGCACCTGTAGCTAGATTGGAGTCAATCAGACTTTTGTTGGCTGTGTCATGCATTCTGGACTTTACTCTTTTCCAGATGGATGTTAAGAGTGCATTCTTGAATGGGGTCGTGAAGGAGGAGGTGTATGTGGAGCAACCTAAAGGGTTTGAAGATCCACAGTTTCCTGATTTTGTCTATCGGTTGAATAAGGCACTATATGGCCTCAAGCAGGCACCCCGAGCATGGTATGAGCGACTGACAACCTTTCTGATTAAAAAGGGCTATCGTCGAGGGGGAGTAGATCGGACTCTGTTCGTACTACACAAAGGTTCAAATATTCTGATTGCACAGATTTATGTAGATGATATTGTGTTTGGATCCACCTCTTCAGTCTTGTTAAAGGAGTTTGTTGACTTAATGACTAATGAGTTCGAAATGAGCATGGTAGGGAAACTGTCATATTTTCTGGGATTGCAAGTTATTCAGGAGAAGAATGGTCTCTTCATCAATCAGCAGAAGTATGCTGAAAACTTGATCAAGAGATTTGGACTTACAAGCGCAAAAGCAATACGCACTCCAATGGCTACTACTGATAAACTGACAAAAGATGAGCAGGGACAAAGTGTTGATCAGAAAATGTACAGGAGTATGATTGGGAGCCTGTTGTACTTAACCGCAAGTAGACCAGACATTTGTTTGAGTGTTGGTATTTGTGCTCGCTATCAAGCAGATCCAAAGGAATCACATATGTCAGCAGTGAAGAGGATTATTCGGTATATAAGTGGAACAGTGGAGTATGGAGTATGGTTTTCTCGAAACAAGGATTCACAGTTAGTAGGGTTCAGTGATTCAGACTGGGCTGGGAATGCTGATGATCGTAAGAGTACTACAGGTGGATGTTTCTTTGCTGGATCGAATCTAGTCAGCTGGTATAGCAAAAAGCAGAACTCCATATCTTTGTCTACGGCTGAAGCAGAGTATTTAGCTGCTGGGAGTTGTTGTGCACAACTATTGTGGATGAAGCAGATGATGAGAGATTATGGGTTTGATGATGTGAGTCTGACAGTGCTGTGTGATAATAAAAGCGCTATTGATATTTCCAGGAATCCTGTGCAACATTCGAGGACGAAGCACATTGATATTCGTCATCATTTTATTAGGGACTTGGTTGAAAAAGAAGAAGTCACAGTCCAGTATGTGCCAACAACTGAACAACTGGCCGATATTTTTACAAAACCTCTGGATGGTGAGACGTTTGAAGTACTTAGACAGCACTTGGGTGTCTGTCGAATGTAAGGTACTGAGGCTTGTACTTTCTATTGTATTATTTACTGCTTTGTTGTCTTTATATCGTGAAAAAAAAAATGAATGAAAAATCGAAAATACCAAAAATATGTGAAGTGATGTTTAAACACCAAGGATCTCAGAGGTAAGTAATTCAGACGGGCTGAATATGTGGGCCAGAAAATTATGTTGGGCCTAAGATGTGCGTGTGACAGTCTGAAGAAAGGAGAAAGGAGATGGTCTTTTGGGTGTCAAAAAGGGGGGAAAGAGAAAGTAGATTCCCACACAAACTCAAACTATTGACTGTTCATCTTCTTCCTCAGTTCGCAACACTCTGTTCCTCAAGTTTTTTTTTGCCACAACCCCCGGTTATTGTTGCTCACCCAGAAATCAGATAACAATGGCGAGCTCCGTGTTCAAGAAGATGGTCGGAGATTCAGTCAGGGTTCGGGTGCCTGAGAATCCGAGGATTGAAGAGCTCGATGATGACACAGATTTGAACGAGATGGGTGGAGATCGAGTACGGACAGTAGGAGCTTGGTATGGACAAAATCAGAGGAGACGGAAAGCCAGCTTTGATTGTTCCTTCGTCCGTGATGGTATGTTTTTTAGCTCTGTTCTTGAATTCATAGAATGGATGGTGCAAAATAGGGACTATGTAGACCTCAGGAAATATAAAAATTTGCATGGCAAGATAAATAGGTTTAAGCTTGATGAGTTGTTGACTGGGAGAATAGGAGACATTAAGGAGATCAGCGACTATGATGCTAAGTTAGTTGGGGTTGGTTTTGGAGAAACTTATAAAGTAGAATATGAAGAGGGTCAGTTCGAGAGTCAGTTCTTTACAATCTATACACGGATAGCATCATTGCATAGGCCCAGTATCAAAAATTTGGGAGATAATGCTTTTGTGCAGCCTTGGATAAAAGTGGTTAAATCCACTAATGTTGCTAGGGAGATGGTGTGTGTAGATGAGTCTCTGAATCAGACTCAAATATCTCTGAGAAGGTTATCGATTCCAGTTGTGGAGATTTCTGACAGTGACGAAGAAGCTGGAAGTGTTAGAAGAGTTAATACAGAGGAAACCCCGATGAATGTAACTGAAGAGGCCACTTTGCTGGATGAAGCTCTGGCAGCTTTTATGAGATCTGAATCGGCTCTGGCAGCATTTATGGGATCAGATTCTGAGAAGGATGTGGTTGGAACTGTGGCTGAGGAAAAGAGTGAAAGTGCTGAGATGCCAGAAGAAGAGAAATCAGAAGGAGTGAAAATGCTGAGTACTGCTGTGGAAGAAGATACTGCAATGCTGGATTCTGGTGTTCCAACACCAGGAGAGGATTTGACTGAGGAGCAGCAAATCTCTGAGATGTTTGGAAGTGGTGTTGAAACACCACCAGAGACAAGTCCAGTCCAGGGACTTGGGAAGAAAAGAAAGGAAGTTGGTGTTGAAACACCAGCTGAAGGAAGTTCGGCCTCAGCCTCCAAGAAAATTCGGAGATCAAAACGCTGTAGAGACAGGAGTGGAGTTGAAAGTGAAGACAGTGATGAACCCATTGGGGAGAAGCTGAAGAGATTAAGGGCAGAACAGTTGAAGCAGTCAGCTAAGAAAATGAAGGCCAAAGTCATGCCTGCACCTGAAGTCAGTCAAGCTATTTGCAGTGAATGGTATGATTATGATAGTCAAGACAAGTTTGAATTCATCAGTGGGAGAAGAATCCTAGCAGAGAGACCGGTTGATGCTGAAAAGTATGAAGATTGTGGATTTACTGCGTTTCTCAAATACCTTAAGGTGCTTAGAGCTGCCACTTGCTTTGTAGAATTCAATAAACAGATGGTGCTGGAATTTTATTCCAATTTGAAGGAAGACTGTGAAGATGAAGACTCTCGGTGGTTTCACAGAGTCTATGTGAGAGGGAAGGTAGTTGTTTTCTCCCCTGAGGCTGTGAGTAGATGTTTGCAGCATGGCAATTTCAAGAATTCTCAGTCGGTGTTTCAACACCAAGTTCCAGAAAACTTTGATGAGGTGGCGGTTGAGTTGACAGGAGGAGTGGAAAGTAGTTGGCCACTTGCTGGGAGACAACAAATTCCAGCATCAAACCTGACTTCCAGGTATTACTGTCTATATGTGGTAGCAGTGCATAACTGGATTCCGTCGGTGAACAACACTATGGTTACAAAAGAAATGGCAACCTTGCTTTACTGTCTGGGTGCGAGGCATCGAGTGAATCTGGGTAGACTGATATTCAATGACATTCTGGATTGTGCCCGTAAAACTAGGAAGGAATCTCTAGTCCATCCGTGTGTTATTTCCATGGTACTGCTGAAAGGGGGAGCAGTTGCAAGGGAGACAGATGAGATAATATCTACACATGCTTTAAGGCCAACCCTCAGGACTTTGAGTGGCCGTATAGTAAAGGACCTACCCTGGACTCCTCCGGCGACTACTGGCTTGGATGGAGGAGCAGCTCGGCTGAGAGCAATTGAGGCGAGGGCAGTTGTGTGTCACGAACTACTTAGTCGTCATCAGGCTACGATTGCAAAGATTCAGGGGGAGATTGCAGCCTTGGAGGCTGAGAGGGAAGCATTATTGGCAAAAACACAAGACGGGTCCAATGTTGGTACTTCAGATGAATCGGACGACAGTTTGGCTTAATTGATTTTAGTGGTTTTCTTGTTTCTCTTGGCCTACTTGTCATATTAATGAATTCAGGGGGAGACGTTTTGGAAGTTTTATATTGTTGATTGATTCTAAATTCTGATTTGATTCTAAATTCGGTCTGGATTCTGGATATGTGTGCTAGCTGGTTTTCTGCTGATCTATGATCTGTTATTCTGGGATTCTGGTGTTCTGTTTTGCGTGTATTAATGAATTCACCAATATGCCAAGGGGGAGATTGTAAAGTCCTCGGGAGTTGGACTTGTTATATGGCAAATTGTGAATTGTGGAAATCTGGTGTTTAAACACCGTTTTGCAGGTTTTAAAGATTTCCGGAAATACAGATTTGTATCCACGGAATTATGGAGTATATTGATGTGATCAAATCAGAATATTGTGAGAGATATTATCTTAGTTCGTGGAAGATTAATTCTGGTAAACGAATATTCCTGTAATAGTTGGGAATTGATTTAGTAGTTTAATTATGGTACAAGTCCTAGTGTTAACAGGATTGTCCATTTAAGTACCAGATTAGAATCAGAGTTTTCCTTAGTCTAGAAGTCTATTTATGGTAGAGTTAGACAAGGAAAGAAGTTGATTCAAGGCAGGATTGCGATGGAATAAATTGAAGACTAATACAACGCAATCATTAAGCGCGTCCAGGACTATTCTCTACGTTGAGAACTTTGGAGCGATCTGCCGTGCTGTTTGGAGGTTCGTAAATCAACCGACCAAGTTCGTAAAGATCAGAAACAAGGAAGTCTTAATTCCTCGGGAGGAGGAGATCCAGGGAGACGTGTTGATCGTGAGGGTTCAACGACGTAGGATCGACAGTGAGGGGAGCTCACAACATTCACTCTGTAGGTTAGCAATGGATTAGTATTTAAGTTAAGCTTCTTGTACTAAAGACTGCTTTCTAGTGAATGGTTTCTGATCTGGGCAAGGCCCCGCAGACGTAGGTGTATTTGCACCGAACTGCGTAACCAAGTTGTGTGTGCACTGCGTGTTTCGTTTTGAGTTTTAACATCAAACTGAACTTGGTGTTTCAACACCAAACTGTTAAACAACTTGGCATAAAGGTTCAGAATTTAGGTGAAACTGAAATTCACATACCACTTATGAAGCAGTGTTGACTAGAGCACGGTATTCAAACTTAGTGCTAGAGCGAGAAACAATAGGCTATTTCTTGGCACCCTAAGAAACCAAATTCCCACCAAGATAAACTGCATAACCATAAGTGGACCGACGAGTCTCCAAATAGCGGGCCTAGTCAGCATCAGAGTACCCTAACACCTCAGAAGTACTAGTAGAACGAAAGGTAGGACCAAAATGAAGAGTGCCACAAACATATCGCAAAATCCGTGTCACTGCAGCGAAATGGTTATCTCTGGGATCCTGAAGATATTGAATCACCCTGTTGACCGAGAATGCCAAATCCGGGCGAGAATGGTGAGATACTAGAGAGCACCAATAAGAGAACGATAAAGAATATGATCCTGGAACGGAGGATTGGTAGAGCTATGGAGCTGAGAATCGACGACAAATGGGGTAGAAACAGGTGTCATGTCAGACATACTGGCCCGATTCAAAATATCACGAGCATAATTTGCTTGGCCAAGTAGTAACTCTGAAGAGATAGGCGAAACTTCAAGACCAAGAATGTAATGAAGAGCACGAAGATCCTTGATTGCAAACTCTCTGTGTGTCCGATCGACAAACTGGCAAAGAGGAGTCGAGTCATTGCCTGTAAGAATGATATTGTCCACATACACAAGTAGGTATAGTAACGACAACCCTCTCGAGAGGAAAAATAAAGAAGTATCGGCTGAGCTGCACTGAAAACCAAGTTGTGTCAGATAACTGCTGAAATACTGGAACCAGACCATAAATGACCTTTTGCAAGCGACAAATATAGTCTTGATTAGCAGAATCCTGATAACCAACAGGCTGCTTCATGTAAACTGGAACATCAAGAACACCATTAAGGAAAGCGTTGTTGACATCCAACTGATGAAGTGGCCAGGAACACATGGTGGCTATGGAGAGGACCGTCCTAACAGTGGAGGCTTTGACCACAGGATTGAAAGTGTGGTCAAAATCAAAACCCAAAATCTGCAAGAAACCCTGCGCCACAAATCTAGCTTTGTGATGCTCAATAGTGCTATATGGTCGATACTTGAGCCTATAGACCCATTTGGAGCCAACAACGTTGACATCTGAAAGTCGAGGCACCAAGTCCCAAGTGTGCTGACCATGAAGAGAGGTCATCTCATCATCCATGGCTGAAACCAAGGCTGGATCCTGAAGGGCAGAGTGATAATCAGTGGGCTCTGCTTGAGAAAGGAGTGCAACAGTGAGACAGTGAGCAATAATATTTGAATAATCCCGGCGCTGAATGGCACAATAGAAGGCTGAGTAGTCATCCGATGTGTACGAGGATGTGGTGGCGAAGCTAGGGGAATCGAACCGGCTGATGATGGCAAAGAAGACCGAGCAGAGCTGACCGGAGAGTGAACTTTGGAAGATGTTGGAGAAAGGACGGTCGAGACTAGCTGAGGCGTAGGGACCGATGGCTGAGGCATGGTGGCCGGTGGCTGAGATGTGATGGCCGGCGGCTGAGGAGCTGGGTCCGGGTTGGCCTTCTAGATGGAGCATGGTGGTGAAGGGGGTGGCTAGAACGGGCACATGCATGGTAACCCCAATCGATGAAATAAAAGCTCCATCAAAAAATGGAAAAATCTCCAGATCTAAAACAGAACGACTGTCCGCGGAAGATGAGACATACGGGAATAAAGTTTCATCAAAACGAATGTGGCGAAGAGACATAGATGCGCCCATAAGTTGGGTCAAGGCAAAGGAAGCCCTTGTGACGAGGGTTGTAGCCAATAAAAACACATGGAATGGATCACGGTGCAAACTTATCGGTAGCAGTGGCACCCAGACATGGAAATGCACGAAATCCAAATGGGTGAAAGAGGGTATAGTCAGGCACATGACCAAAAACAACCTCAAAAGGTGATTTTCCACCAAGAACTGAACTAGGCAGATGGTTAATGATGTAAACCGTGGAGGAGAAAGCTTCCACCCAATAACATTGTGGCACAGAAGAGTGAAAAAATATGGCAAGACCGGTCTCTGTGATGTGATGATGCTTCCGCTCAGCTCGGCCATTCTGAGCAGGTGTATATGGCGATGACATCTGATGATGAATGCCACATGATATGAAGTGAGCCTGAAGTCGGTGATTAGTAAACTCTGTGCCACTATCAGTCTGAAAATTTTGAACCAGAGCAGAAAACTGGGTCTCAACAAATTTCTAAAAATGTATAAATGTGTCATAGAAGTCTGACTTATACCGCATAGGGAGAAACCATGTGAATCACAAAAAATCATCAATGAAAATGGCATAATAAGAAAAACCACATGCCGATAAAACAGGGGCTGGTTCCCACAAATCACAATGCACCTTATCCAACAAACCAGTAGCGCGCTTGTCACTAGTGGAAAAGGGTAACCGAATACTCTTGGTAATCTGACAAGGAGAGCAACTAACAGATTCCAACATAGCAGAAGTGATAGTAATATGGCCCCTTCGACTTAACAACTGAATAGTATCATGAGACACATGACCGAGGCGAGAGTGCCACTACTCAAAAGAAGCCTGAAGCTTTCACAAGAGCGTAATTCACCTAAAAAGCTGAAATCGCCAGTCTTAAGAAAATAAAGACCTGAAGTATGACGGCATTTACCAATTATCTTCCATATATGCTTGTTCTCAATGAAAAATGCGTTGCCATCAAATATAACACGGATAGATAAATCATGAGTAAGCTTGCTAATGGATAATAAACTTCTAGTAATCTTAGGGACTATAAGGACATCATTAACAGAGAAACCAGAGAAATAACACTGACCGATGTGAGAAATAGATAATGATTCACCATTTCCAACAAGAAAAAAAATCAAAACCACGATAACATTGTAACTTATCAAGATGACTGGTGTGAGTAGTGATGTGAGATGTAGCAGTTCAATCAACGATCCACTAATTTGACGAAGGATGACAGTTCAGACCATTCAAACTGGCATGAAACAAAACTTTATCCGCAGTCCAATTAGTGGAGCAATCTTCCCGAGATAAATGCGCAAAAAAAACCATAGCAAGAAAATGGCCAGAAAATATGTGTGTGATTCAATATGCCAAAAGAAGGCTAAAAATATGCTCAAAGTTGACAGGCGCGTGCAAAGATGCGCAGAAGATGCTTCTGAGTCGCCAGGCGCGTGAATTCAAGAGCGGAATAATGTAGGTGTGGATCCGCAACACACGCGCGTGGCTACACGCGCTTCTGGAAAGAGGTGTGATGCGTGAATCTGGCTGTGACTCACTTTGGCCGAGATGCGACGAGTGATATCGAAGAAGACAATCGAACTTGAAGATAATGAATCTGGTGAGATGGAAATGAAGATGCTGTCGCTACCAGAAACGAAGCCGCAATCGACAGAAGAGCCTAATTCCGGATGCGACGAGTGCGGCCGGAGAAGACAATCGAACTTGAATAAAATGGATTTGACGAGATGGAAATGAAGTCACTGCCACTGCCAAAAACGATGCCGATGCCGGATGAAGAGCCTAATGCCAGAGATGACATGAATGTTGGTGAAATTTGTTTCCGTCAGAGGTGAAGTTTGAATGCCGGTGGGAGGGTTCCGTTGTCAGATACGAACGCTAGAATTTTTCGGAAATTGACCAGTAATTGGCGGAATCAGGTGCCTTGGTCGGCCGGAAAAATAAAATAAAGAAAAACAAAATTTTATGATTTATGATTCAGGATCAAAACTTGCTTTAATACCATGATAGAATGATTTTCCATAAGGAAATGTATTATTGATGGCTGAATATATAGAGAGTACAATAAAGGTGTATTAAGGAAAGAACTCTAATCATAATAAATCATAATCTAATCAGAAATCTGATTTATTCTAACAAAGGTGACAATAATAACTATTTGAATCATCATAGTCCTGATGTGTCCAAGTCTGATCAACGTCGCCATTGACGTAGCAAAATAGATTGGCTCGAGGATTATTCATCCATAGTAAAATCACGCAGCCGGGATGATCGGTGTCTTTGTCAAAAAAAGTGACGAATGTATTCTGTAGAATCTATGTCTAAGAGTAGTGGTAGATCAATTGAGTGCAGTGTTACAGGATTCCAAAGGTGCAATTGAATGGATGAAACCAATAAGATTAACCATTCGGGATGATTGGTTTGCTTTAAAACTGGTGTTCCGATCATGGATTCAGAGATTGTTCTTGTAAAACTGGTTCTCATTACAGACACCACGTCCCAGAATACCTGATTTTCATACTTTTTACAATGAACAAACACAAGCGGAGGTGGTCGCTGTACCTCCCAAAGTTAATACTATTAAGCCATAATGCTTCTTATCTACAATTAATTAAATAAGGGCAAGTCGGGGTTGTCCACGAGAAGAGGGATCTTTTCAAGTGTTTAAAAATATATAGGAGAAAACAAACTAGGCATATACATACATAGATATATATAAAAGCATGTATATAGGGGGGGGGTTGGTTGGTTTTTAAGCCTAAGTTATCAAATTAAAAGGACAACATTTAGGAAAACAAGAGAACTATGATAATCATGCAATACAACTAAAGATACGACGCAAATGATAATTAACGGAGCCTTGGGGACAACCGACTTCCACTTCCAAACTTCCTATAGCTCATTGATTCATTCACTCATTCAATTACATTTATTGTCTATGGGGAATGTTATCACTTCTCATTCAAAGATCAACATCCATTCCTCCTTAAGAGTAGTTTGCAAAGACAAACAACGACAATTTGCAAACTTCATCGATAATCACTAAAGACAAACAATATCATGGGGGTATTTCATCAATGGCATTTCACCCAAAGGACCATAGGTTTGATAACAAGAAGTCTTCTACCAAAGACATAGTCATTTAACCAAACAAAGCATTCATTAGGCTAAACTTAGAACAAACAAAATTCATGGTTCAACCTTTCTTTGCATCTATATGACAAATATGAAAAAAATCCACATTAACATACTCATCTAGCAAGAATTACCACACATTATACACAAGAAATTCTAAATCCATGCTTTTGGATTTCATATCAAATGAGTTAAGAAATTTGTAACTTTCCTAACACTCTAACATTTCAATCTTGCAAACATTTCGTAAACTCAAACAACCCATGATATAAATGAGGTAAAACACAACATTAATGGCATAATAAATATTCTCCAATAAATGTTCATAAATGAGCAAATATAGAATCTTACTACATAAGTTTGGAAGCTTCAATCTATTGCTCCCAAGAACTAGATTTAGCTACAAGAGTTCATACTAATTAATCCTAACAGACCAAACATAATACAAGAGAATTTAAAGATGAAAAATGGTAGAAACTAGGGTTAGAACGATACCAAAAACGCAGGAAGAAGATATGTGAATAAGAGGAAAGGGAGTGCTATTTATATTACAAAAAGGATAAGGTTAGGTTCTGGCCACCCGTTGGTCGCAACTCGTGACGGGCGCCCGAACTTAACCTTGTTTTCTTTTCTTCTTCTTGTGGTGAACACATATCTTCACAGTGATTCCTCTCATTTTCCAAGTCTTCAACTCTTTGAAGAAAGTCTTCAAAAATGGCCTTCAACGGCCTCCGGTCTTCAAGTCTTCATGTCTTCGAAGCAAGTTTTCAAAGTCATCGAAAAGTGATCTTTTAATTACCTCCGGTCCTCAAGCCTTCATGCTCTTCCTTTGTTATGCAAAATCCACTTAGAAGAGGTAAAAGAGCGTAAAGTTGCTCTTACCTCTCCTAAGATAATTTCAAGGTAAAACACAAGCTCTTGATAATAAAAGAGCACAAAAGTGACCCCAAAAAGTATTAAATTATGCACATAAAATGGACATATCAAGCTGCGGGTATGCTACATTCTCCATGTTTTTTAAACCCGCAAGCCTATTCAATCGAGGATTTATGTTTATTATGTGTTAGTGTACCTGCATATTTTTATTTTATAGACATTGTAATGTACATATGATCTAATTCCCAATAGTAAAAGGTTTCCTATTCAACCAATATACTGTTCCCATAGGCCATAGGATTTTCTTTATATTTTAAATTAATTATATTGACGTAAACTAAAGTATATTTTTTTAAAAAAATCATTCATCCCAAGATGATGGAAAATGCCAGCAACGATCACAAAAAGTGGAACTGACATACAACCAAACTAGCCTCTAGCAATAACCAATCTATTGTAAGGATATTCAAATTACATGTTAACCAGACTGATCATCTATACTATTACAGACCAGGGATCCATTAAAAAAACTGTAATGTTCTCAGGGATATTAACTTGATTCCCGCAAAAATCATAACTACTTGGCAGAGAAAAGCGTCTCACGCATCAATATCATTGTGCCAAACAGGGATCTTCTACCACTTTAACACCACTTGATCCAGCCACGATTTATGTTGTCCAAATTGTAACACCTTGAAAAACACAGATCTGACGAACCCAAATTTATGAAACCCAAAAATAAAATCACAAACAAAATTGCGAACACACGATATGTACAAGTAAATCAAGAATAATACATCAACATGAATAATTAAGTCAAGTTATCATCATAAATACAACGATCTAAATGATCAGGTCAAAGAACAAACCTCATCTGTGGAGACAAATCTCACACTTACTCAATAACAAAAACCTGAATGAAAATGAACTGTTAAAAAGTTTGAAGAAGATAGGTTGCGGCTAGGAGAAGAAGGGCTTTTTTCACTAAACTAAAGTATATGTAATTTATAGAAACTCAGCAAATAATTATACTATGGCCTTGTGTTTACTTAGACAGTGTTACTGCAACACAAAAATGCTATTAGTGCGTTTAAATATGTCCCAATAGATCTCTAATAGAATGCTTTTATTTATAGGACGCTTTTAAAAAACATCTCACATAAATCATTACTGATAGAATAGATGGGGAAGAATTCAATCTCACCAACCTTTTGGCCCATTAGTTTTTTCTACTTCGAACACCATCATTACTTATAAAAACCATTTTCTATTAGTAGTTTTTGTATACACTCATAGAATAGAAGCAATCTCGTCCAAATTCATGTCAGTGTAAAGGACGCTAAACTTTAGTCGACACGGGTGAAGGGCCGGAGGTTAAGAGATTTGAAAAACTTTACAAAAGTCGTGATTCTAACTCTCTTGTAACACATACTCATAATTTGTACATGTAATTTGTTATGGATATACAAAATACGAAAAACATCGATTCACACTATTAAAAATAACATCAACACTACATTAAATAAAAATATAATTTAAAAATTTTAGAAACACCAATATTAATTCATATTATTGAAACATCATGAATACATTAAATAATGAGAAAAACTTAGGAATGACGGTCTTTTCATAAACTTATGGATAATTCACTGCACATTTGACTTTATATGTTGTAATTTTTTATAAGATTTAAATATTGTATTTTAAAAGCTATTAAAAGTAATAGTGTCTTTGAATGTGAAAATATAACAATATGGAATATAAAAATATATTTTTAAAATTTCAAAAGTGTATAAGATAAAAATATGTGGATTGTCCACAAGCTTATGGACAAGCCACATGTCAGGAGACCTACTCTTAAATGATAATCTAATATTTAAAAAAAAACATGGATCAAATACTAAAATTAATAAATTAATTCACACTATTGAAACATCAAGAACACATTAAATTAAAATCTAATATTTAAAAAATGATAAATATCAATATCAATATTTAAATGAAAATATAAGTTAAAACTTAAAAGTTAAGATAGTAAAATATCCCAAACTAGTGACTAAATAAGTAAAGTGTAGAAAATTTAACATATTTACATAAGATTTTTGGTGCGTCTCTTGAAAGACGGTATTTCCATAAGTCATGGAAAGATCAATGTTTAAACTGTAAATTAGAAGAAATGAAGATAACTTTTTTTGGGTTCTATGAATCGGGTTATAAACTTTATAATTACTACATGTTGCATAATAAATTTTTTTATATTACATATAAGACCTTTTACCTTTTGTTATTCTAATTAAATCTCGTATTTTCATAATCTTATGGAAAGATGGTATTTTCTAAGACTTTACCATATTTGAATATTGAATATTAAATTTGGTTCGAATTATTCAATAGTTGGGTACATAGTGTTTTATTTGATTTTGTTATTTTTGTTTTTCTTGCCAACTCCTAATTTTGATTTACCATGTTTTCATTAGCCACTTAATGCAGATTTGTTCCAACTTTTACAATATAAAATATAACCATCAGGCCAACTATGTGGATTTGGCGAATTGGCTACTTTTTTTAATGTAAAATTTGAATCTTTGTTGGTAATTAAATTGTACCTTATAGAAATAATACCAGTAAAATTTCAGGTGAAAACAAGTTGCTCTCAGATGAATAACAATTGCATATATCATCAAAACAAAACCAAAATTAATTAAACAGAGAATTAATAGAAAAATGAAATCTCTGTCACGTGTATTTTCGTAAATCACCAAACCACCGTACAAAGATGCTAAATTGTATTTAGATAATTGAACATGTATAAACACGATTTTAGATTAATGCGATTTTATTTTGGTTGATCAAAAGAAAAAGAAACGAACTCGCTAAGAAAGAAAACGAGTGCAAATGATACTAAGAAAGTGATGATGGCTTGTCCATAAGCTTATGGACAAGCCATATGTCAGGAGACCTACTCTTTAGTATTGAGGAGATATATTTGGTGGATTTTGGTGGTCTTGTATATTTAAGCCTACATCAATTGAACAATATTATGTTGTCAACAACTCCTGCTATCTACCACATTCTTTCCCGGCAATCCTATAATAAACCTGTCCAAAGTCGATTTGAACCTGACAGAGATAGAACTTCTTCAACGTCATCAACCATGGCTTTCCTATGGAGTTATGCTTGAGTTGAAAGCCAATAAGTTCTTCTTCATATCCTCGATGAGAAGGAGAGGGCCAACCCTACAACCCTATCGAAGCGTATCGGAACTAACGGCAATAACAGGAGTACCTCCTTTTGAATCCCCAGTTCAACTATCATAAGGTCTCCTCATTACTTAATCTTGGTAGATTAGAAGAGGAAAAGAAAGAGAGTAATCTTGGTAGATTAGAAGAGGAAAAGAAAGAGAGTAATCTTGGTAGATTAGAAGAGGAAAAGAAAGAGAGTAAAAAGTGGGTGTAACTATTTCGACAGAACTTATAAGCTACATTACCTACAAGTGAATTAATTTTAGATGTTTGGTAAACTGATAAAAAACTGCATATTTTTAAAGTAAATGACATTTTTGTAGGAAAAGTAAAAATTATTTTCATTCTACAAATTAAATAAAATATTTTTTTAATAAACCAACTCCACTAAATACAGATTAAGAAGATGAAAGGATGCGGATGAAAATGATGATGAAGTGAAGGTAGCTTTTCTTAAAATAATTTGGCAGATGTATTGAAAATATGGAAACATCTCCCATAATCTGTATTTTCTAAATCACTGAACCAAACATACATACAAAAAAAATTGCTAAATGATCTTAGATAATCAAAATATTCAGGTTCAAGTGGTACGGGTATCATCGCTCACTAGAATTCGCTCTGCCTTCTCACTAGAATCCTCTCTCTTCAGTAAAGTAACACAGAAACCAAAGAACATCATCCTCTCCCCACCCAACCTGTCAGTACCATTAACGTCCATATTCTTGACCAAGGAACACCCACTCACCACCGCACCATGGCGGCTCCGCCCACTGGCGAGAGTCGCCGCCATCATACCTATCCATTCTGAACCTAAAACAACAGCTAAACCAACCACCATCTCATCTCTACAAGAACTCGCCTCTAAAACTCAACCCCATAACTGAATTCAAAGGAGAGATAGCAGTGCTTTTTCAAGAAGATGAAAAAGATCACCTCTCAGAACCCTTCCAGTGCAATTTAATTGGAAAGTTTTCCAGGGGGAGGCTATCTCTAGAGTTTATTCAGCAACAATTCAAAAAGATTGGATTCAAAAGCGAAGCAAACATCACAGCTTTGGACCGAAGACATGTGTTCATCAAATTCGATCTTGAGGAAGACATTCAACATTGTTGGATCAAGAGGAATTGGAACCTTGGAGGCACAATCATGAAGGCCCTTAAGTGGACAAACAACATCGATGTAAAGGAGAAACCACCGGTGGTACCAATCTGGCTAACAATCGAGTTCCCGCTGGCATACTATCTGCAAAAAGATTGCATACCCCTTATTGCTAGTCCCCTAGGAGAGCTCATATTTGCAGACCAGCCAACTATCAATCATACAAGACCTTCAACAATCGACCTCTGTGTAGAGATGGATATCACTAGCGACTTCCCGGAGATTATAAGATTGGGCTCTACAAAAGATAGCAAGTGATACGATATTCGATATGAAGACCATCATAAAGATTGGGCAAAAAATAACCGATTGTGGGGTTAGAAAAGCTTCAAAAGAGGCGAAAGAACAATGGAGCCCAATCCCTGACCTTGAACAGGGTTCAAGGGGACACACACAACAGCAATGGAGAAAAATAAACGAAACACATAAGGATGAGGATGAAGTATTTCAGGATGCTGTTGACAACATATTGCAGGAAACGTCAGAGAAGAAAGATGAAAACGTGGAGGACATCCCGACTAAGCAAAGGACACAGAAAAAGCAAGCAAGCACAAGGATTTGTCATAGTGTCGAGCTAAAGGATACAACCAAAAGAAATCACAACAACTAGCAATCCCTTGATGACATTCAGATCAATGCCAAAAAACATATCCTTCGAACCTCAAATAAATTGCTTATTTTTCAGGATCTTATAAACTCTCAGGCAAAATTGACTGAAAAATTTTCATCTCAGGTACAAGATGTTGAAGACAAGCAAGGAGAACATAAAGAGGGAATAAGGAACAACACATGGATGCACACCAACAGACCCCTACCAGTGCTATTCAACTTCAAATTCAAGACCAGGATAGCAATAATGGGAAGAGCCTTCAACACAGAGAACAACCAGAAACCTCTGTGCAAGGTAATCACACCCAGGGTAACATCAAACCACCTGATAAGGAAAGAAGTAGAAATTTCTTCAGATCTCCTAACACTATAAGCACTCACTTGAAATCAAAATCAAAGAGATTCAATGAATGTTAAAATCCTAACTTGGAACCCGAGAGGTATAGCTAGATCACTGATCAGACTCAGACATCTTTTACATGTTCATAATATATTTGTATTCGTAGTAATTGAGCCTAAACAGAACATAGAAAGACAAAATTGATTTAAATAAACACTGGGGTTTGAGGACTGCTATGCCACAGAAGACTCTAAGATATGGATAATGGCTAGCAATATATGTGTGGGAACTGTCACAACTTTGAATGAACATTTTATGAGTATTAACATGAAAAACACACAGACACTAAATGAGTTTCATATAATAGCTGTCTATGGAAAACACTCAACAGCACTAAGACAGAACATGTTCACAGATTTAGAAGATGCCTTGGAACAAATCAACATCCCATGTATTCTAGAAAGAGATTTTAATGTTAGTAGAACCCTCTGGGAGTACAGAGGAAGATATCCACAGAATCCCAATAGTATGCAAGATTTTGACACTTTTATAGTGGCAAACAATCTAGAAGACATACCAATGGTTGGAAATTATTATACATGAACAAACTCAAGGAGGGGCCAGGATAGAATCTGTAAAAGAATTGATAGGATATTAGGAAACTCACTGTGGTTTAATAAATATCCAAACACATCAGTTCATGCTTTATCCAGGATGCCCTCTGATCACTCACCTCTAATCTTAGACACTAACATACAGGATAATACATCTCCAAAGGCCTTTAGATTTCAAAACATGTGGACACTTAGACCTGAATTAATGCAACTAATACAAGCTAACTGGAACCAACCACGGCCACACATAGGGATGTTTGGCTTTTCACATAAGTTAAAAAGATTAAAATTGGAGTTAAAAATATGGAACAAAAACACATTTGGTAATGTTTTTGAAAATCTTAAAATTGCAGGAAAAAAGGGTTCAAGAATTGGAAGCTATTTATGACACTAATCAAGACCCCAATGATCTAAACTTCCTTTTAGAAGCCAGTGCAGAGTTAACCAAAAAAATTAAAAGAAGAACATCTTTTCTGGAAACAAAAGGTGAAACTCAACAGGCTAAAAGAGGGAGACCTCAACACTAAATTCTTTCATAACTCTGTAAAAGAAAAGCATAGCAGACTCAAAATTAACAAGATTAAGGATGAGAATGGAAGCTGGATTACAGATCAGAAAGAATCGGGGGATCATGCTGCAAAATTCTTCAAAAACGTGCTAATTGATACTAATAATGACAAATCAGGAAATTCCATGTTGAGATATTTAGAATTCATACCCACAGTTGTGACTATCAGGAAAATGGTGAAATGATCAAGCTAATTCAAATGCAATAGTTGAAAAACAATATTTTTCAACTTGACCCTAACAATTCTACAGTGCCAGATGGTTTTCCTGGTAGCTTTTACAGGTATGCATGGGAATTATAAATATAGATCTACTTTCATGTGTGCAGGAGTTCATGTGTGGTATTGCTATACCTAGGAGTATCAGTAGTACACTGATTTGCCTAATCCCAAAAATTGAGACACCAAACACACTATCTGACTTTAGGCCTATTTCTCTGTCCAATTTTGTTAATAAAATATGCTCAAAGGTCCTGGTAGATAGGATGTCATTAGTTGTGGATAAATGTATATCTAAAGAACAATCTGCCTTCATTAAGGGAGAGAAATAAGTAATAATGTGCTTACCATGTAGGAGATGGTCAGATTTTTAGATAAGAAAAACAAGGCCTTAAACCTAATAGCAAAAATAGACATGTCAAAGGCCTTTGATAGAGTCTCCTGGCCAATGTTGAATTCATTGCTATTGAAACTTGGGTTCCATGGCCACTTTGTGAAACTAATCTTACAAAATATATCAAATGCATGGTTCTCAGTTATACTTAATGGTAGGCCCAATGGCTTTTTCTAGGCCAACAGGGGATTAAAACAAGGGGATCCCATATCCCCTATACTTTTCAATCTCATAACTGAGGTACTTAACAGAGGCCTGAAGATCATGTTCAATTATGAACTGATGGATTACTTCCAGATCTCAGGAGGATTTAAACTAACACACCTATCCTATGCAGATGATACAGTGATTTTCTTAAAAGCCACAAAAAAAATCTATCCTAAATCTGGTAAAATTCCTACACCATTATGAGATAGCCACTGGACAAGTTATAAACTACCAGAAAAGTGCTTTTTACATAGGTAAATGGGCCAGCACGATCACAGTTCAGAGGGTGAAACACACCACAAAGATAAGCCAGAGAACATTCCCATTCATATACTTGGGAGTTTCATGATACAAAGGTAGAAAACTAATTGTTTACTACCAGTACCTAACAGAGAAACTCAACAAAAGAGTCTCAAACTGGAATTCTATGTTACTAAATAAGGCAGGGAGGACAATACTCATTAGACATGTCCTTACAGCAATTCCACAACATACCTGGTGTGTCTCAGCCCTAACAAGTCACATAATCTCTAAAATGGAAACCATTTGTTCAGAATTCCTATGGGGGAAAATGAAACTGACACATCTAAAAGACATTGGAGATCCTGGCCTAGACTGTGTTACCCTAGGCTAGAAAATGGGCTCAATTTTAGGGATTTTCATACAATTATAGATTCATCCTCAATGAAACTATGGTGGAAACTATAGGAACGGTCAAGTATATGGGCACAGCTCATATGGTCACTGCCAAAATCTAGCAGAACATCTGATCCATGGAAAAGAATCCTAACAGTAAGTCCTAAAGCAGTAGAGAACTCTAGAGTCATCATAGGTAGATGGACTTTGTAATTTTTTGACTGCTAATTGGTCTGGACTAGGACTACTAATTGGTCTGGACTAGAACTAATAATTGATAATTGGAACCATAACTATGAACCCCCCAGCCCTTATATGACAGTTAAGAATTTCTCAGAAAACATGAACCACATGATGCAGACACTTAACATAGGTTTCAGTTCACTGATTATGTCAAAGTTGGAACACTCTATTATGCTCTTTGACAAACAGGATCATATGGTGTAGAAACCATCTACTACAAGTAAGTTCTCTATACAGTCTGCTTATCAACTGCTTAGGAACAAGAAACAACAAGGGTCAGGATTGGTAAAGGTATGGAGCTCAATCTTACCCCAAAAGATTGCAATATTTATCTGGAAACTGATTAATAAACTGCTCCCAGTGGACGATATATTGCAAACTATGATGATTAATGTTGCCTTTAGATGCCCTCTCTGTTTCAACCATGAGGAAACCCTTAACCATATTTTTAACAAATGTCAAGTCACTGAGAGACTATGGAAACATACTGCTCACTTGCTAGAAATAAATGACCATACTTGTGATCATATATTTGACAAATTATCTTGGTATTATTCGAACACAGCCTTTTCAAAAACAAAACAAAATTTTTCAGATACTACCATCTTTACTTTGTTGGATAGTGTGGACAAGTAGATGCTCAGTTGTGTATGATAACAAAAAAGTGAGGGCTGACAGTATGATTTTTGAATTGGACAGAATGTTGGCTGATATTTTTATTGTACATCCTCAGGTTATATAAAGAGATTGTGATTACTTGGTTTTAAAAGGACGAATCCCAATGCATAAGCAACCAAAAATTAAAATCATTAGAGCCTATAAATGGGAACCACCGAACATAGGGTACAAATTGTACACAGATGCCACACACTCCCATTTATCTTAATCTAAAGCTGGAATAATTGTTAGAAACGTGGAATTCATAGTCAAAATGGTAGCAATAGATAGCATACCATCAGCAAACTCGCCATTAGAGGCTGAACTATTGGCCATTAGATCAGACATTCACTTATGTATTTTAAATAACTTCCACCATATGATAATTGAAACTGACTCTATGCAGGCTGCAGAAATACTACAAGAAAGGAGAATCTCACCCTGGAAGATCAGGAAGTTATGTTGGGAGATCAACGAAGATGCAGCACACATAGGTGCCACATTTCAACACATTTTCAGGCAACAAAATCAAGCTGCACACAAACTTGCAAATTTGGCACTCGGCTTGGATACTCAATTGATTACTACCTTACAAGCACAGGACTTGAACGAGAGAGTTAAGTCAGCAATCATGGCAGATCAGATGAGACTGCCAAACATTCGAGTTCACCACTAAAAAAATGACGTCCATCTCTATTAGGCTCATCCAAAGAATTATATATAGCATTGGTTTCTTGGAAATGTTTTCAAAGGATTGTCTTGGTTAGCAAATGTTAACACTTGGGGTGGAGGCATTTCGTTAGAGACACAATCCTTTCAAAACAATAAACGTAGCACCGCTTTTGTCTTAGAAGTGCAGTCACACCATTATAATAGGAGAATTCTTAAACTAAACAGTTGTAATATTTTTTGTTACATGGCTAGGGAAGTCCAATACATACCCCACCTACCAGGTGGTTTCTAATTTTTTTAAAAAAAGATAATCAAAATATGCACACAGAATATATGATGCAAGACAATCTTAAATGGTAGGGTTTGATCTTGGTTGCTTATAAGGGGAGGAAAACATATTTTTTGAGGAGGTGAATGAATGATGGGTTGAAGAAAAGAAATGAATGGATGGTTTGTGAAGATGATACTGAAGTGAAGGTGGCCTTTTATAGTGTTTGAAGATGTATCCACATATATATTGCATGCATAACCTGGTATATCATGGTTTGTACGCCCACAGATTTATGAATTATGATACCATGGTTTGCGTGCACAAGTGTGTCCATAGTTAGGAAGTCCACCTATTTATAGTAGGACCATGATGGGCGATTTTTTCATAATCTTATGGACATTATACTTATTTTTTACTTTATATATTGTATTAGTTAAATTACATATTAAATTACTCTTTTTGTTTCACTATATTTTGCACCATAGGTTTAAGTGTTATTTTTTTTAAGTTGAAATGTGTGGAGAAAATTGAATGAGGAGAATAAAAAGTTTATGAATGGTTGAGAATAATGTACTTTTTTCCATAAAAAGGAAATGTGATAAATTTAGAATAACATACAAATAAAATGGTTAGTGTGCTCAACTTAAAAAAACAGAGGGAGTATGTAATTTTTTATGGATATACAAAATATGAAAAACATCGATTCACACTATTAAAAATAACATCAACACTACATTGAATGAAAATATAATTTTAAAATTTTAGAAACACCAATATTAATTCATACTATTGAAACATCGTGAATACATTAAATAGTTTTAGGAAATGCGGTCTTTTCATAAACTTATGGACAATCCACTGTACCTTTTATCTTAAATATTGTAATTTTTTTATAAAATTTAAATATTCTATTTTAAAAGTTAAAAAAAAGTAATAATGTGTATTTGAATGTGAAAATATAACAACATAGAATATAAAAAATATATTTTTAAAAATTTTAATTTAATACACCATCCGTCCCTGAATAATTTGCAAGAAAGAGAAAAGTGGAGGCAAAATTGAATAGTGCCAAAAGGACACTTTCAGTGTAAAAAGCTGAAAATATACATGTCCAAGATAGAATTTCATAGCCCCTAAATTGACTCGAAAACAGTGCTAAACAATGTATAAGCACTGATTATTCCCTCCAAAATTTAATGTTTGCTCCAAAATTTTAAGTTTTGGAGCCAACTTTACAAAGAATCAGGGGGTTGGGTTTCATCAAAATCAGGGGGTAGGGTTACATTGGAATCAGGGGGTAGGGTTTCATCGGAATTAGGGGGTTGGGTTCCATCAGAATCATTGTCAGGATCAGGGGGTTGTATTATGCGAGGATCATTATTAGGGCGCTGGGTTTCATTTGAATCATCATGTGATTCTGAGTGGTATAGGACAAATTCAGGTACATGGCTAAAATGTGTGGCCACAGGGGTATCCCCAGAGTCATATGAATTAGTATCGAGGACAGGGTAATGGGGTGGGAAAACAGTACTGGTCTTTGGTTGTGACTCAATGTCATCAAGCCCAGTAAATAATATGGGATCAAAACTAGACTGAAACTGAGAGTCAAACTCGGATTCACTCAAGGGTTGGCAAGGGACAGACTTACCTTGACCAGCCATAACCCTATCACCATGATCCATCAGAGACAGTTCGAAAAGAAATTGTCAATATAATGTTAACAAACAGTGGCTAATATGGCATATCCAACACAACGGAAAACCCTAGATCTGAACCAAGAAAACAAAGAACATCATTATCAGTTTTTAACATACACATGCATTTAGTTTAAAACAACCACAACGAAGATAATTGAATAATATCACATTTCCAACCTAACGAGAAACTCATATCGGACCCCAGACCACAAATAGCATGAATTTTAGTTCTAAAAAGAAGAACCAAAAATGTTAGACCTCGGAAACAGGCCAGAAATATTATAATCAGAAACATGCAGTCGATTTTCAACAACATAAACCGAAGAGCAATGGTAAATATCACAGTTACAACACCAGATATAACTTAGATCGGAACCCAGACCATAAAGAGCATGAATTTCAGTTAATAACGAACCCATGTTCATTTACCTCAAAAATAACATGAAAGCCAAGAATCAGACACATTCATTCAGTTTTGAACAAGAAAAATCCAAGAACAATGGGAAATACCACAGATCCAATATGAGAAATACCTTAGATCTGAATCGAGTACATAAACAACATTTGTTTATGTTCAAGAAACCCTAAATCAACCAGACAAACATAAGTCGTCCCTTAAAACGCTGTGATTTCAGTTCGAAAAAGTGATGAAATCGATTTCGTCTTCAAAACCCCAAACCAAATCAAGAAAACCCTAGATCCGAAACAACAAGCTGTGATAAAAGATCATTTAACCAAGTAAACCCACACAAAAAACACAGTTTTCAAACTAAGAACGATGACAGAAAAGAGGTTGAGCGGCTAGGGTTTTCAGATTTCAGAGAGAGGAGAGGATGAGTTGTGAAGATTCTGTGAGAAATGAGTGAAAAGAAGAAGATAATGGAGCAATTTGAGAGGGTTGGGAGCGTAAATGGGAGCGTGGGGAAAGCAATAATCGAGCATTGGGAAATGCATGCGAAGGGTGCAGGTGGTTGGGAGATTAAGCCAATTAATCTCACGCCAACCACCAGTCCCTAGACACGTGTCCAAGGACTATTCCAATTCCCAAATTAATCAGCCTTAGTGACTGTAAATTTTTCACTGTCCAGGGGCATTTCGGTCATTTTACTTGTGGTCAACTTTTCCAAAAATGGAAATGTCTGATTGTTTGCAATTTAATCAGGGACAGACCAAAATAGAAAGTGCGTAGTTTATTCAGGGATAAAGGGAGTATGTAATTTAACAATTGCAGTGTATGAGGTAAAAAAATACGTGGACTGTCCATAAGCTTATGGACAAGCCACCTGTCAGGAGACCTACTCTTAAATGATAATCTAATATTTAAAAAAGAAGCATGAATCAAATACTAGTTAATAAATCAATTCACTATTGAAACATCAAGAACACATTAAATAAAAATCAAATATTTAAAAATGAGAAACATCAATATCAATATTTAAAATAGTATGCTGAAAAACTAATACATCAATAAAAATAAAAATATAAGTTAAAACTTAAAAAGTTAAGATAGTAAAATATCCAAAACCAGTGACTAAATAAGTAAAGTGTAGAAAATTTAACATATTAACATAAGACTTTCAGTGCGTCTCTTCAAATACGGTCTTTCTATAAGCCATGAAAATACCAAGGTTTAAACTGCAAATTAGAAGAAATGAAGATAAAACTTTCAGGTTCTAGAAATAGGGTCACTAATTTCATAACTACTACACGTTGCATAATAAAATTTTAATATTGCAACTAAAATATTTTATCTTTTTATTTTTCAAATTAAAATTCGTCTTTCGATAAGCCTATGGAAAGATGGTCTTTCCATAAACCTATGGAAAGATGGTCTTTCCCAAGACTTTGCCTAAGATTTTGCAATATAAGTAAGTTTAAAACACACGATTTTACTGTAAAAATTGACTTCTAATATAACATCACAAAGTTTGGTTGAAACATCAAGTACTGAAATTGAAACATGAATTCCAGTAGTAAAAATGCGTGCATTGTGCAAAATAAGGTAGAGTAATTGACCCGCGAGCTTTTTTCCACCCGGATTCTTGACCCAGAATCATTAATTCTTTTAATAATTTATGCCCCGGTACTCAAAAACATGATATTTAGATCCATATCCCTCCCCATTCTCCAAAATCTCTCTAAATTATACATGAAACCCCATTACTAATTAAATTTCATTATATTACATATTAGTCCTTGATCCCACTATGAGACATATGCTCTCGGACAAGAATATGTCCATTAAAAAAACCATTACATAAATTTATCTAATAAGATTTCTAATAATTTTAGCATTTTAAAACAAAATTTTTACATATTTCAGTTTTAACAGTCACTTGCATAACATCTAATTCAGTTTTTCTTTTGAGGGCAACGAGGTTGCCTTATCGATGTAATATTCCAAAACATCATTGTACATCTTTTGGTTTCTAAATAGGTTTGGGAAACCTAATAGATATCCCCCACCTTAGGGTGCATGCAAAAAAAATTCTAATTTAGTTGAGTCTATCTCCTACAAGACCGTCTCATGATGAGACAGGGGCAAAACACAATTAATAAAGGTAATAAAAATAACCCGTTTAAACTTGGTGTCCAGATTGTAAATATGTTTCTCTCGGGGTCACTTTTTTTAACACAAGCTAAAACTTAGGGACCGATTTACAAATTATGAAAAGTTACGGAAACACTCGCATCCTCTATAGAATCCATTGTCGCGGGTTGTTGGCCATTGCACTGGTGCCATTCACTGGCCATCTTATATGAATCTGCCATTGTCGTGTCGTCACTGCTCTGTCATCGAAGTTTCGAGACATCGAATTCGATGGGCAGAGAAATTCGGTGTGACTCCAATTAATTAACATCTTTAACGATGATTTGAAAACGACGAGTGGAGAATTTGTAGTGGGGTTCAAGTTTCATCATCGTTTAGGGATTGTAGCAATTGAGAACTTGCAGAGAAAGGAGGCAAGGTTTGGGGTTTGGGGCGAAAACTGGGAATCGTAGTTTAGGGTTGAAGTGATGAATTCCATTAGAATTCCATCAGAATCAGGTTGGAAGTCGGGTTTTCAGATGGGCTGATTAGATCACGTCAGGATTGGGTCAATTTTTGAGTTTCTCATGGACGGGTCGAAATTTGGATTTTAAAATGGGCTTGAGCCTATTCTATAGAAAATAGATTTAAATGATGGCATATAAAAACTATAATTAGATATCAAGTAAAAATAGTTAAACATCATATACAAACTCTAAAAATACACATCCAAATTTAAATAATAAATACCAAATTAAATTAGTTAAAACATCAAAAAAAATATTAGAAAAGCACATCAAAATAATTAATCATCAAAATAAAACACGAAATGAAAATAATTAAACATTAATGAAAAAATTAAAACACGCGTCAAAATAGTTTAACATCAAACAAAAAATTAAAAACAAAAATTAAAATTTGAATAGTTAATCATCAAATAAAAATAAGTATACATCAACTGAAAACATTAAAAACACATCAAATAGTTAAACATCAAATAAAAGACTGCGATAGGCATCAAATTTTAATAGTTAAAAGTTATAATACTTAAAAGAATATTAAATTAAAATAGTTAAATATCAAATAAAATCACATACAAATTTTAAAGAGTTAAGTGCCCATATGACCTTATGTTTTGGTCATATGTACCAATATGACCCTGCAAGATCAGAAAAGCTATTATAACTCTACGATTTGCTTAAATGTGCTAATATAACCCCGGAGGCCTGAATTTGACAGAAAAAACCTGAAATGGTGATTATACCATTTTTTTAGAAAAATAAAAATTCAACATAAATAGAAAGACATTTATACCATTATTCAACAATTAACATAACCTTCCACTTTCTTCTTTCTCCTCTAGATTCCAGTCTTACCCTAATCTCGATTCCTTCACTTTCTTCTTTCTTCTCCTTCACCGTCGACATCAAATTTTCCTCTCGCTGACCAGAGGTATTTCCTACCAGATTCACCGCAGCCGCATCCCGCCGAGTGGAAGCTGCTTCTAGAACCGCGTTGGAGCTCGTTTGGCTTGGCATTGTTATTTCTTTCCTGCTGACTATAGGTGGGCCTTGATTTTTTTTTTCTCTATAGCAAAATTTGGCTTGATTTTATCAAATAGAAATTTACACACAAACTCTTGAAAGCAGTAACACCAGCAGATTCAATGGCCCCATGATTGCTCCCTGCAAAAATCACCAACACCGCCGTCAGGATCTCCACTGCCGAATGGAAACCCGCCGAATCTAGAAACCCTACCCCCCCTCCAACTTCTTTCTGCCCCACGCCATTTCGACTTCCAGCGCTTGGCTGAGAGGTGCCAAAAAATGGTGGCAGATTGTGGCGTAGGGCTAGCTGGTGGTGTTGCTAGGGTGAGGGGCTAAGGTATGGTGATGGTGAATTGGTGGCGTCGCAAGGGTAGAAGATGGGGGCGAGCGCGAGTGGTGGCGGGGCTAGGGGTGTTAAATGGTGGTGCTGTTTCTAGGGTGGTGGGTTGGGCCGGGTGAAAGCCTGTATCTAAGCCTAGATATGAGTGGTCATCTTCCCTAGCCTCTTAGACGAGCGTCTAAGTTTAAGGCAAAACCGAACTAATCCACCGGCAGCTAAATAACAAAACCAAATTTTAGGAATGCAACTAGTTTAGATTTCAATCGACATCACTTACACCCACTACTGAACTAATTTTGGTGTTCCTAGGGTGAGCGGTGGCGGGGCTAGGGGATAGTGGCAGTGAATCGATAGCTAGTAGTGGCAAGAAGAAATGAAGATGGGGGCGAGCGGTGGAGGGGCGGAGACCTAGGTGTTTGACGGGTAGAGCACCAGAGTTGGTGATGTAGGCATTGCCGAAGAAATCAACGGGGTCAGGACATAAGGGTTTCAGATTCCGGTGGCGGCAGAACGGCGGTGGTGGTGGAGCGACGGTGACCTGGCGGAGGTGGTGCTAAAGGTTATTTTGAAGATGAAGATGATGATGATAATGAAGAAGGTGGTGCGGAGAGGTATTCTTGTCTTTAATTTTTTAGTTTCAAGACTAGGGGTATTTTAGTCCTTTTGTATTAGGTCAATGCCGGGAATTACAAAGTCAATGCCGGGAATTACAAAGTCAATGCCGAAATAGTGCGAAAAGGTTATATCGGCACTTCTGATGCAAAACATAGGGTTATAATAGCACTTTCTGATCTTGTAAGGTCATACTGGCACATATGACTAAAACATAGGGTCATGTTTATATTTTGCCCAATTTTAAAACATCAAAGTAAGCACCAAAATGTGACACTAATATAAACATAGAATAAAAAATTAAAAAATACACTAAATGATAGTTAAACATCAAATAAATTCTAAATATACACATCAAATAAAGATAGTTAGACATCAAGTAAATACCCTAAAATATATTAAATCAAAAAGTCAAATGACAAATAAAAATACTAAAAATTAACGTTAAATTAAAGTAATTAAACATCAAATGAGAGCACAAAAAAATACTTCAAATAAAAAACATGAAATGATAACACTGGAAAAACACATCAAAATAAATATAGTTGAAACATTAAATAAAAAAACTGAAACATACATAAAATTAAAAATACTACAATACACATCAAATTATAATATATAAACATCAACACAATACACTGAAAACACATAAAAAAAACTAAATGCACTTAAAGTTTAAAATATCAAGTGTCAAATCAAAATGTGACATTGACATCGAAAAATATAAAAACATTAGTATTGAAATTTTAAAAACTAATTTGCGCCCTTGAAACATCAAAGAATACATATAATAAAATATAAATATTTCAAAAAAAGAAAAAGAAACATCAATGTTAAAATTAACTCATCAATCAAAATAAAAGTATAAATTATAAATTAAATTTTTTTTAAATAAAATCACTTACTAGTGTCAACATGTATAAAGTGTCAAAAAAATAACATGGAAACATGGGATTTACAATAAAAGATCAAAATTTAACTTTAAAACACTTGATTTTAGTGAAAAAAGCCTTATGAAAAAACATCACAAGATTTGGTTGAAACATCAAGTACCAAATTTGAAACATCAAGTCTGGTAATAAAAAAGAGTGCATTGCATGGAAATGGGGAGTAAAATTGACCCTCGAGATTTTTCGACCCAGTTTCTTGACCTGCGGGATTCTTATGACCCGGAATTTTTAATTCCCTTTTTTTATGCCCAACATCTCCCAAAAAGTGGTATTTGCACCCATATCCCTCCTTCCTCTCCCAAAATTTCTTAAATTATATTTGAAATACCATCTCTAATTAAAGTTCATAATATTGCACATTAATTCTTGGTCTCGCTGTGAGACGGTCTCGCACAAGACTTTGTCAATTTAGTTTACATTTGGCATTATTATTTATTGGACTGAACTTATTATACTATAGCCCTGAGGAAGAAATATCTCAATGCATACGGCCCATCCGGCGCGCATACGGGCATGAGGTTGCGTTGAGGTTGGGTGATAAGCCCCACCTCGTAGCATTCTCCCCCACTCAATTCAGCGAACGTCCCCGGAGCCATCAATTTTCCAAGGTTCTTTGCTATCCACATTTTTTTGTACACTTCTGCCTTAAGAAAGAGGTTGATTCAATTTCTGGCGCTGGTGTACTCTGGTTTAGTCGTGATCCTCGATTTCTCTTTAGTTCTAGTTTGAGCTTTCTTGATTTTATATCACCCACTCCTTGATCGACGACCGGAGGAATGTCCAACTCTAGATGTTGTTTGGTACGCATCATCATCCGTTCACGTTTCTACCTCCTACCTTGTGGAAAAACATTCATCTTTCCTCGTGGAGGTTTACAAGGTTTAGCTTGCTTAAATGATGGGGCGCGCTAGCTGGCAGATATATCTTTGGAATCCAGATTTTCTTGGCTACTGACGAACGCTTCCTATCCTCCTCGCTCAACAAATCTCCGTCCTTTACAACTAGGGAGCAACCCACAACATGCTCAGTCTTCAGACTTAATCACAAAGCTCATCGGATCCATCGAATAAAGCATCACTAGTGTAGACCCTTCTAACCTTTCATTTCAGTTCTCCCCACTGAGATCCGCTGAACTGTGGTCCTCATCTTGTCTTATGCACATGATGAGCTACAAAGCCGAGAGTTTATCCTCGGGTGATCTCTTTGCAGTCACTTTAACCGTGCACGGATTGGTGCCAAAAAAGGCAGTTGTCATATGGGTATACGATAATCCGTGCATCTCTAAAAAAATCCATGGCGAGGACTAAACCGAAGCATCCATTTTAATGACATGGAAATCCACTGTGGCTTTCATGGTGCCAACCTGGGCCGAGCATCGCCTCGCAACACCTAGTACCGGTTGAGCTATACTGTTAACAACCTTCATTCTACCCACAACTTTCTCCAACATGAGCTCTAATCTTGATACCTCTTATTCGGAGACATACTCATGGCTAGCTCCCATATCGACCATCGTACATATGGGTTTTCGATTCACGTGCAAGTCCATATGGATCAATGCTCCATTCATTTATCGCACTGGTTTCACACAGGCAATCTCAGGTTCATTAAGCTTAGGGGCGGCCATCCCCACTTTGCTTGACCAATTTGTAGCTCTCTTTGATTGCACTGCAGCAACCACCCGGTTGATCTCAGGCTTCTTTAACAGATTCAACCGGCCTGGTTCTATTGATCCCACCAGGGAATTACACCGCAGATTCAATGCCTCCATGGAGCATAGTTCTTCCTCTTCGGGCCTAGACTCTTCAGCCAAATGCTCATGAACTACCTCGCTCAGTGCCTCCCTACTTTTTCTCGAGTCCTCGAGCAACATAGTAGTGATCTCTACTCGTGTTGGACAATTAAAAAGGGCATGATTACCTTTGCACTTTCCACATACAAGTCGCGCGTTCCCGGTTTGTCCATTCCACCTTGGTTTGGACCCAACTGAACTAGTTGCACTTGCACTGGGGCTTCCCTCATTCATTCCCGCACCTGAATTGGGCATGTAGCTACCTCTGTCGCTCAGACTGGGTCAAAAGTTTCTCCCCACCTTGGGATAACTTGCACCCGCACTATTGTCCACCTTGGAAACAGTAGAACCGTTCACCTCTCTATGAACTCTTTGCGATCCTCCTCCGTTACAGTCCTCCGAACTTTCAAAAAACGCCTCCGCTGAGTTATAGTTAGTGCAAAGAGCTCTCCTTAGCTCAAGTCTAGCCTATAAGTTCAATCCCTGGCTGAAGTCATGGAGTTTATACTCCTCCGGATGGTCAGGTAAGTTAAGCATACAAGCCTAGAAAGCCGACACGTACCCCATAATATTGTCGGTCTACGCCAGGATCTTATGTCTCAACAATGCCTGTTTCTTCACGTTGGTGGCCATAAAATTGTTGCTTCACCTTGAGCTTCAATTCACCCCATCTGTTGATGGATAGGCGTCCTGCCTTTATCTCCGCGTCTTGGGATCGCCACCACACCATAGCAGAGCCCTTTTTATACATCATGGCAACAGTGACTTTCTCAGTGTCATAACCCGTCTCGGTCGCCTTAAAGTATTCAGCCAACTCGTACGAGAAGTTATCAAGCTCTCTCACGTTACGTGCCCCACCACATTTCTTAGGCCCATGTACTTTCCATTTGGGCACAACATGGACAACACCGCTATCGCCCCCCCCCCCCACCTTGGGACAAGTTGCCCATAGCTTGCATAAGCACGTATACGTCTCCGCCAAGCTGCTCGATGATGTGTCCATTTTAGATGGTTATTTTAGGCTTTTTAGGATTAGGTTTTGTGCAATTTTGTGCTCTACATGTGGCATTTTGCCTTGAAATCATCTAAGGAGGGATAAAGGCGGCTTTGATGTTTTTATCACTTTTTAGATGATTTTGTGTGACAAGGTGATTTGTTTGAAGATTTGAAGATTTGAAGACTTTGAAGATTTATCTTTGAAGATTTGAAGATTTGAAGACCTTTACATTTGAGCTTTGTGAAGATTTGAAGAAGTGAAGAGATGAAGAAAGGAGAGCAAAGCAACGGATGAATGATGATCCAGGGTTCTTAGAATTTTCCGAGAAGAATCAGCCCTCAAGAGTGGCACCATTGGATTCCTCTTCTCAAGCACTATAAAATCACTACAAGAACTCCCGAAACGGATCAACGGTTCACCCGGAGGAAGCAAAACAAAACAGGGCTGCAGTTTACTGATTTGGTCTCGACTCACGATGAACTTGGTCGCGAGTCGCGACAACAGCGTCCAGTCAGCCCTGCAGCAGCGTTTTTCTTCCCTTTTTTCTTCCACTATAAATACCTCTTCACCCCTTCTTCTCCACAGCTTTTGGCCCCTGTTTTGGGCCAAAACCCTAGCTTTTATCTTCTTGTTTTCTTAGTTTCTATGTCTTTTGTTGTTCTAGAGTAGTTTTTGTACTTGGGAGCAAGGATTGAAGCTTCCATTTCTATGTAGTAAGGAGCATTTATATCTATCTATTTGGTGTTTTTGCTATTGTGCTTTTATTGTGCTTTGAATGTTAATTGTTGATGCCATTGATATTGTTGAAAGCTTGAATGAAATACTTGTATGAATTGCTAGCTAGGGTTTGGGGGATTTGGGTTAATTTCCCCCCCCCCCTTTTCTTGTTAGGAATGTATGAGTATGTTTTGGGGCTTTTGATTGTGTTGATGGATTGATAATGTGCTAGACGAATGTGATTGATGTCGAACTCTTCGTCATGTTTGTTTGTGTAGCAAACGAGAGAGTTATATGCTCTTGGATGAATGTGCGTTGCACGTTCATCCAATCTCGTGTAATTGCATGAATTGGTTAAATGCTTAGTCACGGTGTAGTGGTCATAAGCATTGCCAAGCTTGTTGGTTCTTCGTGATTAAATGCCACCAATGATACCTTGAGTCGTGGTCGCGACAACGGGAGTCATTGGTGAGGTTTGACGAGAGATGTCGAACTCACTCTTGCAAACTACGAACTAAGAAGGATAGGAGTTTAGTCTCCACAACAAGTAGTTGGAGTATTGAATAGATGATTTTAACTCATCCTTGAAGCATTTGTTATTTAGCATTTGTGTATTCTTGATGGTGTGTTTCACTTCACTTGTGCCATGAGTTGTTTGAGCATAGGGAGTGCTTGTATGATTGAATTGGTTAGGTGTTAGGAACGTGACGAATTCCGTAGCTCCTTTGCATGAAAATCTATGAGCATGAACTTAGAACTTCTTGTGCATAACGTGTTGTGATTCTTGCTAGATGGGTATGTTGATGTTGAGTCATGTAAGGCTATATGATAGAATGAGTGAATGATTCAATGACCTACGTTAGATTTGGAAGTGGATATCCATTGCCCCCAAGGCTTTTTATCTTTGTAGTTTTAAAACCCATTTTCTTAGTTTTGTTTGATGATTAGCATAGTCACTTGACCTTGCTAGTTATCTTGTCTTTTTACTTTCGTAACTTAGGAAAACCAACCAACCAACCCCCCCTCCCTTTTACTTGCTTTTATGTGTGTGTATATATTTTATCCTAGCATAATATTAACCATTTGTGCTTAGACGCTTAGGAAGATCCCTCTTCTCTTTGGACGACCCCGATTTGCCGCTATCTACCTAGTTGTAGAAAGTAAGCAAAAAGGGCTTATAAATTATCTTTTGCACGGAGGGCGCGACGACCGCCCGCCTGTCACTCGATGATGCCTCTCAACTCAGCAATGCCTGACTCGCGAGATGCCAAAGCTTCCTTCAGCTAGGTGATCTCTTCATCCTGACGTGCAACCTTCGAACGTTGGCCACCTCGATGTCTCTACAGATAATGGAAATATCTGATTCCGTCTGATTCACTTGGTCAGCTAGGCTCC
Source organism: Rubia yunnanensis (assembly GCA_037428765.1). Classification (NCBI taxonomy): domain Eukaryota; kingdom Viridiplantae; phylum Streptophyta; class Magnoliopsida; order Gentianales; family Rubiaceae; genus Rubia; species Rubia yunnanensis. The sequence goes on along the minus strand of CM075061.1, from coordinate 21,925,954 downwards.
CAGACCCTTGTATCTCACCAAAGAGAGCTCTCTCAATGTTCTCCAACCGATCTGTCTTCTTCGACATAGTGACTGCCTTTCACTATGCGCTCAAGGACTGCTTGAGCTCTGATACCAATTGTCACGGGCCACCCTCTGAGGGGGTTAACAGTGCAGCCTAGCCGTGCTAAAGTGTCTCGACTACCTCCTAATTGCCCACGTATGTCACACTCAACTTGGTTGCTCTCATCACACCAAGCCTTTAGAGGGACGTGGTTCGAGCATGCAGCGGAAATACACACACGGGTTAAGATTGAGAGCAAGGATTCACAAACACAAGCCAACAATGCAATACAAAGTCCGACACTTAGGGAGAAAATGCTCATTTTCAATATATTGCAAAAAGGTAATCGGATGTGGGTAGCTCAGTACTCCATGTTGGACATATATTGATTTTATCATGCGAAAATTAAATATCAAAATTGAACGAGCAATTAATATATGCAAGACTAATAGACTTTTATTAATTATTCAAGCATACAATCGAAAAGCTTAAATTACAAATAATCAAAGCATAAATCATGTTTCAAGTAATCACAAATTGATGGAGTCACGAGTAACACTCGCTGCCCTTGAAACGAATGAGTCCCGTCGTGGACATCGTTCCCTAGGATAAAACCATCGCAGGTAACAATTAACACGTAAGAGTTACCTGGGATTCACGCAAGGCCCGAAGGACTATCACCTCGACAGAGCATCAACTGGAAACTTCGAGAAAGACAGACAGAAGACTCAAGTTTAGACTATTGAGGGACTTGAGAAATGGTGTGTATTTTCTGACTGACTTAGAGGCTCTATTTATACTGCTCTAAGAGACCCTAATCATGGAAACATGATATTCTGATTTTCTGTAATTAGAGAAGAATAATCTCCAATTACCAACTCACCAAATTCGAGACATTCCATGAATACTCGAATCAAATCTGCTGGAAAAGGAAGAAATATTTGCACACATATTCTTCATCGTATTAAACATGGTAAACCGCATATTTATTTAAGACAAGATATCTCACAAAATATGGAAGTATTTTGTTCTTATCTCTTAAGAATTACACACAAGCAATTCCATATATACTATGCGGTTGGGCTTTCCAGAGACTTCCATGCGGTCCATACGCATTTTGGACAGTCCAGAGAAAAACTAATTTGGGCCAATTTCCGCCTAATTGTTTCTCTTTCAAGAGTGACTTTTCAAACATCCATATCTCATTCACCCTTGATTCGTTTTGAGAGTTTAAATAGTCGATTTTATAGTACTCGCGGAGGAGAACCCAAAAATGACATCCATTGACCCAAAATCCATTCGGGTCCCACTCTAAACGAAGCCCAAAAGGTTGACGAATTTCAACCTTTTAACCATCATTTTCCAACAATCCCCCACATGAATAAATATTGATGTAGGAATCAGAACAATCACGTCAGACACAGAGTTTGACTTGATGATAGATTCATTTCGACGGCATAGATGCTGCATAGGATAAGTAGGTGTCACCCTTTGAACTTTCCCTTGAGAGAGTACACTTAGCCCACTGGTTAGGAAGTAGACGCGATGTCCTTGAACTTCCCCTACCGCTTGTGTGAACGACAATGCACTTCGCACAGACATCTTTCCTAGCCCTTGCGCTTTCCTCGGTTGTGTTCATTAATCAGGCCATGGCACATGCCTAGTTCTGTAAGGTTTCTAAAGAATTGTGTCCCAACAATTCCCTTTCGAAGCGGCCACACTTCTCGCTTACATAGGTGATTCTTGGTGTAAGAGTAGTTCCGTAAACTATTGCGCTCTTTCGAGTACTACATACTCGATGCCTTGAATCATTAAAAGCAATTTAATGCTTAACCTCCATTCACATCACCGTTTCTTCATCATAGGAATAAGACAGGAGGTATGAAACCCCCCACAGTGATCGCGATGGGTCTTTGCAGTTTAGTTGTCCCTTTGAACCTAGATCTTGGGATCTCCAATCACATAGGTTGGGTGTCCACGTACGTAACCCACCATTTATTGGACTTAGTCATATTCCTTTCGATGAGTTCTCAACTAACTCTCGATTCAATTTCTTCATCAAGAAATCGATTGAATCCTTTCGTCAAAGAATAACAACTCTTATCATATTGACCTTACGTAGTCAACTTCGATAATTCTCGTAGAGAGTAGTCATCCAATGGTAAAGTGTCTTTGTCGAGACACACCATCATCGATATGGCTTTAAGCTACAAGCTTTACGCTACACCAATACGCATAAAAGTGCTTTGGTCATCCTAGGGTATATATTTCCCACTTTTTTGTCCAACACGATGGACTTAGATTCCTCTATGAATCTAGCAAGAGAGAACCATTTCTCTACACAACTCAAGCCATATCCACAAGTCTCACACACAGCTAGTTTCCACTGATCTTTTCTAGATTACTCGTGTATCATCTTACTATCCATTGTAAGAATTGTCTAATGTGCACTTTAATAAGTACAACAGACTATCAATGACTCTTGAGTTCTCTTCTTAAGAGACACCTCACCTTTACAAAAAGGTAACTCATAATGTTTAGAGTCATTCCATTGAATACGACATATCTCCTAGAGACTCAATCATCATATCAATTTTACTATCAATGAGAAAACCATCAATTCAAAGACATAAATGACATGATCATTTTTCGTGTCCCTTAGCATATCTGCCTTCATCAAACTCATTGATTCAATAACACTGGATAAACAACAATTAGTTTGGTCACATGATGGGTCATTTAGGAGCATTGAGCTTTTCATTTTTGCTCTATTCAGATTTTAATATCTAAGTCTCCAAATAACCATTTAGGTCCATTAGATGTACTTCTATCTTTCACAAAACCTTGATAGCAAGTACCATCACCCTTGGACTCATTCTCACGTCTAGAGAACGCCCATCAAGTACACAAATATACTTACTAATTGTTCAAATCTACTAGTACTCTAGTGATTTGCACTCGTGGTAGATCAATCTCTCTATTGATCACCACTTTCCACAAAAATTATTTCATGGAATCTCGTTTCCTCGTGGGTTTATCCCTGATCCTTAATGATTTCATCTATTGACTCTTAAGTCCATTTAAGATAAATCAGGATCTTTAACAGAAACTTCCACAAAATACATTTTCCATCAAGATATATTTCTAGTTTCTGTATAATATTTCTTGTGAATTTCAAGAAATTGATAGCACTTCAACTAGTAAAGATACTGTTTAAGTATTCCTTTTACTATATCCGCAATACGCCAACCCACACATTCGAAAGAACTTTTAGGATGGCTCTATGATGAGCTTTATTTTCCTCCTTCTTGGGGTATCTTATTTATAAGATCGCTAGCCAACTTAAAGGCTCCCCCACAACGCTTGATCATTTCTAACAATGACCTTGCAAATGTCTACATTGTGAATCACATTCCCCAAAGGATTCTATGTATTCACATCATGGTCACAGATAACCTCATATGTTTTCTGTGCATCACGTAAGTGGTTTCGTTAATATACAAACCCAACTTACTAAAAGTCTGTGTGTTCAATAATGAATCAAACACTAGGTTCTTACCCATGAAAGTTCTTTTAGGGCTAGATCCTTTCAACAATCAAAACACCTTCATGTATTGATCTTTTATCGTGAAAGTCTCTCTTATTCCTTCAACTCCATTGGGATTAGAGATAACTAAACTTCCCGATCTCAATTAATCGTTCTTCCTCGCATGTCCAATACCACCACCAATGTAGTATCAATCAATCGAGGATTCGATTAACTGGGCGCAGTGTGAGTTTACTAACTCCACACAATTTTATGCCCATTTTAAAGCCAAGTTTCAGTACAATTGTACTTTACTTTCAGACTACTCAAATCAAACTTGAGTGCCTTTATGCTCGAAACACATTCAAGTCCATTGCTCAACTCAAGTTTTAGTGCACTGCTCGACTTGATTTTGAGTTTACCCTTTTGGTAAAAGTTAAAGTCCTCCCGACTTGATCAACTTGATTCAAATCTCTCGTGGCGACTTTTTCACTTCAAGTACCTATCAAAATTCATATCGTCGTTGAATTTTTAGGTTTTCGTCTACCCCCCACATTGGGCTGGTTTTATTGAACATCCTCACACGTGTTAAGTTTCTCAAAACCTCGTGTCTTGGGGTTTCTAGACTGAATGTCTCCTCATCTCAGAATTCTAAGGCTTTCCAACCAAAAATCTAGAGAATTGACCAACTGTCTTGGGATTCCCTATCTCATGATTCTTAGATTTTTCAACCATAAATCAAGAGATTTGACCAAAAGTCTTGGGATTCCCATTCTCAGGATTCTTAGGCTATCCAACCAAAATCTTGAGATTTCCACCTGAATTCTTTGATTACAAATAATCAAAGGTTTTTAGCATGGTTATGATAACTCATGCTTTAGGGTTTATACCATGGTTCACAAGAACCAATACCCTAGACATAGTCGTAAACTAATGTCTTCACGTTCACATTTTTCAGGTCATACAAAATAACCAGAATATGTTGAACTTTGAGCCCATATGCTCTATCTGTGCAATCTAACAATTGTCACTCGTGAGTCATATGCTCGTAAACGATCAATCAAGATAGCCAATTATTGGGACAAGCCTTGTCAAACCTTTCATTGCATCAAAAGGGCACTTTCCCAAACAATTAATATAATCATAGCATATAAAGCATAACACAATTTTAGACACAACATAGATCTAAAATTTTTGTATATGCAGCTAAATCAAGTCCCTAAATGAACGAGAATACATCATGGATCAAATAACCCAATGTCACATACTTCATTCATGCACGAATATATTTCACTCTTGCCGAGAGATGTCATGTTTAAGTGCAAATGAAGTTTACCAATTTTTCGCATGCGATTCTCAGACCAAGCAAATAAAAGTCATGAATCACTAGCAGCACATTCTCACACAAATATGGTTTAAATCTTTAACCAACATGAGCAGCCCACATCACCAAATTATTATACCATGCAAAATAGGTATTTCAACATTTGATTAAGTATTTAAGCAAATACTCTAACATTTCAAGGGCTTCGGAAATTAAACATGTCTCATAATTTCCAAACATATGTACTGCTTTCATGTAATTGAATAATAATGTCTGATCCCATATTCTAAACTCATGGCATTTTTTTCCATAAATTTAATTCAATCTTTCATGCAAAGAATCAAATATGATTTCTTACCATATCAACATTTAATCTCATAAGCATGAATATCACAGAATTAGCATATTTTCATAATTGCACCATGTAATTTAACATACATGCTCAACTCATTTTCCCACATAATTAAGGGATTAATATAACCAAATCCATTTACTATCAAATTCGATAGCCTTAGTGTACTGGACATATATGTGCAAATATTATTCACATAACACTCTTTGTAACAAAGTCTTGTTCACATCCAGATTCACGCAAATGGTCATCAAGTATAATCCAAGCAATATATGTATATATAGCCTATGCCATGATTCACTTAAATTAACGTATATACGTACCATAGTTTGCAAAATCATGGTTACAACTCTTGACTCTTTCAGGTTGTCAAGCAAATCCTGTTGTATTTCCATGCCAAGTTTTTCTTCCATAAGAGATATACAACCGTGTATACTCGGATTCACCAATGCGTACATACAAAAGATTTCCATCGTTAAATATATGTACAAATCTCAAATATCGTAGTATAATATTTTAAATAATTATACATAACAAATTGCTCAATATGATTTTGTTGTAAATAACCAAAACCATTGGCATGCATAGTTTCCATTAGCATGCATAATTTCCATTAGCATGCGTATTAACCACATGCATTCATATCAATATTTCATGCATCTTAGTTTCCATAAATCAATGCATGCAATCGCAGACATACTAATTTTCAATCAATATAGATCAACAAATATCATTCGTTTCAAGACTGTTGGACATATATTGATTTTATCATGCTAAAATTAAATATCAAAATTGAACGAGCAATTAATATATGCAAGAATAATAGACTTTTATTAATTATTCAAGCATACAATTGAAAAGCTTAAATTACAAATAATCAAAGCATAAATCATGTTTCAAGTAATCACAAATTGATGGAGTCACGAGTAACACTCGCTGCCCTTGAAACGAATGAGTCCCATCGTGGACATCGTTCCCTAGGATAAAACCATCGCAGGTAACAATTAACACGTAAGAGTTACCTGGGATTCACGCAAGGCCCGAAGGACTATCACCTCGACAGTGCATCAACTGGAAACTTCGAGAAAGACAGACAGAAGACTCAAGTTTAGACTATTGAGGGACTTGAGAAATGGTGTGTATTTTCTGACTGACTTAGAGGCTCTATTTATACTGCTCTAAGAGACCCTAATCATGGAAACATGATATTCTGATTTTCTGTAATTAGAGAAGAATAATCTCCAATTACCAACTCACCAAATTCGAGACATTCCATGAATACTCGAATCAAATCTGCTGGAAAAGGAAGAAATATTTGCACACATATTCTTCATCGTATTAAACATGGTAAACCGCATATTTATTTAAGACAAGATATCTCACAAAATATGGAAGTATTTTGTTCTTATCTCTTAAGAATTACACACAAGCAATTCCATATACACTATGCGGTTGGGCTTTCCAGAGACTTCCATGCGGTCCATACGCATTTTGGACAGTCCAGAGAAAAACTAATTTGGGCCAATTTCCGCCTAATTGTTTCTCTTTCAAGAGTGACTTTTCAAACATCCATATCTCATTCACCCTTGATCCGTTTTGAGAGTTTAAATAGTCGATTTTATAGTACTCGCGGAGGAGAACCCAAAAATGACATCCATTGACCCAAAATCCATTCGGGTTCCACTCTAAACGAAGCCCAAAAAGTTGACAAATTTCAACCTTTTAACCATCATTTTCCAACACTCCACATATATGCTGTACAAACGTTCAGTGTACAAAGACAAAAGAAGGTCAAAAGAAACAAGGCACGTAAGCCTGGACCTTAAGTAAATAAACTAAGCTAATCTACTAGCTAGTACTATTACAAGCAAAAGAGAAGATTTCTGGGACAAGGAGCTTGGGACATGTCTTCTCAGGCCGTGACTCAACACTTAGTGTGTTGGCTTGGTGGGCGACAACTCGCTATGTGCACGGCCGTTGGGCATGAATTGCTCGGGAGTTGTGCACAGCGCGTCGTGGTCGCAGAGAGGGGCATCACGGGCCGTGAGCGGTTAGGCGGTCAGCATTAGATGACCCAGAGGCATGTGCAACGCGGATGAGGGAGACCGGTTCACATACACACGTTAAGCAGCACGGGACCGCAGCACGATTGTGGCGCGCATTTGGGCATGGGGTTGCATTGAGATTGGGCGATAAGCCTCACCACGAAACACTTCATCACGAAAAAAGAGATCCATCCGAAATAAGGTCCATTTGGGTTTAATTTCAACACGTTCACCACCAATAAATTAAATTCATCACTAATAAACTAAACTTGGCACTAATAAATTTAAATCACCTTTGATAAACTAAATTCAACACCAATACACTCAATAATGGAAGAAAAAAATTAATAAATATAATATTTATTTGAGCTTTTGGCAGTCACTCATTGAGTTATAAGTCTAAAAGTAAAATTTGTTACGAGTACAACATCATTTTGGAAATCATTCTTTTCATTTTTTGAAAAAATAAACTACCGATAAATTCAAATCAACATCAATAAACTAAACTCGACACCAATAAAGTAAATTCAATACCATTAAATTAAATTAAGCACCCAATAAGTCCAACTGGACAAGTGTACAATCCAATAAATATGTATGCGAAATATAAACTAAATTAGCAGATGTTATGCCAGTGATTGGTAATACTAAAATATGTGAAATCTTTGTTTTAAAATGCTGAAATTATTAGAAATCTTATTTGATAAACTTATGTAAATGGTGCATGATTTAGTGGACAAAATCTTGTATGAGACTCTACATCTCATTGAGAGATCAAGGAATAATATGTAATATAAAAAAGATTAATTAGTGATGGAGTTTCGAATATAATTTAAAGAAATATTAGGGAATAAGAAGTGATAAGGGTGTAAACACCATATTTTGGGAGTACTTGTGCATAAATTATTGAAGAATTAATGGTTCCGGGTCATGAGAATTTCGCGGATCAAAAATTTAGGTCGAAAAAAACCTCACAGGTCAATTTTTCTCTCTATTTTTGCGTAATGTTTCAACCAAACTTTATGGTGTTATATTAGTAGTCTATTTTCCTAATAAAATCATTGGTTTTAAACTTAAATTTGATCTGAAATTCAGTCATGTGTAGAAAAGAGAGTAGTCATAGCAACCGAGCTTATATACCTCCTAAATTTTAACATTCGTGTTTCTTATTTTTAATTTTAATTTTTTTTCTTCAATGTGTGTTTCAATAGTGTAAATTAAAATTTTAAATTTTAATGTTGATGGTTATTTTTATATCAGTGTCACATTGAAGTTTTAAAACTAATATATACATATATATATATATATGTGTGTGTTATTTTATGTGTTTTTAGTATATTTTAATGTTTTTATTTGATATTTAACTATTGTAATTTAATGTGTATTTTATAATCTTTATTTGATGTTTAATTATTTTAATGTTTTATTGATGTGTTAAGTTTTCATCGTGTTGGTTTAAAAACTAATATTGATGTTTTTAATTTTATAAATATTATATTTTTATTTAATGTGTTGTTAATGTTTTCAATAAGGCGTGATTGTTTTTTAATATTGATTTTTTATTTTTCATATATTAGTGTCAAATTGTGATACACTTTGATGTTTTAAAACTCACATGCATTCTTATTTGATGTTTAAATATTAAAATTTGATGCGTTTTCCAATATTCTTATTTGATATTCAACTATTTTATTTGAATGTTTTGACTATTATCAATTTATGTCCATTTTAATATTTTACTATTTAATTTATTTATAGTTTTTTTATTTTGGGTTCATCAAAGTTATGGAATGACCAAAGTTAAACTGCAAATTAGAAGAAATCAAGATAAAATTTTTGAGTTACATTAATCGAGATATAAAATTATAACTATGGCATATTGCATAATAAAATTTTGAAATTGTAACTAAAACTTTTAAATTTCTATAACTCCAGTTCTAGACGATCTTTCAAAAATTTTGCATTTTATTTCAATGTTTAACCATTTAAATGTGACAGTAGCTCATGGCCTAACATTAAACTCAATTCTCTAACCCAACAAAATAACTCAATTCTTAAGCCCAAGCCAACAAACTACATCAACTACCTTTACTAAAACTTCCGACGTTACGTCAAGTTTGGGACCACCCAAAATCAGAAAGAGAAATGGAAATGAATAAAGAAGACAACTCTATTCCCACTCCTCTTGCTTAGGGGGTGACAAAATAGATTCCCAATGTGCGGATCAAGTGCGTTTGTCAATTTTTAAATTCATGTGAATATGAATAAAATGAGTAATGAGTCAAATGAGTAATTGAAATATATGAATTGAGTGGATTGAGTTTGTGGACCGCATGAGTGGAGTTAGGCGGTGGTTGGAGGGGACTTCAGCTCCCGTCGAGATGAAATTTACAAGAAAATTGAGAGTAATTTTTTTAAAAGTTTTTGTTTTCCAAATCTACTAATATAAAACAGCTGTGTTGAAGCGAAATCACTGTGTCTAGGTGCGAAATTTGGTGCGATACACACACTACCCAAAACGCACTACATCCTGTCTTTTTTTATTTTCTCTTTTTTCCTTTAACTGATAACGGTCGGGAACTGAAGTTTCTTACTGTTTATGGCGGCTCCTCCACCTGGCCGCGGTGGCAACGCTGCGGCCAAATCGTTTCTTCAAGCTTTAGGAAATTGTCCGCCACCTCTACACGTTGCCCTTCCCTCTAACCCTGAAATTGTGCCAAAAACTCATTACAAAAGAGATATAGCCTGTTTGATATCTCGTTGCGATGCAGAAACTTTGGCTTCCCATTACCAAAACGCCCTGGTTGGAAAGTTTGCAAGAGGAAAGTCACCCATGCCTGCACTAAATGAAGCTTTCAATTCTATGGGTTTCAAAGGTAATTTTCAAATTGGATCGATTGACTTCAGACACATCCTAATCCGGTTTCAAGATAAGGAGGATTATCAGAGGCTATGGCTGAAAGGTCAATGGATTTTCAATCAGGCTCCAATGAAGGTTCTCAAATGGACCACGGATTTCTCTCCTGAGGCAGAATCTTCAATAGTACCGGTATGGGTTATCATTCCATATGTTCCAGTTTTTTTCTATAACACTGCTATGCTACAATCTATGGGGAATCAGATAGGGACTTTTATTAAGATGGATGCAGCTACTGCAGCCCTCACTCGCCCTTCAGCCGTGAAGATGTGTGTAGAAATTAATCTAAAAAATAAGCTGCCATCATTCATTAGAGTTGGAATAGAGGAAGATGGAATTGAATATAACGTGGTTAAGCTACCCTTAGAATTTGAGGACATTCCTCAATATTGTCACCACTGTAAATCTATAGGACATGAGGATAACCGTTGTATATACTTGCACCCTGAACTCAAGAGAACCAAGTCCCATAGGATGGATAAATTGCCTAGTCAAATGATCTCTGGGGATGTTAAGGTTGGGCTTCAAATCAAGGAACAACAAAGAGTTTTAGATAGCCTACCTAACGAGGATGTAGGCTTACTACATGATGAATCCAACAAGGCAGGGGGTTCTGGCTTGTCAGTTGCAGAGAAACAAAAAACTCAGTCTACAAGGACCTTCAAATATGTTCCAAAACAGAAGGTGTCTCCAGTCATAATTATTGAAGAAGATGGGGCCTCTGAGTCTTTAGAGGAGAGGAATAGGGGAAAGCACTCTGAGAATATAGTTTCTAGGGTAGATAAGAGTGTTGGAGAACAGGAGAAAGTAGATATGATACTATCTAATGCTCTTGAACCTGAGACTGGTGATCAGTTGGTTATAAATCAGGATAAAAAGGCAGAGTTGATCTCCAAGGTAACTACAGCTGAACAGACTAATGCGATCCAAGGAGAATCTGATGAGTGCACAAACTCCCAGCTGCGGTCTCCTATTTATCAGTCAAAGCATTCCCTATCTGCTCCGCCAAACATCATCACAAAGAAAGTTTTTGCTAAGGATGATAGTCCTAGCAAAAGGGGTAAGTCCTTCTCACCGTTCAATTCCATTATTGCTGCTAAAAATTTCATCTTCTCTCAGCAGAAACATAGACACAACAGATTCCTCCCACTTGAGGATGATGATGGATCCAGTGGGGAGAACTCACCAGGTAATATTACAATCAATGTTGAGGCTCCAGAGGCTGAAAATGGTGATCATATGGGTGCTTCTCTTTCAAATAGTACTGATAATCAGGTTAGCCAGGTAAGCTCCACCATTTTACACTCCAAACCATCTAAGCTGAAGAAAGGTAGACAATTAGTGAAAGAATCTAACCATAGGAATGAGACATATTTAACTCAGTTAAATACTACCATGACAAGATAAAAAAGCGCCAGTAATGTCTCAATATGAATAACACAACACTTAGGATAAAATTTTTGGTTTGGAATTTGAGGGGAATGGATACTTCCATGCTAAGACTGCAAAACTTGATCAATAGGCATAGGTTTGAGCTTATCTGCTTAATTGAGCCTAAACATGACAATATGCAATGTGATTCATATAGGCAATTGTTACATTATGATAACTGTACGCATGCAATGAGTGGTCAGATTTGGCTATTTTGGAATGCCAGTATTTCTATAACTGTCAAATGTGATAATTTACAATTCGTAGCTGTTTCTTTGAACAGTCTCACTTTGAACAAAAAAATGGATGCCTTTTTTGTGTACGGACTTAGAACTAGAGATGGGAGGAAAAATCTTTGGTCTGATCTTAGGTCCTCTACTCACTCAGATGCTATCTTTATTGGGGATTTTAATGCCATTACATCTATAAATGAATGTAAAGGCCCTTCTACTCCTAAATTAGGTAGTATGAAGGATTTTAATGATTTTATTAATGTAATGGCTTTGAAAGAAATTAATACAATTGGTAATTTATTTACTTGGAGTAACAACAGGCTGAGAAATCCTACTACCCAAAGATTAGATAGAGGTCTTTGTAATCCTTCATGGTCATCTTCTTTTCCTGCATCTTCTGTCCAAATCTTGAATAGGGTTTCTTCTGATCACAGCCCTATGCTTCTTACTATTGGAAGTGATATCCCATCTAATCCTAGGCCTTTCAGATTCTTGAACACCTGATTTAGAAGGAATGATTTCATGGATGTAATTAAAAAAAACTGGGATCTTCCACTCAATAATTCAGGAATGCTTGGTTTCTATCTTAAACTCTTAAGATTGAAAAAAGAACTAAAAATCTGGAATAAGGAGCACTTTGGTAATATTCATGGTAATGTGGTGCTGGCTGAATCTGCTTTAGAAGCTCAGGAACATATATATGATCTTAATGCTTCAGTGGACAACTTGGTTAAACTTAAGGAAGCTAGGGCTAAGTTAGTTAGAGCTCTAACAGAACAGAAAAGCTTCTGGAAACATAAGGCCAAAATTAAATGGTTAAAGGAGGGAGACAATAACACCAGTTTTTTTCACAACTCGGTTAAGGAAAGAAAAAGTAGATTAAAGATCACAAAAATCAAAAGTAGTAATGGTCAATGGCTAGACAGTATACAGGACATTGAAAATGAAGCCATCCACTACTACCAAGAACTCTTAACAGATGATAGCACCCCGGATTGTAATTTTTTCAAATCTCACTTTCTGAGTCAGATTCCGAATTTGGTCACTCAACAAGATAATGACAGACTTATGCAATCTGTCACAATGTCTGAGCTTAGGGACATTGTTCTTAGTCTCAATAAGAACAGTAGCCTTGGTCCAGATGGTTCCACATCTAAATTTTACATTAAATCTTGGGACATAATTTCAACTGATCTACTTTCTGCAGTCCAGGATTTTCTTGCTGGAAATAACATTCCCAGGGGTTTAGGTAGCACCTAAATTGCAATCATTCCTAAAAAGAAAACACCTATTTCATTTGATGACTACAGGCCAATAAGTCTCTCCAATGTAGCAAATAAGATCTGCTCAAAAGTACTAATGGAAAGACTTAAACCCCTAATGCCAAAACTCATTTCTCCACACCAAACTGCTTTTCTTAAAGGTAGAGATATTTCGGATAATGTAATTTACTTACAAGAAATGGTAAGATTTCTGAATAGGAAACAAAGACAACCAAATTGCATTGTCAAATTAGATCTTAAGAAGGCTTTTGATAGGGTTAAGTGGTCCTTTCTATATAGTGTCCTTGCTAAATTTGGCTTCCATGCTAGATTTATTTTTCCCATCATGAATAATCTATCACAGACATGGTTCTCTATCTTGATCAATGGTAAGCCAGCTGGTTTCTTTCAATCTACAAGGGGTATCAAACAAGGAGATCCCCTCTCTCCTTTTCTTTTTAACATCTTTTCTGAGGCATTTACCAGAAGTTTAGTTGTTATCTTTCAAACTGGTAAGTTGGCCTACTATGACCTTCCAGGTAACTCTCTACAAATCTCTCATTTATCTTATACTGATGACACTGTGGTCTTTTTTAAGGCTGGGAATAAAACACTGGTTAGATTTAAAGCTTTTCTGTCTACATTCGAGGAAGTCACGGGTCAAAAAATAAACTATAGTAAAAGTGACATTTTCATTGGAAAGCATGCCTCTGCTCATACAGTTAACACTATAAAGAGAACTCTAGGCATGAAAATTGGATGTCTTCCATTCACATATCTGGGAGTGCCTATTTTTACCGGAGTTGCACAAAAATCCTATTTCCAGCCACTAATAGAACAGAATGATAATAGGATTTGTAGCTGGAAAAATAAATGGCTATCTACTGGGGGAAAAATTACACTCATAAAATCTTGCATTTTCTCTATTCCCTAACACATATGGTCAGTTCTAAAACCTAGCAAGGAGATTATTTCCAGCATAGAAAAAAAACTCAGTAGATTTTTTTGGGGGTATATTGACCTAAAACCTAAAAGATCATGGAGAAAATGGGATGCTCTCTGCTTCCCTATTAACCAAAATGGTCTAGGTTTCAGATCAATAAACACCATAATTGATACTTGCTCAGTTAAACTATGGTGGAAATATCAAAAGGCAGAGGCTTTATGGACCCATTTTGTTGCATCCCTGCCACCCTCATATAGATCTTCTTCTAATTGGAAAAGAATCTGTTCATTTAATGCTTGGGCTGAAGCAAATTCCAGAGTCATAATTGGTAGGGGTGATTGCAATTTTTGGACTTCCAATTGGCTAGATATATGACCTATTATGGATCTCTGTGATCCAAACCTTGTAGATATCTCGGATGAGTGTACAGTTTCAGAGTTCATCTCAAATAAACCTTCTCTGATTCAGAAAATTTCCCATCTACTTCCCTCTCATGTTATCTCTCTTTTGCAGGAATCTAAGCTCTCACCACACAGGTGTGATAGGCTTATATGGAAGCCTGGTATTACAGTTGAATTCACATTTAAATCTACTTATCTCTTGCTCAGCTCACAGTTAGGTACTATGGCTGCTACTCATCTTTTTTGGAATTCCAGAATTGAAAAGAAAGTCTCAATTTTCATGTGGAAAATGATAAACTCGTATTTACCTTTTGATAATGTCCTGCAAAAACTGAGACTGTACTTGCCTTCTAAATGCTGCATGTGCAGTAATCATGTGGACTCTTTAGATCATTTCTTCAATTCTTGCTCCTTCTCTGTACATGTTTGGAGTACTGTTCATCAATTCATGGGAATTAGGGACAGATCTTTCCCATCTATATGGGAAAGACTTTCATGCTATCTCACTTATCCTGGTTTGAGTTCCCTGCATTCAACAATAATTAGAACTGTCTCCCTAATTACATGCTGGAATCTATGGAAAATGAGAAACAAATGCTTATATGAATATGTCGTACCAATTAGGGGTACAGTGCTAAATCAAATTAGGGAACAAATCTTCTATACTTTTGTGCCAAACCAGTCTACATTACCACTACTATAGACTTAGGTATTGCTAATCACTCTTTCTTACCTTTGATACAATCTACTCCAAAGCCGACAATTTCCAAAATTGCTTGGAAAACGCCTTGTAAGGGGTTCAAAATTAATTTTGATGTTGCATGGTGTGGTTATTATAACATGTGTGGAATAGGAATGATTATCAGAGATCCTAGAGGGAGCTTCATTTCGGCTCATACTAGGTTTACAAAGGCAAACTCCCCTTTGGAAGCTGAGTTGAGGGCAATACTTTTTGCGCTAGATATTGGTGTAGGATACTCTGCCCCTGTATACATTGAATCAGATTGCTTAAATGCTGTCAAATGTGCTGTTGATCCTACGCATGCACATTGGAAATTGTTTCAGCTGGCAAATGACATTCACCAGGCCTTGGGTGATATCATTTTACTACATATTCACAGACAAGCTAATCTGGTTGCTAATTCTTTGGCTAAAGCCTGTCTCTGTGCTCAATCTAGTTCCTCATTGAATAGCTTTCAAATGTTATCTCATACTTGTAAAGGTTTAATAAGGCTAGATCAGATGGGTACACCCTCATTAAGGATATCTTAATGAATGGATGCTACTGAGTTTGTGTTGTTGTTCTTGCAGATTGGGTGGTAGCATCCTCTCCATGCTCAGGACGAATGCTGCAGGCTTCTCATTCCCGGGTTCAACTTTCTCCCTCAGGGCTTTCATTGCTCCACTGATTACAGCTGAGCCACACTGATCCATACCGACCAAACTGATCTAAACTGATACAATTGACACATACGGATCGAGGTCTTTCCCACTGATACAGCTGCATCCTTTTTTTTGTTAATTCATAGCCTTATACTATTAGTAGAGGATAAGCTCCTAAGTCTAAGTGAGGTGACTCTGACTGCATAGTGTTTCGTTAACTCGATTCACTAACAAGTTCAATGATCTCTTACTTAGTCTAACAGTTATTGTAATCCTCTAACTATCATCCACTTTACTTTCATTCTTTTGGAAGCAACAAATGTTGCTTCATGAGCCTAATGCTCATCCTTGTATATCTTAACTAAGCTTCGGCTTCATCTTTCTTTCTGTTTTTATGTTCTTTTCATGGCTTGGAAAGGCCTAATATAATTTCCCCATCCATGGATGGATTAATTTTAAAAAAAATCTACTAATATAAAGAAAAATTGGGGAATTTTTATTCTTGTATATATCAGCTCCTGCCACTGAGGTTTTCTGTCATCGTCACTGATGTTTTCTACCTCCGTCAGGGGGCGGCCCAGAATTTAGGCCTAGAGCCACCGGGAGCCACCAGATTCCACCCCCCCTTGAGCCCTAGCAGCGCTCCTATTTTCAGCGTCCAGTTGAAGAAGACGACCGTTGTTCTGATTTTATTTATTTATATTTGTTTTCTCACTAAACAAAACAACGTCATTTTTCCGTAAGTGAAACGACGTCGTTTTGTTAATATAAATCCAAAAAATGGCCGAACTGGCCCGAATACAAATGTTAAACCCTACCTTGGGGCAAGATTCTAAAGAGAATCGCATCTCTCAGACTTTGCCTCTAGTCTTCCCACTTTCGCCGACCGCCGTGAGTCCGCCAGTTGCCGTCCATCCACCGTGCTGACTTTGTACGCCACTGTCCATCCGCATGCGTCCTTCATCAGCCAACGACCGCGTCCGAGCTAAACCAAATAGAATTGAAGGCTATTAATCAGGTGGAGTACTCAAGAGTCATTGGGAGTCTGATGTACTTGATGAGTTCTACTACACCAGACGTTGCCTACACTGTAAGTAGGTTGAGTAGATACACGAGTAACCCCGGTATGACTCACTGGAAAGCGATAACTAGAGTACTGAGATATCTACGTTTTACTCATGATTATGGTCTACATTATACGAGTTATCCAGCTGTAGTTGAAGGATACAGTGATGCAAACTGGATACACGATATAAAGGATCTGAAATCCACTAGTGGGTATATTTTTACACTAGGAGGAGGAGCAGTCTCGTGGAAGTCCTCTAAACAAATGGTTATTACTCGATCCACAATGGAATCAGAGTTTGTTGCCTTAGACAAGGCAGGTGAGGAGGTCGAATGCCTTCTTCAATTCGTAGAGGACATTCCTAGATGGCCATAGCCTGTGCCAGCCATATGTATACATTGTGATAGTGTATCTGCTATTGGAAAGGCTCAAAATATGCTCTATAATGGGAAGTCTCGTCATATTTGACTGAGACATAGTTCCATAAGATAACTTCTCTCAACTGGAGTGATCACAATTGACTATGTAAGGTCAAAGGACAACATAGTCGATCCCTTTACTAAAGGGTTGAATCGAGAGGTAGTTGAAACATCATCGAGAGGAATGGGACTGAAGTCCATTAAATGATGGGTTACGTACGTGGACACCCAGCCTATGTGACTGGAGATCCCAAAATCTAGGTTCAAAGGGACAACTAAACTGTAAAGACCCATCGCGATCACTGTGGGGGTTTCATACCACATGTCTTATTCCTACGATGAAGAAACGGTTATATGAATGGAGGTTAAGCATTAAGTTGCTTTTAATGATTCATGGAATCAAGTGTGTAGTACTTGAAAGAGCGCATAGTTTACGGAACTGCTCTTACGCCAAGAATCACCTATGTAAGCGAGAAGTGTGGCTGCTTCGAAAGGGAATTGTTAGGATGCAATTCTTTAGAAACCTTATAGAACTAGGCGTGTGTCATGACCTGATTAATGGACACAACCGAGGAAAGCGATAGGGCTAGGAAAGATGTCTGTAGGAAGTGCATTCTCGTTCACACAAGAGGTAGGGAAAATTCAAGGACATCGCTTCTACTTCCTAACCAGTGGGCTAAGTGTACTCTCTCAAGGGAAAGTTCAAAGAGTGACTCCTACTTATCCTATGCAGCATCTATGTCGTCAAAATGAATCTATCACTAAGGCAAACTCTGTGGCTGACGTGATTGTTCTGATTCCTACATCAATATCTATTCATGTGGGGGATTGTTGGAAAATGATGATTAAGAAGTTGAAACTCGTCAATTTTTTTTGGCTTCGTTTTGAGTGGGATATGAATATAATTTGGGCCAATGGATATCATTTTTGGGTTCTCCTTTACGAGTACTATAAAATTGACTATTTAAACTCTCAAAACGGATCAAGGGTGAATGGGATATGGATGTTTGAAATATCACTCTTGAAAGAAAAAAAATGGGTGGAAATTGGCGCTGAGTAATTTTTTCCTGGACTGTTCAAAACGCATATGGACCGCGTGAAAGTCTCTGGAAGGCCCAACCGCATAGTTTATATGGAATTGCTTGTATGTAATTCTTAAGAGATAAGAACGAAATACTTTCATATTTTGTGAGATATCTTGTCTTAAATAAATATGCGGTTTACCATGTTTATTACGCTAAATAATATTTGTGCAAATATTTCTTTTTTTTCCACCAGATTTGATTCGAGTATTCATGGAATGTCTCGAATTTAGTGAGTTGGTGATTGGAAAATATTTTTCTCTAATTACAGAAAATCAGGAGTCTTTTAGAGCAATATAAATAGAGCCTCTAACTCGGTCAGAAAATTTTGCACCATTCTCAAGTTCCTCATTCTTCTAAACTTGAGTCTCACTTCCTTCTTTCTCTGTCGGTGATAGTCCTTTGGGCCTTGCATGAATATCAGGTAACTCTTAAATGTTAATTGTTACCTGCGATGGTTTTATCCTAAGGAACGATGTCCACGACAGGACTCATTCGTTTCAAGGGTAGCGAGTGTTACTCGTGACTCCATCACTTTGTGATTACTTGAAAACATGATTTATACCTTAATTATTTGTAATTTAACATTTTCGATTTTATGCATGAATGATTAATAAAATATTATTAATCTTGCATATGTCAATTGTTCATTCCATTTTTATTATTTAATTTTTGCATGGTATTATCATTATATATGCCCAACACTTGCATCCTTCACCAGCGACCGCGTTCGAGCTAAACCAAGGGCAAGGTCCAAAACTATAAAAAAAAAAATCGGTAAAAAGGGAATTCGTCGCCGGAGTAACAGAGCCGGTGAGACAATGAAGAAGACTATGTTTACCAATAGATTGGGTCTGATCAAGATTTGGGAAAAAGAAACTTTGGGCTTTGAATAGTAATAGCATATTTGGGCTTTTACGTACTCAGTAGAAGGAAACCCAAACTCATTGTTTGGTCTTTTACTTTCTTTTTAATTAATTTTTCTTCTTCTTATGGCAAAGTCTCGGAAAAAATGATTTTTCTATAAGTTTATAGAAAAATGGTCTTTCCTTAAGGTTATGAAAAGAAGTGGTTTAATTAAAATAATAAAAGGTCAAAGGTCTTAGTTGCAATAATAAAACTTTATTATACAATGTGTAGTAGTTATAAAGTTTATAACCCGATTCATACAACCCAAAAATTTTATCTTCATTTCTTCTAATTCGCACTTTAAACCTTGGTCTTTTAATGGTTTATGGAATAGCCGTCTTTCAAGAGACGGACTCTTTTCTTATAGTAGTATAATTTTTTCAAGAAAAAAATATTGTTCATTCTTCGATTTCTCTACATCTTACACGTAATCAAATAATTTTTTACTACAGATTTCAAAACATGTTTTACCACAAATACATTTAGTTACGTGTAATAATGCCTGACAAACAAATATATTTAAAAAATATATGTTATGAAAAATTTAACAATGTCTTCAATCAATCATTTCAATTACATATATAATAATGGTGTATAAAAAAATTAATATTTTGTAAATACATGTTACAACAAATTTTAACTATATTTTGTAATTTGCTTAATCATGTTAATATTTGTATACTAGCTAAAATCTATGATCAAATGTATCATAAAAAAATGACCGAAAATTAAACAATTGCAAATGGATGTAGTAAACAACTACATTGAGTACTTTAAATTTTTTTAAAAAATAATCAGGCTTGTAGAGTTTCTAACCCATCAACCATAGATCATTGCATAACGTGTTCATGAGATTGCTTTATATTTTAAGATAGTGACGCGTTGACACGGCATATAAAAGATCAACAAGGAACTTTTCATCTCCAAAAAAAACTTTATATACAAATCTGCCCCTTATTATATTTATCTGGTTCCGCCACTACCCAGAATACCTGATTTTCATACTTTTTGCCATGAACAAACACAAGCTGCGGGTATGCTACATTCTCCATGTTTTTTAAACCCGCAAGCCTATTCGATCGAGGATTTATGTTTATAATGTGGTAGTGGTCCTGCATATTTTTATTTTATAGACATTGTAATGTACATATGATCCAATTCCCAATAGTAAAAGGTTTCCTATATACTGCTACCCGTAGGCCATAGGATTTTCTTTATATTTTAAATTAATATATTGACGTAAGAGTCCGTCTCTTGAAAGACGGTCTTTCCGTAAGTTATGGAAAGACCAAGGTTTAAAGTGTAAATTAGAACAAATGAAGATAAAATTTTTGGGTTACATGAACCGGGTTATAAATTTTATAACTACAACATGTTGCATACTAAAATTTTAGTATTACAAGTAAGACCTTTTACCTTTTATAATTTTAATTATACCCTGTCTTTCCATAAGGCTATGGAAAGACGGTCTTTCCCAAGACTTTGCCTTGACGTAAACTAAAGTATATGTTTTTTTTAAAAAAAAATCATTCATTCCAACATGATGGGAAAAATGCCAACGATTACAATAACTGAAACTGACATCCAATCTAACTAGCCTATAGTAATAACCAATCTATTGCAAGGATATTCAAATTACATGTCAACCAGACTGGTCGTATGTACTATTACAGACCAGGGATCCAATAAAAAATGGTAACATCGCCCTCGGAGATATTAACTAGCTTCCCACAAAAATCATGACCACCTGGCAGAGAGAAGCGTCTCACGCATCAATATCACTGCGCCAAACAGGGATCTTCTACCACTTTAACACCACTTGATCTAGCCACGATTTATGTTGTCCAAACTATAAACACCTTGAAAAATACAAATCTGACGAACCCAAATTTATGAAACCCAAAAATAAAACCACAAACGAAATTGCAAACACACGATCTGTATAAGCATATCTAGAACAATACATCAACATGAACAATTAAGTCAAGTTATTATCATGAATACAACGATCTAATCGATCAGGTCGAAGAACAAACCTCATATGTGGAGACAAATCTCACACTTGTTCAATAACAAAAATATGAATTAAAATAAACTGTTATTCCCCATCTCCCTTAATGAGGGAGATGGGGAAAAGGTTTGAAGAAGATGGGTTGCGGCTTGGAAAAACCGAGGCTTGGAAGTAGGGCTTTTTTTCACCAAACTAAAGTATATGTAATTTATAGAAACTCAACAAATAATTATACTATGGTCTTGTGTTTAGTTAGACAGTGTTACTACAACACAAAAATCTTATTAGTGTGTTTAAATATGTCACAATAGATCTCTAATGGAACGCTTTTATTCATAGAATGCTTTAAAGAGCATATCATGTAGATCAATACTAATAGAATTGATGGGAAAGAATTCAATCTCACCAACCTTTTGGTCCATTGATTTTTTTCTACTTCGGACACAATCATTACTAATAAAAACCATTTTCTATTACTCCCTCCATCCCTGAATAAACTACATACTTTATATTTTGGTCTATCCCTGATTAAATTGCAAGCACTTAGAATTTTCCATTTTCAGTAAAGTTGACCACATGCAAAACGACCAAAATGCCCCTGGACTCCCTCATATTTACAGCCATTAAGGCTGATTAACTAGGGAAGTGGGACATTATTTGGACATGCATCCAAACAATGGTGGGATTACTTTTTAAACTCCTAACCCCCTGTCAGTTGACATGTGTCTCATTTAGTCTTTCAATGCTCCATTATTGCTCTCGCAACGGTCCCATTTAGCTTCTGGAATTCTCTCTTCAAAGCTCATTTATCTCCTTGTTCCTCTCATTTCTCACTCAAAACTCACAGCCTCTCATCTCTTCTCTCTCAATTCTGAAAACCCTAGCCGCTTGTGCTCTTTTTCGGTTTTGTTCTTTGCTAAAAACTTGTGTTATTTTTGTTGATTATATCTGGTTTTATTACAACTTTTTGGCTCGGATCTAGGGTTTTTATGAGTTGGTTGGAAGTTTTGAAAATGAAATAGAAATCTTAACTTTTTCGAAGTTAATCACAGCTTTTTGAGCCTCGATTAAGGTTTTGCTGGGTGTTTTACGGATTATTGAACACTAATTGATGTTCTTTGTGGTCTGGGTTCCGATCTACAGTTTATCTTGTGTTGGATTTGTGATTTTATGCAATATTCTTTGTTTCGTTGTTTAAAACCGAATGCATGTGTCATATTTTAGATTTTCATGGTCATTTTCAAGTAAATGCAGTTGGGTTTGTGATTCTTGAACATAAGTTAATGTTCTTTGTGGTCTGGGTTCAATCTAGAGTTTTTATTGTGTTAGATCTGTGACATTCGTAATTGTTCTTCGTTTTCATTGTTTAAAACCGAATGCATGCATCCTATTTCTTAATTTAATAATCATTTTATTAGTCAATCATGTTGGGTTTGTGATTAATGTTGTTTATGTTCATTTATTTTGGCCGAACTGATATTTGGTATGCATGTCCTCGCTTATTTAGCCCATAGATGTTAATATTCTCTGTTTAGCCTCGATTAGGGTTTGACCAGTTGAATTTGGGGTTTTTAAAAATTAAATGATTTTTGGGAGGCTAGGGTTTGTGCTCTTTTATTCGAATATTAGAAACTACATGCATGTGCTGATTTTTTGCTCAGTTCAACAATTTATCTAAGGATTCATGTTTGGGGTCCCACTGTTTTACCAGATCTGTGATATCCTATCTATGTTCTAGCTGTTTTGATGTTGGATATGAACATAATTCACTTTTATCTTGTCTAGATTTGTGTAGTAATTATATTGTGTCTATTTTTGTCTTTGTATTAGTCACTGTTGCTTTGCATATGTCTTGATTACCCTATGGTACTTTGTTTGTGTTGATTATCCTTTTCTTTTGCTGAAACATGGGTCATAGGGGAAAGTTTATAGCTGGGCAGGATAAATCTGCCCCTTGCCAACCCGGAGTCACAGTTTGAGTCCAACTTCGATCCGACACTGTTTACTGGGCTTGAAGATATTGACTCACAACTCATTCACACTGATGTCAACCCACCCCACCACCATGTTCTTAACACCGACTTATTTGGATCATTGGATACCCCTGTGGCCACACATTTTAGCCCTGTACTTGAATCCGTCCTATACCACTCAGAATCATATACTGATTCAGATGAAACATATCCCCCTACTACTGATCCTGATAAAACACTGCCCCCTAATACTGATATTGTTTCTGATGAAACCCAACCCCCTGATTTCGATGAAACCCTACCCCCTGATACTGATCCTGATAAAACACAGCCCCCTAAACCTGATACTGATTCTGATGCAGCCGAACCCTCTCATTTCGATGAAACCCAACCCTCTGATTCTTATAAATCTGATTCATCTTAAACTTGGTGCGACCCACATCCTTCAGTGTACTTCAAGGGTAATGAATTCCCTAAGTATGTCGAGCCAGGTTTTTGGGAAACTGGGGCTTGTCTTTATCCTAGTAACTGGCCAAAATATGTGCCTAAAAGTGATCCTGATGCTGGAAATAGTGTCATTAGTCACATGTTTGTATTTTTGGCTTCTTTTCAGTTCATATTTTACCTTCAAATTTCAAATTGTTGAACTTATACTAATTGTCTACCTCTTAATGCAGGATTGTTTATACAGTGTGGCAGTTGTTGGTTTTTACAGCAACTACTTCATTCGGTGTTTGTCTGTGGTTTCTTTTGTGCTACTTATCTATGATAGCACATGTGCTACTGGTTATATGCTGAGTGTTTTAATCTGTGTGATATTTATGTTCAAACGTGCAGCCACTCAAATTTTGACTCAGATTCAGTTGAAACCTTGGATAGCGGTCCCCCATTTTTCAACTGAATCTAAAGCAGAACCTGAGTCAGGAAAGGCATGTTTCAGATCATGGGAAATAATGGGAGCAGTAAATTGTGATGCATATTCATGTGGTTTATATATGCAGCCATGCAGTGTTAGTCACTAGGCTTACCTGATCTTGGAAGGACATTTGTTTATTGATGTCATAGGTAATATGTGTTAGTTAAGTATGTGCTAGTTGACCCATAATTTATGATGTAGTTGTGATGAATGAATAAACATGCAGCCATGCTTATTAGTTGCTAAACTGATCTGATCTTGGCAGGGCATGATGTGATTACACCCAGCTCTGAAATTATTTGCTTACTTGACCCTGTTGTAGTTGTTAACCACCTATGATGATACCTTGCATTAACACTTTGGCAGCAACCATGTTTTTACAAACATTAGGATGACAGATTTATAGTTTTTGTCCCTTCATTGTTATATGTGTGTTTTTCGTTCCTTCCAGTTTGAATGGTTTATCATTCTAGACTAACCAGTTTTGTCTCATACTTACAAACATATTTTTTAACACAAGTTCATTTAAAAAAAACTTCAAACAAAAGGGGGTATAACCCTTCCAACTTTTACAAGGTTGCCCTATAAACATACCTTAACAAAATAACTTGTATGTTTACCTTATACCTGAATCTAGAAACACAACCCTATAAAAGTACAGCAGGTGCATGTCTACACTAACTACATCATGATTAGCAGATCATGTATGATCCTGGTTCTGCCAATAGACACCATGTGTTCCAAACAACCCCTTACTAACTCAGAATCCATAATCAGATTGTGGGGTAGCAAACCAAGTCTTCTTAGACTTTCCTTTCCCATATGTGGCAGTTTGAACTCATTACCACCCCTGCATTTCATGATTTCTACCATAACACTTTGAAAGCTTAGGAATATCTTGTGTATGACCCTAGAATCCTCCTTGTTAAAAGCATCATGCAAAGCTTGCGGTAGTCCATCTAGATTTTGGCTAGGGTTTTGCTGTTGTAAACTTTGAATTGAGGCAAAAAAAACCCAAGTCCAGATGTTTAAATCGGGTGATTTGGTTGATTGGCACACTAACTGAATGTTAAATCCATCTGAGGCTGCAGCTAAAAATTCAGGGTCATTTGCAAATATGGGGTAGGGGCATTAGCTTGTTGTATGAAAATGTTTTTGCTTGCCCAAACTGTCCATTTTCCTTGATAGCTGGTACGAGTTCATTGATAAGCTTGTGTCTAATGACATCTCGGGTTATAGATGTTATGGGTTGTGGGATCATGGTCCCCCTAGGTCTATTTACTGTTGTGTACTTGGCTGCTACATACTCAACATAAGGAAACACACTCATTTTCCCATCAAATATTACATTACCCTCTATGTCAAATATAGGTATACACACAACATATAATGACATGAGTTTTGGTATGCAATGCTTGCTTTGGGTGATTCTATATAGTATTGGTTCATAGAGACCAAGAATATACCTCGTTTTAGCCTCTGTGGTGTAGAACCACTTTTCGTTGATGTGTATGATGTTGTGCATGGTCTTGAACTGCATGTTGCACTCCAGTTTGTTTAAACACCATTCCAGCCTTGATCTTTCTGGGCTGTTGTTGGGCATGGATGAACTGCATTTGTGTGGCTTCTTATCTCCTTGCTTGTTATTGATCCATGTATGCTACTTTTATCAACATGCAGCTTGGTGGATGTGCTTCGGCATGTACGCCAGAACTTTAGTGGCAATGCCATTAGAGCCTCTAGGTCAATTGGCTTCTTGCTTCTTCTATAGCTCCCATGTCTTCTCGAATGGGCGCACACAGCCTCACCATTTTGAAGTTGTTGCCTAACTCGCGCCCAGATTGTGCTGATGGTCCTAACTGAGCATGACCATCTTTCTGCTGCCTCCACTCTACTGTTGTTCTCAATCTGCCCATTTTTTATGTGTTGAAGGAGAAAATGGTCAATCTCCTACCTTTGTTCATCAGTGACGTTTCTCCCCACCATCACAGTTCTACTATTCCTTGATGATGAAGATCGGAAAAAGTGCGGGTTAGGGTTTTCTGAATTTGCAAAAAGAATTATGAGGGCTTTGTTTTTTGGTTCTGTATGGTGTGAATGAGTGCTGTAATAAATGCCCTTTTATAGATGAGAATTCTTATTGGAGGTAATGAACAGTGAACGGAAAAGTGTAAAATTAGCTCCAAAACTAAAAATTTTGAAGCCAAATATTAACTTTTGGAGGGAATAATCAGTGCTTTGATATTATTTAGCACTGTTTTTGAGTCAAATTGCGGCATGTAAATGGATGATTTTGATATGTACTTTTTCAAATTCTTGGACTGAATAAGTGATCTTTTGGCACTATTCAATTTTGCATCTACTTTTCTCTTTCTTGCAAATTATTCACGGACGGGGGGAGCAGTAATTTTTGTATACACTCATAGAACTATAGAAGCGATCTCGTCAAAATTCATGTCAGTGTAAAGTATGCTAAACTTTAGTCGACATGGGGTGGAGGCTAACAGATTTGAAAAACTTTACAAAAGTCATGATTTTAACTCTCTTATAATACATACTCATAATTTTTACATGTAATTTTTTATGGATATACAAAATATGAAAAACATCAATTCACACAATTAAAAATAACATCAACACCACATTAAATAAAAATATAATTTTTAAAACTTAGAAACACCAATATTAATTCATACAATTGAAACATCATGAATACATTAAATAATGAGAACAGTCTTAGGAAAGGCGGTCTTTCCATAAATTTATGGACAATCCACAGTACCTTTTACCTTAAATGTTGTAATTGTTTTATAAAATATAAATATTTTATTTTAAAAGTTTTAAAAAAAGTAATAATGTGTATTTGAATGTGAAAATATAACAATATAGAATATAAAAAATATATTTTTAAAATTTAAAATTTAGTATGTAATTTAACAATTGCAGTCTATAAGGTAAAAAATACGTGGACTATCTATAAGCTTATGAAGAAGCCACCTGTCAGGAGACCTACTCTTAAATGATAATCTAATATTGAAAAAAACAAGCACGAATCAAATACTAAAATTAATAGAACCAATTCACACTATTTAAACATCAAGAACACATTAAATAAAAATCTAATATTAAAAAAATAAGAAACAATAGTATCAATTTATAAAATAGTATGCTGAAAAACTAATACATCAATAAAAATGAAAATATAAGTTAAAACTTAAAAGTTAAGATAGTAAAGTGCTGAAAATTTAACATATTAACATAAGATTTTTAGTGTGTCTCTTGAAAGACGATTTTTCTATAAGCCATGGAAATACCAAGGTTCAAACAGCAAATTAGAAGCAATGAAAATAAGATTTTTGGGATATATATATCTAGTCATAAGCTTCATAACTACTACGCATTGCATGCTAAAATTTTAATATTGCAGCTCAAACATTTTACCTTTTTATTATTCAAATTAAATTTCGTCTTTTGATAAGCCTATGGAAAGATTGTCTTTCCCAAGAATTTGCCCAAGATTTTGCAATATAATATCAAATTTAAGTTTAAAACGCACGATTTTATTTGAAAAATCAACTTCTAATATAACATCACAAAGTTTGGTTAAAACATCAAGTACTAAAATTGAAACATGAATTATGTTAGTAAAAACGTGCTTTGTGCAAAATTAGGGAGAGAAATTGACCTGCAAGCTTTTTTCGACTCGAATTCTTGACGCAGAATCATTAATTCTTTCCATAATTTATGCCCCGGTACTCCAAAAACATGATATTTACACCCATATCCCTCCCTATTCTCTAAAATTTCTCAAAATTATACAAGAAACCCCATCACTAATTAGATTTCATTATATTACATCTTAGTCCTTGATCTCACTATGAGACATACACTCTTAGACAAGAATATGTCCATTAAAAAATGCACCATTACATAAATTTATCAAATAAGATTTCTAATAATTTCAGCATTTTAAAAAAAAATCACATATTTTAGTATTAACAGTCACTTGCATGACATCTAATTTAGTTGAGTCCGTCTCCTGCAAGACCGTCTCACGATGAGACAGGGGAAAACCACAATTAATAGAGGTAATAAAAATAACCCGTTTAAACTTGGTGTCCAAATTGTAAACATTTTTCTCTCAGGGTCACTTTTTCAAAAACAAGCTAAAACTTAGGGACCGATTTACAAATTATGAAAAGTTACTGAAACCATCGCATCCTCTGTAGCATCCACTGTTGCATGTTGTCCACCATTGCACTAGTGCCGTTCACTAGCCATCCTATATGAATCTTCCATTGCCGTGTCGTCACTGCTCTGTCGCCGAAGATTCGAGATGTCAAGATTCGATGGGCAGGGAAATTCGTTGTGACTTTGATTAATTGGCATCTCTATCAATAATTTGAAAATGACAAGTGAACAATTTGTAGCGGGGTTCAAGTTTCATCGTCGTTTAAGGATTGTAGAAATTGTGAACTTGCAGAGAAAGGCCGACTTCAACGTATACAAACTCTTTCTACTTTTCAAGTTGTGATGCGGTAAACTTTTGCTCGAACCTGAAGCTTATTTGCATTTTGGAAATTTAGCATAGAAACTGATGTTAGTTTATGTAAAGAAAAAGGTGAATTTATCTTAGCTACTAAATTAAATTGAAAAAAGTGTTTTTATAACCCTACCTAGTTGAAATAAGTGCCAATATAATCTTTCAATATTCAAAAGTGCCAATATAACCCTATATAGTTAGTGAAAGTGCCAATATAACTCTATAAGTTTTAAGGATGTGCTGATATAACCCAACAAACATTAGAAATGTACTGATATAACCCTACAAACATTAGGAATGTGCTGATATAACCCAATAAGATTGCATAATATGCTGATATAACCCTACCTAATTTCAACGAACTATGGCATTCCGGCTAACTATAAGGGTAAAATTGTCCACCCAATTTCAGAGTTAGCCCAAAGGGTATTTTGGTCAATTTACATAGAGTCAACGCTGAAAAATTGAAGTCAATGCCGGAAATGGGGTCTGAGGGTTATATTGGCACTTTCATTAACTAGTTAGGGTTATATTTGCACTAAAAATTATCATAGGGTTATATTGGCACTTACTCAAGTAGATAGGGTTACATTGGCACTTATCCCAATTAAATTTAATAACGACAACGTATATGAGTTGTGAAATTCTCTTACCAAAATGTATTTCCAAGCCTCCTCCTTGGTGTCATCAGGAATATTTTTCAAATGCCTGTGTGTCCCAAACTTTATTCGTCACCGAAATGCATGGTGTATGTACGATGTCCATGTTGTCCAGTTTTGTGTGAGGACATGTCAGGAAGTTTGAACCTGACTGGGACTGGGACATTATTCTCCTTGGCCAGCATTACCGACTGGCACATGGTTGTACCATGTGTCTTGCACCACTCTTTTATTTCAAACCTGTCATAGGCTTTTCCATGTCCCCCCAACCTGGAAATATCATATGTCCCTCGCTTATTGGAGGTTCCTGGTTTGGCGGATGGAGACTCTTCTTCATTAACAATGGATGTTGGGGGCTGTTCATTGTGGGAAGGCTCTTCAACTATTGCTCTGGGCTCCTCGATTTGTAATAGTAGTGGAACGGTGGTCTAAGTTTCTTGTAAGGGGGGCGTGGTTGTGTCTTTCTCATCCACAACATTTTCCACTAATGGTTGTCCCCTCTTTATGTTTCTCCCTCTTATAGCCATTTTTTTACCCTTGGGAGGCATCTAATGTAGACCAATGATATTGAATGTTAGAGATTCAATGTTATGAAGCAAGAATCTTAAACCAATATTCAAAAAAGAATAACCATAGTTGGCAATATCCAATTCACAATCACAACTCAACAGAAAGAGTCAAATATCCCAATCACAATTGACAATCATATTATAAGTGTCGAATGGGGAATCACAAAGCACAATCACTACCCAGCAACCACTACTCTGCCATTCAAACCTCACAATCACTTTTCACATTCACAATATAAGTGTCGAACCAGCAATCACATATCTCAGTCACATTTCAACAACCAAAACTCCACAAATTTAGACATTCCATTCACAATCTAAGTGCTGAAAGGGGAATCACAAATGCAAGTCACAACTTAAGTTCCACAACTTATCAACCATAACTAAAGTAATCGAACATAGCAAATACAAATATAACTGTCAAACTGGAAATTCCAAAGCACAATCACAACTAAACAACCACAACTAATCTGTTCAAACATATCAATCGCATTAGATTGTTTGGGTACACAACGACATTCTCAACAACATTGTCAACAATCCAAAATACACATTGATGTAACATTTAACAAAACAATCCATAGAAAAGGCCTTAACTTCTTGACAAGAGGCCTTAATAATCCATACAAAAGGTAACTAACCTTGATTTACTGGCGGAGGTGGTGGACCGGAAAGGCGGCGGAGGTGCGGAGGAACAGCCGGTGGAGGAATAGGGGGCAACGAAGGAGAAATAGAGGGTGATAGAGCAGCGGTTGTGGGGAGTGATAGCCGGCGTGGTCAACCGGTGGTGGGGATTTATGGCCGGTGGTGGTGGGTTTTCATGGCCGAGTATTTATGGCCGGTGGTGGGGATTTAAGGGCGGT
Organism: Rubia yunnanensis; assembly: GCA_037428765.1. Taxonomy (NCBI): domain Eukaryota; kingdom Viridiplantae; phylum Streptophyta; class Magnoliopsida; order Gentianales; family Rubiaceae; genus Rubia; species Rubia yunnanensis. The sequence goes on along the minus strand of CM075061.1, from coordinate 21,895,081 downwards.
GGCGGTGGCGGTGGGGGTTTTTGCTGGGATTTATAAGTGATGGTGGTGGGGAAGTTAAGCTATGTTCGGAGATGGTGAAAGTGTGGGGATGGAAGAGTGGGAGTAGAAGTGTCCACCTTTTATATGCTATCTGATAACACCGGTAGCAAACGAATACTGGTGCTCATATCCACCTAAAACAGCTGCACGAAACTACTTTTCATTTATTTTAATTCTTACATTTGGATAGTGAGGAAATGACCTGAAAATTTTTCTAGTGTTGAGCACCGGTAACAATATATCGGTGCTCAAATCCACACAACGCAGCTGCGGGCAGCTACTTGTAAATTATTTTAATTCTTACAGTTGGACAGTGGGGAAATAACCTAGAAATTTTCTAAGTGTTGAGCATTGATAACGATATACCGATGCTCATATCCACGTAATGCAACAGCCCCACACAGCTGCTTTTTCATTTATTTTAAATCTTGCAATTGGACAGAGGGGAAATGACCTATAATTTTTCTAAGTGTTGAGCACCGGTAACGATATAATGGTGCTCATATGCACGTAATGCAGTTGCACGCAGCTACTTTTCATTTATTTTAATTCTTGTAGTTGAACAGAGGGGAAATGACCTGTAATTTTTCTAAGTGTGTTGAGCATCGGTATATAAAACCGGTGCCTAAACATCATTGTACCGGTGCTAAAAAAAATCATTTTTCCCACCTAGCCAGTTTGAAATTTTCAAATTATTTTCATTTCTTGCAAAAACTTGAGTACCAGTAAAAACTTAACGTAATGGTTCTAAAATTACCTACAAACTTTGATTAATTAGGTTTTCTACCCCCAACCTTTTTAGAATAAGTTAGTTTTTTAAATTGACCGAATATTCGTTTAATAAACATTTCAAGACCATGATTGTGATGGTATACATATAAATTTGTCATTCCGGCAATACCAGATTATATGCTATAGTAAAATTATAACAGCACCCAAAGATTTTTGGAAACTTTTATGACCACGTAGTCCTCGTTGATGAGTATCAATTAGGTTTATGACATGCCTGGGAATAGGTACAGTAGATTAATTTTAACAGATTGTAGCCCGAGGGTGAATTTTAATTTGTTTACAAAAAGGCCCTCCAACTAAACGCCCCAATTACGCTAACTTGCCCGCGTAGTACACCCATGATATTTTATTTCGTTTGATAAAGATGAATGATTAAAATAATTGTTACACTACTGGCACATGACACAAAGCGCTAGTGTATGTTGTAGACTTAGCAAGATGTGCTTAGCTAGTGTTTACTTTGAGAATTCAGGAACTTTTATGGAGACTTGTTACGATCCTCTAAGTGACATTGAATTACATTTGTGATTGTAGAACACATCAGGGAGTGTAAATGTACGATAATGTTTGAGCGGATTTCAATTTGGAGTTACGAGTAAACTTTTTAATTTTTACATTTTAGTTCCTCTAAGAAAAATGGAATTGTCGGAATACAAAATTGGCGATGAAGAAACAAAATTTAATGTTAGGGAAATGTACTTTTGCAAATTGGACCTATCTGAGTGAATGGAATGACGTCTTTTGCGAGATGGGAATAGTCTTGTAAAATTACGAAATGACCCCAAATGTTGTTTGAAGTGTTCCCACAACTCCAAAACATGTAAATGTTGGTATTCACAATTATATATGGTTGTTATCTATGTGAAAAATTTTAGATTATTTTTACGTTAATAGAAGATAACGTTGTATTACATTTCGTAATAAGATAGTGCTCAAATCGTCTATACTGGTGCCTATAAAGTAATGTATTGGTGCTAAAGACTAATAAGACAGCTGCGTATGACTGCGTTGCACCGCCATATTTTTTTACAACTATAGCACAACTAACCAAAATTTATATATAAAACATCATTATCCATGTGTCTATCAATCACAGTCTTAGTGCAACACCAAATGTAAATGTCTAGTTACAACTTTTCTAATTAGGACATTTCACAAATAATAATGGGAGAATGGTTCCACTTCCTCACTGCCAGCTGCACTGTCCCCATCACAAAATGGGAAAGGGCCGATCGCCTTCACAGCTTCAGGAAACTGGTAGCTCATCACTTCCCCCATGTGGTCACACCATGTACTATGGTATTGGCAATCCACCGGCAGAGTTTCAACCGCACTCTCGAGTGTGGTGACACGAGATTCAATCGACGGTGCGGAGGTAGGAGCAACATTCTTGCAGAATGATTCTACAACAATTTGTGTCATATGATGACCCCATGTGTCGTTGTCATAGTTAGGCACACCTGCAAATCCACAAAGTGAAGAAATTAGACTGCAAAAACCATACGAGCCAGACTTCTCCTCGTTCTCGGTAAGGGCCTGATGAATTCCCTCTCCTACATTCCAACGAAGTTTCTTTTTAATGGCATACAACTTGATTATCCTCATCTTGTGCACTTCAGTGTTAACCATGACTGGGTCGATACAGGAGGCCATAAAGTGATACCACGCATTCATTTCTGGAGTTAGTGTTTTCTTCAGAATTTTTGTCCACCCAGGAAACATGAGACCATCCACATTAGTATCTTCAGTTGTGATGCACTGAACCAATGATTTCCATACTTTTCCATTCATATCATTATCCTCATTGATTAGCACCAACATCTCATCCTCATCATCATCTACATTGAGCAATCCATACAGTTCATTGATGGCTTGGGGGTGAGGGGGACATAGTTGACATGGCATAAAACTTTTTCTGTGCTCAATCCACACCTCAAATTTACGTAGAACTCGGCAACTATGGTTAAGTTGAACGCAGGAGGTGTAGCGCAAAGCTTTTCCCAACCCAATTTCCGAATAGTGTCTTGAAAGGGTGGATTTGCTACAATTCCACGTTTCGGATAATGCTTCCTTGTTATGTAACTCTGGGCCAGCAGTCTTACCTTGTCAGACACAAATCTCTCCACCGCCACTCTCAGGTACAAGTCTTCTGCGGGTGAAGAACACCTTTCTTTCCTATGCCTCTTTGTTTTGGATTTGGGGGCCATCTTGTACATAGTCATAGAGGCATTTTATCAAACACTTTGTTTGCATTGATAATTTTCCATTATTTCAACAATAATATCATTATGACGCTGTACATTTGTAATGGCAACAAAAAGTATAGCATCACATTATTATAAAAGACTAGTATTGCGGAAAAAAATGCACACATAACAATCCAAAATGATAATGTTTTCAGAATTTCCACAGTCTTTATATGAAACTTTGATAAAATACAAATTCATTCATAGAAGTAATAGATTTCCACTTCACTGCAGTTTTTTGAAAGAGAGAACAATACCTTTTTGATGCCCTATTGCCTTTAAGGAAGGATATAGGGTTTGCTCTAAGTTGATGTGAAGAGGTGGTTATGAATGTTTGGTAAAATAACGACCGGGTATCTTAATTATAGCAGCTTTTGATAACACTGGTACTTGAAACTACCGGTGTTATAAAATAAAGAGAAAAGTGCAGATATAACCCTATATAATTGACGAAAGTGCAGATATAACCCTTCGCTAATTGAAAGTGCAAATATAACCCTATCTATTCAGATTATGTGCAAATATAACCTTTTTCGGCAATTTGATGCCAGATTGGGTGAAAAGATAATTTTACCCTGATCGGTTTATGCTTTAAAAAATTGAAAATTCCAAATGATGTAATGACCATATTGCCCTTCGTCTCTTACCAATAGTTGTTCTTCTTCCACTCACTCCGCCATTCTTCTCTTCTTCCACTCACTCCACCGATGCTCCATTCTTCTTCCCGCCGCACACCTTTTCTTTCTTCCACTCCGCCACCCTCTCTCCGGCCACCACAATCACTCTCTCCGCCGCTATCCCTTTTGTTTTTCAACTCTTCCATAACTACTCTAAATACACTATCAATTTCCCCAATTTATCAAATTAGGTTTCCAAAATAGTAAAATCTTAAATAGAAGAAGAAGACGACGAATATGGTGGATTGGGGGTTGGTGGTGATCGAGGTGGTGGTGTTGTTCGTTCTGCTCAGTCCAAGGTCTGATTTCGTCTGGGGTATGTTCATCCGAGGTACGCTTGAAGCTTTAATTTCATCCTATTTTTCTTTTCTGGGCTTGTGCCTTTATGTGGTGTGGTGGCAGGTCTAATGAGTGGCGAGGGAAGTGTCTGATGTGGTGTGGTGGCAGGTCTGATGTGATGGCTGGAATAATGGGTGGTAGGTCAGGGCGGCAGGGGAGTGAGGCCAGAGGTGGAGTGGCGTTGGCAGCATGGTGGCACTGTAGGGATGGGGATGGTGGTCGGGAAGTTAACTGTCGATCCAACTGTGACTCCGCCGACAACGATGCACTTGTTGCCGAGGAAATGAGGAGTCCAGCGGATGTGTGATAGGGTTTAGGGTCGGGTGGTTCTGGCAGGAGGGATTGGTGGTGGTGGTCTGGAATGGGTGGTGGTGGTGGTTGGGTGAACCTGAGGTGATGGCAGGGGAGGCAGAGCCAAGTGGTGGTTGCGGGTGGTGATGAGCCAGGTGGTGGCAGTGGTGGTGGTTGCTAGTGGTAGCTCCGGTTGTAGTTGCTGGTGGTAGCTCCGGTAGTGGTTGCTGGTGGTGATGGCGGTGCTAGCTCGTGGTGGTGGTTGTCGGGAATGGTTGGTGGTGGTGGCGGGGTGAAGGTGAGGTGATGACAGGGGAGGCAAAGCCAGGTGGTGCTTGCTGGTGGTGGTGAGCCAGGTGGTGGCAGTGGTGGTGGCGGCGGTGGTGGTTGCTGGTGGTAGCTCTGGTAGTGGCTGGTGGTGGTGGTGAGCTAGGGGCTATCTGCTGGTGGTTGCTGGTGGTGGTGACTGGGGGCAAATTTGTCTTTTTAATTTTGTATTAGGTTAGAAGGGAAATTTGGTCATTTTTGGTCGGTCAATGGCCGTAAATAGCCAGTCAATGCCGAAATAATGGCTTTAGGGTTATATTTGCACTTATGTGTAATAGATAGGGTTATATTTGCACTAAAAAATAATTGAGGGTTATATTTGCACTTTCCTCAACATATAGGGTTATATCTGCATATTACCCTAAAATAAATGTAGCCACACGCAGCTAGCTGCCCGGGCATGTACTTTTCTTATTCAGAACGGGACCAGAGAGCAACCAAAGATATTTCTGACTAAGTGTTGAGCATCGGTACCTGTAACTATCGGTTCTATGAAATAAACGTAGCCACATGTAGCTACCTGGGCATGTATTTTAATTATTCAAAACGGGATCAAAAAGTAACTGAGATATTTCTGACTAAGTGTTGAGCATCGGTACCTGTAACTAACGGTGCTATAATATAAACGTAGCCCCATGCAGCTGCCTGGGCATGTATTTTTACCATTCAGAACGGGACCAGAGAGCAACTAAGATATTTCTGAAAGTGTTGAGCACCGGTACTTGTAACTACCGGTGCTATAATATAAATGCATCCCTATGCAGCTGCCTGGGCATGTATTTTTCTTATTCAGAACGGGACCAGAGAACAACTAAGGATATTTCTGACTAAGTGTTGAGCACTGGTACATTACCGATGCTTTCAAACCAGTGCTCCGACTCTGTTTTCAAGTACTCTGCCTAAAAATAGGGCATGTTCTTAATTCAATAACATCGATATTAAACATTTTTCCGGTGCTATGAATATCCATAAATTTTTCTTTTTTTAAAAAAATTAGTTGAGAAACCTACTATTTTCAAACACAGGTACATAATTCCACTAAAAATACTCTCTAGGACAAACAAAACAGTCCTGAAGGGTAAAAAAGTGTTCAAAATACAAATGGAACATACTATCTCTTCCTCTTAAAGACAACATCACCACCCACACTATTTTCATTCTCGTCCACCCACAGTCCATACCCATGTGATCACCTAATAAGAGATGATCCACCGACGTCCTCCAAACTAGGGAAAGCGGACAGAAACTCTGCAATATCGGATTTGACATTAATTTCAATTTCATCATAAAAAAAAGTACTTCTTACCGTGGAGTATAACATGACACTTCTCATTGCTTGGGTCTCTGATGTAAAATATTTGGCGAGCTTGAGCCGCTAAGATGAACTTGTCATTCTCATATCCCACACGATTCAAGTCAACTAGAGTAAAACCCATGGGCATCTCGGTACGTACCCCGATACCATTTTCAACCCAACGACACTTGAACACTACCACTTTAAAAATCCACATAATCCAACTCTCAAATATCCTCGATGACCCCATAAAATGCCATCACGAAAATGATTGGTTTTTTGTCTCTCTTGCTCGACTGCCACATGGATTCAGATTCCTAAAAAAACCCCGCTATTCTGAGTTTTACTTTTGCTATCCTTGGAAACAGTCAAAAAATTGTATCCATTGATATCATAGCCCTAGTATCTCTTAACCATTCAACCTGGTATCCTTGCAAACACACAAAGTTTAAACGGCATCCCCTCCACATTACAACAATTGTAAAACCAATTAATAAACGTTGCAGAATGCTCAAGTTGCAACTGGTTCGATGGCCATTCGAGATAGAGTTCTTCCAAAATTGACATGTGCTTATTAACATAAATAGCAGTCTCACTACTGTTATCCAAAACATAAAGATGGGACTTTCATCAACTCAACCTTAAATGGTGTGTATAGCGTACCATTCGAACGTGGGATACCATTATTCCTGCCACTGTGGACATGCTTGGAAACTCCAACTGCCATTTTCCCAGGCAAATTTGAAGTGCAATACTCAATGATCTCCTCTGTGACATACCTCTGGACTGGGTCGGCATCGATTGTGTACATAACCCTTGAAGACCCCTATGTAACGCTCAAACGGGTACATCCAATGCATCCCAAAGGGACCACTTATTCTAATTTCCTTTAAAATGTGGACTACAAGATGGACCATAATGTCAAAGAATGCTGGGGGGGAAATTCTTCTCCAACAAACAAAGCACAAGTATCCCCTCACACTCTAACTTATCTAGCTGTTTTCTGCTAATATTCTTACGGTAAATGGAGTTGAAAAAGAAACATGTGCGTATGATGCAGAATCTCACCTCTTCCTCCAGGATCTCACAGATAGCCATAGGCAAGATTTGTTGCAACAACACGTGACAATCATAGGATTTCAGCGCATTAAGACGCAATTCGTCATTCACAAACCGACTTACATGGGAAGAGTATCCAGATGGAACATTGACTCCCCCAATGCATTCATATACCAACCACTTCTCGCTGATAGAAAACTTGTAATGGGCTAGTGGTAGGTGCGTCCGTTTAGCTTTCATCTCAGGAGCTAAATCAACTCTTATACCAAGCTCTACTAGGTCGTTCCATGCATTCACGCTATTATTCGCCTTACCTGGAATGTTAAGTAGAGTACCAATTAAACTCTAACTTACATTCTTCTCTATATGCATCACATCCAAACAATGGAGAACCTCCAGAGTCTCCCAAAATGGAAAATCGAAGAATATCGATCTTTTGTTCCAAGGTCTATCATTTAAGGCAACCATTTTTGATATCTTCTTTCCTAGAACAACATTGAGTTTTTTCACCTTGCTTTGGATGGAAAACCCACTCAATATTCTTGGTGTCTTCCTCCTCTCCCTCCCCCAACAAAATGAATCTATCATCTCGTAACTTGTGCTTCGATGTGAGGAATTTCTTATGACCGAGATATACAGTCTTCCGACCATTTTTCAGCTGCGTAAAATCGCTTGCTTCCTTACACACAAGACATGACTTATGGCCCTCAACAACGTAACCCGAAAGATTACCATATGCCGGATAATCATTAATAATGCAGAACAACATCACCTTCAGAGTGAACTTTGTCCCACAATGACCATCAAACAACTCGACACCATTCGACCACAACAGCTTCAAATCTTCAATAAGTGGGGCTAGATAAGTATCGATGTCATTTTTGAGTTGCCTCAGACCAGAAATCATTAATGGCATCAAAACATATTTCCTCTTCATGCATTAATAAGGAGGCAGATTGTAAATACAAAGCATAACAGGTCATGAGTTGTGTTTCGATGACATATTACCAAAGAGATTCGTACCATCACAGTGTCATTCTCAAATTCCTGGGATCTTCAGTAAACTTAGGATACCTGTTGTTAAAATTTTTCCACTGATCCCCATCTGTTGGGTGATTAATAATATCATCATCAACACAACCCCTATCCTTGTACCATATCATTTTTTTTTCATCCACAGCGTTCTTGAACAACCTCTTCAACCTAGGGACAATAGGAAGGTACCACATGCATTTTGCAGGGACCCGTTACCTTACCTTCACAATGACCTCTTCATCAATATCATCATTTCTTTTTTGCTTATAACAAGATACCTTGCATGCAGGGAACGCCGCCACTTTTTTCCAACGCATCCTTATACAAAACACAATCATTGGGGCATGCATGTTTATTTTTATACTCCATTCCCGTTGGGCACAAAATTCTCTTTGCATCGTACAAATTATCCAGTAAACCATTTCCGGGGGGGAGCTTCTCACTTGCAAACTTCAACAACTTATCCATGCTAGTATCAGTCCACGAACCAATGCCTTTCAAGTTGAACAACTCCATCAAACATGACATTACAGTGTCTTTGTCCTTGCATCCAGGATACAACAGTTTGTCCTTCTCATCAAGAAATTTTGATAGAACCTCAGGCCTCCCCCTTAAGTTCATCCACCACCTCCTCACACATGTCATCCAATTTCAAATCCCCAAAATATTCCCCCTTGCTACCTACAACCACGTCCGGCAGTGGTTTCTCCCCATGAAAAGTCTAAACCAAATAATCCTTCAAGAACCCTCTCATGTAAAAATGGAGTTGCAACAAATCTCAATCACAGTACGCTCATGGTTCTTATGACCACAACATGGACATAGGATGCGCTTCTCATGACTACAAGCATAGTCCAAGAAGTCCCAAACAAAAGCAATAAATTCATTACTCACCAAGTTAACGTTGTGATAAACATGCTTACGCCTCTCAATGGCACGATGTATGCCTTTTAATCAAAGCCTTTTATTAACAAACTGGAAATCCATTTAAACTATACAGAAAAAAATGAAATGAAGCTAGGTCTAGCAAAATATGGAGTCTAATGAATTCCAATCAGTTTAGTTCTAAACAACTAATCTAATGGAGCTATTGTTCAGCCCCTTCACACAACCAAACACTAAGCTGGCCAGTAGAATTGCCTATGAAAAATAGGTTGATGGACCCACCAACCAGGGTGGTAATAATGGCAGCCCCGGATAAAATTCCGCCTCTTTCAGTGAAAGAGGAGAGGCTATACAAGCGAACGCCATTGTCATTCAGCGAGCACAGCAGGGTGGTACTTGTAGTTGCGTCACATAAACTAGATAACCAACTACACTGTTGTCAGTTCCTACTCAGTGTATCACTCTCCAAATTCCATCTTCGCTTTGAGCCCACACCTATAAGGTGTTATCAAGGGATTCAGATAAAATATATGTGCGGCCCCAGAATAATATAGATGTCACAACACCAGAATGTGCATTCAAAACATAACGGTACTCAAAGGTCTTCAGGTCCCATACTCGAATGCTTTTATCCTCAGAGGCAGAGTATAGGCAACGATCGACAATGCAAAGAGATAACACAGATATGTGGTAGCACTTCAAAGTAGCCACCAATGTAGGATGATTAGATTCTAGGGTAAGTTTCCATACCATTGTTAAACCATCCTCCAGTCCATAAATGATTTTATCACCATCACCTGCAGCAATAGAATGGACATGAGTGTTTGGTTCATCAAGAAAAACTAGAGTGCTGATGTTTGAATTCCATGCCTCTACATAGTTGTCCAGACCCACAAAGAGCCATGGACCTTCACTCACTAGACATCCAATTTCACTTTCCAATTACAAAGATTCAACACACTCACCACTCTTGCCATCCCAAATGCATAAATTTCCATCTTTGCTCACAGAATAGAGCTGGTCAGAGCCCAAAGGAAGACACACTCCAGTGATAGCCGCATTGTGCTGCTTATTCAAAAGGGAGAGTCTGGAGCCTGTACAATGCAGCTCCTTGCATCTGTAGTCTCCTTCGTCTGATTTGGGAAGCTTATGTTCCTTAGGGACTATTCCTTCATCCAAATTGGAGAGTGACCTTTCAGTGGGTGGTTTTTCCACCTCAGTAGGTGGCTTCGACACTTCAGTAAGTGGCTTCGACACTTTAGCAGGTTTTGCCACCTTAGCAGGTTTCACCACTTCAGTATCTACCACATCAGTAGGTTTTACCACTTCAGCAGCTGCTGACTTCTTCACTTCAGCAGCTGCTGACTTCTCCACTTCAGCAAATGGTTTTGCCACTTCAGAAGGTGGTTTAGCCACTTCCGTAGGTGGTTTCACAGTTAGTGGTCCAACAACTTTAGTGGGTGGTTTCAAAGTAGGGTCCAACCACTTCAGTAGGTGGTTTCACAGTAAGTGGCACTGTAGTAAATGCTTCTGCCACTTTATTTACATAGAAGCGCTTTGCTTCTACAATATCTTCAGGTTTCAGATCATCCAAATCCGAATATTTTTGCTTTGGTCGGATATCATATGGAATCATAGAATCAATGTTCGGGTTGGAATGGAGAAACTTGCAGGGAAATTGCATTTGCCTTGAACCCAAAACCTACAAACTCTGACTTCATCATTCCTAGGAATATCAATACTGTCGAAAAACAAAGCCTCTTTTACCGATACAATCGAAAACACCCCTCCTCGGGATCTTCATTTCCATGTTTCGAATTCCAGAAGCGAGCAAGAACTGAGCAAACCTTGATTTTGAATTTAAGAACCGAGCACCTTAAGGAACTGGGAAAACCCTAGATTTTGAATTCAATGATAGGGCAAAATTTAATAATCGATAAAAGCCTAGATTTCGAATTCAATAGCTAGGAAAATTTTTAAAAAATGAGAAAACCCCTGATTTTGAATCTAGAGTCGAGAAAATTTAAGAAATGGGCAAACCTTAGATTTCAAATCTAAGAACAGAGCCATTTCAGTCAGATATTTCAAATTCAAGGACCGATCAAACCCTAGATATGCAGGGCAACAATGATAATTGACAAAAAAAATGGTAAAAAAAATGGTAAAAGAATGGAACAGCAAAATGAGATTGGGAGTGATGAAGAAATGGAGAGCAAAAATTCTATAATTTTGTAATCTATTATCCCATGTACTAAAAGAGCAACTTCTTAATTAAGTGGCACTTCTACATTTAACCATATCAATTTTCATAAATTTTTTACAAGTGCATTTCCAAAGCTTGACACACAACTAGACTCATTTAATTGATTTCAACTACTTTGAAAATTGATTCTGTTTTTATTATTCTTCTAAATTGAAAGTGTCCCTTCTTCTTCATTGACCTACATTCAATCTTCCACTCTTTGCCTTTGCTTATTCCGTATAAAAATATTTATATACTATTTATTTTGGACAGTATTTCTGTTCTAGTCATTTCTGCAATTTAACTATTCATTTAGTCAAAATTGCTTAACTTTGATCTCAAATTTGAATTAATAAATAAGTTGGGATATTATCACATGTGATATTGTTAGATTCGTAATAGTATGAATTTTTAAAATATCAACTTTTTATAACTTGTATTTATACACAATAATAGATATCAATGGTCAAACTTTTTTTGAATCAACTGACGAAAGTCAACTTGTGCAAAATTGGCTATATATATAAATATAAACTTGTGCAGAATTGTGCATCAAGTATTTTATTTTCTTGTAAATATAAAATATTTAACTAATCATCAATAAATAGTAAATTTCTCCATCCACATATCCATTTTTGCAGCAAAAGAAAGATGGAGTAAAAGTTTCAGCCACGTACAATGGCAAGATTACCTTTCATCTACCCCGATCTATACCAGCATCCAATCCACCCCACCACCACTACATCAGCTGACACCACCTACGCAACCACAACAGGCACCACACAACTTTCACCCAAATTGAATCTAGAAATCAAAATCCTTAATGTCAAATCCAAAGGCCCATTTTAAATTCAAAATTTTACCCAATCAATTCAACGATACAACGAAAAGGAGGAGTAGAGTGATAGAGAAATCAAAATCAAAGGAGAAGGGGATGAGGCGTAGATGCGACCATGGCGGGGAAGAAAGTAGAGTTTGGAGATACGACCATGGCGGGATGCAGTGGAGATGTGGTTTGAAGTAATCAACGGCGGAGAAGTAGATTTTAGAGAAGAAACGGTTGTGGGGGAGGTGTGGTATGAATGAAGAAAGGGTTTTCTTTTCATGGTTTTTAGGTTAAAAAATAAAAACTTTAGGGGGTAATGAACTCTTTTGTATTTCTGAATTTTTCCTAAAGTGGCAAGTGTGGAGATTCAGTTGGGGTATCTAGGCCTGTCAAATAGGTTAATTGGATCAACTCATTATCCAAACCCAATTAACCAATTATCCAATGGGTCTTTATCCAATTAACCCATTTATTAATGAGTCATAATGGGTTGGGTCATAAATGAGTTGGGTCATTAAATTGATAACCCATTGGGTAACTCATGAGATAACTCATATGATCCAATATGTTAAAATATATTATCCAATAAGTCATTATCCAATAAGTCATTATGTAACTAATCCAATAAGTTATCATTCAATATTTTCTTCTGGTTTGGGTTACAAGTTGTCATTATTCAATGTGATTGAGTATTAAATACTCATTAATTTTTGGGATTGGGCAGAATGAGAATAGTTATGTTAATGGAAAATTTTGATCCCAATGCGTCCCATATTATGTTAACTCAATGGGAACCTAACAAATACCCAATAAATATCCAAAATTACCCAATTAAATGCATGTGTAATATTTAACATAAATATTACTATAATTCACAAATTATACAAATTATAATTCACAAATTATTCGAGCTCAATCTTGTACAATATTCGAGTTCGTACAGTATTCGAACTCATACAGTATTCGAACTCAATCTCGTACAGCATTCGAGTTCGTACAAAATTTGCACTCAATCTCGTACAGTATTCAAGTTCGTATAGTATTCGAGCTCAATCTCGTACAGTATTCCAGTTCGTAGAATATTCGAGTTCAATCTCGTACCGTATTCGAGTTCAATCTCGTACAGTATTCCAGTTCGTAGAATATTCGAGTTCAATCTCGTACCGTATTCAAGTTCATACAGTATTCGAGCTCAATCTCATATAGTATTCGAGTTCGTACAGTATTTGAGTTCAACCTCGTACAGTATTCGAGTTTGTACAGCATTTGAGCTCAATCTTGTACAATATTCGAGTTCGTACTGTATTCGAGTTCGCACAGTATTCGAGCTCGTACAGTATTTGAGCTCGAACTCGAGTTCGATCCTATTAGGAGAAAATTAAATCATTCGTAATCAAACTTGTGAAAATTTAGTAATTTTGTGATATGAAATTATCCACAGGTCACCCATTACCCAACCCAATTCAACCCACCCAAAATTATCCAACGGGTAACTCATTATCCAACTCAACTAAACCCAATAACTACAACTCAATTGTATTCATTAACTCAATGAGTCATTATCCAATATGTGAAAATAGTATATGGATAACGGTTATCCAACGGGTGACCCGATCCATTTGACCGGCTTAGGGGCATCCATAAAAGGAAAGTGTGCAAATACAGGTGGAATGGAGGGAGTAAATTAACTTTTACTTATAATTTATAAATATAATAAAATATTAATAATTATAGTTACTTATTTAAAATTGTGCATTGCACCAATACAAATTATGTTGTATGTTTTTCATTTTATGTCATTTTTTAAGAAATTATTATAGTATTTATAAATATATTAATCTATTTTAAATAATACTTCATGAATAATTCTCATGTAAGAGTACACATCAATGAAAGGATCACCTTTAAATATAACAAATCATTACCTATTTAAATTATATATTATATTATATTTTAAATTTTCATTCAGAATTGTGCATCATCACATGTGCTATCTAGTATTAACTAAAACAACAATTTTTTGGCCAGGTGGCACCCCCAAACTTTGTCAAGTCACCTCGCCACATCATATTCTTTAAAATTTATTTTTCAAAACAAAATTTTTACACAATTACTTTGTGTGTTCCCAATGTATCAATATTAGTCCGGGTCCTTGTTGAAAATTGAAAAGGGTGTCAATTAATGCATCGTACTTGAAATTAAAAATGTCGTTTCCAAAATATGCCATATACCTTAAATGAAGAGTTGAAATTAAAAGGGACCTCACCATTTACTGTATCTGTATATTGTGCTTTTATGTGTTTTCTTTTGGAAGACAATAATTAACTATTAAATCACCTCCATATACGATATATATACAATCATACAATCATTGACAGAACCAATCTGGGGAGAGCCGGTCCGGCCACCCTGGTAAATTTCGACGAACTAAAAGGATAATACTCTTCAATTCTTTGTTCGCTCCAGCTCATTAAAATTGAAAATTTCGTTCAAGAAGGGAATTCGTCCGCCAAGAGATGTCAGTGTAGTCAGCCTACCTCAAAATTTATCATGGTTCCCCCACTACATACAACTCATATTACTTCATGACCGCTCCTCTCTTCACCTTTCCTGGCTTAAAACTATATCTTTTCAACTGGGCTCTTCTTATTTTCTACGTGTATGTCTGCCATCTAGCTTCATTTCATTTCATTTTTTTCTGTATATTTTATACTCCCTCCGTTTCTTTGTTAGTGACACACTTTCTTTTTTGGGTTATTTTTTTATATTGGCACACTCCATTTTTGGCAAGATTCCTTCAATTTCATCCACTCATTCTACTTTTTACTTTCTACATTCAATTTCATTCACTCATTTCCTTCACCTATACAAGCACCTAAACTTATGGTGCCACTATTAGTGAAACGGAGGGAGTATAGATGTTCATTTTCCAATCAAGACCTAAGGGCAAAGACACAACATCCATTGTAGTCTAGCTGGTCAGGATACTCGGCTCTCACCCGAGAGACCCGGGTTCGAGTCCCGGCAACGGAGTTTTGGTTTTTTTAACTTTGCTGCCTATTTCTCCAATTTTTCAGTACTATAAATAGGCGGGAAAGAAAACAATTAAACAAAGTTCGTAGGCTAATCTGCCTGAAAAGAGACATAGAACGACATCGTATTCCTCATGGCACTGTGGGTAATTTTGCTTCTGATCATCCTGGACTCGACGGTTCGCGGCGGCGACACGGCGGTTAGCAGCGGCTCTACTCTGGTGGGCGAAATCCGGGAGGCCAAACTCAAGCTCGCTCAATTAGGTCAGCTTCTTCAATCACTATTTCAATCTCTTTGATTTTTCGAGTTTCATTATGCATATATGATCACATCTTTTAGGACATTTTTATTACAGGTGTGATTGTATTTTTCATCACTGCATAACAGCTTTCCTATAGTAGGGATTTTCAATGATTTTAGGGATTATACATAGTTTTTTAGCTCCAACGAGCTTCCCTATCACATTCCCTAAAATAGGGATTTTGAGGTGAGAGGGTATTTGCTTTCCCATATTTGTAGAGAGAGAAAAAAATTTAGGGAAAGAAGAGTTAATGCAATATTCATTGAATGCATCAAATTTAACATTGTTTTTAGCCAAAAGTTTAAGTCTCACTCTCCATATTCCCCTCCCCACTATCAATTGGTGATTAACCTTTTTGTAGCATTAATTTGTTGGACCAGCACTCTTTTCAAAATCAGCCATTTCATAAAAAAAATGTGTTAATAAATGTCAGCTTACCTATAATAGGGAATCTGTTGGAGGTGAACAAAAAAAAAAAATAGAGAATATGAGTTTTGAATCCCTATTTTGTAGAAAAGATTAGGGAGCTGTTGGACTTGCTCTAATATATATATATATATATATATATATATATATATATATATATCAAATGTACGCATTACACATATATGAGTCTCTGACATGTTGTTAATTACAGAATCTAATCTTGAGAAAAGGATTCAAAAATTGATTGGTATAAACTTGTACATTGAAGAATGTGAGAAGAAGATTGAGGAGATGAACCTCGATATCGATTCGCTGAAAACTTCTTCAACAAGCCTAGAGGTTTGCTGTTAATGATTTGTGATTTTGGTAATAGTTATATTGAAGTGGAAATGAACAAAGATTAGTGATTAGTCTTCATTCACAATGTGACTATGTCACTTTATGTTGTCTAATCAGTGTCATTGCAGGATGATTACGTGCATGAAAATGCAAGGCTTTCTGCTCTCCAGGAAGAGGTATTAAGAATTGATTTTGTAAATCTGCTTTTGGCGATTCAGGGTAGTTTATATAGTGGAGTTCGAATTTGTGCAGCTTCAACTTCTTTGGTCTGCCTCAAGGAAGAACAATTTTGAGATTTACTTGCTGGAGCATAAGGCACAAGATGCGGAGACGAGATTAAATGTGGTCAAATCACAGGTGGAAGAGGTCAGTGGCTGCTCATAGGTAATCCAGATGCTTATCAATAACTTCTCTTGGAACTGCCTGTTTGAAAACCCTCTTTCTTGAAAGAAACATTCTCTTCTTTGTTTTTCCAGGCATTTCTGCTTTTTATTCTAATTATTTCATAATAACGTTGACAGTTAATAGTAATTTGGCTCTGAGGTAGTGAGGTTTGCGGATAGTCTTCGTTTTTATCGTATACTCCTCCTTTGGATTTGGGTTTATGTTAGGTGTTTACATGATAGCTGGATTGTAGAAGTATGAAAATGGTTGTAGAGTATATAATAGCCAGCACATGCTCAATATGTCTTTATGCTGTTACTTCCATTTCTCTTACATATCACAAAAATTACTGCTTTAGTTAGTCTTAGTATCTCTGAACCCTGGACTTCATTTGTAGTTTTTAGTATATGTATTTTCTGTTGTAGAAGAACCACGGCCAGACCGTAGACGTGGGGATGTAATTAATGATGGAAGTATCAAGCGCATGCTGTAGTAGAAATTTTATTGGTAGGTTTCTTTTCAGATGGAAACCTCGTAAAATTAGACAACTTGAATTAATTGGTGGTGGCTTGCTTTTCTTGAGAACTGCAAATGTGCAAGCAAGGGGTGATAATGGGAATAAAGTAATACTGCTCTTTGTCTCATTGATATGCTCTGTATTACTTGGATGTGAATCGGAATCCCATGGTTATATCAGAACTCTTTTTTTAAGGCATGTTTAAGTTCAGGTACATTATAAAACTTGCTGCAATGTGAATGTTTGTATGAGCTTGGCAGGAAGATTTATAAGCTTTAGAGAAATAAGAGAGTAGTTCACATTCAAAGAGAGCCATTTATTCACTGATGAGAACATTTTGCTAAAATTGCTTTAGTGCACTTAATGTTATCTTGTTCTATGCGTTTTGTGTTCCTTTTACATCATTTAGATTGAATTTTCAAATTAACTGCCTTTTGCTGCCGAACTTCCACCCTTGGTCAGTATAGATGGCTGCAATCGTATCTGAACAGTGGATTCAAATTCAGCAACTCGAACAAGGTGTTCAAATGACACAGGTACTCTTGTTCCGCTCCTTCTTTCTCCACAGCATTAATGAATCACTCTACTTACATGGATCACTAATGAAAACTCATATCTCAGTTTAGAGCTTTAAAGGTCAAGAGGCAGTTAAGAGCTGCAAAATGCCCATTTGTGAAGGTAGGTTTTGTGTGTATGCCATGCAGCTATCATCTGGCTCTTGTGATTACCTTCAGTGTGTGATTTTAATCTTTGAAGAATCTAATCCTTCTTGTTCTTAGTTCATTAACGATGTGTTAGGTGAAAATAGTAAATTTTTCGACTGGATACTTGACCCATATGTATATGATTGGGTTTTCAATCTCAAGTCCTGCGTCTCGGAAGCTCCACGATTCTTAAGGAAAGCATTTTCATCTGCAAAACATTACCATCACCAGGTACCATTGGCATCGCTTTTCTCTTAATTTATTTCGGTTACAAAATTAAGTTATACAAGAAATTAATTGATATCAGATCCCATTGCTTGTCGCTTAGTGGAAAGTTAATCTTTCCTTAAATTGCGACCTTATCTGATTGTCATATGATTTTCTGATTGCTATCCTTTCCTCTTAACATCTAATACTGGCATGATTGGTGGTTTACCACCTATAACCAATAAAAGAAAGGCATGGTTGAAGTCTTCTTTTTTCTATGAGCATGTTATCCAACAAGTTTGGAGTCTGCTTTTTTCCCCCCTTCTCTTTTTTGTCTTAAGTTCAGATTCGCAATGGCGAATGGCTCAATATAACCTGAGATTTTCTCGGGTACTGTCTTTTCCATCAAAGATTCATCGAAATGTAAATTTGTGCTGGTTAGAGTGTAAACGACTCAACCATTTATCCCATCCCAAGTATAAAGATACTTATTGTAGCATAGCTTAATGATCATCTTTAAATGTAAGGCCATGGATCATTGGTTGATGCTTGAAATGGTTTGCTTCTGCTTCTCTCTTCTCATGTGCTCGTAATGCTTATCTGCTTCTTTACACTTTTCATATGATTTTTGTATTATGTACACACAGAGCATATGGGTCATCTTAGTATACTGATTGGAAGATATGATAGTGAACTTGACAGCTTTGAATTTTGTAGTTGCAAGGTTATATAAAGCAATCGTTGCTGAGGAGCGAGATTACTGCTGTTCTTGTGAATGAAGAAGTGGTGTTCTTTGTGGTACCACATTTAAATCTTCCTATTTTTTCCTTCCATTTTGGATAATTAATATCTAGAATTTTACTCATTTGGATTATATCGACCTACTGTAGGCTTCAGTTCTTGTCACCTTTCCAGTATTGTGCATCTTTGCGCTACTTTCATCGCTTCTTGGCTAAGCTGGACCTGATATATTGTTTTGAGGTGGAGTTGAGGTTTCTTAACAACGTCGATGGTATTAATTTGAGTCTGTTGAAGCAAGACTCTTTACCTGATACAAATATTAACATTGATCAAACATCCACCGGCCAACCCAACAGCTGTTGCGACTCTTTGTTAAAGATAGCTAATCCCAGTGGCTTAGTCTTTTGTGACTCTTTGGGAGCTTGATAAATTGATTTCTTTATAGCAATGGCATATCCACTGATTTGTTTAATGTGTACAAAACAGTAAGGCGGGCGAAGAGAAATGAAGACAGACAAGTAGTCTATCTTTGTTAGTATGAAAAATTGCTGCTGCGTGTCAATACTGTGGTGATGTTTTTCTTTGGATTCTGTGGTAATGTAATTGATCATCCTCCTGGAATTTTTGAGGTACTGCTCTGTACCACTTGTGTGGAACAGTTTTACTCCCTCTGTCACAGTTTAAGATCCAATTTTACTATTTGACAAGTCAATGCCGTCAAACTTTGACCATATATTTGAATAGATATATAAACAATGATATTATCGTATGTGATATTGTTGGATTCGTCATAATAAATAGTTTCTAAATATTAACTTTTCATTTGTTGGCATTGTACGTAGTTAAACATATTAACGATTAAACATGTTTCTTGAAAACCATGATCAAATATTCTATTCAGTTGGGACGGAGGGAGTACTAAAATTTACTCTTGACAGTCGTAAGTCAGAAAGTTTTGCTAGTATCATGCAATTCTTTGAATAATGCAATGCGATCGTCTGCACAGAGTTCTTTCTTCAGTGAAAATTGTTGAACTTCCACCATATATTTGAATATATATATGATCAATAATTTTAATGCATGAACTATTGTTAGATTCATCGTAACAGGTAGTTTCTAAATATTATTTTCATGCGCTGTTATTGTTCGTAGCTACATATATTTACAGTGAATATCGTAAAATTTTTTGTGCGAGTTTGACTAGAACGGAAAGAGTACAAAATTATCTACATAATGTTTGAGTTTTTTCATTAAATTTAGTTGGGAGTTGATCATCCTCCGATTTGTTGGTGGCACAAACTCACGCTAGATGTTACCATGAACTGACCATATTCCCTGAACCTGTTTTTTCACACCTCAAAATGCAGACAAAAGACAAAAGCATGGAGGACACAACCTGGGAGCAAAGAATCCACGCCATAACTCACATCATAACCACCCCCACAACCTCGCCGCCCCTCCACTCCCAGTTCTTCATAGCCACCCAAATTCCCTGCTACATCCACTGGGACTACCCCCCAATCCTCTGCAAAAACCCCTCCAGAATCTTCCCCTCCCCACAGCTCAAATGGGCGCTCTTCACCTTCCTCAAAAGGGTCTCCGGATCCAGCGAGCCCACGGTTTCTTGGCGGTCGAAGTGCCCGTTCCAGATCCCGCCGCCGGTGGTGCTGGCCAGGGGCGTGGAGGAGGCGCGGTGGGGTGAGGCGGAGAGGATGGAGTTCGTGAGGAGGAGGATGAGGAGGCGGCGGCTGGGGAACCATGTGAATCCTTTGATTCCGATTATGATTCCGAATTTGTGTCTCCTCTGGCTTTTCTTCTGGAATCCGGTGCCGGAGTACACCCGGAATGATCCCTCTTGAATTATTCTGTATTTATTTATTTTGATTTTGTGATTGTCTATGAGACCTTGTATATTTGGTTGCTTTTGATTTTTGGATTCATTGTAGTGCGATTCTATGCGATGTTAGCCAAATTGGAGTGTTTTATTGTGCTCTGCTCTTGTTTTAAATGCAAATCACACCATATATGCCTTGACAATGTGGGAGTATCAGGGCTTGAAGAGCAGCATCTCAGTGAAGATTTCGTGATTTTTTAACATTTTCAACTTCACGTGGTCATATTAGCACAAACCTCCAATACATAAATCATATCAGTTTTTAGGATTATTCTGGCATTGACTTGACATTTTTTTGGCATTGATCATAACTAAAAAGACTAAAATAACCCTAGTTTTAAAATTTAAAATGTAAAGGCAAAATTACCCCTAGTTCTTCTTCTTCATAACACAGTGGCGAAGCCACCTCCGCCACCGCCGCTCCACCACCTCCGCCACTGGAGTTCGCTGGAATCTACCAAAATTCCTCCTCCACACCTCACTGCCTCCAACACCATCTCCTCTGCCACCTCCGCCGCCCTGCCACTGGTGTTTGCTTGAATCTGCTAAAATTCCTCCTCCACACCTTACCAACTCCAGCACCATCTCATCTTCGCCTCTACAGCTCCGCCACCTCCGCCGCCGCCACTACAGTTCACCGGAATCTGCCAAGATTCCTCCTCCACACCTCACCACCTCCATCACCATCTCCGCCTCCACAGTCGCCGCTCTGCCACTGGAGTTTGCCAGAATCTGGTAAAATTCCTCCTCCACACCTCACCACCTCTAACCCCATCTCCGCCTCCGTCGCTTCGCTGCCGCCGCTGCTCCGCCACTGGAGTTCGCTGGAATCTGCCAAAATTCCTCCTCCATACCTCACCACCTCCAGCACCATCAGTCCATTAAACAATTACAGCCAATCAAAAAAATAAAGAAAACCTCTGATGTCCGTCTACTGTGAAACAAAAACCAATATCTCAAAAATCAATCAACATCCAAAAAATTCAACTCATATATGCCAAAAAACTCAACTCTTCGAAATCTAAAGTTCGCCGGACGAGCAGGTAGGTCTGGGTGAGCAAATTGAAGTCTGCCACCATCGCTGCCTCGTCCCGCCACCACTGCCACTGCCTGACCTCGCTGCCTCACCACCTCTGCGCCACCACATTGCCATGTCGGCGCCTCTCTAAAACCCTAACCTATCTAACCCACCCTTGTTGAAGCTCGACACCACTGCCACCTGACCTCGCCACCTCACCGATTTTGCCGACGAGCAGGAAGATCTGGTCACGACACCACCATCGCTTGACCTTGTCCCGCCACCACCCCTTCCGAGCTGGCTACTCCATGTCGCAAACACCGAATCGAGAAGAAAATAAAAGGGAGATCTGGTGAATCGAGTGAATAGAGAAGAATCGAGAAGAAAAAGAAAAGGAAAAATGAATGAAGAGGAAGGAAATAGGGTTTGTGTGGGCAATATAGACTTTTCATATTTTTTTGAATTTTTAATAATTTTTAAACAGGGGTATAATAGTCATTTCTGTCTTTCCAACCAAACTCAAGCCGACAGGGTTATATTAGCACATTCTAGCAAAATGCAGGGTTACAATTATACTTTCCAACTTTATAGGGTTATATTAGCACAAACGCTCAAAACATATAATTATATGAGCACTTTTCTCTTTGTTTTATGCTGGATTGGAGCCACTGAACCACTTGGACCATTTTTATCGGTGGCCCTCTTCTTATGGTAGCTGATTGGATATAATATAATAATCCAAAGAAAAGTTGAACAAATTCTCATACAATCAAAAGGCTATTTCGGCTAGCCCTGGGCCGCCCACACCAGCCGACACCACAGCTAACATGTGAGAGGTAAGTCAAGGTAGCCCAACGCCAGGACCCAAGCTGGAGCCCGTACTCACCGCGCACTAGGAGCCCACCCGCCACATGGCCCAGAAGGTCATGCTTTGAGCAAGGACATCCCACACGGTCGCTTGCGAGCCTCGAACTCGGGGTTCCCCCCTGAATCAACTTGTCCCAACTGCTGGGGTACACCTGTGGGTGTAAATTCTCATACAATCAAACTTCTTCAACCGGTGCTCAGGTTTAGCCTTCCTTGTTTAAGGGGTTGTGTTGGGTTCAGTACCACGTGTAGCATTTCTATTTGTTGAATTTATTTTTATTTTTTGTTTAATTTTTTATATATATTATTCCCTCCTGACATCTGAAGTTGCACACTTATGATTTTGAACACTATTTCCTATCAAAATTTAATCATATGTTCGAATAGATATATGAACAATAATACTATCGTATATGATATTGCTCAATTCATCGTAACAAGTAGTTTCTAAATATCAACATTTATTTTTCGTTATTATACGTAGATAAACATATTTATGGTCAAACCTGTCTCTTGAACGACGTGCAAAAAATAAGAGTGCAACTCTAGTTGGGACAGAGGAAGTACTCCCTCTGTCCCAGCTCTTTCTGCGAAGAGAGAAACTGGAAGTATTTTTAAGGATATATTATTTTAAGGCTTTGAAGTGGGGTATCCTGAAATTGTTAACTCTTTCCCTTTATTTTCATTCAGATTAAGCCCAAGATTTGGGCAACTAATGATTTTTGTTGGGCCATTCATTTCCAGCGCCCAAACAACTTATTTTTGGAGGGAACTCCAAAATTCACTTGATTGCACTTGATTTCACTTGATTTCACTGGCAGAATTTAAAAAAGCCGAGGCACCAAAATGAAGAGCCAAGAACATGAACAATGTCGAAAAATTAAATTTACAGACTTGGACTTCTACCCCACTATATTTACATTTTCATTGTCCAAAAGAATCCCTGGAGGCTGACAGAACAAGTCTAAAATTCTTCTTCCATATTCTCCTTTGCACTAACATTAAATTCCCTCTGTCCTAATCCAACAAGAAAGCCTAGCAACAGAAAGAGTCTTTTTTTTTCTTTACTCTCAGGTCAAATGTCAGCATTCATCGAGCCCTACCAAGCCCTTGCGGACTAATTGCTCTCCTACTGCTGGATCTTCCCTTCATCATCGGGTATTCGAGAAATATGAGGGGGGAGAAGAATATGACAAACCACCAGAGGCAACATATTGCTGAGTTTCTGTTGGACAACAATAGGAACGGGAAGATACTTCAGGGCAAGAGAATCGAGGCAGCGACGAATTTCAATTGCAGCCAGAGAACCATCAGTTAAATCTGGTCAAGAGTCAAGCTCCAACTTTCACTGGGTCAACCGCTGGACATGAGACACAGGATGTCCGGGCATCCGGGCTACAATAAGGAAATTGATCTTGAGGCCTTAAGAGCAATACCTGCCACCAGCCGTAGAACAATCAGAGGGACAAGTGCATGGATGGGGATAGGGAAGAGCACAATACACCGAGCTGTGGCAGCAAAGGTCATCAAAAGCCATACAAACAGTATTAAGCCTGCACTAACATTTCAACACAAGGTACAAAGGTTGAAATTCTGCATATCTAAATTGTAACCCAACTTTCAATTCCAGCATATGGACAATGTAATTCACATAGATGAGAAGTGGTTTTACATGACTAAGCCCACTGTCTGTTACTATTTGGCACCGGGTGAGCCTGAGCCCTTAAGAACCACTCAACACAAGTCCCACATTCCAAAGCTCATGTTTATGTGTGCTGTGAGTAGGCCAATTTACAGCCCTGATGGTGTGTTAATATTTGACGGGAAGTATGGTGTGTTCCTTTTCATTGAGAGGGCTGCAGCACAAAGAACCATCATTAATCGTCCGAGGGGGGCTATGGAAACTAAGGCTGTGGAGAAGATTACTAGACTTGTGACATGTGCAAAGATTATAGATGAAATCATACCAGCAATAAAAGCACGTTGGCCACCATTCATGAGCAAGCACATTTATATTCAACAAGATAATTGCAAGGCACACATAAAGAATTCAGATCCTAAATTCCGGGCAGTAACTGACTCCGACGAGTTTGACATCAACCTGGTATGTCAACCAGCTAAATCACCTAATCTTAATGTACTAGATCTCAGTTTTTTTAACTCGATACAGACTCTACAACATGAAACCCCAAGCACGACACTGGATGGGTTACTGACAGCAGTGTACAATGCATATAATAGAGAAGATCCAACAACAATCAATAAATTTTTCCTCACCCATCAAGCTACAATGATAGAAATCATAAGAGTCAAGGGATGCAACAATTATAAGTTGCCCCACATGTCAAAGGATGCACTGATAAGGAGAGGAGAATTGCCTAGGATGCTAAGTTGTGATGAGGGAATACTTTGTGAAGGCCTGGAACACCTTATCACAATTCAGGAAACTGAAGGCATGAGGGAGATGATGCAAGCCATGAGATATAAACTACAGCAGTAAGGGATTTCAGCATGCACATTGGGTTAGACTAGGGTAACATTTTGAAAACCTTAAAACTTGTTTCTTTTGGTGTGAAAAGACAAGTTTTTTTGTAACCCAATTCAAACTGATGCAAGTTTCTGCACCCCCAATAGGAGTTTTTTAATGCACAACACTTAACTTCGCACAGCATACAGCATAGCACAAAGCACAACACAGCACAAAGCACCGCACAAAGCACATCACAAAGCGCAGCACAAAGCACAGCACAGAGAACAGCACAGAGCACAGCACAGAGCACAACACAGAGCACATCACAGATCACAGCACAGAGCACAGCACAATACACATCACAACACAAAGTACAGCCACACGGCAGCCACATACCACAAGAAATCAAACAAGAAGCACAGAACACGCAAACATGAACCAATATACTCCCTTTTTTTGCTGTTTACAAACATGTTCAAGGGGCTTTCAAGGGGAGATATACATTTTCCTGGAACAATCATGAAGCGCAATCAACTGAGCCATAGCATATCTCAGATGATTGTGGCTCTGCAAGTCAACAAAAAAAGGGATCAAATCAGCAATCCAACATGGAAACCAAGAAATATTGGCTATTTTATTAAACATAAACTGGTAATCATACAAGAAAAAGTTCATTAGATGAAGTTGAAGGGAACGGACTTAACTTTTTATTATACCCTTTCCCTATTCTGGCCAAGAAGCTCCCTCAGACCCGAAATCATTATCTCAGCCACACGAAAAGGTGCATCGATCTGATCCAAACTCAGAGGTTTCATTTCCGGCATGACGTCCGAGGGATACCTGGACTCTGTCGCATACCAGGGAAGTGCTCGAATCGAAGGGATAGAAGAGTAGTGTTCGTCATTATTTCCAGAACCAACAGCAGTCTCACAGTGACCGTGTTTCACTCCAGAAGGGATAACACATGGATCATCAGTAAATTTTTCTCGGGGCACACAGCCGCACAAATTGCAAGGCTCCCTAGATCTGGAAACAGAGGCCACAAGGCTGTATTTTTCTTGGTTGGTGGCGGCGCCACCAAAAGACCCACCGGGAGTTATTTCTCCTCGCCGGCTAGTGGGCAGCGCCACCTCCAATTGTTTTCTTGGAATCAAAACAGAGGCCCGCAGACAGGTCGATAGCGGTGGAGCCGCCTACAGACCCGCCAGATCTGCAACTTCGAACACCGCGTCGGCGGTTGGGCAGCGCCACCTTCGTTCGTTCTTCTCCAGCGTCAGGGCCTCTCAAGGTCGGACCATCACCCACCGGAGAGAAACTATCAGATCGGGATGGGGAACCAGAATCACAAACATAACATTCCGAACAAAACCCATCACATTTAAACCCACAATCAACGAAATCGCCCCTTTCCATAACCCACAAATTTTTGAAAAGCAAAGATGATGTGAGGGACGATCTGGAATGGGATGAGCGGCGTGATAAGCTCAGAAGATGAGAGGGAAGAGAAAAGGGTGGGAACGAATGATGGAGTCAGAAACCCTGATGAAGCAAAGAGATAAGCATGCTCACACCTTTTAACAACATCGACGAATCTCGATGCTGAGCCCATTGGGAAGAAAAAATCACACGCGTGATTAAAGCAAAGAGAGTAATGAAGGTGGTTGGGTAGTTGAAGGGATTTTAATTTGGTGGGAAGGGTTATGTTTATGTTGAATTTGGTTAAATAGAGATTATGAAGGGTTATGGGATAATGTGGGCTAATAATATTGGGTTTAAAAAATCAGAAATTGGGCCCAAATTCAGTAAACAAATAATAAAAGCAGTCCATTTATGGTAAAAAATGAGGTAGTGCAAAAACAGTTGGGACGTCTAAAAAGGGAAAGAGTGCAAAAAGAGCTGGGACGGAGGGAGTACATAATTTTTTTGGACTACCATTTTTCTGTTTTTCCGGCATTTATTTTAAACTTAGTTTTTTTTATAGTTAGAGTATTTATCACTGTTTAATGCATAGTTTCATACTTCTTAATTTTATTTTTCGTTTCGAATATTTTTTTGTTATTTTTGTTTGTTTATATTAAAATTTCACTTTTAAATGTCTCTTTTACGTTATTTCTGCTTGACAATTTAGAGTTTTGCTTCATTTTATTATAATATTATTTGATTATTATAATTGATTGATAATTATATTGATTAAATAAATATTATAATATATAATATATAATTATAAATAAATATAATAGTTGATGAAGTTGAGTTGTACTTAGTGATGCGTCTTCGACCACCGACCGGTTCGTAGGCTTGGCTTCTTCTCGAATTAACCTGCAATCAAACTGTCCCTGAGATTTCAGGAGTCAGCACTCCGATGCTTAAGTTAGTCCAAGCGTTTTATATGATTAAGACAGAATGAAATGATAAGTAAACGTGTACCTTGTATTTATACTCTGTGTCCTAAATAACATACTCCTTAATTATCACCCTTAATTACCCACGAATGTGTAATTAAGTTAGGGTATTAAATATTCCCCTAACCAGACTGCTATACCTGCGGCCCAATGGCTTATTGATCCAAACCTCTATCAAGAGCCACCAAAAAAGCAAGTTCTCGACCTTAGAAGACTGGAACGCCACGAAGGTCTTCGAGGTCTCGAATGCCTGGGACAATTCAAGAACTTGGAAGGATCAAAATGAGCCTTGCACGTTGCGTTCCTGCCTTCGAGGATGAGAACCTAGTTTTCTAATCAACTTTGTTATTTAGGATTCCGAAAGGGTGCGCGTGTGCTATACAATCGCGCGTGTCACTGCCCCCTAAACATTGCGCATTCAGAAGAGGAAGAGGCGATCACGTCTTTCTATAAATTTTTATATTTCCAATGCCAAAATTTTTACCAGTCACTTCAGCCCCATATTTACCCCTCATCCGCACTTCCTTATTTACTTTTCGTTTGCAGGTGTCTTCTTACAAGATTTTTTTCCATATTTCTCTCACGAGCGATCCAATCTCCATCACTTTTCCTTTCGTCTCTATTCTCTTTCTAATCTTCTCGTTCCTCCTTTTCCATCATAGCCCGCTCTGATGAGGGTTCCGCCTCCGAGAAACTTTCCGGTGAAATCAGGGTAGGCGAGTAAAGGGTTACTACGCCGGAGAGAAACATTAGTGACCCGCCCTCCGAAAAACTCCAGCGCTACGCTGATGCTGGAGAGGGCATATCTAATAATCCTAAGGAAGAGCAGATATTTCCCATAACTGATATGCCTTCTCAAGAAGTTGTTGAAAATTGCCCGCCGGATATGGGCAAACCCTACATAAAGAGGTCCCCCACGAGTGGCAAGATTGGTTTTTACCCTCACCAAATCTAGAGCTCGAAGCCATAAAGGAAGAGGAAGAAGTACTTCATTTGAAGGAGAAGGTAATCCTCGAAGGGGGGGGGAGGGAAGCACCCTCGAGTGGAACTCGAGAATCTTCTCTGGCTGAGCCCTTTCAAGAGAAGAAAAAAGGGATTCGCCGAAGATTAAGGCTAAAGGACTCAGAGAGGGAGCCCCTAGAGTTGGTAGCAGAAGCCGCTATTTCCAAAATTTTGGACTCGATCCTTCCTGACCAACGAGTAGCTCCAGACGCCGATTTTTAACCCTTTTGAGAAGGTGACTCCCCCTATAACCTTCCCAAAGGAAGATCGTCTATCTCTGTCCGATACCTTCGTTGCGGGCTCACCTTTCCCTTTCCGCCCCTTTTTTCCAAACTCCTTGGGCAATTTCAAGTGAGCCCTGTACAAGTCCACCCCAACGTTCTGGTGATCATGATGATGTTCTTGACCAGATGTGACGAATTCGGTATTAAACCCAGTTATAAGCTTCTTCGCCCACTATACTCCGTGTCCTATAGTGGGCGGTCAACCGATATGATTGTCACATTTACCCATCGAGAAGTACATCATAAATTTTTAGGCTTTCTAGGAAATTTAGGTGATTGGAAAAGCTGGAAAAAGGGTATCTCATTCGATAGCAGGAGGTATCGAGTCCCTCCGTGGAATTGGGCCGTGCAAGTTGAATCTTCCAAACCTGGGGAATACATCTGCCCAGATACCATCGAGAGGGATAGAAAAAACTGTTCTCCAGCTCCATCGACTACAGCCTCTTCAATAACCCTAACCCCCAGATTGGAGGATTTGCGTTCCCGCCCAGAATCTATGAAAAATATGTGTATAACACACTTTGGAAAGATACAAGAAAAAGGCAAAGAGAATGTGAGGGACCTAGTGATGGCCTCCCCTCGAGATCATTGTTAATGACCCTAGGCATTCGGGACCCTCCGAAGATACCTTAATAGAAATCTACTTCTCTTATTTGTTGTGTTATTATGTTCATTATTATTGACTGACTCTCATTCTTCTTCCATTTTCAGTGGGTTTCGCTAAGGGCTTAAAGAAACAGAAGCCCTCGAAGCAGGGTTAGGCTCGCTCCGAGGGGATAATTGATTCCTCAAATTAAGCTTCCATTCCCCCGACTCTGGTGTCTCCCCTCTCGAATCAGGCCCCCCATCCTGTAGTAGGCTTCGAGAGGCCTATCTCAACCGGTGATGCTGAGCAATCACCTCACACCTAGAACGTTCACCGAAAGACAAGGGCGAACAACAAGACTATCAGCTTCTCCTTCCCAGGGCCGCTTATGGGAACACATGGCGTTGAAGATGTTCAAAAACAATCACTGCCCCCTTCGAATGATGCGGTGCCCACATTACCTTTCAAAGATTAGCTTTGATCCTGAGGTATGTTTCCATTCTCTTTTCTCTCTTAATGTCAATCTGAGCTGAATTTTTTTATCAGGCTTTTAAAATATATCACGAGGCCACCGTGAGAACAACGGCCCTCTATTCACTTGGCTCGTTGGCAAGGTTAGCCTTCGTGATGAGCTGAACAGAAAAGATGCTGAGATTTTACAGCTAAGGGAATCTCTCGAAGGTCACCAGCAGGTCCTAGAAGGGAAAGAAAAAATGCTCAAGGAGAAGGACATGGCGCTTGAAGATGCTGCGGGGGCGCTTGAAGATGCCGCGGGGGCTCTTGAAGAAAAGCAAACACTCTTGGGGGCTCTTGAAGAAAAGTAAAAGCTTTGGGATAGTGAGAAGCATGGTGTTGATGCCGAGAGGCGTCAATGGTTTCTAGAGAGGGATACCCTCACTAAGAGGGTTCAAACTACAGAAAAGAAGGTTTAAGCCACAGAAGATCCGGCCACGCAGGTGCTACTGCTCGAGGCCTTCAAACACAAGCTATTGAATAGCTCGGAGCTTGCTGAATTTTTCCTAGATCTTCTAAGGGTGGCCAAGGAGATCAGCTGCAGCGAACTCCATGAATGTATTCAATGATTAGTCAATGAGGAAAAAAACAAATACAATTAAGAAGATGCTAAAATGAAGTACCTCAATTAATTTGAACTCGGAGATGCTCCATCCTGGGATATTTATTAAAATTTGATAGAAGAAATTAGATTGGGCTCTTTAGTGGTTGTAATGTCATGAATGGAAAGGATG
Organism: Rubia yunnanensis; assembly: GCA_037428765.1. Lineage (NCBI taxonomy): Eukaryota > Viridiplantae > Streptophyta > Magnoliopsida > Gentianales > Rubiaceae > Rubia > Rubia yunnanensis. The sequence goes on along the minus strand of CM075061.1, from coordinate 21,864,607 downwards.
GTGTGGAGTTGTGTTAGGAGGAAATGTGTTGGAGATAGGAAATGAGTGTTGGTGTGGATATTATTGTCATGAGATGGGTTTGGGGGGAAATTTTCGTTCAAAATTTCAGTTTCCACTGGAAATTTCAATTAGAGCGACGTCGCTAGGTTGTCGGCCAATGATTCGTTTCATGCGACTAGCTTTTGCAAAGTTGTACATGTGGGTCAAAGTCTAATTTTTGAAAAGTGTCGTAAAATACTCCATGTGAAAATTGCGGCCCCTTTTGACGATCCGTTTATGCCAAATAGGAACAACATTTTCCTATAAATGTGAACAAAAAAAATATTATCTCCAATTTTGCATTTCAACGTCTCTCACTTTCTTGAAAGGACCTAAGTGGAAAATCTAAAAAGTTCACCGGTTGTCCCAAACTAGATTACGATTGTCCCAAAAAGAAACTGTCACTCACAGTCGAACTTATACTAACTAGGGTAATAAAGAAACATGTCTCATTCACACATAGACTTTCACAAGTTCTTACCAAATTGCCCCTGCATACTAATAAGTAATCATCTACAATTTACTCTAGACAATGTATAGTGCTTTTTAAAATTTGATGGACTATTTTTTTTACCTTTTTATTTCATAAAAAACAAAGAATATGAAATTTCATGTGATTCTATATGGTGAAAATTATCGTTCTTATAGCGCTTATAGTAAAGGTATCAATGGAATGCTAACATAAATGACAGACTATGACCCCGATTCACGCCTCCCTTAGGAAGTACGCATAATATCCATAGTAAAAATTTCTCCTAATGTTCGGGTGCAGAGTTCTGAATCGTAGTGAACATACAAGGAAGTTAATTTGGGACATAGTGTAATTTTCATAAAGTTTCATCATACACTGTCTGTGAAGATTTTGGTCTCGTTCTATTGACACGTGGTTTAACAAATTGGGACATTGTGCTCGTGGCTTGGTGAATTGGATATAGGTTTCTTCCATTTTGCATTCCGATTTCTCCGACATTGTTGGAGGGACCTATAAGTGGAAAAATTGAAAAGTACAATGACAGTCCCAAAATCAATTCCAATCGTCCCGGCCGGGAGCTTTGTCATCCCCAGTCAAACTTAAGATCCCCCGAAAGTGATAAACAATGACATGATCCCATAGAGACTTCCACACGATCTTCCGATTAACCCTTGCATACTTATTAGTAATCATATACAACTTACTCTAGGCCACGTACTAGCACTTTCAAAAATTTGATGGGTGGAATTTCATTATTTTTTTAATTCATAAAAAGCAAGAATTAATGTGTAATTTTGTCTGATTCTATGTGGTGGAATTTATCGTTCTAATTAATAATGCTCATTGTAAGGGTCTTAATAGAATAAAAATAAAAATGAGGGAAGAATACCCTGGTTCTTTAATGCCTAAAGTTTTTTTAATATTTTTACATTCAAATACACATTATTACTTTTTTAAACTTATAAAATACAATATTTCAATATTTTTTAAAAATTACAACTTATAATGTAAAAAGTTAGGGGATCTATCCATAAACTTATGTATATGCCACCTTTCCCAGGACTTTCTCTTTACGACAAACGTAAGTGACAATTTCAAATGTGACTAGCTGATGTAACATATACAGAGTAGTTCTCTAATTCTATTTTCTTTTTTAAAGTAATCATTCAAAGATGTTGGGAAAACACAGATCGGCCTTTTCAAATAAGTTTAGCATCTAATAATAAACCCATAAAAAACACAAATACGCGATCCGTACAACCATATCGAGAATATAACATCGACGTGAACAACTAAGTCGAGTGATTATTATGAGCAACAATCTAATCTATCAGGTCGAAGAACAATACTAATGTATGAAGATAAATCCACACTTATTCAATAACATAAATGATATTAAAAGTTACTGTTACCCCCATCTCCCTGTAATAGGATAATGGGAAAACTAAGATTGAAGAGAAAAGTAATTTTTTTTGGTTAAAACGCATAAATAACCCTATTAAACTTTGAAATTGCAAATATAACCCTGTAAAATATGAAAGTGAAAAACTAACCCTAAGTTTTTGTAAAATTGTGCAGTTATATCCATTTTGCTCATTTCTGGCATTGAATCAAAGAAGTCAGCCATTGACCAAACATGAAAAGACATAAATACCCTTAACTTTAAAAAAACTCAAAATTTAATGACCATTACCTACACTTATTTTTCTTTTTCATCTCCAAACACATCGTTGGCGCTTCTACTCTGATGCGCTGCCATCACTGCTCACCCCATCTACGATCCACCACCGGTACCGTCGCTCCGACATACTGTCGTTGCACCATCTCCCTTGTTCACTCCATCTCTAATCCACTGTTGCTTCACCGTCGGCTAGAATCACTGCCGCCTTAAACCAGTTCCCCCCAAAAACCCTAGCTCCACCTAGATCCACCACATCTCCCACCTAAAACCCCTCGGCCCAGAACCACACTTCCCTCCAAACCTTAGCCCCGCCGCCTAGAACCACCCCCCTAAAACCCTAACTCTACCACCTCCCCGCCTGAAAACCTAGCTCTGCCTAAAACCACAACCCCGCCCACAACATCACCACCACTACCACCGCAGCTTGAGGCCGGTGACTCAGTGACTCAACATTCGGCGGGAGTGCGCTAACTGGAAAATGAACATAGAGAGATAGTGTGAGAAGGCGGAGGAGGAAAGGGCATTGGGAAAACGAATGGGATATTGCTGAATGGAAAAGAAACTTAGAGAGATGGGTTGAGGAGGCAGAAAAGATAATGGCATGGGGAAGACGAATAGTGTGCAGGATAGTGAGGTAAGAAACTAAAAAGATAAGGATTGTTAATTTTGTCTTTTCCTATTTTAAAATTTTTTAAACTCAAGGGTATAATGGTCATTTCACCCATTTCTGGCCAATTTAGCCGTTGGCATTTGGTGAACGAAGTATAGGGTTATATTCGAACCTTCATATTTCACAAGGTTATATTTGCACTTTTGAACAAAATATAGTGTTAAAAATACACTGTTCTCTTCTTTTTTTAAGAGAGGGAGAGGTTGCAGCTACATTGGAGATAGGGTTTTTTTTAGCAAACAAAGCTTATAATTTAGAGTTAAGTGCTAAAATGACCCTATGTTTTGGTTGAAAGTGCCAATCTAACCCTATAAAATTTGAAAATGCAATTTTAATCCTATTATTTGGACGAAAGTGCCTATCAAACCCTAGCAACCTGAAATTGGTTGGAATTCAATAAACTGACCATTATACTCATGATTAAAAAAAATTAAAATTGAAAAAAAAATGAAAAGTCTATTTTACCATCCTCCTCTATTCTTCTTCCTCATCTCCATTCCTTTTTTTTCTTCTCTAAGTCCCCTTCCATGCATCTACGTCGCTGCTTACTGTTATCTACTCTAAAAAAACCCTATATTCTATCACTAAACTCCATGTCTAAAATGGTTGCAATCACTAAATCCAACAGAGAGATCAAAACCAAGACTCCGGTGGCGGTGCGGTCCTCTTGGAAACTCTCTGCATCCCAGAAACTCTCCGCCATGTGGGCCAAGAAGGCCCTTAATCTGGGCCCACAAGGTATCATGTTCCTGATGATCGACACCGAGAAGATGCCAAGAGGGCGGTGTCGTTCTGCCGATTCCCACCTACCGGCGTCCGCTCCGCCCACATGGTGGGCAACGCCTTTGGCTTCTACCTCAAAGAGGGTTATTTAAGCAACTAAGTTTTGGCTAAAAATGACCCTTTTCCTCAGCCATATTTCCCCTAATAAAGCTTTGGAAACTCTCTAACCACTCTGGCAAGCCTGCTGTTATCGTGCCTAAGTCCAAAAAGTTTGCTGTGTCGCGTCCGGCGGAGAAATTTGCATCACCCCCAGCACCAGATCTGAGCGCGGGGAAACGCACTTGGATCGGGCTCGGCCGTCGGTGCTGCAGGTTGCCCGACGAGGACAAGTGATGGTGCTAGGATTTAGAGAGGAGATGTGGTGGTGCTAGAGTTTAGAGAGGAGAATGTAGCGGTGTTGGTGCTGGCCACGATGATGGTGCTGGTCAGGTCATTGGCTACGGCGCAGTGGAGAGGCGGCGACAGTGGTTTGGAGATGAAGAAGAAGAACCCTAGGGGCAATTTTTTCATTAAATTTTAAGTTTTAAAGCTAGGGTTATTTTAGTCTTTTAGGTTTGGTCAATGCCGGAAAATGCCATGCAATGGCAACATAATATGAAAAGGTTATATTGGCGCATTTGCAGAAAATCTTAGTGTTAGAATCACACTTTCAGATTTTACAAGTTTGGATTGACGCTTTTAGAAAATAATAGGGTTAGTTTTGTATTTTGCCCTATAATTTATTAGAAGAGAGAAAATGAACACTTTCAAGGGTGTTCTACAATTTATTAAAAGAAAAAGAACACTTTGAAGGGTGTTCTATGTTACAACAGACGAAGCATTCTATAAAGGAGAGAACACTTTGAAGGGTGTTGTATGTTACAACATAACATTCATTTTTGTCGAGCTTTTCGTTGCTCACTTGAGCAATGATCTTCCACAAGAGCTTCAAAGGGCACACACTTCCAATGCCCGTCAAAGTGGGTGCTATGACACGATTGAAGTCATTGCCTTATATGCTTGTAATGATCGGGTGGGTAAGGAATATTCAGTGGAGGGTTGGGTGGGTCAAGAAGTTTCAATGGAGGATTATGGATGCTTATATATGGATACAAGCGCGGAGGAAGGCTGTGTTCTTCTAGAGTCCCTTATGAAGGGAGAACGATAAGCAATTTAATAAACGACTGAGAGAGATCGGAGTGGGGAGCCCCAGGGAAATTTTCTTTTTCCATATGAAGAGCTCCTTCCTACTTGTCCGGCGGTGTGACCGAATTGTACCATGGTTCCCCCAAATACTTAGTATTGGTCTTATAAGTACAGGGGCCTGGCCTATTTCTCGGAGAAATCATAGTCATCATTGGTGGGGGTGTACCCATCCGACTTCCATCACCTGATCTTCCCAAACCACCGCAAGCTAATAAGGGTATATGTGCACTTTAAAAAATATAGAGGTATATGGGCACTTTTCAAAAATGTTGAGGGATATATGTGCAATTTCAAAAATATTAGGGGTATAAGTGCACTAAAGAAAGAACTTGGGGGGCATGAATTCACTTTACTCTTCTAAATATCAATTTTTTATTTGTCATTATTATACGTAATAAAACATATTAATGGACAAACGTATTTTTTGAACAACGTAATAATAATTGATGAGTAATTTATGCTAGGACAGAGGGAGTATTATTTTTAATTTGTAAAATGGTTAGATGAGCCGATATAATCCTCCACTCATCACAATGAGTGTTTCAATCTTAAAAAAACCTAATTAATATAAATGGTTTAATTGGGAAATAGTAATTATTTTCTTGTAGGAAATGTTATAGATGATAGTTTCTTTAAAAAAATTGGTTGTAGTTTAGATCATAGATGATAATTTCTTTATAGACTTTAGAATCCTATTCATGTTAAACTTTAGTTAGTAGTTCTATATATTTAATTCTCATTATGAATGAGGCGTAGCATTGATTAGATATCAATGTAACCACTAGTGGAAAATGACCTATTACATGCGGAGTTCAAAGGCAGTTCCAAGAAATTTCCCAGGAACTGCCTTCTGAGACGGGTTCCAAGCTCGGAACCCAACGATTCTGGTCCCCTTGACAAATCAAAGGCGGTTTTTAATCGTTGGAAGGCAGTTATGGAAGAACCTCTTTCCTTTGAAGAGATTGAAAGGCGGTTCACACAATAACCGCCTTTAATTGAGTACAATTGAAGGCGGTTGGGCCAAAGTGACTTCTAATGCAGTATGTTCCAATCTTGGAACAACAATACGAATCTTGTTCCAACTGAGGAATTACTATGGATCAGGGCACTTGAAATCACGAAAAGATTTGTGAGATCGTAACAGCCCCTGATCTTAGTTATGAATTAGGAACTAATTTCGTATCCCTCTTCCAAAGTAGGAACTAATTTAGGCTCTTTGTTGTTGTGAAGAAGATCATTTCCAAACATGGAACTGATAAAAATGGGAAAGTATTAAAACTTCAGCGGGGGTTATTCACAATAATTAATAAGAAGAAATAGGAAAGAGGCATAACCCAATCTTTGGGGTTTCTGGTGGAATTAATTGTGAAGTTATGTTCAAGTCATTCATTATTTTTAATTCTTTCAAATCAATTATATTAGGAATGGGTTGAATTAGGGTTATTTGTGTTGAAATTGTTTTGTGAATGGAAATGATATTAATTAGGGTTATGTTATGTGATATAATTGTTTTGAACCATACTCAAATGTAGGTACGTACGTACTTAGCAGCATCATATGGATAGATTTGAACTCATAAGGGGGCGATTGTAGAAACTCACCTGATTACATTCCCTAGGTGAAATTGTTTGTCCTGTTGGCTTTCGAGCATGCCTTGAAGAACGGCGTGGTCCGGGCACGTAGCCCATGCAAGGACTGTAAGAATGATGCATATGTTGGGAGAAAGAAGTTTCATGAACATCTTATAATGCGTGGTTTTCAAACTAGTTATACTCATTGGATATGGCATGGGGAGGTTCTCACGAATATTGTAGATGATGTTAAAACTAATGAAGGAGTTGATTTGGGTGGAGATGATGGACTTGATAAGATGGTGTTGGATGTTGCTAGAGAATTTCATGGTAAACCCGAGGCCCTATAAGTGATGATCAATGACAAGAAAATGCATTATATATTGGGTCCAAACATTCTGTTCTGAGTGCAATATCGAGGATAATGAATTTGAAGGTAAAATATGGGTGGACCAACAAAGGGATGACCAAGACACTTGAATTGCTAAGGGAATTGCTTCTAGATGTTAATCTTATGCCCGATAGAGCATGTGCCATAAAAAGGATTCTCTTTCCGATGGGATTGGAATTGAAAAAAATCATGCATTTCCCAATGATTGCATGTTGTACAGGGGGAAGGAGGACGCAGTTAGAGAAACTTTCCGGGTATGTGACGAGTCTTGATACAAGTTGAAGCGGGGAGAAATTGTTGTGGGAGCGGAAGTTGGTTTCTACTCGAAGAAAAAGACCCATGCTAAAGTTTTACGGTATCTTCCCATAATTCCATGTTTGAAGAAGTTTTTTGCTTGCAAAGAGGATGCTAAGCTAATGTGATAACATGAAGATATATTTAGACATGGGGAAGGTATGATTATTCGTACGTCGGGCGGTGAGCAGTGGAAGAAGCTTGATGCCCTCTACCCTGATTTTGGATCAGAGCCTCGTCATTTGAGGTTTGGTCTGTCGACCGATGGAATGAACCCGTATGGTAATATGAGCAGTGCATATAGCTCATGGCCTATAATATTGGTAATATACAATCTCCCCTCCTGGTTGACCATGAAACAAAAGTATATTTTGTTATCGATGATGATTTTGGGCCCAAGGCAACCTGTTAATGATATAGATGTTTATCTTAGTCCCCTTATCAATAATTTGGTGACATTGTTCAATGTTGGGGTTTGGACTTACGATGGTCACGTGGGAGAGTATTTCACGTTGAAGGGTTTGTTGTTCTGCACTATAAATGATTGTCCAGCTTATGGAAATTTATCGGGATATTCGGTGACAGGGCACTATGCGTGTCCCGTGTGTGAAAGGGAAGCCTCATTTTCCCAACCCTTGGCATTTTTTGAAGAAGTGGTTCAATGGGGACATTGAGTTATGCCACCACCGATACTACTCATGCGTGATCAAGTTTTTGATAGAGTTAAAGAATTGCCAGTTGACTTTGGGAAAGAGAAGTGAAAATCTTCAATATATGGAAGTTGGAAGAAATGCTCTTTTTTTACACTGTTGAATACCCCTGGGAAAACTAAAGATGGGTTGAAGGCCCAGCTTGACATGGTCAATATGGGTATTAGAGAGACTTTGGGTCCTGTTATAGATGGTGATAAGTGCTATCTTCCACCTGTATGTTTCTCCATGTCTATTGCAGTGAAGAAGTGTTTTTTGCAAGACCCTGAGTAGTTTAAAGGTGGCTGGGGCATATTCATCTAACAAAAGTTCATGTGTATCGGTGAAGGAGTTAAAATTGGCAGGCCTTAAGTCACATGATTGTCACAATTTGATGCAGGAATTGAATTCCATTGTGATAAGGTCTTCTTTGCCTCCCCGTGTAAGAATGCATTACTAAGTTTTGTTCATTCTTCAAGTCCATTTTTTCCTGGATTACTATTGCAAAGCTTGACCGGTTGCAAGCGATAATTGTTGAAGTGCTATGCCGAATGGAGATGTACTTCCCGCTATCATTCTTTAACACTATGGTCCATTTGATTATTCATTTGGTTTGGGAGAACAAGCTATGTGGTCCCCTTTTTTGAGATGGATGTATCCTTTTGAATGGTAGATGAATGTATCCTTGTGAAGAACAGATATAGGCTTGATGCAAGTATTGTTCAATGATATGTGGTAGACAAGGCCTTAGATTTTTGTACCGAATATTTGAAGGAGGTAGATTCGGTTGGTGTTCTGAGTTCTAGACATGAGGGGCAAATGGATGGCCATGGTGTTCGACGGGGTAAGCTGCTCAGCCCTAGTGCAGAGGATTTACGTGTTGCTCATTTATACGTACTTCGGAACCATGATGATGTTGTTCCATACATTGAGCTTCACATGAATGAGATACACGGAATGCATCATTCATTCAATGAAACTCGTGTTCTTGAACAACACATAAGAACATTTGCATCTTGGCTTTGCGGTCACGTTGGCAAGGGTAGACACCCTGAAACGATTAAGTAGCAAGCACGTGGACTTCTTGGTACGGTCCATTCATATTGAGGGTATGACATTAATGGTTTTACGTTTGCTACCAAATTAACTGATGATAAGGGTGTTTCCCAAAACAGTGGAGTTTCACTAGTTTCAGAGGCACTTCATGTTGCTAGGCCCGTTGACAAAAAATCCAATTTATGCACAGACATGTTACTTTGGAACCATAGTCGAAATATGGGAGCTTGATTGTGTGACAATGCGAGTTCCCGTATGCAAGTGTGAATGTGTGAATGTGTGAATGTGTGAATGCCAACAATGGTCAAAGAACAGAAGACTTCAGATTCACCCTTGTTGACCGGAGCCGGTTGGCTTGGAAGGAAGACCTATTCATGCTAGCGCGTCAAGCATATCAATTTTTCTATGTGAAGAATCTTGTTGACCCAAAGTGGTAGATTATTAAAACCTTATAGGTTGTTATGGATATTTTTTTGGGGTTTTCCGGTGTTTTTCCTAAGATATTTTTAGATTTTTTGTGCTATTGTATATGATAAAATTTATGTTATTTTTTTATTTATGAAATGTCCTTTGATTTTGGTTAGGGTTAGTATTAATTAAAGTTCCATAGGTACTTTCATGTCACGGAAAAGGACTCGAGATGAACCAACGGGTTCACTCAAAGGAAATTCTGATACAATAGGCAATGAAGATGATGAAGACGAAGGGTCGGAGGAGGTTGTCATAGCTAGGACACAAAGTAGGACTTTAAAACGTTGAATCACAAAGGAAGGAGTCAACTTTCTTATTATTTAACCAATTTGGAAAATGTTTGTCCAATGGGTAGGGAAAGTGGTTGAGTTGGGTAGGGAAAGTGGGTAGGACAAGGGTGGACATTAAGTACGATAATTGGCACGAGGTCCCTAAAGAATACAAAGAGGTCATTTTAGCGGAATGCAAGGTACCCAGTAGCATTTCTTTCTTTATTTACGCTTTTACCATTTTCCATTCATCTAGAGTTCAAATAAATTGAAGTTGATGTATTGGATCATGATTTCATTTAATTATTGTAGAGGCCCTTCGAGATCGATTGTCTGTATTTGGATGATATGAAGAAGAAAGCTATGGCCATGATGTCACAAAGTTGGAGAGAACACAAGTACACCTTGTCTAGAGATTACATATTCTTTAGTCAATATGGTGCTTGTCCATGGTTGACCTATACACATATTCAACCATATAGTTGGAAAATTCACAAGAGAAGAACATTGGAAAATGATGAAAATGTAAGTGATTTACATTTTTTTAAAAAAAATATGCATCTACATGTTACATTCATTTCAGTTTTTACATGATTGTCATATCCCAAACTAGGGTATGAGGGTAGAAAAAAATGCTAATAGAGTGGATATGGATTGGTAGCCCTTGAATTAGTCAAAGAATGTTTTGAAATGGATGTTAAGAGTGCCATTGATGGGGGGATGAGCGAGGAAGAAGTGAGGTCATCGATCAAATCGATCGATGTGGAAGAGATCGATAGGTATGATCTCTTCTTAAAGAGCCGAAAAAACAAAAAATGGTGGATACGATAAACCTCCCATTATTGAAGTTGCGGAACGAGTGGTAAGACTTTATATTAATTCTAATTTCAACCGGGCTAAGTATTTCCTTTCATTACTGTTCATGGCACTATATAACATTTCTAGGCAAAGTTAAAGCAAGACCAATTGGAGGGTCGATTCATTCCATCGGGTAAGCACGATATCCTTTGTGAGGCTACAGGTAAAATCGACCACCCGAGTCGTGCCAGAGGGGTGGGATCATTTTTGTCCCAAAGGGAGGCATTTGGGATAGTTTGATCCTACCATCGGGAAAAACCTTTGAGACTCCACGTGTTGCAACAGGAAGCACTCTTTAGAGAGAAGTAGATAGAGCAACAAGAACTGTTGATTTGGAAGTTGGTCGACCACACAGGGCTCACGATACCTGGGAATTTAGATGATTTGACACCCAGTTGAACTCCACCATCTAGAGGATCACGGCACTCACCAAGAGAAGTGGAGATGAACCTCCAACCAATTCTTAATCTGGTAACAAATGAAGAAAATAACATTGTCAGATCCATTGGGTAGCCCGAAAACATGTTTAGTTCAATTAAATTATTTCATTATTAATAAATTTGACTACATGTTTATTTTACTTTATTTCTATTCTCCTTCACAATCTAGACATCGCATTTGTGTGAGCTATATATTGATTGAGGTGAAAAAGGTGGGCCACTTTATATTGTCGATGGAATTCTACACAAGTTGATGCGACACCATCATTCCATTCCAACTGGTAATGAAATTTGTAGAGTTTCAATGGAGAACCCGAAGGTCTTCAAAGCCCTATTGCCATTTCTGAAAGACGAGTACAAAAGAGTGGGATCCGTACGAGGAATGTTTCTTCTATGGCCTCGTCGCCTCATTTACGTGTACCCAATCAAAAATCGTCATTTGAAGGAGACACCAACGACCACACCTAAGCCCATCGTTGAGGCGGTAAAGATTACAAAACCCCTTATCACCTGAGCACGGGTAATTAAGGAGCCACTGCATTTCTTGAGGGTCTTGTATGATTTCATGGTCAAACACAAACGGAACTCAACTTATCTATTCTCGGGTAATGAGTGTGTATTCGGTCAAAAGCGAGAAATCATTGCATCATGGACTGACTTCGAAGACCTATGGAGGTGTGACCAAGTGAGCCAGACGATAATGTCCATGTATTTATTATGTAAGTTATATAGCATTTCCATACATGCAAATTTTTAATATTTACTGTGCATTTCCTCATTAATGACATCCAATTTCATTTTGAAGGTACATGTATTATTTTGCTAACCAAAAGGACAAGTGTTGGATAGGGTATTTGTGCACGGTGTTTACTCAAGAAATCAGATGTACTGTTCAGGAGAGGGTTGACTACATTCGCAAAAATATTAGATGGTAGGATAAAAAATTATTTGTTTCACCGTATATTGAAAGGTGGTTGATACACACTCTTTTCATTTAAGTTAATCAATAAAAAGGTGTTGATATTTTTAAATATTTTTCTGCAATGTTGTAGAGACCATTGGAGATTAATATTTTATTGTCCCCAACAAGAAGCACATTTACTGGATGGATCCTCTACACCACCAACCGTCCGAATCGTTCGTTAAGATACAGAGTGACTCCTTTGAAGGTTTGGGGAAGAATGGTAATGAGGGTTTGGACATAATATAAAGCAAGGTGTGATTCTCTTTTCATGTTACGAAATTATATTTCCACCCCACTTGCTGTAATTATATGTTACTAATTTAACTTTTATTTAATAGTACAAGAAACAATCAAATACATGGGAACGCGGTTATTACGTAATGCTTTACGCAGTGGAGTGTGTCCTACATGTGTGTGAGGATTACCTAGAAATCGAAGAAGTGAGTACTAAGATGATTATTTTGAGAATTGCTTTAAAGGAACGTAACATGTCGTGCCAATTCTTATATTGTTATGTTGTTTGTTTCACAGATTTTTCCAAAGGTTCTCAATCGTATTCACAAGATAATATCAACAGTGCAAGAATTGCTTGGCTAGTTATCTTGTGTACTCCCGCTCCTCTTCAATTGGGCATCCCAATGGGGAATTGTGAGAGACTCGTATTTAATGATATAATTGTGTGGAATAGATTTTTGGTGACTTCTATTCCTATCTATAGATTGTTGCTTTCTTAGCATAGTTTATAGATTTTTCATATTTAGTGTCATCTTCTCTTATATTTTGTACAATCCGAAATGATTTTACGAGGCTCTCAAGAAGCCAGTTTATAATGAAATAGACCAATTTTACCATCCGGTCCGATCTGAGTTCCAACTAAGGAACTACTTTTTCCATATTGTCAATTTTATAATAGACCCGATTTAAAGTTTCTCAATTGGAACCAAAACATCAGAGATAGTTCCGGACTCGAAATTGATTATCCAAAAAATGAATTTTATTGCAGAAAATACCCGTGCAAGTCTAGAATTGATCCTCGATAGAGAATCATGTTATGAAGCCCAAACAAGGTTCGGAGTTCGTAACTAGATTTCAACTGACCTTGTCTAATCAACAGTTCCACACTTGGAACTCAGTAAATAGTTCCTCACTCGGAACCATGTTGGTAGTCCGAAACTTTGATTAACAGTTTCACACTTGTGACTGCTCCTGAAGTCTGACCACCGGATCACTTGTTCCGAATTTGGAACTATTTAAAGGCGGTTTTAGGATGCGATCAACGGCGACTAATAACCACCTTTGATTGGGGCCATTTATAGGCAGTTCTTGGAACCGCTTTTGATCGCCAAGGATCAAAGGCACAGCCAGAGGAGTCTCTGGTCCGAAGGAACCGCCTTTAATAGGTATGGTTTCCACTAGTGACAATTAATTGTGATGTGTCTTTGATATCATTCATTCATACATTAAATAAATTCTTTTATATTTTCTCATAATTGATACCCAAACACCCCTTTTTACCGTTTTCAGTTTTTGAAACACAATTGGGTAATGTTGAAATATAACCCTATCTGTTGAAAAAAGTGCAGATATAACCCTCGGTTGTTTAAAAGTGCAAAAACAACCCTGACTATTGAATGAAAGTGCAAATATAACCCTCCAACCATGATTCCAACGTTAATTAATGATTTCTAGGCATTAACCAACTTGAAAAGTCTAAAATACCCTTCTGCTAAGCCTGAAATGAGAAGGACAATTCTACCCTCCTCGCCAACCACCACCATCACCTCCACCGCCAGGCCACTACCACCTTTCAACCACCACCTCCACCACCACCCGCCAACTCTGACTCAAATCGCCGACGCTGCTTAGACCCGATTCTTTTTGCCCTGTCTCATCTCAGACCCGCTCAAATGTTGATCCATCATTGATGGTGTTTGAAAAATAAAGAAGAAGGATCTGTCGTGCTATGGTGATTTAAAAAGAAAGAAGAAGGATCCGTCGAGGGTGATTGAAAAAGAAAGAAGGATCCGCCTCAGATCAGGCCCACTCAGATGCGCACTCCGAGCCCGACGGAGCCCTGCCTACAACCGATTCGAATCCACTGTCGATGAAGAGACCCACCAAAATTAGGGCGCTACTCCGATTTGCAAAATTAGGCCACCCACTTGATGGAGCAACGCTCGCCACCACCATCAAGCCCCCTCCCCTTCAGCTCCGCCGACCACCACCACCACCACCACCAAGCTGTCCTATCGGTCACCATTTCCGGCGCAGCTCAGTCAAGCACCGTGAAATAGCAACGTGAGGAAGGCAGAGGCCTCAGCAAGAAGAAATTGCAGATGAAGATTTTGCTAGTTAAAAGACTAAATTGGAGATGAAGATTTACTGCAATCGGAGAAATAAATAAGTCTGGTCCCATAGTCTGGTCTTATAATAGGAGAAACGAAGATGAGACTTTTAAGTTTTAAGATTGGAGAGAAAGTCCGGTACCATTGTAGTGGGTGTGAAAGTCTGGTCTTGCAATCGGAGAACGAAGAAGATAATATTGGAGAAAAATGAGAGAGAATGAATTAAGGTTTTAGGGGTAGGAATGTAATTTTTTTTAATATTCTTTACTTTTATATAGAGGGACAAAATAGCTTTTTCAGTGTATTCCGGCGTTCAACTGCCTAAAAAGGTTATACTTGCACATAACCTGAATAGATATGTTTATATTTACACTTTCAATTAGGACAGTGTTATATCTGCACTTTTATCAATTATATGTAGTTATTATATATTCACTTTTTTCAACGCAATTTTTTGGTATGGTATCTTACAATTGGCCGGTCTCAGAAAAAGTTAAAGAGTTTATTTTTATGTTTAAGAATTTATTTGGTGGTTGTACTTGTGAGAGATTGAACTGTGAATTAATGGTGTTTGGTTATTTGTTGGCTCATAAAGATATTCTCAGAAAGGGAGTCAAAATCGTGTAGTTTCAGAAATCCAGGTTTAATTCCTGAGCCTTCTCATTAACGCACCCCTCAAAATTAAAGTTTGTACGTCTAGCCCTTTTGCATTGCCCATAAAACTCTACTTCTCAACATGGGTAAACGGTTTCCAGCTACCCCTTTTTTTGAGTATATGTATTTCTTATTTCGTGTACATCCCCATGTTTTGGACAAATTAGAAACTGAAGCATGAACTTTTTGAAAGTGATTTAGGTCCTTTATCAAATACTCTCTCCATGTTTTTAATATTGACATCATTTCCTTTTTTTTGGGTATGATCTTTTAACGATATTGTTTTTTTTTTGTAAAATAAAGATTAATTTCACCACTCAATTTACTCTTTTATCCCCTATACAATTTCCTCTACTTTTTTTTATACTTTTTTTCTTTAAAAAAACGTGTCAATTGAATGAGTGTCAATATTTCAAAATCAGGGAGTATAAAAGTTGATGAGCAATATCAAACATTGGCGGAACAAGAAAATAGATTTTCTTTTAATTGCAAAACTAAACCTTGAATCAAAATCAAATTTTGTGACAAACCTAGAACATAAGGAAGAAAATATCGTTATTACGAATCTAAGAGCTGGATTGTAATTTCCAAAAAATTATATGCTTCTTTTACATGTAAAACTAGACCTTCAATCAAACTTTGTGACATACGTGGAAAATAAGGAACGAAATATCGTTATCACGAATCTAAGAACTGGATTGTAATTTCCAAACATTGAATACTTCATTTATATGCAAAAATATACCTTCAATCAAACTTTGTGACCGATCTAGAAAATAAGGACCGAATATCGTTGTTACGAATCCAAAAGCTGGATTGTAATTTCTAATTTTGAATGCATAAATGTTTTACCCTACGTGTATTGGTATGAAACACTGAGGCTGCAACAAAGATTCCCTCCTAAAGAGAAACTTCGAATTACTAATTTTAATCTCTCAAGAAAACGCTGCATTAGTTGTATACATTGGCTGGATTTGATAAATTGTTCCTCGAGTAACCACAAATTTTCCGTCCTTAATTAGTCCTTGCTGATGCAAGGTTTCTCAGTTTATTTCTTCGTAGGCAATGTATATTTATAGCATACGTTTTGAAACTTCTGATTAAATAAACGGTGAAAAAGGTGCATGCGTCAGCCCAATGTGTTGCGCTGCTAAGCACTAATAATATAAGATAAAGTATCAGGAAATGCGGTATTTTCATAAGTTCATGGACAGTTCTCAGGGACATTTGCATTAAATGTTGTATTTTTTTTATAAAATTTAAATATTACATTTTATAAGTTTAAACAAGTAATAATATGTATTTGAAGGTGAAAATATAAAAATATATGATATAAAAAATATTTTCAAAATTTTAAATTTTGTATGTAATTTAATAAATGCAGTGTATAAGGTAAGAAGTAAGTGGCCTATCCATAAGCTTATGGATATGCCGTCTGTCAGGAGAACCACTCATAATATAATATTAAAACCTGAAATCGTTACTCATATTAGATTTAAAATTCAAGCTTTCATTTTAAAACTAATTTATGATAAGTAGAGTGATCTATAATATCATATTGTATTAATTATTTTTTATTTAAATAGATGATTTAGGATAATCACTATTGCAATAATTACAGTTGAATAGTGACATTTGTTTGATAGAAAAAGGATATTTTCAATATGATTAATTACTAATCTGTCTCATTCCAATGTAATTTAATTATTCATTAAGTAATATATTTTTTTAACTATGACCATAAAATTGAATTGGTGTCTTGTTATATTTGTTATAATATATTTTCAAAAGATGAAATTTTCACAAGTTTTAATTATCTTTAATGAAATATATTAAGTATCATACATTGTTTTAGTGAAATGTTAAAAGTCAAAGTGTACAGATTAAAATGAAACAAGAGGAATATAACCAAATAGTATTCCTTTTAATTTAATTGT
This sequence comes from Rubia yunnanensis, assembly GCA_037428765.1. Classification (NCBI taxonomy): domain Eukaryota; kingdom Viridiplantae; phylum Streptophyta; class Magnoliopsida; order Gentianales; family Rubiaceae; genus Rubia; species Rubia yunnanensis. The sequence continues at coordinate 21,847,838 of CM075061.1, read as the reverse complement.
ATTTTATTTCATTTCAATTTTATTTAGTTCGATTTATTTTCAATTTCATTCAATTTAATAAAAGTTAATTTAATTATATTATTGTTATTGTTTAATTAATTTCACTTTAGTTTAGTTCTGCGAGACAAACAGAATATTAGAGCGGTTACCAACTAAGTCACTTTTAAAGTTAAAAAGTGAGTGTAAAGTAAATATAGGAGTATACAATTTCTCAATATTAAATCAACTCAATTATTTATACCTCTAACATTTTCAATTGGTCCCATATATAAATATTTTATTATGATTGAGTCTTTGATTCATAAGTGATTGTCTAGAATTGATTCATATATTTCTCATTATCCGTCCCACTTCATATTTCTTAATTTATCTTTTTCAAGTCAAACTTACCCAAGTTTAATAATTAAATTCTATTATTGTATATGTAAAACATTACTCCCTCCGTCCCAGCTTAAATTACACCATAATCATTGCACATCGTTCGAGAAACATGTTTGGCCATTAATATGTTTAGTTACATATAATAACTGTAAACAAAAAGTTAGTTTATAAAAAATACTTGTTACGATGAATTCAACAATATCACATACAATAGTATTACCATTTATTAAACTTAATAGCTAGGATCGAAAAATAGTAAATAGTGAATAGCATAAATGAACAGTAAATGTGATGAACAGTGATTGTGAACAGTGATTGTGAACAGTAATCTTGGAAAGTAAGTGTGAAAAGTAATCGTGATCAGTAAAGTCAGTGAACAGTAAACCGTTATTAGTGAATAGTAATCATGAATAGTAAAAAATAGTAATAGTGAACAGTAACCATAAATAAAATTAAGTAAGATTAACGAGTAAATAAAAGAGCAATTAAGTACTTCAAAAATAACTTTAAAAAATACTTGAATAAATTCTTTATATCATAATAGATTTCGGCTTACAAGGGGAATGAAACTCAAGTTTGTACGTTGAGCTCAGATGGTGGTGATTGTAAGAGTGTACAAGAGGGGGCGATATTTCAAGCGTACTTCAAAATGAAATGGAATGCTCCTACTTATAGGAGTGGATTTCTAATCTATTACACCATAATGAAATTTATTTGGAATCCAGATTACATCTTGGCCGTTCTTTGAATGTAGTGGAAGAGTGGGGTCCTCCACTTGCTGTTGTCGGCTGCTTTGTTGAATTGCTGAATGTGAGTGGAAGCTGGGATCCACTTGCTATTTGATTTGAATTTGGTGGAACCTGGGATCCACCATTATCCTTTGTCTGCTGATGGAATATGGTAGAAGCTGGGATCCACCCGATTGATTGAATTGAATAATGCTTGCTTTGCTGGAATACTTCAGTGTTTATCCCATACATTTCATAGGGATATTGACTATCTTGGAGATAAAATTGATCAGCTGCTTCTTGTTTATTAGCCTGTTGTTGGCTGGCAAATGCTCGATAAAATTCAAGGGCCTTCTGCATTTCTTCATCTGGCTCCTGTTTTGGAATCTGTGTAACTGGATTTGATCTAATGGGTGTTGGACATAAAAGTTGAGGTTGTGGAATCATGCTAGTTGATGGTCCAATGGGTGTTGGACGAGGAGTTTGAATAGGGGAAGGAAGTGTTTGTGGAGTCATGAGTTTGAATGCTATCTTTAATTTTTGGCCGGTTTGGAAATAATGAGTTACTGCTTTTGAGGAGCAAAACTCGGGATTGTAATTGATCCACCATTTTATTTTGAATTGTCTAATCAGAGAAAGTGGGTAGGAATGGTGGAATGGTTTTATTTGAAAACTCCAAGCAAATATCCAGGGTACCCTGAAAATAGCATGGAATAAAATTTTCCTTTCATAGGGTTTTGAATGGCTGAGTGTTTGCTGGCTAAATTTCTGGAATGTATGGAATCCGTCTAGAATAGGTTGTGGGTATATTTCAATGGAGGGGCCAAATTTGATCCACCAATCTATGAACCAATCTGGGATTTGATTATTGAATGTTGAATGGAAATTGATAAACCAGGAATGGTCAAAAGATCTATAAAAGAAAGTTCGATACCAGGCCTGGACATAATCAGCATAATTGAATCCACTGGGAAAATAATCAACAGAAAATGAAGTATTGGAATGGATATTAGAAAATTGTTGAGGACTGATAATCTGTTTAATATAGACTTTGGAATACTCAATTCTGGTGGAATCCTGTTTATTAGGAACATGTTGAATATCAATGGACTGAGTATCAACAAGAATTAATTCATAAAATTGTTGAGTTTTATGTATGCCATCTGCCATCCATAAGGATGATGGCAAAAACAAGTTGGAAAAAAAATATTTAATTGTGGAATATCTGGTTCTGAATTAAAATGGGTAACAACAATGTGCTCAGGATTAGGTTTATCAAAATATGTGGTTGTTGGTTTGGAAGTACTAGCAGATGTTTGTTGGAGTGGTATTGGAGTATGGGCTCTTTTTAGTGGAGTAAAATTGGAAGATACTGGAGGAGTTTTGTTTTGAATGAGTCTGGAATGAGGAGTTTGGGCTATTGTTGAATAAGTAAGTGGAGGAAAGTTTTCTAATGGAATTAATGGAGTAACAGATGGAGTAAGAGGACGAGGATTAGTATAGTCTTTACTAGTCCTGGAATTGGATGATCCTGCTGATGTGGAATCACTCATTGTGTCCTGTGAGGAATTCACGAGTTAGGAAATCTGGAATAGAATTTTCTTTTCCTTTGATGAATTGAATATCAAAATCAAAAACTGATAAAATGGCTTGCCATCTGGCAAAAATCTGTTTTGAAACCAAAATTTTCACATCTTTTTGCAAAATATCTTTTGCTGATTTACAATCAATGTTTAATAAAAACTTTTTATTGTATAAATCATCTTGAAATTTGAAAATGCATAAAACTATGGATAAAACTTCTTGTTTTACTGTTGAATAATTCTTTTGTGCATTAGACCAAAATCCTGAATGATATCTTACAATAGATATTTTTCCTAAATGTTTTTGTTTTAATATACCTCCATATCCTATATTAGATGCATCTGTTTCAATTATCATGTATGCTTCTGGATGTGGAATTCCTAAACATGGCAATGACTTAGCCTTTAACTTAATTTCTTTTACTAAATTAGTATGTTTATCTGACCATGCAGGGGGATTTGTTTTTAATCTTCCATATAAATCTTTACATATGATTTTAATGTTGGGAAAGAAATCAGAAATATAATTAACACATCATAAAAATCTTTGTAATTGTTTTTTATCTTTGATTTCGTCTGGAAATTTTTCTGCAAATTCAATAGATCTTTGAATGGGTCTAATTGTTCCTAAATGTATGTTGAATCCAAGGAACCTGATATTCGTTTGGAATAATTTCATTTTAGGTTCAGATATGACCAAACCATTTGCTTTCATTACTTTAAGTAGAATATATAAGTGTTTAAAATGACTGTCAATTGTACTGGAGTAGACTAACACATCATCAATATATACTATTACAAATGTTGAATAAGGATTAAAAATATCATTCACAATTTTTTGGAATTCTGATGGTGCATTTTTTAACCCAAATGGCATAACATTCCACTCATATTGACTGAATGGAACCACAAATGTTGTTTTGTACTTATCCTTATCATCTATTTGAATTTGTCAATATCCTGATTTTAAATCAAATTTTGAAAATACTTTTGCATTTACTAACCTATTAATCAAATCCCTTTTATTTGGAATGGGGTATCTAATCCATTGTAATACCTTATTCAAAGGTTTATAATTTATTACTAACCTAGGAACTCCTCTTTCCTTTTCTGCATTTTTGTTTACATAAAATGTTGAGCAGCTCCATGGAGATTTGCTCTTTCTTATTAATTTCTTATTTAAATGATCTTGAATTTCTTGTTTACATAATTCTAATAATTCTGCATTCATTTGAATAGGTCTTGCTTTAGTAGGAATGTTTTGTTCATTAAAATCCTTTTCATATGGTAATGAAACTATATGTTTTTTCCTATCCCAAAATGCATTGGGATGGTTTGAACAAATTTGTTTTTTGCATTCTTGTTCTAAATTTTTTTTATCCTTTCTTTTATGTATTTATTTTCTAATTGTTCTTTTATCTTGGAATAACTCAATTCCTCTTTTAAAAATGAAATATCTTTTTGTTTTCTATTTAAAATACATATTCTTTTATAGATAGAATTAGTTTGTAATAAATGTAATTCTATTTGACTAGGAGGACTTATGAAGGAAAATAATAATTTCTTGCCTAATATTTTTGTACTAATTCCTTCTTGAGTCTTCTTGAAAGGAGTTATTTGATATAAGAATGGGTTTCCTAACACTGCATCATATGATACATTTTCTAATATTAAAAATGAATGTTTAATACAATAATCATTATTGCTGATATAACCATTAGATAATTTTTTCTTAATAATCATTGGAGTATCATTTGCTGCTGAAAGTTGTTCATTAGTTTTTTCTAAATATTTACTTGGAATTATTCCTGACCTTATGCAGGATTGGTCTGCTCCACTATCAATTAATGCTACTACAGTAATACTAAAATCTTGAACTCCTATTGTTACTAAAGAATACCATTTTTCCATATTGATTTTATTAATAACATTAAAAAATTGTTGATTAGATGGAATTTCATTTGAAATAGAAATATTAGAACTACTAGGTTTTCCTAATGATGTTATCTGTAATTCTAATTTTAAATCTTTCTCTTTTAAATTATTTAATTATGATTTTATATTACTAATTTCATTTTTTAGTAAAGTAATTTCCTTTCTTAGATTCTGAGTATCTGTTGAAGCAATTACTGATTTTTTCTTCTCTGACTCTGAATATTTTTTAATTGTTTGACTTAGACTAAAAGCTTATGTTATTTTAGGTTTATTTTCTTCTAGTACTAGATTTTTTAATCTGTGAATATATTCTGTTTTATCTTCAGAATTTCCTATTTTATCTATTATATCTAATAATTCTTTTTTCTTACTATGTGTACTATTTAGTATGTTAATAGTTGGAATTTTACATTGACATATACTATCAGAATTACTAGAAGAATCTGAATCTGACTCATAACTTGAATGCTCATTATCTGAGTCATCAATTAATATAGCTAATAGCTTATTTCTTAATTCTATATCTTCTAATGCATTAATTTTCTTTTCTGTTTTACAGTAATTTGCAGTATGACCAAATTTCTTACACTTGTAACATTGAATATTTTGAAATTTGTTTTATTTTTGTTTATTAAATTTTCTTTTATACTTTTCCTTTTGATGAAAAGGTTTTTCTTTATTATGAAAATGCATGTTGTATTTATGTTTCTTATAATTTCTAAATTTTTGTCTTTTATGGATTTTATGTTGAGATGAAGGGGGTTTTATTCCTGTTATGCCAAATTGTTGGCAAAAAGATTCCATTTCTTTCTTTTCTGATCCATATTTATTTTGAATTTTTAAATCTTGGCATAATGTTAATGCCTCTTTTTTGACAAAAGCAAATATTTGACCAAATGTTATGTCATTATAATCTATTTTTTCTGTTCCTAATGCTTTACTTAAATTTGTTAATATTCTTTGGGAAAATAGAGTTGGTAATCATGTTATAAATTTTTCTTTCCAAAATGGGGAACCTGAATCTGTTCTTCTAAATACTTGAGTTAAAAATATATCTTTGTACCATTTGAAATCAGTTAGAGTAGGACATCTTAAATTGGTTAAACATATCTTTGAACTTTCTAAAGCTTCTGCAAGATTTCCTACAAAATACATTGAAATAGTGTATAATAAAAATGCTGATCCATCTGGGACCATGACAAATTGAATGTTATTATCTTCTCCTTGAGCTTCTTCCGACTCATGGTTCATTATTGCTTGTTTATCTTGTAAAGTGAGACAATTATCCCACCATCCTTTTAATTGTCCTGTAAATCCTGTTACTAATAACATGACTATTTTTGGTTATGTTGGAGTTATGGTTGCTTTATAAGCTACCCTGGCCATTCCCATTTCTTGTAATAAATTTAATATTTGATATTCTGATAATCCATCTATGTTCCATTGATATATTGATGAACCATCATAACTTTTGAATGAATGAAGATTTTCTTCGTATTGAAGGTCTGGTGGAGTTGGTTGTGGATAATAGGGTTTTGTATCATGTTTTCTCCAATTATACTTTAATCTATTAATATGCATATCCGGTTTTTCTTCTATTTGTTCTTGGAACTGATGTTCTATTGAATTTATTTGTTTTTCAAAATCATTTTCTGATTCTACTTCTGTATTCTCTGAATAAGAACTAGTTGAATCATCTGCGTCTATTGGATTTACCTCAGATATAACTCCTATTTGTTTAGAACTACTTGGTTTATCAGATGGTCTGAGTGATAATGATTCCTCCATTTTCTTTGAAAACGGGGATACTTGAAAATGAGGTTTAGAAAATGAATTTTGGAATATTTCTGTCTTATTACTTAATTTAGAATCTAATTTAGTGGAAATAAAATCAACTTGATTTGCCATAGTATGTAATAATTGATTGGAATAATTGTTCTGTTGATATATTTTTTTAATGTCTTCTAAAATTATTGGATCTGTATCATTTCCTGGTCTTCCTGTTTTGAATGGAGAGGCAACTACTATAGTTTCCTCAGTAGTAATATGTACTGATTGGAGTGGGGGATGAATAGAACTAACTACTGTATCATTTGGTAATTTCCATTTTTTGTAAAGATTGGACTGTACATTTATAACTGGAATTTCTGTAAAATTATCTTTTCTTATTAATTGTTCCTTTTTTAAATAATATCCTAATCACATAAAAAACTTCATTTGTCTTATTTTCCTAATTGTAAGTTCATTATAAAATTCTTTCTTAATTTGTTCTCTGGTTTCCGAATTTAATTTTTCAAACCATAATCTATTTGTGTTATTTTCTTGACTATAATAATCATTATTTAAATATGTTTTATCTATTGTAAAGTCATTATTATTAGTCATCATATTAATTTCAGAATGTCACATTTGACTAAGTGTTGGGGAACCTATTGAAGAATTAGTATCTGGAATAACTTCTGGTAAAGGGGAAGAGTATCTTATTTTTGTTTCTTGTAAATATGTTGGAATATCAGATGTTGAATGTCTCTGAGTTCTATAATTATCTATACTTGAATACCTAGAAGATTGTCCTGAATAAAATCTACCAGACATGGATTTGTTAAATTTTATTAGTATTTTTCCATCAGTTTGTTCTTCTATTTCTGATGGTTCTGTTATTCGGACATTTCTTTGAATTCCTAATGGTCTTTCTGCTAGTATTTCTGCTGGAATAGTTATCTCATTCCATTTTAATAACTTAGGTGTCTCTATTGAAATATTATCTGAATTGGTTGTCACATATACTGATTCATCTTTTTTTGTTGGGTTTAGTTTTAAAGCTGTTGGAATCATGGATTGCATTAATTTGAAATATACTCTATAAATTAGTACAAAATGTTCTGTGTCATTTACTATTCTATCTTATTTTAATTGAATATCTAATTTTAGTGAATCCATAATATGTGGATCTGTTAAACTAACTGAGTAATTTGGAATACAATCAAATCTAATTGTTCCATTACATATATTAGTTTGAACCATTGCTAATATTGAATCTTTGTATCTTATTAATCTATCATCCCTCAATGCCATGAATATGGGTGTATCTATGCCTAATCTAACTAAAGGATGTAATGCAATTTGTACTAAACCAACATGCAAAAACTTATAATTTTGTTCTTTATATTTCTGAATAGCCTGTGATGATAGTAATCTAATTGATTGTACTTCTTGATTCATAGGTAATATTTCTTCATGAATCTTAATCGAATATGACTTATTAAATTCTAGTATGCCTTGTTGATAAATTGATTTTAAAGTTTTATTTGGCAAAATTTGTTGAATTTCATGACTTTGTAAAATGGTATCAGAGCCATGTGTATTAGTCTTATAATCCCTATCGAGTGTTAGAATTATTATAAGTTGAAACGTCTACTGTACCTACGGACTTGTTGAGTCTTATACGTTTGGTATAGCACCATCTGTGTTTTTATACCTGTAAATCGGTTGGTTAGCCCGTATTGAGTGAAAAAGGGTGGTCCACGTATGGTATAAGGTGTGGTCCTGATAAGACAAAATGTGATTCGTACATCAGAAAACTGCTCAATTAATAATATGCTAGAGAATAGTGCTATAAAGTAAGTGGGTAATTTAAATCGGGACATAGGGAGTATCATGTTACATGTTGTTGGATTCATCATCGTAACATATATTTGTAAGTTATTATTTTTTTAGAAATTTTTTTACACCTATTAATATTTAATATTGATGCAGTTGACCTCTAAAAATGGGAAAGTATTTTGAAGTTTCTATATGATTATTAGTTTTGATGATTGTGTTAGTGATTCTCGATGCGGGTGCATCGAGCAGTCGATGCAGAGATCATGGTGGTGATCTAAAATTGGTTGTATCTCGCTTAAATCAACGTTTGATTGGTTGATGTTGGCAAAGGGATGTCGTGGCTGCTCAACGCAAGACTAGTGGGTTAGAGAACTACGGTGTCGGACCATCAAAGATAATGGAAATGGAAGTTGTTACCACTGTGGTGGCAGAAGACCAGAGACCCTCCAAAGATACCGGTATTTTAAAGAATTTTTATATTGGTGTTTAAGTGATTTGGTGTAAAAAATATAGTTTCATAGGCATCTGTAAGTTATACCAGTGCTATCTATTCTAGCACTGGTATTATTTATCGGTGCCTATGAAACTATATTTTTGCACCGGATCACTTAGGCATCGGTATGAAAATGCTCGACATACCAGTGCCTATGCATGAAATACCGGTGCTAGTAAATAGGCGATCACTTAAGAAAACCCAGTTAGTGAGAATAAATTCACCGGTCGAAATATGAAACCCAGAACGAACAAAACACAAAAAAAACGTAAGATCATGTAAAAAACTGAAAAATTCATATTACAACCTAGAACTTCATTACATATAACTGAAAATACATAACACCTCTCAATTCATGAAACAAGCTATACCTAAACATAGATTAACAACATCAATCATCATAAAACTAGAACCTAATTTCCAGAAAGCCTAGATAACATCAACGAACCAGAACAGTGAAGGCGAGGTCGGATTTGAGCTGACTAGAAATTTTGGTGGAGCTCGCAATTCCGACCAGCGACCAGAGCGTGAAGAAATGGTGTCGGGGATGGTGCACCGCGGGGGAGGGCAGAGATGGAGTTGGGATGGTCCGGGAGATGGTGTCGGGGATGGAGCGTCGTAGGGAGGGCAGAGAGGGGTCGTTGCCGGTGGCGTTGAAGTGGTGTCGAAGCTAAGAGGGGTGCACTTTCATCGGTGGCGCTAAGCGGCGGCGGAGAGGGAGTGGTGGTGGAGGAGGAGGGAGAAGATGGAGAGGAGGTAGAGGCAAGATAATGACGGGAAATGAGGGTGGGTAGGTTTAGGGTCTCAGATTTAGTTTATATATGCAAAATTTTAATAGTGGAGATTCAATCAACAAAAGAAATCAATAGTTCAGATGAAACCAAGTTGGGATCTTTTTTTTAACACTATAGCACCGGTACTGGTGCCCAAAATGCTCATACTGGTACCAAAGTATATGAAAAGCAGCTTCTTAGGGCTGCTTCAAATGTTTTTTTAAAAAATATTGAACCCGAGAGCAAACCCGAGAAATTTTTTCTAAGTATGGAGCACCGGTACAATTACCGGTGCCTAAAAGGCTCATACCGATGCCTATGAATATAAAAGTAGCTGATTAGGGCTGCTTTGAATAGGGTGCATTTATTATTTTTTGGACCTGAAAGCAAACCTGAGAAGTTTTTTCTAAGTATGAAGCATTGGTACACATACCGGTGCCTAAGTAACTAATACCGATGCTAGTTCCAAAATTTCAAAATTTTAAACAATACCTACAAAATTGGGAATGAATATTCAAAAAATTAATTATCCTGCCATAACATAGCACTGGTATGAATGAAAAACAATGATGGTGCTAGTATTATTTGATCTCTAGGTTAACTTTTTAATTTTTACTGTTAGATCAATAGAATGAATTTGGAGGTGGTGAATCACAAAGTTGAAGACACCAAAATGCAATTAAATAAGAGATGATTGCGCGTTTAAAATTCTAGGTACAATGGGTGAACGGAAACGCCTCTAACATATTATTGGAAAATTACGCCATGGCACAAAAATTTGTTACAACATTATCCTTCTGTCCAAAATATACGAATTTTGTTATTCTTTCTTAAATATAGAAATAGAAAATAAATTTTTTTGATGAAATTTTGAAAAGCGCTACCACATGTTCTATAGTAACCAAGAGTTGATTACTTAGAAGAAAGAAAGGGAAATCGGAAAGGCTTATGGATATGTTCTTGTGCCCGATTATTTATAAATATTTCGTTACGAACTTGGAAAATAAATTGAGGGTGTATAGGGTAGCATCACGTTCGAGCGATTTTCAATTTGGAGTTATAAGTAAAGTTTTTACATTTTGTACTTAGGTTCCTCCAAGAAAGTTAGAGTCGTCGAATCACGAAATTGGCGGAACCAAAATGTAATTCAATAATGTACAATCGTAACTCTGCAATTTGGCAATGTATGGGTGAACAGAAGGGTCTCGAAAGTTAAGATTTATTACTTCTATAAGTTCTTGGAAAATTATACAGTGGCCCAAAATTATTGCTAGTGCTGAATTTATTCAAATGCACCAGTTTTTTGTGTACCGATGCTGAATTTTGGTTTTGTAGCACCGGTATTCAGTGTACCGGTGCTGAATTTATTCATAGGCACCGGTGTTTTGTGTACCGGTGCTGAACTATGGTTTTGTAGCACGGATATTTAGTGTACCGGTGTTGAATTTATTCATAGGCACCCATTTTTTTGTACCGGTGCTAAAATTTGATTTTGTAGCACCGATCCCTGACATACCGGTGACTTTGTACCTGTTTTCCTGTAGTGGAAGCTGCGCCCATAGGCTCCGTGAAGCCACTGCAAGAGTTTGCGATTGATGTTCATAAGTTTGTTAGTGTGGCTGGGTTGGCTAAAGAGGTATTGGTTTTTTCTTCGGATGTGGGGAGTGTTTGTTTTTGTTTTTGTTTTTGTTTTTGCTAACAAAAATGTGTTTATGTTGGTGGGCAGTGCTATGATATCCTCAGCCCGATGCATTGTTGATTATGCAGATTGGGTCGACGAGTTTGCAAAAAGATTGAAACTGTTGGAGTTGGCGTTAGAGAAGGAAATCCGGGTTTGCAGTGATGGCAGTGGAGTTGGTGAATGTGTCTACTCTTTGTAAGGAGAAAGATGATGTGAATGATGTATTGCGTGATGAAGTTAAAGCACTAAAAGAGGATGGTCCTTCTCATCCAGGTTACCCTTGCGTGCAGGTTAATAAGCTCATGAAGATTCCGTGATTTTTTCAGTGATATGTATGCTAAAATAGCCAAGGTTGGGCAGTGTGAATCTTTGGTCTGCGTACGTGACCAGAACCTTAGTATGGATATCATTGGTTTGGAAGGTGAAGGTGTTTTGGCGAGTGCAGTGGGAAAGATAAGGTGTGTAGTGGATGCGGGCTTGGTGAGAAAGGTGAATGAGGGGTAACATGTTTTCCGCTTGATCGAGGAATTTGCTAAGATGGAGTCGTTGTCTACGAAGTGAGGTAAGAGAAATGTGAGGTGGATTTGTATCAGGCTACATATAGTCTTAGGTGGGTTAGTGGTGATACAGAGGTCGGTAGTTCGGCTGGGAAGACACCAACTGAGAAGTATAATGTCAATACTATCGCATTGGAGAAGGGGAAATGAGTTTTCGTTGGTTGTTCTACTAGGGGGTATGTCTCGATTAGTGCTAAGGTAGACTAGATTTGTGATTTTGTAGGTTGTTTATGCAATCGATATGATATGAAATGATAATTGATTGTATACAACTTGTGTGTTGACAATTTTTTGTGTGTGTTATATGTAGGGGTGTCTTCCGATAAGGTTTTTGTGTCAAGCATTATAGCACGGTATGTGCCGAGCGTGGATTTAGGTGATGTGGTTATGCTGGTGGGTGGGGGTACGTGTATACAACTGCTGAACTAGATCAAAAAGCTAGAGAGACATTTATGGGGAGGGGAGGATTCATAATCTAATTACGAATTTATTGATGGTGCGTATGATGGTGACTTGGTTGTGGCTATGAGGGTTTGTGCTCTTGATTTGGAGGCCGTCTATTAGTAACTTTAGAATGTGAGTATTCTGGGGAAAGCGAAGGAGTGGGCCATAAAATGGGAATGTCGGGTGAGGTGTTATTGCTAAGATTTACGAAATTTGAGATGGGGTGGAAGGCGAAATTGGAACAGAACCTGGCATCGTTAGATGAATGTGACACCCATCTTTCCGAGCATGATTTTTTTATTCCGGAACTTGAAGTAAGATTTGATAGATATTATGTGGAGAGAAAAGGAATGGCGGAGGGATTTATTAAACAAGGCGCGCGAGGTTGATCGAAATGAGGCTATTATTTCAGAACAGGCTGATCATTTAGATCAGTTATTGGGAGACAAGAAAGAATTAGAAGCAAAACGTTGCTGGTTGTTGGCTGTGGTTTAGGAGTGGAGTGATCAATACGACGAGGAGCGAGGTATTGCGGTTCATCTATTCTCGTGGGAGAGGGTGATTGAGAGAGGGTTAGGATAACTAGGTGGTGGGTTATGTTTTGGGATATGTACTATGATTTCTTAATGGTTATTTGAATTTATTTTGGTGTAGATTGAGACTAAACCTATTGTAATGTAAATAAATTTTTGTAACAGGTTTTGCTGATGGTGTTTTTGTATTAAAAAAGTTTGTATTTTTATGTAATGGTAGTATTGAAAATTGTTTGCAGAGGAAGTTTTTAGTGTGGGTTGTGTAATGATCACATATAGGTGAGGGTAAATTAGGAGTGTTTGTGTCTCAGTGAGACCGCGAAATGGATTTCCTCTTACATCGCAAAATTGGTAATTTTCGAAGTGTATGCAAAACCGCGACTACCCATCCCACGTTTGCTGTGCGGTTTTGTGAAAAGTTATACTACGTATATGAATTTCACAATTAAGTTTGGGATTAAAAATCCACGTTCAACTTAGGTTTGCAAATTATTGAGTGCGAGAACGAATTAATTTTCTACCCCAAAGATTTCTGGATGTGTAGCAATTGTGTGCGTGTTTGTTAAGAAAAACATAACCAATCTAAGATCATGAGACTACACGTAACATCAATAAGAAGATTAATTTCTGTACTTTTCACAAACTCAAGAGAAAAAGATAGAATTTTTTTTAAAACTTCTATCAACATAGTCAAACGCTAATCACGACAAAACACACAAACAAAACCCTTACCTTAATTTCCATGTTACTACTACATACGTAGTGTACTATACGTGTTCCAATAGTGCCATACTACAATGCTTAAACAAATGCAATTCATGGGTTTCTTCCAAAGTCGAATTAGATCGTGATTTTCCCAACAACCCCCTCCTACAAATTTCTCTTTTGTATCACTCCCTATATATTACTGTTTTCCACATCTCACTTCACAATTAATTCACCAATACCACTCACTTCCTAATAAGGGCTCATTTTGCAAAAATGGAAACCATGATGCTTTCCACCATTTTATTCGTTGGTGCATCTGCTTATCTCCTATGGTTCCATCTTCTAGCCCGAAAGCTCACCGGTCCAAAAGTTATTCCGATCTTCGGCAGCATTCCGTTCCTCTTCTGGAACCGGAGCCGCATCCACGACTGGATCGCCGGGAACCTCCGTTCCTCGGGAGAAGCCGCCACGTACCAGACCAGCACCATTGCCCTACCATTTCTAGCATGGAAGCAAGGGTTTTACACCGTGACATGCCACCCGAAGAATATCGAGCATATTCTCCGAACCCGGTTCGAAAACTACCCGAAGGGTCCGACCTGGCAGACCGCCTTCCATGATCTATTAGGCCAGGGCATATTCAACAGCGACGGCGAAACGTGGCTGATTCAGAGGAAGACCGCGGCGCTCGAGTTCACGACCCGGACGCTTCGCCAGGCGATGAACCGGTGGGTGAACAGGACCATTCGGACCAGGTTATGGGTCATACTCGAAAAGGCTTCGAAAAACCACGTAGCCGTGGACTTGCAAGATTTGTTGTTGAGACTAACGTTTGACAACATCTGCGGTTTAACGTTCGGGAAAGACCCGGAGACTCTCTCGCCGGAGCTGCCCGATAACCCGTTCTCCGTCGCTTTCGACTCCGCCACGGAAGCTACATTACAAAGGCTACTCTACCCGGGTTTTCTATGGAAGGTTAAGAAGCTCTTCCGGCTCGGGGCGGAAATGAGGTTAGAAAAAAGCCTTCAAGTTGTTGAGAATTACATGACGGAAGCGTACGACGCACGCAAAGAGAACCCATCGGATGATCTGTTGTCCCGGTTCATGAGAAAACCGGATGCCAATGGGAACCTCTTCCCGAGTGCGGTTCTTAAACGTATCGCGCTTAATTTTGTGCTCGCGGGGCGTGACACCTCTTCCGTGGCGCTTAGCTGGTTCTTCTGGCTCGTGATGAATAATCCTAGGGTGGAAGAAAAGATCATTGAAGAATTATCGGGAGTTTTACGCGACACGCGCGGCGATGATAACCGGAAATGGATGGAGGAACCGTTGGTTTTCGATGAAGCGGACCGGTTGGTTTACCTCAAGGCCGCATTGGCCGAGACCCTCCGTTTATACCCCTCCGTCCCGCTAGATTTCAAGTACGTTGTGGCTGATGATGTTTTACCGGACGGAACTTTGGTCCCGGCCGGTTCAACCTTGACGTACTCGATTTACTCAGTGGGACGGATGGAGAGCATATGGGGTGAAGATTGCATGGAGTTTAAACCGGAGAGATGGCTCTCGACCGGAGAGGACCGGTTCGAACCGCCTAAGGATGGGTACAAGTTTGTAGCATTTAATGGTGGACCGAGAACTTGTTTGGGGAAGGACTTGGCTTACCTCCAGATGAAGTCTGTGGCTTGTGCTGTACTCCTTGGCTACCGGCTATCACCGGTTCCCGGTCACCGGGTTGAACAAAAGATGTCGTTGACTCTGTTTATGAAGAAAGGACTCAAGGTGTATTTTACTCCACGTCAGCTTTCCTCTTCAGTCCCCATGGCTGCCATGTCAGCATGAATAAGGTGAGAGAATGGGAGGAGGAAATTTCAAGAAATTGCTGCCAGAGAATGGTGATTGAATTTGTAATTTTACAGTGTCGTACACACGTTATATATGTAAACTTTGAATTTGCGTTTGCTTTGTTAATTTGGTCGAAATTCAGTTGAGAATATATATGGTGTAAAAAGCAAAGGATGTTTTCATCAGCTAAATAGCTTTCTTGTGTCCTGGAAGAATTGATTTATTGTCTATGTGAATAGATACAAGTTTCATTTCACAGTTATATAATGAAAGACAGATTTGTGTTTTGTGGCATGATGTAATCTTTTGGAACATGTGCCCGACATATGGGTGTTCGAGGTATATAAAGAGTTGGTTCTTGTTGTGTTTGTCCCGTGCTTACCCTACATTTTGTTTAAAAAAAATTTAAAACGTCAATGACGGGAATGTTATGGAATCCAACCGTTTATATTATTAAATTGGTCAAATAGCCTACATTTGAGTGATATTTACATCAAGATATGAGATGATCCCATTTACACAAAGACACTAAATATATGTAACAATGCTAATCTATGGCCTAAGTGGCAATAAGAAGGTACACAAAGGCACTATCTAAATTTTACAATACTAAACAATGGCCTAAGTGACAATAAGAAAGATACACAAAGGCACTAACTAAACATTAAATTCCAATCAAGCCTGGGTGGTAATAAGAAGGGTGTATAGTAGGATGAGTGGTTTTAACTGCGTAGCTATGTAGTAACATCGACCCAAAATTACTTAACAAAAACTATCGCAGTAGTAAGCATTAGATTAAAAGAACAAAAATGATTCATCCACACTTCAAACCAACTTCGGGACAATCTAAAACGAAGAAAATGAAGCTCCCCAACTAAAAGTCCGGTTGGTCTCCATTAAACCTGTTCTGACCCTTTCACTAAAGTAGGAGACTGTAGTCGGTCGCTTAGATTGCCCCAAAGGTGTATAGGAAAAACAATTAATGCGCAAAACAATCTCTAAGTCAGTATCCGAAAAGACAAGACAATTTAAACCGAAAAATAAGATTAATTTGCTCAAATGTCCTAACGAACCTGAATCTAAAATCTAAATCACGGTATCGCCAAAAGTCAGTTGTTTAAACGACTATGACTCAGATTTCTCCTGACCGCTTTGAAAAACATATTTGAAGTCAATAAGGTTTAACCGGACTGTTTTATCGAAAAAAAAGGTCGCCGAAAAAACTTATATTGACAAAGACATATCTAATCAATACCTAAAACAAAAAAAAATAAATCAATTTGAGCTCTACCCTTTAAAATTGAAAAAAACATAAAACATAAAATAAAGAAAGAAGAAAGACCTACATAATTAAAAAATATAACCCATCACCACATCTAATCTTAAACATAAAGTAAAAAAGACAAAAAAAAAAGAAAAAAGGTTCAAACTCCGGGATGTAGAAAGTTACCGGTGCCTGGGATCTCCGGGATGGCTGACCGTGGCGGCGCGTGGCTTTGGCCAGCCACACGTGGCCGACTTTGGAGGTGCGTGTCCGACGCTGGCGGCACGTCGAAGCCCATTTTTTTCTCAGTCGAACTTCTCCTTTTTGAGGGTCTCCAGATCTATGCTTCAATACCTGGCGTTTCGTTACATGTGCACCTTCTGTTGTGTATGATAAACTCTCAGATGTGACCTTATCCACGGCCGCTACATGGCTTTTATAGCTACAGCCGACTGCGGTGGGAAGCTTTCACTTGTCTGAAAACATTGGGGGTATCACGGATTAGAAAGGCGGGATGGAGGGAGATCGAAAATAGCTTTCAAATAAAAACCAAGATGATGCCGCGAATGGTCTACAAAGGGTAGGTTCGAAACGATGAGAGTACAGATAGTGTGGTGGGGGAGGGAGGAGGCCACCGCCAGAGGTGAAGAGCGGCGACAGCCTCCCCAAAAGTAGATCTAAGGTTTTGAAGTTTGGGTCTGCTAGTTTTGAGAGAGAGAGAGAGAAACGAGAGGAGAAAGGAGAAACCACCAATTTAGCTATTTGACCAGTAATGTAAAATTTTCACTTTCATGGGGGCAATTAATATCCAATTCCAAACCTAATGTAGATCATTGAACCATTCACTCATTCTATCACATTCGTTACCTATGAGGAATGCTAAAATTTCCCATCTGAAGATCAACATTCATTCCTTCTTAATTGTAATTTGCAAAGACAAACAACGACCATTTCCAAACCTCATTGCTAACCACTCTAGGCAAACCACACCATAAAGGTATTTCATCAACGTCATTATACACGAAGGACCATAGATTTGATAACAACAAGCCTTCTACCAAAGACATAGCCATTTAACCAAACATAGCATTCATTAGGTTAAACCTAGAGCAAACCACATTCAAGATTCAACCTTGCATTGCATCTATAGGATAAACATGAGAACAATCCACATTAACATATTTATCTAGCAAGAATCACAACACATTATGCACAAGAAATTCTAATTCCATGTTCTTGGATTCTCATGTCAAAGAGCTAAGAAATTTGCAACTTTCCTAACACCGTAACACTTTTATCATACGAACACTACATATACTCAAACAACCCATAGCATAAATGAAGTAAAGCATCAAATTAAAACACATGAATGCTAAATAACAAATGCTTCAAGAAAGAGTGAAATAGAGGTTCTTACTACATAGATATGGAATAAAATCAATCAATTGCTCCTAAGTACAAAACTAAGCTAGATAATCAAAACCCATAACATAGAACAAAAATCTGCAAAGAAACAAGAAGAAATGGAAGAAAATGGTGAAAAACTAAGGTTTTGGAGCTCCCAAGTCGGGCTTGGGCAAATGGAGAAGAAAAAGGGCTATTTATAACCCAAGTTGGTCAAAGAAGATCAAAATGCAGCAGGTGTTGCCCGGGCGAAAATGGTG
The DNA here is from genome assembly GCA_037428765.1 of Rubia yunnanensis. Lineage (NCBI taxonomy): Eukaryota > Viridiplantae > Streptophyta > Magnoliopsida > Gentianales > Rubiaceae > Rubia > Rubia yunnanensis. The sequence goes on along the minus strand of CM075061.1, from coordinate 21,829,649 downwards.
TTGCCCAGGCGGAAATGGCCTCGCCCAGGCAATGGAGGTCTCAGCCCAAAATTCAGATCCATCCGCCCGGGCGACGCCATTTCGGCCCAGGAGAGCTACAATTTGTGGCTTCTTGTTTTGCTTCCCACGGGTGAACCGTTGATCCGTTTTGAGAGTTCTTGTAGTCGATTTTGTAGTGCTCAAGAAGACAAATCCAATGACGCCATCTTTGTAGTTTGATTCTTCTCGGATAATTTTAAGAACTTTGTCTAAACTTCTGGGTGACAATTCATCCGCTTCTTTGCTTCCTTCTTCAACCCTTCTATCTTCTACCATGTTTTGACATGTGGCCTTCACTAAACCACTCCGAAGGGCTCACGAGACATCTACAAATGAAGCTCACATAATGGAATCTAGATGCTCGTAAGGACCACAAATCCATTAGACTAAACATAGGTTACAAAATGAAGGATTTAGATATAAAAACCAAAAATGGTCATCTAAACCCCTTATCATGTAAACCTACGTAAATATAGCAATCTTACAACAAAAATATGAAAAAATTGATGTTAAATACTTTGAAAAATACATGCATTTGACGTCTCATCATGTACCGTGCATTTATTCTTAACATATTTAAATTTTACTATTGTACTCATATCTATCGTGTTTTGTGTCGTGTCCTGTTGTTCTTTTAAAATAAAGGTCATCCTACGATTCAACCACGCACGTATCTAGTCCATGTGTTGAATTGTATCGTGGTTGATTGGGTTAAGTCAGTTAACCAAATTTAGCCTTTTGTTTAATAAAATTTTGAATACAAATTTAAATTAAGTACATATACGATAGATATAAATAAAATTGACTAAAATATTATAATTTTTAAATATTGTAAGTTAGTGTAAGAATCATTGGTTTATATCCTAAAATCAATTGGTACTATATATGTAGAGGTGACTCGTGATCTTATATACTCCCTCCGTCCTAGCTCTATTTGCACTGCAATCATTACCACGCAGTTCAAGAAACATGTTTGACCGTTAATATGTTTACCTGCGTATAATAATGACAAATAAAAAGTTAATATTTAGAAACTACTTGTTATGACGAATTCAAAAATACCATGTGTGATAATATTGTTGTTCATATATCTGTTCAAATATGCGGTCAAACTTTGATAGTGAATAGTGTCAAAAAAGCAGAAGTGCAAATAGAGCAGGACCAGAGAGAGTACTAAGTCAACCACCAATGCGAGACACTTAATACAACCCCTCACGTGCAACGGTAATATTCGTTGCGCAAATGTGGACGAAAAGAGGTCATGATTTTCCAGTTAGTGGGAATATAGGTCTACTGGGCCAATTAGGCCAACCTTGGGCTCTGATACCATGTAAGAATCATGGGTTTCTGTCAACCATACAAGTTTGACCTTGAACTGCTCGATAAAGCCATCAAAATTGTATTTAATTTTATATACACATTTACAAACAAGACGTGACGATTGTAGCCACGAGTTACTAATTCCTTAGTATCATTTTTAATTAAAGTCGTAAACTCATCAAATATAGTCTGGCGCCAGCGTGGATCTTTGGATATCTGTTGTAGAATTAAAACTTTCTAATTGAAAAAGGCATCCAAAGATCCTCGCTGGCGTCAGGCTATACTTGATGAGTATACTACAATTTTTATGTATGCCATTGTAAATTAGTACATAAAATTAAATCAAATTAAGAGGCGGAAATGGTGGAACATTAGCTAAATCAGACTTTGGTATATCCGTTGTTAACTGAGGAGTTGAGCCGACATGCTTCTTCAAAAGTGAGACGTGAAAGACAAATCTCTCTTACTTTACCATCTTCTTCACCACTTACGTCTCTTACTTACTTGAATCCACCGCCGACCATGGCGGATCCACCGCAGATAGCCAATTCAACCAATAAATCCTTTTTCCAGATCATAAATTCCTGTCCACCTCTTAGCAAACAAGATGGCCACCAATCATAATCTAAAACCAATCACCAAGCACGGAGAAGATTTGGCATGTATCTACTCAACGGAAGTGATCCAGCAGCTATCAGAGCACTACAACAACTCCTTGATCGGAAATTGTTTTTACAGCAGGCCAACAATGGAACAACTCCATGTTGCTTTCAAGACTGTTGGGTTCAAAGGAAAGTTCCAGATTGTCTCTTTGGTCTTCAAGCATATCCTAATATGCTTTGAGCTAATGGAGGATTTCCAACGATGCTGGATCAAAGGTGGGTGGACTTTGAATGAAGCTCTAATGAAAATATTGAGGTGGACATCGGACTTCACTCCAAAATCAGAATCTGCTATAGTACCAGTCTGGGTAACTATACTGAAGGCCTCCTTTTACTATTATAACACATCATCTATTATGTCCATTGGAAATCTAATACGAAGTTACATAAAAATGGATGGTGCCACTGAAGCTCTTACTAAACCATCAGCTATTAAGATCGGAGTGGAGCTTAAATTTCTTAACAAACTTCCTGAAACAATCAAGCTAGGAAGTATTGAAGATAATAAGAAATATAACATAGAGTATGAGGATCTGCCTACATACTGCACCCACTACTCTTAGCTAGGATATGCACTTGAGAACTGTAGAATTAAGAATCCAATTGATAGAAAAAACACAAATTGGAAGCCTACGCGACAATGTTTTACCAACCCACCCTCAGTTCTTAATGAGGAACTCCAGGAGCACAACCTTTCTACTGATCAACAATAGATTAAGATACTTTGGCAGCTTACAACCTTCAGGAAACTCTTCCTTCTCCACCAGAATCCAACCACAAGCCTTGTCAACTTAATCAAGTAACCAATATAGAAAATAACCCCAACATTTACATAAGAATAGTATCTATCACCAGCTCAAACAAGGATATAATATATATCCCTCAGATTGAGAAAAACATACCAGTTGAAACTCTAAGTTCAGCCACACATAGCTCTATGACTGTTGTTGATCCCACACCTTCAGAAGCCTTAGAATGCCATCAGTTAAGTCCTAAGAAAAACTGGATTCCCAAACTCCTACTTAACTGCAACACATGTAATATAACGTATGCTAAGGATGACTTATACCTACCTGGTAAAGGTTATTCCGATTCTAATGATAACTGTGATGTAGCCCCTCCACCAGATAGATCTTCTCCAATCACTACAAATAGGTTCTTGTCGCTCATGGATGACAAAGAAACCTCATATGATGAAGTGGCTGAAAATTTCTCAAGTCCTAAGAGCTCTGGTAGGATCAGGTCAGTTCTAAATATGTGACAGTAGGAAAAGAATCAAGAAAAACCACTTTTTTTCACACAATTGAACAAAAATTAAACTAATATCACTATCAAAAATATCTAAACGTAAAAAATATGAATAGACAAAATCTAAACATGCAATGGCTAATCTGGAATGTGCGTGGAATGGACACATCAATAACTAGATTAAAAAACCTTGTTAGGATTCACAAGGTTCAACTTCTGTGTGTCTCTGAACCTATGCATCATAATGATTCATGTGTTGAATGGGGAGGTCATTGTCGTACCACTCAAAGTTACTATTTTAATCCCTAAAGAACTTCCTAACTACAACTAAGTAGATAGTGGCAAATTGGGGTCGTCCACGAAGAAGATGGATTTTCCCAAGGATTCATTCATATAAGGGTGGATATAAGCCTACACATAGATATACATAAATTTATAAAAGCAAGTAAAGCAGGGGGGTGTTTGGTTGTTTTTTCTAAGTTATAAATTGAAAGACAAGACAACTAGCAAAGGTACATCTACTATACATGCAACAAGGTATTAGAACAAGGTTAAAACACAAATTACGGGACCTTGGGCGCAATTGATTTCCACTTCCAAGCCTCTTATATATCCTTGAACGTACACCTATTCACTAATTTACTACTTGTCGTGAAGATAAATCTTCTATCATTTTTAGATAGTTGTTTGCAAGAGTGAATTCGACATCTCGTGTCAAACCTCACTAATGACCACTTTAGTCGAGAAACAACTAAAGATATCCCATTAAGGCATTAAGTTAAAGAATCAGCGAGCTTGATACCACTTATAAAAACTACACCGTGTCAAAGTATTAAACCAATTCATGTATATACACAAGATTAGTCAAGAGCGTTCAACGTTCACAGACCTCTCTCATTTGCTACCAAAAAATACCATGACAAAGATTTCAACTTCATCACATTCATCTAGTAATTATCAACTCATCTACACTATTAGAAGCTCCAACTCATGCTTTTGGATTCCATATCAAAAGTGGGGAAACTTATCTACTTTTTCCCAACCCTAACAAATAATCATACAAGCAATTCATATTCTCAAACTTCCAGCAACATTGATGATATCAACAAACAACATGCAAAGCTTCATAAATGCACAATAGCAAAAGCATCAAATAGGTCATAAAGAGTTCTCAAGACATGTGCTAGGAAGCCTATCAATTCCTCCCAAGATTAAGTTTAGCTACTATAATTCATACTAACAATCAAAAGCAATTAAAATATAATCTAAGGTAGAAATAATATGAAAATTTGAAGAGAGAGGATAAGATGCTATTTATAGTACAAAAAAGTCAAAAAGGTAATTTTGGGTAGCTGATCTTCGCGACTCGCGATGACATGTTCACGACTCGCGATGACATGTTCACGACTCGCGACAAATAGAGTTGGCTGCTCTTTGTTGCCTTCTTCTTCTTCTTGTCTAAATCATCACCATCTCTTCACGTCTTCAAGTCTTTGTGGTCTTAAAATCTTCAATCGATTTCCATGTCACACAAAATTCCCTAGAAAAGTGCAAAGGTTGATCCTAACTCTCCTAAGAGAATTTCAAGGCAAAATGGATGATCTAGAGCACAGATCATACCAAAATAAGTCTAAAAGATCCCAAAATAAGCATATAAAATGGATACATCAAACCTCCCGACACTTGAACCTTACTCGTCCTCTAGTAAGAAAAAATTCAAGCATACAAAGGAATTTGCATATCCACATCTAAACTAATATTCCACCAATAAGAACCTCACAAAACTCTCAATATCATTAATTCCTAAATTTAAGCTCAAATGAGAAATTTTCACACACAACCCCAATTCCTAAATCTACCCAAACCTACCACCCATCAATTCACTACTACCCATAAAAATATGTCTAAATCTTGAATTGATAATCCCAAATTTCAATGGCAAAAAATGAAGTCAAACCCATATAGGAGGTTCAAACACATATTTCACTCTATACCAATATATCAACACAAAAAATGAAGCATTCCAAGAATCAAGAATTTCATAACCCTACTTCGTTTTCCCCGCTAAATTACCCAATCCAACAAAGTCCAATAATGTTAGACTACCTGATCCATCCATATGTCAACCGTTACCTTATGACTCTAACGCTGGCAAATGAGTAGAAATGTAACGAAAAAAAAATTTCTTTTATTTTCTCTCTTTCTCTTATTTTTCCTTGGAGCCCTTTCAGGTTTTCATCCTAGCCACGGAACATGTTTCTTTGTCTCACATCTCACCCACACATTTAGCCTCTCATTTTTTCCTAGGCATCCCTTTTGGGTTTTTAGCCTATCCGGGCCCCAATGTTGCCTAAATTGCCCTCTCGGGTTTTCAACTTAGTGGGTTGTTTTTTATTTTTTTTGTTTCTTTTTCATTTTCTCTATATATATATATTTCAATTTTTTTCATTTTTCAATGTTTTTCCAATCCAAAGTACTACCTCTGTCCCAACTGAATTTACACTCTTACTTTTTGACACTATTCTTTATCAAAGTTTGACCACATATTTGAATAACTATATGAATAATAATATTATCGTATATGATATTGTTCAATTTTCCGTAACAAGTAGTTTCTTAATATGAACTTTTTATTTGTCGTTATTATTCGTAGGTAAACATATTAACGATCAAACATGTTTCTTGAACAACATGATAATGATGAGGGTGCAAATTCAGTTGGGATATAGGAAGTAGCAAAAAGCATTCCGAGTGTCAAGGCTATTAAAAGCATTCAAAGCCAAAAACATCTGAAATCAAAGAAATCAACAATCTAAGCAAGTCCAATGCTAAATCTCCTCCCCACACTTAAAACACTACATTTCCATCAATGTAGAAAAAATGGGGCAAAAACAATACGAATCGAAGTGGAGAGTGGAAAATAGCTCACAATCACTGCTTGGAAGAAGAACCGCATCTCCGGAGTAGCACTGTCTGTACTGGGTCACCCAATCCACATTTTGTTGACGCTGTTCCCTATGCCCCGCTGCCCTGGGATCAGGGCACAGGGCATCGCCAAAGTGCACATGCATGTCCCAGACACTGGATGATAGATGATCGATCTCCCCCATCTTAATCAAGCTCTGCAAGATGAACAAGTTGTGCTCATCCTACCTACGGAAGTTAGCCACCACTGTCTGCACCAAACAAGCATAGAAATCTGGGGGCGGCGGAGGAAACTAACTTTACCGGTGGTCGTCCTATATCGGCTCAGCCTGCTGCTGCGGTGGAGAACATGACCTATCATGTGCCTGAGTGAATGGTAGGGCACCCACCTCGGTCGGGACTGGTGGCGGGGGTTGGTTGTGAAGCTCCCGCTTAAAACCATCTCTGCATGCATTATCGGGCTCTATCGCCAAGTCCTCACTAGGCATGGCAATCTCCAGCTTAGTTCGCTGGGTTTGGGGGACTACATGAGGTTGAATCCCCTCGCCCCATATAGCTAGTAAAATGTGCCTGGCACATATGTCTCCTTGATGAGGTGAAAGTTCTTGCTCATTCACTGTAGGGTGATGCGGTATGAGTCGCCTCTGCCCAACCGCTGAAGACCTGAAGGTGTGTCGATCCCAAAATGTTAAGAGCTAAGAGTGATCATGCCTCCCATCGATATCTCACCATTCAGCTTCCCTGCTACGTCATTGACTTGACTAACCTATAACTCAACTCACTTCCCGTAGCATGTGCCTTCGCTCGTGAAGTGCCACAAATGGCGCATATTATGGTTGGACACATTTCTTAGCTCCGTGTGGCAGAACAATGTGCCCGCTAGGAATCGGTGCACAAAGAAAATGGCGGGATGAATGATGATATTGCTCTTGTCTTTCACATCCCGAGTATACTTCATGTTGACATACCAAAATGTAACATCCTCCTGAATAGTGCAATTGGGTGTGTCAGGCTCAAGCTATGCTCGAACATCTTAAATAACTGGTCATTGAGGTGAAACTAGATGTATCTGTCACATGGGTGCCCATTCCTAGTACTATGTACTAGGAGTGTAGAGAGGAACTCCAAGAAGTACTGCCAGTAGGTGGAGGCGCCTTTGCTCATGAACCCGGCCAAACCTACTTTAACGAGGAGGCAATGAACTGGCCACTTCAGCCCCAGGGCTTCCAAGGCGTTCTCATCAATAAATTGGTCTCCTAGATTTTCCTCGTGGTTAGCATATCCCACCTCTTTTCAAAATCGCTGGTAATACAGCGCAAACCCACGAAGCAGTCTGAAATAGGCTCCAGGGTTGGCTCCGGGGCCGCTGGAGCTGGAGCAGATGCACTCGCAGCTCAAGTTGCTCTAGGTCTCTTCAGAGGCATGTCTATCAACACAGCAAACAATGTCAAATGCACAAGAACATAATGGAAAAAATCATGAAATCATTTCTTGGACATTCTCATACGAAAACATGTATAACATAATGATCAACATCCAAGCACCATTATACAGATTGGCAACCATAGTCAAAATGTGGTAGTCGACATATACAACCATCACAAAGCCACTATAAAGATGCAAGAATGCGTATATGCTCATACATATAAAATTTAAACCAACTTCATTGCTAGAGAAATTATACCACAAAAATGTCATATTTCACCAATCTTGCTCATGCATTGTAATTTCCCAACCAATTTGAGATCATTATATAGCCAAACACTAAATATGCAATATTCTAGAAGCACAATCATCTCTACTTATCACCATGTTTAGCTTATATCAACAAGTCCAAAATTCTAACATTCATGCCTAAAGCTGAAATAATTTTAAGTATCATCCAACAATTGCGTATCAATATCAAGCTATAATCATCATGTCAACAATCCAAATCCATTCCACAAAACTTTCACAACAATCCCAAAAATCCCACAATTTCATAAGTTCACAAAAACCACCATATTCATAAATATCAAAATTCAAGAGAAAAAAGGTGAAGAAATCTACCAATTAGATGTGTCGGATGATGGATAAATCGAGCCAACAAGAAATTCTAGCCCTATTCACTTGAAATGTCAAAATTCCCAAAACCTAGGGTTTCATGATCTTGGTAGAATATGGCAGGATTTGAGGGGATTTGTGGATTGGGGGAAGATTGGGAATGGAAGGAGGGAGGATTTTGGCTTAATTGATGGTTAATTTTGGCCGGATGGGTGGTGCTAGGGCGGTGGGATGGTGGTCTGTGAGAGAGGGCAGCAGAGAGGAGGAAAAGTTCTGAGGCAGAAAACAGGTTCTGCCCGTTTATGAACTCCTTTGAACAGTCTTCGTGACGGGTAAAAATATGTTTACGACTCTCAAACCACTAGGTCAACACACCTAAAAAGTCAACATTTCAGTCGCGAGTCACAAAACCATGTTTGCGAATCGCAAATTGAATGGAGTGGAGTCAATTTTTTACCAAAAATTTTCTGATTCATTCGCGATCATGAAGAAATTTTCACGACTCACGAAGAGTTCTTCGCGATTCGTGAATTGAGGGAACTATCAGCTCATTTTTGGCAAAACATTTCCTGATTTCATCACGACTCGCGAAGCTGTGGTCGTGACTCACAAATTCAGTGGACTGGGAAGTAAAATATTTTCCCTTTTCTTCGTGACTTGAGAAAGAAGGTTTGTGGCTCATGAACAACATGGCTTCCCATACTTACAAAATTTTTAAATTCCAAGATTTGTCTTCTTTTCTCCAAGCCTTCCTTCCTTCATCAATCCAATGCAATGCATCTCAATTTTTTACAAAATCATGGGAAAATACAACCATAAAAAGAACAAGATATAATAACGAAAATCAATGACAAAAACTCAAATTGAAACAACATTTACGGAAAGCCACGAATGACGATCCAAATTATCAAAACCAAGTTTGTTTAACGTCGTTGGCATGACTTACTCCCCTTTGTGGAGCTTACTCATAAACCGGATCAAGAATATCAACATCCTCTCCTTTTTCCGGCACAAAACTCTCGTGGTAAGGTTTCAAGCGTTGCTTATTGACCTTAAAGGTCTTGGACGCATTACGATCTATGATCTCCATCGCACCATGCAGGAATACCTTCACCACTTGAAAAGGGCCACTCCATAGCAGCCTTAGTTTACCAAGAAATAGGCGGAAGCGGGATTGAAACAGAAAGACTTTTTGTCCCACGACAAAGTTCTTCCTATTTATCATTTTGTCATGCCACATCTTGGTCTTCTCCTTGTATATCTCGGAATTTTCATAGTACTCTCTTTGTATCTCATCTAACTCTTGCAATTGCAACTTCCTATGCAAACCAGCCCCACTTACATCAAGGTTGAAACTCTTGACCGCCCAATAAGCTTTGTACTCTATTTCCACCGGTAATTGACATGGCTTTCCAAAGACTAACCAGTATGGAAAAATACCGACCGGCGTCTTGTAAGCCATCTTATATACCCAGAAGACATCATTCAACCAAGAACTCCAATCCTTCTAGTTAGGATTAACCGTTTTCTTGAGGATGGACTTTATTTCCCGATTGGAAACTTTGGATTGGCCATTTTTTTGTGGATGGTACATGGTAGAGGTCTTGTGTGTGATGCTGTACTTTTCAAATGTGTCTCTTTTGTTCGATTGCAAAAATGGGTGCCACGGTCACTAATCAAGGCTCGAGGAATTCCAAACATAGAGAAGAGGTTATCTTTCAAGAAATCTGCTACCACTTTGGAATCATCAGTTTTAGTGGGTTTTGCTTCAAACCACTTTGACACATAATCAATAGCAAAAAGAATGTATGTAAAACCACAAGAATCGGGAAAAGTTCCCATGAAGTCAATGCCCTAAACATAAAATATTTCACAATACAAAATAGGTTTTTGAGGCATCTTATACCTGGAAGAAATATTTATTACTCTTTGGTATTCATCACAAGATTTGAAAACAGTGTACGCGAGTTTTTTTTGGTAAACGATATTGTATAAGAATTAAGCCCAAAACATACAAAGTTAAGATTTTCACTCCCAATCTATTACAATCTCCATATCTCCTACATATTAGTAGTCTGCAAAACTTTCCTTCACCGACTTCTCAGACTTCAAGTTGAAGTCGTCCACCTATCTTCCTTTTCCTCCATTCAACTTCGGACATAACCTGAAAGGCAATGGTTTGCCCTCGGTTCTACTCCTCTGAAGATTCTGTAATTTCTCTCCCCTATAAGTTATACAGACCTAACAGCCATCTCATGATTTCCTGGCCAACTTTCCTCCTTACCGGTGCCCATAACATCTTCTTTGGCATTATGAAAGAACTGCATGATGGTAGTTGTAGCATTCCAGCCAATTCTTTCATGTAATCACATTCAAAGAATAAGTGTTGATCTGATCTTGATGTTTCTGACATAGCACACAATCTTGCTTCCCTGTTAAAATGTTAAAAGCTAATAGCCTTTCTACCGTGGGCAATTTTCTGTTGATCAGTATCCACACAAATACCTTATGTTTTGGCAGGCTGTATTTGTTCTGTATGATATCAGACTTATGATTTACTTCAATCCCACCCTTCATCATGTCATATACAACTGAAGTTTCCAGTTCTCCTCTATAGTTCAGGCATGATCTGAGCCTTATGAAATGACCATATTTGACTCTCTTAGTTCTCTTCATGGCCAGCTCTGTGTGATGGAATACCTGCAATTCTCTATACTTCCTCCTTTCAAATAGTAATCTTGTATCCACAGTGTGTCTTTCTTTTGTCTCAAGTCCCAGCTATGCTTGCAAAGTGCAGCTCTATTCCAGATGGAAGGGTCCCTGATGCCTAGACCTCCTTCTTCTTCCCCCTGCAAAGAGAGTCCCAGGAAATGGCAGTGAAGCCTCTCTGTTCTTCATCTTTGCCCCAGAGATAGCTTGAGAAGATTTTGACAATTCTCTTATGCACTCCCTCTGGTATTTTCATAACATTTTCCCAATAGCCTGAAATGCTCAACAAAACTCCATTGATTAGCTGCAATTTCCCTGCATGAGATAAATTTTAGGCTGAACAACCTTTTACTTTACTTTTGATCTTCTCCACCCTGATATCATAGTTCAATTTCTCCCATTTTACTGAAGAAACTAGTAAAGCTAGATATGACATAGACAATCTTCTCTCTACAAGCTTCAGTATTGCTGCCAAGCCCTCCTTCATTCCTTCCTCCATCCCTTAATTTATAGTTAGCCCTGTAACTTTCATAAAGATAGCCAATGTATCTCTTATCCTCTCCAAGGATTTCCTATTAGCCCCACTAGATAAGAGCAGATCACAACAAACAGTAGAGAATGAGTTTTTTCTTTCATACATCTCTAGTGATAGTCTACATTTTCTGCACAAAAATCTCGGTTTAGCATTCTTGTTAGATACTGCATTCCAATGACAAATAAAAGAGGGGACAATGGATCACCTTGTTTTATCCTTTTTTCCCCTTGTAAACCATCAGAGATATGTCCTTTAATATTAAAAAAAACATTAAACTCCATGGAACTTCTTCTGATCCACTCAATCATCTTCTCAGGAAATCTAAGTTCAGCAAACCATTGCAACTTAAATTCTAGTTCAGGCTATCAAAAGTCTTGCTAATGTCTATTTGGGCCACACATTTATTTTTCATATTTTCCACATTGTATCTATAAAGCAGCTCTTGAGCTAATATCAAATTATGGGCAATGGATCTACCCTTCACAAATGCACACTGATTTATACTGATAATCCCAGGAAAAATTTATTTTAACCTATTGCACAAAATTTTAGTGATAGCTTTGTATATTACCGAACAATGGGCTATGGGTCTATAGTCCACAGGGGCTTGTGACATGGAAACTTTAGGTATCAGAGTAATAACAACATTTTTAAACTAACCTGGAATTTGATCACCCTTAAGGAAGCCTCTGATTGTTGTGATCACATCCTTCCCAATCAGGTTCCAGCAATCCTTGAAGAATATGCTAGAATATCCATTTAAGGAAGCCTCTGACTGCTTGCTTTTCAGTTCCCAGTACCTCACCAAATGCCACCACTTCCGGATCAATTTTCTAAGTTCTTCTCTCCACCCCTAACTGCTTCTTAAAGTGATTAATGAACTCATCCTCTATCAATTTGTGATAAGTAATCAGCACATCATTTACCTTAATAGCAGTTAGATGGTTTTGATACTATTTTCTTCTCAAGGAGGTATAAAACAACTTTGTTGGCCTGTCTCCATCATTTGACCAGTTCACCTTGGCTGTTTGCTGTAAGAAGCTGTATTCTGCATCTCTCCATGTTTTTGCCTTCTTTCTGGCATTAAATTCAGCAAGACCACATCACCAGGTTTAACATTCAAATTTAATTGGGCCTTTAGCCATGCTTCATTTTCCCTATCTGCTCTTTCACCCACAATACCAAACTCTCTTTTGTTCAACCTTCTGAGAGTTTTTTTCCAACTCGTGTAAGACTATTAAAGGCTGGTATAAAACCAGCAGAAATGTAAAACGGAAAACTGAAGAGAGAGAGAGTATAAATTCAATTATCAGCCAAAAAATCAAGTTCAAATCTGTGTGGCAAAATGGCCTTAAGTAACTGAGCTAAGAAGCCAACAAACAAAAACATGAGCTGGCAAATCTGGACACTACACGTGGCCTTACATGAGACACGCAAAACAAACAAAAAACAGAACTTAACAAAAACGACATCTACCCCTGCGTTTTAACCACCCGTCACATTTGAATTTAAACCTGTACGCGCCTGTTCCTATTTCCATTTTACTTGATCAACAGAACCTTGATCACCAGAAATCAATGGTTTCTTCACCCCCTCCTCAAGCTCAGCTGAGGAAGCACGAAAGCTGAGGTTGAACAGATTAGCAAAGAAGGAAGCAGCAGGAAGGGATTTGGTGAAGATATCAGTCAGCTGTAAACGAGAAGAAACAAAGGATGGCAGCAAGAACCCCTCCAAATAATAATCTCTCACCAGATGGAAATCTATTTCAAGATGTTTAGTCCTCTCATGGAAGACAGGATTAGCAGTGAGATGCAGAGCTGCTTGATTATCACAAAAAAGAGGAATGTGAAAAGAGATAGGAAGGTGGAGATCTCTGATCAAGTAACTGATCCATTTGAGTTCACAAGCAGTCATGGAAAGACTCCTATATTCTGCTTCAGCTGAGGACTTAGAAACTGTGGATTTTTTCTTAGATTTCCAAGAGATTAAAGTTGATCCCAAAAATACTGCATAACCTGTGACTGATCTCCTGGAAACCTTGCAAGAAGCCCAGTCTGCATCACAGTATGAATGAAGCTGAAGATCATTCTGAAAAGGATAAAATAGGCCAAATGGAACATGATGATGCAGATACTTCACAATGTGGAGAGCACCAGAGAGATGGTGATGAGTTGGTGCTTGAAAAAACTGGCTGAGCTGATGGACAGCAAAAGTAACATCAGGTCTAGTATAATTGAGGTAAAGTAGCCTCCCAATAAGTCTTCTGAATTGACTTGGATCAGGAAGCAATGGAGAAGTTTCATCATGTACAAGCCAAGCAGGAGGAAAGAGGGGTTGCAGTAGGCTTGCAATGAGATAATCCACAGTCAGAAACAATATCATTAATGTACTTGGTTTGCAAGAGATGAAGACCAGAACTTGTTCTTTGGAGTTCCAACCCAAGAAAATAGTTAACTTCACCTAGATCCTTAATGGTGAACTTCTGATGCAAAGATTGTTTAACAGTTGCAATGGCATCAAGTGAAGTTCCCATAACCAAGACATCATCAACATACACCACCAAAACCAGCATGTACTGTGAAGTGAACTTCAAGAACAAACAATGATCATGGTGAGATTGATCAAAACCAAGGCTGAGCAGATGCTGAGTAAACTCCTTATTCCACTGTCTGGAAGCTTGCTTGAGGCCATACAAACTTTTTGTGAGCTTACAAACTAACTGAGTATCAGGTGCTGAATATCCATCAGGCAACTTCATATAGACCTCCTCATCAAGGTGACCATGCAGGAATGCATTGTTAATATCAAGCTGATGTATATGCCAGCTTGATGCAGCTGCAACAGCAAGAAGTAACCTGATGGTGACAGCTTTGGCAACTGGGGAAAACACCTCAGAAAAGTCTATTCCCTCTATCTGATTAAACTCCTTAGCAACCAATCTAGCCTTGTGCTTTGCTAGAGAACCATCTTCATTATACTTAGTTTTGTACACCCACTTGGATCCTATAGCCTTCTTTCCTGGTGGCAGTTTAACCAAATCCCAAGTATGATTCTGTTCAAGTGCTGCCAACTCCTCATTCATGGCCTGAGTCCACTCAGAGAAATGCTTTGCCTGGTGATAGCTGGATGGTTCAGGAACCTGTGAAGAAGAAGCCACATATGCAGGGATAATGGACTGAGGCTCAGAAGACAAAAGGACAGAAGAGGAAACAAAATCTTTTGTCCATACAGGTGCCCTGATGACCTTAGTACTATGCCTTAAAGAAGTATCAGCAGGTGGTGAGGGTGTGACTTGAGGTGGTGTGACTTGAGGTAGTTCATGTATTGGAGGAGCAGGAAGAGGTGACTGATGTTCATGTGTGACAGTTTCTGAAAAAGGAAGTGGAAAAGAAAGCAAACTAGGATTGGAGTATGGAAAAATAGTTTCATGAAACAAGACATCCCTTGAAATGATCACTCTATGATTTTTCAGATCAAAGAGCTTGTATGCTTTCTGGCCTAAGGGATATCCAATGAAGACACAAGGGAAGGCTCTCTCAGATAGCTTGTCTTTGTGTGGTGTGGTGTTAGTGGCATAAACTAAACACCCAAAGACTCTGACTGATTGGAAGTCTGGGTATTTGTTAAACAAGAGCTCATAGAGAGAATGCCACGAAAGGACTGGGGTAGGTAATCTATTGATAAGATAAGTTGCTGTTAAAATGGCATCTCCCCAAAAATCCTTTGGAAGATGAGATTGGAAAAGCAAGGCTCTAGCAACTTGGAGAATATGCTGGTGTTTCCTTTCCACTACCCCATTTTGTTGGGGAGTGTAAGAACAAGATTTTTGGTGAAGGATACCTAGATCAGAAAACAGTTTATTACAGTCTTGGTTAACAAATTCACTTCCATTGTCTGATCTGAAAAACTGTACAGTGGTATGGAAATGGTTTTTCACCATATTGAAAAAGGTTCTGAGTAGGGAAGGGATTTGATCCTTTGATTTAACTAGATAAGTCCAGGTACTTCTAGATAAATCATCTACAATAGTCAAAAAGTATTTGCAGCCAGAAGTTGAGGGTATTTTGTAAGGCCCCCACAGATAAACATGAATGAGTTCAAACAGTTTTGTTGTAAAGGATGAGCTAGAAGGAAAGGGTAATGTATGTTGTTTAGCAGCAGGACAAATAGTACAAAAGTTATCTATTTCAGCAGGAAATTTGATTACATTGATATGTTTCATGACATCACTAGAAGGATGCCCTAGCCTACAATGCCAAGAATGTAAAGGAATATCAATGTTTTGTCTAACAGAATTTATTACATTATTTGTAGAGACTCCACTCTGAAAACTTAACTGAATTCTTTTCTTGATCTCATCTGGCTTGAAAGAATGCTGATCTAAAATGTATAATCCATTTACTTCTCTTACTGCTGCAAGAACCTTCCTAGTCTTGTGGTCCTGCAGCAAGCAGAGGTTGGATGTAAAACTGAAATATATTGGCATAGTTTTGGAGAGCTTACTTACTGACAGAAGATTGTATTTGAAATCTGGAACATGGAGACAGTTTTGTAAGATGACTGAGGGAGTAAGAACTACTTCTCCTATGGCTTGAACAAGTTTTGTTGTGTGATCAGGCATGTAAACAGGTGTAGGTGTATTGACTGAAGAGAAGGAATTAAAAATTGACATTTCACTGCACATATGACTTGAAGCTCCACTGTCCACAATCCAACTATCATTAGACAATGCAAAAACACTGTGTGAAAGATTAGTGATCACACTACCTGAGTAGTCATGATAATGACTATAATCAATTGGTCCTCCATAGTCTTGCATCACCTCTTTTCCTTTCTGTTTCTTCTCAAACTGCATCTCAACCATCTTGGCAATCATTGCCTGTAACTTTGCATCTGAGTCAGTGATTGGTGTATCTTCTTCTTCTGCTATTGCATGAGAAACATGTCTCTGAAATCCTTGCTGATACTGCTGTCCTCTTGAAGCATGTTATTGATAAGGAGGCTGTGCTCTAGGAAACTGCTGTGGCTGTGTTCTTATTCCCATATCCCCTCTATTTCCTTCCCACCAGTCAGGGTAGCCCTTTAGTTTGAAACAGACATCCTTGGTGTGCCCTAATTTCCCACAATGCTCATATTTCAAGTCAGGCCTTCTCACAGTTTTAATCCTCATTGCATCATCCTGTTGATCAGACATTCCAACTCTATATTGATAAGGAACCTTGCTGTCTCTATACACTCCCACAGCCATGGCTGAGTTATGATTGTCCTGATAACCCTCATGCATAGCCTTTCCACCTTTGCTATCATAGAACATGCCTTATTGACAGTTGGTGCAGGATCCATAACTAGTATTTGATGACTAATAGCCCCATATTCATCATTCAACCCCATCAAAAACTGACTCAATTTGTCCTCCTCCTCTTCAGCAGGAAGACAATCATAATTAGCACATCCTGCACTACACCTTCTTCTAGGTCTTAAACACCTAAATTCATCCCACAGGCTCTTAAGTTGAGTGTAATAAACAGACACAGATTCATTACCCTGCTTTAATTCAGCAATATCTCTTCTAAGCTTATGCAACAAAGGACCATTACTCTCTCCAAAACTCTCCTTAATCTCATTTCACAGTGTAAACACATCTTCACAAAACATAAAACCTCTTGCTAATTTAACAGTCATAGAATTCAGAATCCAAGAAAGTACAATGGAATTCACCTTATCCCATTGATCATAGATTTCATCTTCAGGATCTGGAGGTCTGATCTCCCCTGTCAGATACTTCAGCTTCCCTTTGGATCTGATAGCTCGGACCATGGCCTTGCTCCATGTTATATAGTTGTACTCATTCAATGGTTTAGCAACTAACACCAAGCTGTTGTTCTCACCACTTTCAAGCTTATACAGATCATTCCTTTCTCTTCTCCTTCACTGGTTATGGCCAGATCCAGCGACGGACTGTGCCACAGAACTGACAGAATCATCATCAGAAGACATGTTTAATGAATCTCAGAATAGAGAGGATTTCAAGGGGAATTCAAATATGTATTTCTCATTGTATGGATCGATTGCTCTGATACCATAAAGGCTGGTATAAAACCAGTAGAAATGTAAAACGGAAAACTGAAGAGAGAGAGAGTATAAATTCGATTATCAGCCAAAAAATCAAGTTCAAATCTGTGTGGCAAAATGGCCTTAAGTAACTGAGCTAAGAAGCCAACAAACAAAAACATGAGCTGGAAAATCTGGACACTACACGTGGCCTTACATGAGACGCGCAAAACAAACAAAAAACAGAACTTAACAAAAACGACATCTACCCCTGCGTTTTAACCACCCGCCACATTTGAATTTAAACCTGTACGCGCCTGTTCCTGTTTCCTTTTTCCTTGATCATCAGAACCTTGATCACCAGAAATCAATGGTTTCTTCAACTATTGCCAATTCACTCAGGTTACTAATCTCCTCCGTCCTCCCAATTCCCATTACAGTTTTCGTGAACAAAGCTGATTCTGCCCACATGTTAAAATATTTAAATGGCTTCTCCTTGCAACTTTTCTCTTTTGTGAATATGATCACCAATGGTTGATGGTTAGAAAGTAACTAATTCTTCACTTCACATAGGGCTGATTGCATTTCCATAGCCCAAATCTCATTTACTAGGTCCCAGTCTATTCTGCTCAAAATCTTGCTTTCCCCACATCTTCTATTGCACCAATTATAAAAAGCCCCCATTGGTTTGATCTCTTCCAACTTTAAAACATCTACCACCTCTTGAAAATTTGTAGTTTCCTTTTCATTGATTGTGTTTCCTCCAAGCCCGTCTTCAAGTTAGGGGAGAACTGAAATCCCCTATGACCAACCAGGCCTTGTCCCTACCTTCTAAACTCATCAAATACTCCCCTAATGCCTTCCTTTTGTCACCAATGTTGTATCCACGGATAAAAGTGCAACAAAATTTCTCCCTACTATTTTTCTTATAACATTGAGTGTCCAATAATTGCTCCCCGATATCTATAATTTCTATAGCTAGCTCTCCTTCCAGCCTGATTTTTCCACCCCTCACCTGTTCTCCATTTGTTACCAATTTCCAGCCCAAGCCAATCTTCCTCCATGTTTCATCCTCGTTCTTTTTTTGTATTTTTGTTTCTAACATCACCATGATTCCAGCTTGGTTATTTAGGAAAAACCTTCTAACCATGTTGTGTTTTCCCCTTTATTGAGTTCTCTCACATTCTAGACAATCGAATCAGTAAACATCTGGTGGTTTCTCCTTAATGCATAGATTAGTCCCCTCCTACAGTTGAGGCCCTGCTAAACTGATCACTGATGACTGCCCTTTATAGCCTTTTTTTGCATTTTTTCACTTCATCCACCAACTGTATTTCCAGTAGCATTTTCCCATCTCCTTTAATTATCTTGACTGGCAAATAAACTTGCATCTTCTTCTTTTCAGCAATCTTCTCCTCAAATTCCTTTTCCCTGCAATCCTTCCCTTGGTGAGCATACATTCCACATTGATTACATTTCACTGGTGTCTATTCAAATTTAACTTCCTATTCCTCTACAATTTTCTTCTCATTCAAAAAACTAATTTCATCCGGAATTGAATCAATGATTTTCACTTCCAATTTTATTCTTGCATAGGCAAGCCTATCCTTCTACTGAGTTGCTCTATCTAAAGAAATAGGGCTCCCTAAAGAACTGGCTATTTTGCTCATGATTTTAGGCTGCCAGTATTTAAGAGGCAGAACTGGTAATCTAACCCAAACTGGGACAGTCTCAGGCTCATTCAAATCTACATCCACTGACCAAGCTCTAACTATTACTAGTTTCCCATCAAACATAATAACCTTCAAATCCACCAATTCATCTCTACAAGTTTTCAATATCAATTTAACCAGGAACGTACCTCTGTTGACATGCCATATTTTCTCCACATTCTTCCCCCAAATCCTTATCATAAACCCTTCCATAACTTTGAAAGGGGAATTAGCTCCCAGGATTTTATAAACTATGCTCTAATCCCTCCGCTTAGAGCTTTCTTCTACTTTTTTTGCTGTGATTTCGCCCATCTCCTATCCTCCAATCTTAACAGTATCATAGAACATGACTTTCGATTTCCCGGTGTTAAACAAATTGCTCTAGTTTTTTCCTTCCTCAATTTTCACTCGTTCACCCCACAATAGCCTGTTCCCAGACAGGTCCTTCTCTTCTTCAGTTTTCTCTTTTGACATCCTAATCTTCATTGGCATTTTCTGAGATGCCCCAGAAGACGAAGACAGTTAAGTTGTGCTCGATTCTAATCCCTTTTTCTGACCCGTACTAATCCCCATCTCTATTTCCCTTGATTTCTCTTTCACCGCCTCTTTTCCTTTCTTCTTGTCCGTTGCTACTTCATCTGGTAGTATTTTGGTTGCCTTCTTCAATCATGTCTTCTTACCCGACTTCCCCGTGGAGGTGCAACCCAAGAGCTCACCGTTCAGGCTAAGAATTAAGATCTGGAAGTACACATAGTAGTTGTGTAATTGCGTTCACTAACCAGAGATTATGATGTGTATGCATGCTTATTCAACGTAGACCAATGAAATCACTTTTCCAAGACTTTCATAGCAATCCTCTTTGCTTTAAAATGACCGTCACATGCATAAGAATGACAAAACGCAAGAATTGAGTGCACTTTTTTATCGGGGACACATCTCCTAACAACTTTATCCACACAACGTTTCCACAAAAAGGGATCATCCCACACATAATACTTAGCATCACTTCTTAGCTTATCTCTTTGAGCATTAGAAAATGGCGAGAAAATTTACCGGGGACAAGGAAACTCACAATTTGGGCATACCACGGTTGGAGGTTCCCGATTGCGAACAATTGTTCATCAGGGAACTCTTCCTATAATTTCTCTGTCATTGGTAATTTTACCCCAACTTCTTAGCATGGAACCAATTGGCTCAAATGATTGGCCACAAGGTTCTCCGCACCCTTCTTGTCTCATACCTTCAAATCAAACTCGCTTAAAAGCAAGATTCACCTAACCAATCTCGGCTTGGCTTCTTTCTTCGTCATCAAGTGACAAAGCGATGCATGGTTAGTGTTCACAATAACTTTGGTACCAAGTAAATAAGATCAAAATTTTCTAAAGAAAATACCACCATGATGTTTCCATTTTATGTGCATATTTTGGAACTTTTTGGGATTATTTTTACGCTCTTTTATCATCTGGAGCTTGTGTTTTACCTTGAAATTATCTTAGGAGAGGTAAGAGCGACTTTTACGCTCTTTTACCTTTTTCTAAATGAATTTTTTGTGATGAGGCAATAACATCGAGACTTAAAGAGGCCATTGAAGACCATGAAGACCATCTTTGGAAGAATTGAAGATTTGAAGAAAAGTGAAATGGAGGGAAGGCTAGAAGACAAGAAGAAGAATGAACCATAATGTTGTTTTTGGGTGCCCATCACGACTCGCGAAGAACCTATTGCGAGTCGCGAAAGACAGGTGGCTTGAATTCTTTGTCTTTTTCTTATGCTATAAACAACACTTATCTTTTCTCTTTCCCCACTTCTTTTTCTTCCGTGACTTTCTACTGAAAAACCCTAGTTTCTCCTTAGTTTTCATCTTTGTTTTAGCTTGAATTATGTTTTGTTTGTTTTTGATTATTAGTATGGATTCTAGTAGCTAAGTTAACTACTTGGGAGCAATTGATTGAAGCTTCCAAGCCCATGTAGTGAGATTCTCTATTTTGCTCATTTATGAACATTTATTGGGAATCATTTATTGTGCCATTAATGTGATGGTTTACTTCATGTATGTCATGGGTTAATGTTGTTTGAGAATATGAAATGTTTGTATGATTGAAGTGTTAGGGTGTTAGGAAAGTGTACAATTTCTTAGCTCATTGACATGGAAATCCAAGAACTTGGAATTAGAACTTCTTGTGTATAATATGATGTGAATCTTGCTAGATGAGTATATTAATGTAGATTGTCCTCATATTTGTCATAGGTTAGCAATGAAAGGTTGAATCTTGAATTTGGTTTGTTCTAGGTTTAGCGTAATAAATACTTTGTTTGGTTAAATGGCTATGCATTTGGTAGAATGCTTGTTGTTATCCAATCGATGGCTCTTCGTGTACAATGACATTGATTAAATACCTTTAGGCGTCGTTTGTCTAAAGTGATTATCAGCGAGGTTTGCAAAATGTCGTTATTTGCGTTTGTAAATTACTCTTAAGAAGAAAGGAATGTTTATCTTCAAAATGAAATGATAGCATTCACCATAGGCATTAAATGTGAGCGAATGAGTGAATGAATATAGAATCTATAAGAGGATTGGAAGTGAGGGTCAATTGTCCCCAAGGCTTTGTCAATTGCTGATTTTACCATCTTTTTAGTTGTTTGTTGCATGATTAGCATGTTAACTTGCTTTGCTAGTTGTTCATCTTTCAATTCATAATTTAGGTAAACCAACCCCCCTCCCTTTAAGTGCTTTTATATGTATATATACACACACATATATATAGTATATTAACCACCTTGTATGTTTAAACCCTTATGAAAATCCCTCTTGTCGTTGACGACCCCGACTTGCCATATCTACTTAGTTATAGATAGGAAGCATTTTTGGGCTTATAAATATTAACTTTGATAGGTACGACGATGACCTCTCACACCGCTAGCAATTCTTTCTCCTTGGTGGAATAGTTCCTTTGGGCCTCGTTGAGAGTAATGGATGCATAGTAGATGGTGTGAGGCATCCTCTCTACCCTTTGACCAAGCACCGCTCTGATGGTGTAATCACTTGCATCGCACATGATCACAAATGGCATGGAACAATTTGGGGGTTGTATGATAGGGGCCAAAACTAACCTTTCCTTCAATGAATTGAAGGCCCCTTTACAACCCTTGTCCACCACAAATTCCATCTCCTTTTGCAACAACTTGCACAAAGGAGATGCAAACTTTGAAAAATCCTTGATGAACCGGCGGTAGAATTCTTCATTACCTAGAAAAGAGTGCACTTTGCCACATTAGTAGGATAAGGAAAAGTTTAAATTGTGTATATATTGGCCTTGTCTACCTCAATACCCTTAGAGGAGACAATATGGCCTAAGACAATGCCTTTTTTCCACCATAAAATGACATTTCTCATAATTTAACAGAAGATTTATTTCAATGCAACGCTTAAGAGCTTGTGCTAAATTTGATAAACAATTGGCAAAATAATTACCATGAACGGTGAAATCATCCAAGAATACCTCAACAAAAATTTCAACAAATTCTGATAAAATGCTTACCATACACCTTTGGAATGTGGCGGGGACGTTACATAGCCCAAAAGGCATACGCTGGTAAGCAAACATACCAAAGGGGCACGTGAAGGTTGTCTTCTCTTGGACATCCGGGGCAATGACCACTTGATAATAACCTAAGTATTCATCCAAGAAGCAATATAATGGATAACTTCCTAGCCTCTTAAGCATTAGTGAATGGCAATGGAAAGTGGTCCCTCCGGGTTACCATATTTAGCCTTCGGTAGTCAATGTAAATGCGCCACCCATTTTGGACACAAGTAGGCACCATTTAACCCTTGTCATTTTCAACTACCGTCACCTCACTTTTCTTTGGCACCACTTGAGTTGGGCTCACCCACTTGCTATCCAAAATTGGATAAATCATCCCCACTTGAAGCAATTTGAGGATCTCTACCCTAACCACCTCAATCATATGTGGATTCAATTGACGTTGTGGTTGTTGTAAGAGTTTTGCATCATCTTCCAACACAATTCGATCCATCTAAGTGGATGTATTTATGCCCTTGATCTCAGCAATAGTCTTTCCAATTGCTTTCTTGTTTTCCCGTAACATCACCATTAGTTTCTCCTCTTGCTCTTGGGTCAGCTTACTTGAAATGATGACCGGTAGTGTCTCTCCTTCCCCAAGAAATTCATACTTGAGGTCACTTGGCAATGGTTTAAGCTCAATTACTGGGGCTTTCACAAGTGATGGGATGAGTTCCGGCTTCTTAGGCCCCTCTAAGGGTAGAGGAGGGTTCGATCTCATCTCTTGAAGCATATTCAAGTCCTTGAATCTTTCCTTCAAGTTAGTGCTCCTGGAATATACATGGTATGCATAATCACCATCACATTCCAAAGCAACTAACAAAGAATCATCATCATTTAATTTAAAAACAGCTTGCACAACATCTTCAATAACATCTATAGAATGGAAAGCATATTCTTCACTAGGATACTTCATAGAGTCATTTATGTTAAACTCTACTTTAATCCCAACAAATTCCATGGTGAGGGTACTATTATGCACATCAATCATTATCCTTGAATGTTCAAAAATGGCCTCCCCAACAAAATTGGGGCGGCATGTTTATCATGCTCCATGTCAAGGACATAAAAATCCATGAGGAATACTAAGAAATCCACCTTAACCAATACATCCTCGACAATACCCTTAGGGTATGCACTAGAACGATCGGCCAATTAGATTACCACCCTGATTTTGTGCAAAGTACTCGAATTGAGGCTTTCATACAAAGAGTAAGGAATCACATTTATTGATGCACCTAGATTAAGCATGGCTTTCTCAAAATATGTGTTTCCTATCATGCAAGGGATTGTGAACATTCCAGGATCGCTGCACTTAGGGGTAACTCCATTTTACACAAAGCATAAACATGTTGATTTTTCCCATTCTTTAGTTTATTCTTGGCTCTTTGTTTTCTATTCACAACACATAATTCCATAAGAAATTTAGCATATCTAGGAATTTGTTCAATAGCATTCCAGACAAGGATATTTACGTCACATCTACGAAAGACTTCATATATGCCCTTGCTGTCCTCATTCGTCCCTTTGTATTTCAAAGTGTTTGGAAATGGTGGTTTCGGCACATAGAAAAGAATTTCTAGCACTTTGCCTTCTTGTGAGAAGGGATAAAGGCTCGGGAATGGGAGTTGATTTTTTCAATGATGATCTCCTCTTCTTTCTCCTTCCCCTTTCTCACTTTCTCCTTGGCCAATTTCTCAGCCTCTTCTTCCACTTATTTCCCAAACACCTCAACCCTTTTGCGCTCATTTTCAATAAATTCAACATCTGAGGGGTGCCAACCTCCTTACCACTTCTCAAAGTGATAGCACTAGCATTTTGGTGGGGATTTACCTCCGGTTGAGAAGGAAGTTTACCTGAATCTCTTGCCTCCATCCAATTCAAGGCTTGAGCTATTTGGCTCACTTGAGTCTCTAAGTTCTTGATGCTTGATTCGGTCTTCTCTTGGAATTTATTGGCCTTCTCCGCACATATGCTCAACTTCCAAATGGCTTAAATGAATTCATCTTTTAACAACCACAAACGTTCACCATGATTGTGGGGTTTGTCTTGGAGCCTTTGGTGTTATGGTTGAGGGATTTGATATTGTTATTGAGGAGGGTAATAAGGTGGAGTCTTCTGACCCCTTGTGCATTTCCATACCAGATATTTGGGTGATCTCGATTATCCGCATTGTAAGGCTGGTTTTGGTAGCCTTGGCTGCCTTGGTACCCTTAGCCTCGTTTGATATCCCACAGCATTCACGTCCTCAACATAATCATCTTGCAACCGAGGGCAAGTGTCCATAGGATGCGCCGATGAACAAATTTCACAAGACTTTACATTCGGCACATTTCCAAACTTAGTCATTAAGGACTTCACCATAGAAGTGAGGGCCAATATTTGATCTTCAAGCTTACCATTGTAGGAAGGAACACTTGGGGTATTGAGATTTTGTCTCCCCAAATTGGATCTTGCACTAAAATTTCTCAACTCCTCGGCTAACTCTTCATAAAGCTCCATAGCCTCCCTCGAAGTATTTTTCCCAATAGAAACACCACAAGATCCCCTCACGGGCTTTCACTCCTCATCAAGGAGACCATTGTAAAAGTGGTAGACTAAATCTCCCTCCGAAGAGCCATGATAAGGACAACTTGAGAGAAGCTTCTTTAGTCTCTCCCAATAGTTGTAGAATGAATCTTCATGCTATTGGATGATGTTGCTAATATCCTTCAAGGCGGCAGACTTTGAGGCAGGGAAATACTTGGCGAGAAACTTTTTCTTCATTTCACGCCAAGTGGTGATGCTCCCAGGTGGTAGGTAGTGGGGCCAATCCCTTGTGGCATCCCTCAAATAAAATGGGAAAGCCTTCAACTTGTAGAGGTCTTTATCTACTCCTTTGGGAATCATACCACCACAAACCATATGAAAGTTGGGGAGATGTTTGTTGGGGTTCTCCCTTTGCTTACCAAGAAATGATGGTAGCAAGTGTATCAATCCGGATTTTAGCTCAAAGTTCCCATTAGGCCCAACCGCCGGATATGTGATGTACATAGGTTGTTGATCAAGGGTGGGGGTCATTGTCTCCCTCAATGGGACTTGCCTCAAAGGAATACCTCCTCCTTGGATGTGAGGATGTTTAGGTCCTTCCGGATTCTCATCTTGGTGCTCCATGGAAGTAGAAGGTTCCAAAAAATGGTCACTGGGAGGGGTGTTATTCACACTTTCCAAAGAAAGCCTCCTAGCCATTTTCAAATTCAACTCTAACTCATGGTGTAGTTTAGGGGTTCTTGTGAAGAGGATCATGTAAGAATATACACCAAGGACTCGAACAATACGTCTCCAAGCCAAGAGACAATCACAAATCAACTAAAAACAAAAATAAAAACCAAAATAAAAACAAGCTAACACATATTCAAAACTAGCCTATATACACACATAATGCCAAAATTTGGGAGGTTGTTTCCATACCTCTCAAAGTTACTATTTTTAAGCCCTAAAGTGCTTCCTAACTATGACTAAGTAGATAGTGGTAAATCGGGGTCCTCCACAATGAAGAGAAATTTTCCTAAGGGTTCATGTATATAAGGGTGAATATAAGCCTAGACATAGATATACATACATATATAAAAGCAAGTAAAGCGGGGGGGGGGGGGGGTGTTTGGTTGGTTTTTCTAAGTAATAATTTGAAAGACAAGACAACTAGCAAAATAAGGTAAATCTACTAAACATGAAACAAGTTATTAGGACAAGGATAAAACACAAATTAGGCGACCTTGGGTGAAATTAATTTCCACTTCCAAGCCTCTTATATATCTTTGAACTTACAACTCATTCACTACTTTTACTACTTGTTGTGAAGATAAATCTTCTATCCTTCTTAAATAATAGTTTGCAAGAGTGAATTCGACATCTCTTGTCAAACCTCATTATTGACCCCTTTAGTCTAGAAACAATTAAAGATATTCCATTAATGACATTAAGTTACAAAGAATCAACAAGCTTGGTAACACTTATAAACACTACACCGTGTCAAAGCATTGAACCAATTCATGCATTTACACAAGATTAGTCAAGAACGTTCGAAACAAACATGACAAAGAGTTCTCTCATTTGCTACCTAAAACAAACATGACAAAGAGTTCATCATCATCACATTCATCTAGCAATTATCAACTCATCAACACTATTAGAAGCTCTAACTCATCCTTTGGGATTCCATATCAAAAGAGGGGAAACTTAGCTACTTTTTCCCAACCCTAACAAGCAATCATACAAAAAATTCATATTCTCAAACTTCCAACAACATTAATTATATCAACAACCAACATTCAAAGCTCCATAAATGTACAATAGCAAAAGCATTAAATAGATCATAAAAGAGTTCTCAAGACATGGTCTTGGAAGCCTTAATCGATTGCTCATAAGACTAAGTTTAGCTACTACTCCCCATGTCCCAGCTGAATTTGCACCTTTATCATTATCACGTTGTGCAAGAAACATGTTTGACTGTTAATATGTTTACCTACGTATAATAACGGAAAATAAAAAGTTGATATTAATAAACTACTTGTTATGAAGAATTGAACTATAGCGTATACGATAATATTATTATTCATAAAGCTATTCAAATAGGTGGTCAAAGTTTGATAGAGAATAGTGTCAAAAAGTAAGAGTGCAAATTCAGCTACGATAGAGGGAGTAGAATCTATACTAATAGTCAAAACCAATTCAAACATAATCTAAGATAGAAATAAGATGAAAAATGGAAGAATATAGGGTTTTCAAAGTGCACAAATTGGTTGAAAAATTTGTGTGAGTGAGAGAGGATAAGATGCTACTAATAGTACAAAAAAGTCAAAAAGGTAATTCTGGGCAGCCGATCTTCGCAACTTGCGACAGACAGAGTTGACTGCTCTTTATTGCCTTCTTCTTGTCTAAATCGTCACCATCACTTCTTCACATATTCAAGTCTTCGTGGTCTTCATGGTCTTCAAAAGTAGTCTTTGTGATCTTCAAATCTTCAATCGATTGCCTTGTCACATGAAATTTCCTAGAAAAGTGGTAAGAGCGCAAAAGTTGCTCCTAACTCTCCTAAGAGAATTTCAAGGCAAAATGGATGATCTGGAGCACAAAAGCATACCAAAATAAGTCTAAAATATCCCAAAATAAGCATTTAAAATGGACACATCATGAATATATGCATAAACTGAACTTTTTGAATTCTCTGTATAGTGACTCTAGTAAGATTAGGCTATTTTGGAACTCTGCAATTAATATTACCCTTATTATTCAAAGTATTCACTTATTAGCAGTAAATATAGAATGGATTGATAGGGCCAAAACAATTGTGGCTTATTTCATTTATGCCCTAACAAATAGGACATGTAGGCAACATTTATGGAATGACCTATCTTTATTACCAGATGCAGGCAGAATCCTCGTAGAATATTTTAACACAATTCCCACTATATAATTATACAAAGGCCCATCCACTTCTAATCTGGGTAGTATATCAAACTTCACAGATTTTATTTCTTTCAATGCCTTGGAAGAAATCTCCACAGTAGGCAACCCATTTACCTGGTCAAACAACAGGTTGCATCGACCCACCCTTAAAAGGTTAGATAGGGGTCTTTGTTTAATGAGATAGATGCAATCATATCCATCGAGTTCTATTCAGATTCTGAAAAAAATAACTTCTGATCACGCCCCTTTTCTAATGCAGATAGGTAGTAACATCCTCTCAGCCCCAGGCCTTTCCATTTTCTAGATGTTTGGCTCCAAATAAAATACCTTACAAACATTGTTTAGCAATACTAAAATACAAACATTCTGGAAAAACCAATGTTGGCCCCATTTTTAAAACTAAAAAAATCTAAAACCTATCATAAAATCCTGGAACCAAGCTATATTTGGCAACATATACAGCAATGTCTTGGATGCAAAGGAAAAGGTTTGATTACAAGAGATAATCTACTTTATACTAACTCCCAGAAGGACTTAATAAAGCTAAATAAACTAAGGGCAGAACTGATTAGAACTCTTATGGAACATGAACTCTTCCAGAAACAGAAGAGTAGGGTAAAATGGCTTACTGAAGGCGACGACAACACCATTTTTTCCATAAAACATTCCAGGAAAAAAAGTGTAAACAAAAAATTAATAAAATTAAAAATTCTGATGGAATCTAGATTAACAAACCACACTTGATTGAACAAGATACAGTTTCTTTTTACACTAACTTACTCGAGCAAATTCCATCATGAATCATGGGCTTATTTTAATCATTTTCTGAGCCAAATACCCTCTCTCATCACGAGCTAGATTAACCAACAACTGTTTCAAGAAGCTACACTTGAGGAGGCAAGAGTATTTGTCTTTAGTCTTAATGCTAATAGTTCTCCGGGGCCTAATAGCTTCTCCCCCTATTTCTTCACACATATGTGGGAAATAATTGGCTCAGACATACTGAAAGCAACAAATGAATTTCTGAAGGGTGCTAAAATTCCAAGGGGGATTTCAAGCATTGGGATAACTCAAATACCAAAACAGACTAATCCCTCTACGTTTAGCAACTTTAGAATGATAAGCCTTTCTAACTTTGTAAACAAAATCTTTTCTAAAGTCTTAATGGAGAGAATAAAACCAATCATGGGTGTAGTAATTTCACCCAACCAAACAGCCTTTCAAAACACGGATATTGCAGATAACGTTATTAATCTCAATGAAATGATGAAGTTCCCGAACAAAAAAAGAAAACAGACTAACTGTGTACTGAAATTGGACTCAGCTAAAGCTTTACATAGTGTCAGTTGGCCGATTCTTAACTCTATACTCTTAAATTTTGGGTTTCATAGAACTTTTGTTAAATGCATCATGAATAACATATCCCAATCACATGTTTCGGTTCTAATAAATGGAAAACCGAACGGTTTCTTCAATCCTCCAAGAGGAATTAAACAAGGGGATCCATTATCCCCTCTTCTATTTAATATCTTCATGGAAGTTTTCTCACGCAGCCTCTCCTGTGTTTTTCAGCTGGGGAGACTACAGTACTACCAACTACCACTTTCAGCCATCCCGATCTCTCATCTTAGCTACGTGGATGATACGATAGTTTTCCTAAAACTCACAAAACTAAACGTAATAAGATATAGGGATTTTTTTTGGAAAAAATCAAAGTAGCAACGAGGCAAAAGATTACCTATAAAAAGAAAAACTTCTTCCTTACTAGTTCTGCTACAGACCTGGAATATAGAATGGTGAGAAACATTATTAAAATATCATCGGGATCATACCCTTTCACCTATCTTAGCATACCAATTTTCAAAGGTCGAATGAGGGCAACTTACTTCCAAAACCTGACAAAAGCTAGCGAAGGAAGGTTAACAAATTGGAAGAATAGATGGTTGAGTATGGCCAAAAAATGGTACTGGTCAAATCAGTGATATTCTCAGTTCCGCAACATATTCTGGAAGTTCTAAAGCCTACTAAAATTACCGTAAAAAAACTTTGTAAGAAAATATAAGGTTTTCTATGTGGTACCTCAGATGCAGAACCCAAAAGATCGTGAAAGGCATGGAAAGAATTAGTCTTTCCACTAGATGAGAATGGGTTAGGAATAAGGGACTTCAATACAATTATTGAAGCTTTCTCCCTTAAACTATGGTGGAAATTCCAACAAGGAATTACTCCATGGTCACAATTTCTATATTCTATCCCCCATAAATCCAGAAAATCACAAGTTTACAAGAGGATCATGGAAGTTGATGCCATAGCACAAAAATAACTCAACTGTCATACATGGTAGGGGTACTTCATCTTTTTGGGAGTCTAATTGGACACCATCTAGGCCACTCAGTGCGAGTATCAACCCAAGTGATACCAATATTCCTCTAACCGCTACAATCAGTGATTTTATCTCTGATAAGGATAGATATTTGGCCACAGTTGCACCATATCTGTCACTTTCTACACTTAACTTTTTGCAGGGAGCTTCTATTCAGCCCAGGGATGATAGAATTATTTGGATTCCCAATTGGAAAGGATTATTCACTTTCAAATCGGCATACAATCTTCTTAGGAGGAAAAGAAGGAAAATAAGATCTTTGAGTAAGGTATGACATCATAGGCTACCTAATAAGGTGGCAAATTTTATGTGGAAACCAACAAATGGATTATTACTTTTTGATAACATACCGTGCTTTATGAATTTGAATATGGTATCTATATGGCATATGTGTAAAAAAGAATCTGATTCTTTAAATAACTTTAATAACCACTGTGATTTTTCTGTATCCATTTGGAAAATAATTCACTCTTGGTTAGGCTAACCTTATATGGATTTTAATTCTATTTGGGACATGCTATCAAATTTTTGGTCACTGATAGGAACCACCTCCATACATACTCAGTTGATTCACACCTTACCCCCTCCTTCGTTCTGGGTGATATGGAAAGCCAAGAATAAGCTCATTTTGGATAACTAGAAACCCTCAGTTGGGTTAGTAACAAAGATGATTAGGAATGAGATATTTCTATCATTCATTGTTAAACCAATTTACTCTAATAGCCCTCATCATAAGATATGGCATGAAATGAGACTTACACCTCTGATCAGGCCCAAACCAAACCCATAAATTATTGCGGTCTCTTGGAAAAAAATCCTCACATGCTCAAAAAATTAATGTTGACACATTATGCATGCAAGGTAGAAACTGTGGCATAGGTTTAATTTGTAGAGATTCCCAGGTACTCCTAACTGTTGCGCAGGGATATAGAGTGACCGTAGCAACCCAATACATTCGGAAATTTTGGCAGTTCAATCGGGAATTCAGTTTGGCAGATCCTTAGGACTTGTGTTGATGAGGATCATCATTAACCATACTTTAAGTTAGGGTAACCTGCTAGAGGATTTATTAGCTAAGTTCCATGCTAAACATGCAACTTCCCACCAGCTCTACTCCTTCGACAGTTTACCTCATGAAATTAGAATTCTCATTGTCTTAGATAGAATAGGTTTACCTACCATACGTATTGTATAATGTTAGTTTGGAATTTACGCCCTTCTTTTGTGTTTCAGGTTAAGGTGATTCAGCAACTCATGTTCCAACAACACGACAACCCTACAATTTCAGGAATAAGAGGGAGCATTCAACCTTTTCCACCAGCAATAATGCAGAAGAACGAGGAACAATGGAGTGATCAAGACACCTCACTAAGAGCAATAAAGACCAAGGGTTGACATCACTTTCTGGATTTCTACTCCTCATCTCAAAGCCAAAAGAAGCAATTAACAAAGGGGTAGAGATTGCTCATTTTGGAATCGCATCTCCCAATAGCAAAACTTTACCTTTGTTCATCATTAGTTAAGCCATTCTTTTGCGGCAATTTTGTTGCCCAGTGAGCTTTTTTGCTTAGCTACAAAACTCTATACCAATTTATCTTTATAAGGTTGAGGGGCTAATACAAAACCACCCACCTATTGGTGGCTTTTAATTTAAAAAGAAACGCGAAAGACTGGGTGAAACTCGCTATATACTAGGAGGATGAGTCTATAATCTATTATCCCAAATTTCTGAAGAATCTGGTAAGAACCAAAATACTTAGGGGTTAGCTTCATATCCTGCCTATTGGCCAGAGTTAATTGTATGTGCTTCTGAAGCTTGAAGCATACCCATTGTCTGACATTAAAGACCCTTTGTTACCTTTTCAAATATGCGAATTGCTTCATCCTTTCATGAGCTCCCTTCAGATGCTTTTTCAACAACTGATTTACGGTATCTCATTGATGTAACATATCATATTTTGCTGGTAAAACCGTATGTGCTAAAATTCCAAGGAGAAGGGTAAGAAGCTTGACACCACATAATGCTTCGTATGGACTCATCTTAATGATTGAATGGGACCTTGTATTGTACAACCATTCGGCTTATCCCAACGATTCTCTCAAAATTCCCAATTTATCACAGCAAAATAATCTTAAATAATTCTCTAAAAGTGGTTTACTCTCACAATTCGACCATCCATTTGTGGGAAGTAGGTTGAGCTGAAATGAAGTTGAATTTTCATCAAAGCCATGAGTTCCTTCCAAAATTTACTTGTGAACACTTTGTCCCAGTAAGAAGTTATTGTATCTGGGGTACCATGAAGTTTACAGACTTTGTTAAAATATTTCTTGGCTACTTCAGTTGCAGAGAAAAGGGACTTTGAACTCACAATATAAGAATATTTTATAAGCATGTCCTCTACCTCCATTATGGTATCAAACCCTTCTAAGGAAGGTAGCTTTTCCACAAAGCCCATAGAGACTTGTTGTTGGTATGCCTTGAATACGTATCAGCCGCTTCGACAGGTTGTTATGGGGGTCAGCGAGTCGGGGGGTCCAGGGGGGCGGAGCGCACCCTGGCCTGGGGGTCGGGGGGGGGGGGCGGAGACGCCCCCGGCCCAACGGTATAGCATGTTCTTTGTTTGGGCCATTATTGGCATTCTGTCTCCTGTTCTGGTTTGGGCCAGATTGTTTCTGGGCCCAAAGCCGTTAGGGTTTAAGGTGGAGAGGACTATATATAGTGCCTCATATTTTATTGTAACCCTTAAGAGATATGATCAGTAGAGAGTAGGAAATCTGTAATTCTGGCCTTTCTCTCTAGTGGAATCCGATCTTGGTCGGCCGTGGATGTAGCCAATTGGTGAACCACGTAAAAATCTCAGTGTCTTATTTTTCACTTTATTTGCTTGTTCTTTCTCGGGTATTCCACACAACAAACTAGTATCAGAGCTTCTGGTTAGATCTGCAGTAGGTCTATTAGATTTTGGGTTTATCGGATCTGGGGTGGTCGGATCTCTAATCTGATCAGAGAGAAAGATGGCTGCGCTGAACGTGAAGGTAGAAAAGTTTACTGGGAGGAATAGCTTCAGTTTATGGCAGATCAAGATGCGAGCTTTGTTGAAGCAACAAGGGTTATGGACGCCGCTGACGAAGGATTTCTCGGTAGTTGGCACTTCGGACATGGTGGGTCTGGAAGAAAAGGTGTATTCAACAATTATGCTGTGTCTCGCGGATGAAGTCATCACTAAGGTCTCGGATCAAGAGACTGCTGCGGAGCTGTGGTTGAAGTTGGAGAGCTTGTACATGACGAAGTCTCTGACAAACAAATTGCTTCTGAAACAACGTCTATTCAGTCTCCGAATGCAGGAAGGTACGCAACTCAGAGATCATCTAGAGCAATTGAATACTTTGTTATTAGAACTGCAAAATATAGATGTGAAAATTGATGATGAGGATACTTCTTTGATATTGTTAGTATCTCTACCATTTTCATATGAGAACTTTGTTCATTCATTTATTGTCGGGAAAGATTCCGTGTCTTTGGAGGAAGTTAGATCTCTCTTCATAGCAGGGAGTTGTGTCATAGTGCTAGCAGTTCAGGAATAGATAATCAGGCATCTGGTTTGTTTACTAGTTGCGATAAGGGAAAGGGAAATGGCGGAAAGAAAAGGGGTAAGAAGTCAAAGGTTCCCGAGCCCGGTGATATCTGTAGATACTGTAAGGAGAAGGGACATTGGAAAAATGAGTGTCCAAAGAAGTTGATGATGAGGCAATCAGGAAACAAATTGGGTTCTGCTGCTCTAGCGGAAGGAGATGCTGATTCAGAAGAGGATATTGCTCTGGTTGTCGCTGGACACACTCATCACTCCGATATGTGGTTCCTAGATTCTGGGGAATCCTACCACATTTGTCTAAGGAGAGAGTGGTTTTCGACTTCTAAGCAGGCAGAGGGTAGCATTACTACGGCTAACGGTATTGTCTGTGAGGTAGTTGGGATAGGTTCGATCAAGATCAAGAAACATGATGGTAGTTTCTGTACTTTGAACGAGGTTTGGCATGTTCCATCGATGACAAAGAATTTGATTTCTCTTAGTCTGCTGGATAGAAAGGGTTTTGTCTATTCAGGGAAAGATGGAGCTCTAAGTGTTTGCAAGGGTTCTAAGCTGGTTTTGAAAGGTCTTCTGCATGGTACTTTGTATCTTCTACAAGGTTTCACGGTTATGGATTCGAAAAATGTTGCATCGTCAGAAGTTCACCATGAGGATATGACTAAGTTATGGCACATGAGGCTTGGTCACATGGGTGAAAGAGGGATGCAGATTCTATCGAGGCATGATCTTCTTGGTGGCCACAAGGTCAAGGATTTGGAGTTCTGTGAGCACTGTGTCTTTGGGAAACTACACCGCAGTAAGTTTCCAAAGGCTATTCATAGAACGAAAGGCACGCTAGATTATATCCACTCTGATTGTTGGGGGCTATCCCGAGTTGAGTCGTTGGGAGGGAACAGGTACTTTGTGTCTTTGATTGATGACTACTCCAAAATGACTTGGGTTATCATGATGAAACATAAAAGTGAATCCTTCATGAAGTTGAAGCAGTGGAAAGCTCTGGTGGAGAACCAAACAGGGAAGAAGATCAAGAGGTTGCGAACTGATAATGGTCTGGAATTCTGTTCGTTTGAGTTTGATCAGTTTTGTAGGGATTGAGGGATTGTCCGACATCATACAGTCAGGAATACGCCACAGCAGACTGGTGTAGCTGAGCTGATAAATTATACATTGCTGGCGAGAGCGAGGTGCATGCTCTCGAATCCTGGGTTAGATAGAAGATTCTGGGCAGAGGCAGTGAGTACATCGTGCTACTTGATAAATCGTGGACCTCATACGGGCATACAGTGTAAGACACCTATTGAGGTATGGTCGGGTAGAGTTGCTGATTACTCTAATCTGAAAGCTTTTGGTTGTACAGCTTATTATCATGTGAGTGATGGTAAGTTAGAGCCCTGAGCTAAGAAGGGGGTCTTTGTGGGCTATGGAGATGGAGTCAAGGGATCAAGGATTTGGTCTCCATCCGAGAAGAGGGTTGTTCTGAGCAGGGATGTTTTCTTTGATAAAAAATCTTTGCTTAGATCCATGGTGAAGTTCACGTCTACAATAGAAGTTGGTAGCATTGATAAACAGGTGGAGCTTCAAGTCACTCAAGGTGAGAGTGGTTTGAAGGAACTTGAAGGAGATCAAGAGCTACAGACAGAAAGTGAGTTTCCAGAGCCTCCACCATCAGATCATCAACCATCAGGAGCTACAGTTCATTGCTTAGCTAAAGATCGACCAAAGAGGGTTGGAGTTGGTCCACCCAAGAGGTATGGGTTAAGGATATGGTGGGTTATGCACTACAGGTTGCTGAGGAGGTGGATACTCATGAGCCATCCACCTACAGAGAAGCTATTTCATGGTTTGTAGCAATGGGAGATGAGATGGAGTCCCTCCAGAAGAATCAGACATGGGATTTGGTTCAACAGCCTCAAGGGAGAAAGGTTATCACTTGCAAATGGGTTTCAAGAAAAAGGAAGGGATATCACTTATAGAGGGAGTCAAGTACAAGGCTAGAGTTGTTGCTAGAGGTTTCAGTCAGAGAGAGGGAGTAGATTACAATGAGATTTTCTCACCAGTGGTCAGACACGCTTCCATCAGGGTGTTGCTAGCTATAGTGACACATCAGGATTTGGAGCTTGAAAAACTTGATGTGAAGACCGCTTTTCTACATGGAGAGTTGGAGGAAGAGATATACATGACTCAGCCAGATGGTTTCCAAGTTCCTGGCAAGGAAAAGTATGTTTGCAAGTTGAAGAAGTCCTTATATGGGCTTAAGCAGTCTCCGAGGCAGTGGTACAAGAGATTTGACAGCTACATGCTTGAGTTGGGCTACACAAGGAGTTCATATGATTGTTGTGTCTACTATAGCAAGTTGAGAGATGAGTCATTCATTTATCTGGTGCTTTATGTAGATGACATGTTGATAGCCTCAAAGAGTAAGCATGACGTTCAGAAGCTGAAGGGTCTTCTTAGTGCTGAGTTTGAGATGAAGGATTTGGGTGCAGCTCGGAAAATACTAGGAATGGAGATTCTCAGAGATAGAGGTTAGAGGAAGCTTTTCTTGTCACAGAAAGGCTACATTTAGAAGGTGTTGGCTACGTTTGGCATGACTTCAGCCAAGCCTATTGACAATCCTAGTGCTGCAAATATCCATCTCACTTCCATGTTTGCTCCTCAGTCAGAATAGGAGAAAGAGTATATGTCTCGAGTTCCGTATGCTAGCGCTGTGGGGAGCTTGATGTATGCTATGGTGTGTACGAGGCCAGACTTAGCACATGCGGTCAGTGTTGTGAGCAGGTTCATGGGGCAACCAGGTAGAGAACATTGGCAAGCTGTGAAGAGGTTCTTTAGGTACCTTAGAGGTACGTCTGATGTGGGTCTCATTTATGGGGGTGATACTGAGTGCCTGGTTATGGGTTATTCTGATTCTGATTATGGGGATGTTGACACGAGGAGATCTATGACCGGCTATGTCTTTACCTTGGGTGGTTCTGTTGTTAGCTGGAAGGAAACTTTGCAACCTACAGTGACTTTGTCTACTATGGAAGCAGAGTACATGGCTCTGCCGGAGGCTGCGAAAGAAGGTATATGGCTGAAGGGGCTAGTCAGTGACCTTGGTCTACACCACGATCAAGCTACTGTGTATTGTGATAGCTTGAGTGCTATCTGCTTAGCCAAGGATCAGGTCCATCATGAGAGGACCAAGCACATTGATGTCAGATATCATTTCCTGAGGAGTGAGAGGAGAATCAGGGTGAAGAAAGTGGGAACTGTTGATAATCCTGCTGATATGTTCACCAAGCCTATTCCACATAGCAAGTTTCAACACTGTTTGGACTTGCTTAATATCAGAGATCAGTAGTTGCCCGGTGGGGTAGTCCTAGGAGTGGAGGGATAAGTTTGCTCATCAGGCACTGTAATGGTGCGTCTGGAGTTTCTGCTTTAAGGATTCAAGTCAAGGTGGAGATATGTTGGTATGCCTTGAATACGTATTAGCCACTTCGACAGGTTGTTACGGGGGTCTCGCTGCCCGGTCAGCGAGTCGGGGGGTCCAGGGGGGCGGAGCGCACCCTGACCTGGGGGTCGGGGGGGGGGGGGGGGGGCGGAGACGCCCCGACCTGACGGTATAGCATGTCCTCTGTTTGGGCTGTTATTGGCATTCTGTCTCCTGTTCTGGTTTGGGCCAGATTGTTTCTAGGCCCAAAGCCGTTAGGGTTTAAGGTGGAGATGACTATATATAGTGCCTCGTCTTTTATTGTAACCCTTAAGAGATAGGATTAGTAGAGAGTAGGAAATCTGTAATTCTGGCCTTTCTCTCTAGTTGAATCCGATCTTGGTCGACCGTGGATGTAGCCAATTGGGGTGAACCACGTAAAAATCTCGGTGTCCTATTTTTCGCTTTATTTTCTTTGCTTGTTCTTTCTCGGGTATTCCGCACAACACTTATCACCGAGCTTAAGAAGGGATCGGAAGAGGCTGAAACAGGTCTGGGCTGTGATAATTTTCTGATTTGTTCCTCTGACACATTGTACATGCTTTAATATAAGAAATAATTTCCTCTTTCAATTTCACCCAGAAAAACGAAAAGAGTACTTTTTAA
Organism: Rubia yunnanensis; assembly: GCA_037428765.1. Taxonomy (NCBI): domain Eukaryota; kingdom Viridiplantae; phylum Streptophyta; class Magnoliopsida; order Gentianales; family Rubiaceae; genus Rubia; species Rubia yunnanensis. Next base: position 21,791,319 of record CM075061.1, on the reverse strand, counting down.
TGGTTGTTGTCTGACCCGATCCATTGGTTGAGGAGTGCATTGAAGCTAATATATCTTGTCTCAAATTTCCTGAAGTACCAACCACAATTTTATTGTTTTTCTTAAGAATGCCTTGAACATAGGTATAGTCACTGGCATCATCAGATTTTTAAACCATTGCAGTAATTAATGCACGCACCCAAAAGTCCCCAAGATAGTTTTTCTCATTTGAATCATCCATAAATGCAATAAGGAACATGATATGGAGTTCACCGTAATATGTTCTCTTGGATTAGGATTAGGTGAAAATTGTTGAGTTTTACATATCTGCACTATTTGGTCTTCATTGTGGGTTGTAGAAATTAATTCCACCATACTCTTCTGATCCTGGTTGTCTGTTTAAAGAATCTAACTGTTGATCTATGACTTGTGTCTTTCCTGGGTACCTGTTGGTTCTTCATCTTGATCTTGCATGATATTAGGCTCCTGATCCCACTTTGGAGCTGCTTCAATTTTTTCTGACGTGATTTCCTCATCCCATATAAGTGGGCCAGTGTTAGATTAAAAAATTTCACTATCCCGAATATTATGAATCATTGTGGATATTGCTATATCACGCCCTGTATTTTACTAGTTTACGCCCTAATACGTATATACACATATAATATTAATATTAAAATTTTAAAATAAAACAAAAATAAAAACAAAAACAAAAAAACCACCGCTGCCGCCGCCGCCGGTCTCCGCCGGCACCGTGAACCAGCGCCACCGCCGGTCTCCGCCGTCCCTTCTTCTCTTCTTCTTCGTCTTCTCCGGCGGTCTTGCCACCGCCACCACTGTGCCTCCTCCGCCGTCCCTCGTCCGCAGCAAACCCCAGCCGAGCTCCTCTTTCGGTGTCTCCGTCGAGCGAAACCCTAGCCCAGCCGAGCTCCTCCTCCGCCGTCCCCGTCGAGCAAAACCCTAACCCAGCCGAGCACCTCCTCCGCCGTCCCGTCGAGCGAAACCCTAGCCCAGCCGAGCTCCTCCTCCGCCGTCCCGTCCAGCAAAACCCTAGCCCAGCCGAGCTCCTCCTCCGCCGTCCCGTCGAGCGAAACCCTAGCCCAGTTGAGGAGATTGGCGAGGAGAACGGGAGCGATCCCGATTTGCCACTGGCTGAGGAGAACGGGAGCGAGCTTGGCGAGAAGAATAGGAGCGAGCTGGGCGAGGAGAACGGAGCCCGGTTCGCCGAGGAGAGCGGGGGCCGGTTCGCCGAGGAGAGCGGGGGCCGGTTTGCCGAGGAGAGCGGGGGCCGGTTCGCCGAGGAGAGCGGGGGCCGGTTCACCGAGGAGAGCGGGGGCCGGTTCGCCGAGGAGAGCGGGAGCCGGTTCGAGAGCAAGGGCCTGTACAAGAGCGGGAGAGGAGAACCGGAGATGAAGTTTTCGCCGGAGAAGAAGATCGGAGAAGATGAAGTTCGCCGGAGAAGGAGACCGGAAAATTGGGGAGAAGGAGGAGAAGGCAGAGGAGAAGGAGGAGAAGGAGGAGAAGGCGGAGGAGAAGGAGGAGAAGGAGGAGAAGGAGGGGGAGAAGGAGGAGAAGGAGGAGAAGGAGGGGGAGAAGGAGGAGAAGGAGGAGAAGGCGGAGGAGAAGGAGAAGGCGGTGCTCAGCGGCGACGGCGGCGGCGGCGGCGGCGGCGCTCGGTGGCGCCGGCGCCTTCTTTAATTTAAATAAAAGTAATTTTAATTTAATTTACTTATTTAAATTAAATTTAAAAATATATTGTATATTAAATAGTATAAATACAAGGCGTAATAAAGTAAAATACAGGGCGCGATATAACAATCCACATCATTTTCCAAGATAGCTTCTTTGCATCTCTAGTGAGTATTCCTAATAGTGTTATCTGGTCAGAGCTTCCAACCTTCCCAGAATTAAAGGAAAAACGTTTTTTCTTAAACTCACTCAGAGAATTTCACCCAAGACATCTAATTTGTCACCAATTGTATTGGTTTACTCCTTTCTATTTTGTTGAGTTTCAGATATATCCCTTGATGTTGGCTCAATGGACTTCTGTCGGACAGAATGGTGAGCCAATAGATCACCACTCGTGGTTAACACTGGGGTCATTCTTGGTTTTCTAGATAATGAATCTGCCGCCCTATTGTTTGATCCAACTTTGTATTGAATTTCAAAGTCAAATCCCAAAAATTTTATGATCCACTTATGTTGGAGAGCATTAGTCAACTCTGCTTAATCAAACATATCAAACTTAACGATTAGTTTTAATGATGAAATGGTTGCCAATAAAATAGTGCTTCCAATTGTCCAAAGCATTCACTATTGCTAGAAACTCTCTCTTATGTTGATAATTATGTTTCTATGACAAATAACCTAGATTAAGTACGCCATTGGCCTCTATTCCTACATTAGTACTACTCCCAAGCAATTTTCTGAAGCATTAGTTTCTATAATAAAATCCTTGTCAAATTCTGGCATTTTTAAGATCACAATGTAGTCATAATTCTCTTTGGTTCTTGAAAGGTTGTTGTTGCCACTTCAGTCCATTTGAAATCCTTTTTTAAGTACATGATGCAACAGTTTCCAAACAATGCCATAACATGCAATAAAACTTTGATAATATCTTGTTAGTCCTAAGTATCCTCTTAACTCTTTAACATTTGTAGGAAAAGGTCACCGTAGGATACACTAAAAGTTTTTAGTATCCTTCTAAACTGCCTCACCCAAAATAATGTGCCCCAAATACTCCACCTTTGAACTAGCAAAAACACACTTGGACAATTTTGATCGATCATACATGCATGCACTCACATCGCCAGTACTCACAAACCTATAATAGGCGTAACCCAACACTACCAAGGTAGCAAACAAATCGTTTTGAATTTATAGGGTACTTAAAAGACGTGGTTTTGGTCTCGGGGACCAAACGATGGTATTATGTAATATGTTAGGGACCAAAAAAATAATTTAATCTTTTTTATAGACATAAAAGATGGGAAGATCTAGAATCTCACAAAAATCGTCACCTAGTCATGAATACAAATAAATTCCCAAGTAAATAAACTACTTTAGGACCACTAATAAATCTATGGCATTCATTGGATTAAATGTCTTGGATCTAAGAACTAAGAGAAGAAGAACTCTAGAGAGAGAATTATCCTCTTCCTTCCTACCTACCAAAAGTAAAATCTACATTATGCCTACTTACTTAACCCTATGATAATAAAGGCTCCTTATATAGGAAAAGATAAATGGGCTGCTAAAGGCCCAAGTTTGGAGAAACAGTAGTGAAACCCTAGTGCCACCCATGGTGCCATGTCAGCATAGGCTATGTAGGAGCACCCCTCGTGCCACGTCAGCATGTGCATGTGTAAAAGTACATGGGCTACGCTGCACTTCCCGAGCAAAAGCATGCAGGCCATGTAAAATCACTCGGGGCCCGAACTGGAGGTCCTTCAAAAGAATACTGGGCGCACGTGGCCTGTCAAAATCACGCGGGCCATGGTCATGATTCTTTGTCTTCTAAGTGTGCAGCCGCGCAAAGGCTTGCGGACCACGAGCTAGAGTCTTGGACTTTCCCCATCTGAGCATGCGAATCGTGCAAAAGCACGCAGCCCGCGGCCGGACTTAGTCTCTTAGAACTTGGGTTAGCACAGGCCGTGTAAATATACACGGGTCGTGTCAGTCTTCGACTATTCCAAAGCTTGGCTTTTTCTTTCAACTTGTATGCGCCGGTACGGGTGAACCACTGATCCGATTTAGAAGTTATTATAGTCAATTTTATAGCAATTGAGAAGACGAATCCAACGGTGCCACCCTCGGAGGCTGATTCTTCTCATATCATTCCCAAAACTCGGTTTAACTCTCGAATCACAATTCATCCGCTTCTTTGTTTTCCTTATTCGACTCTTCTATCTTCTACCATATTTTGACTCGTGGCCTTTAGTCTACTACCATCCTTGCAAATGGCCTTCTACTTTCTACTACTCCAAAGTGCTTACAAGAAATCTACAAATAAGCACACAAAATAGAATCTAGATACTCTTAAGGACATATAATCCATTAGATTTAAATAAACTACAAAACGGAGGATTTAGATGCGAAAACCAACAATGGCCATCGAAACCCTTTGTAATGTTAACCCACTTAAACCTAGCAATCTACCATACAAAAGCTACTAAAATATATGCTAAATGCATTAGGAAACACATGCTTATTGAGTCTCATCAAATCCCCCACTTAAACATTTACTCGTCCTCGAGTAAACAAGAACTAGCAAAGATCTAAGAGTAATATAGCATGCAAAGAGTTTCCCAAAACACCCAAAATTTTATTCTTAGACTACCCTAGCTCCCAAGACATAAGAACCTCTCAACTCTCATATCCCAAAAACTAAGATAATCTAAACAACCATCATACCAAATGGAAAGGTAAGGTATACAAACATATGTAGAACTAGCTTACTCAACCAAAGAAGCTACCAAAGAAAAATCAGAAGAAGCATATAAAAATTTCAATTTCTCTCATGTTCTCTCATTTTACCTAGGAGTCATCTCGGGTTTTCATCCTAGTTTCACACATTTTTCTTTTTCAAGCTCTCCCTCACCTTTTTCCACACCAATTGGCCTCTCATTTTTTTCATAGGTTTTTCAACCCATCCAGGCCTTCCCATTTTTGCCTAAGTCTCCCTTTTGGGTTTTCGACTTAGTCGGGTACATAATTGTTTTTCAGCTTTTTTCATAGTGCTCTTAGAAGAGCTACTTGATACATGAGAAAACAACTAAGAATCATAAGTGTTATCTAATTCCACTCCCCTACATTTGAAGCTTGCATTGTTCTCAATGCATATACACAATCTAGAGCATATGTCAAGGGAAGGAAATAGAAGAGCAATTACAATGAAAAATGAACACTAAAATCTACCCTTAGTGGCACAATCATGGAATTTAATGAACAAACTATCATCACCACAATATACTTCCCCTAATCTCTAATCAAGCAAGTTCATTCTAACCACTATCATGCACAACAAATCCAATAAAGAATTAATCACGTCGGAGATTTACCTCTTAGGCTTTGAGTTGTGTGTTTCAAGGGTAATGAGGATAAATGGGCTTGGGTGGTATTTTGTGGCAGTATGGAAGAAATGGTGATTTGGATATAGGGGGGTATGTAAGTTCCATGGATCGTGCACTTCAACACGCCCCGTGAATTTGGGGTTCGGTTCTCCTCATTGTCCACCATTTTGAGCATCACGAACCATGTACATCTACATGGTCCATTAGTTAGACTTCTCTTAACCCCGTTTTGGCTCACTTTCCTCCAAAAATCATATGCTGCTACAAAACAAACATGCATACCTAGTGTAATAGTGTTCCAAACCAAAAACTAAAATAGAAAAACCACACCAAAAACAATAAATATCCACAACAAAATGCAATGGACATCTATTCCCCCCCCCCCCACATACAACACACATACCCTCAAATAAGAAACATGATATGAAAAGAAATAGAGGTAAACAAATTGATAGGAAATCATAACTTCCCAATGCATTGTTCACAACTCAGTATCCCCAAATCTACCCAAACATTCAATTCGAATCAAGCCACTACAAATACACACTAAAAAAGTATCAATCAACATCCACATAAAGAAACAACTAGTGTGTGGCCTAGGTTGTGTATTTGGTGGTGGTTTAGGTGGTGGATTGTGATGGTGTCTAATGGTTTTGGGGTAAGAGTTAGAGTATAAAGGTCCCTTTTTTCAAGGAAAAACTAACTAAGCCTATTTTTTAAAGATCGGATTGCCTCCCGAGAAGCTCCGTATATTTAAGGTCGTCGGCACGACCCTAACGTTATCCATATGGTGTGGGTTTGTACCCCCATCACCATAGGCAACAAAAAATGGAGAGAAGGGGGTAAGATTCTTCCAAGAGAAAGATGTATTCGAGGAGTAGTCAACCTTAGAGGAAATTGGTGGTTTGGAAGCTTAGCATATTCAATGGGCTTCTCTATGGTTTCCTCTAAAGGTTCCAAAAATGTGGGAGTTGGTTCAATAGGTGTAGGTTGGGGTGAAGATAAGTGAAATGGTGAATTAAGTATAATAACCCCCTTCCTCAACTTCTTCGCTCTCTACAAATCACTCCTCATCCCCTTTGGATTCATCTACCAAAATTTCAAGTTCGTACGGATGGTTCATTTTGGAATATTGGGCTTCTAGTTGGCTCACCCTTTCCATCAAATTAGTCACTTGCCCTTCAACTCACTCAATACTTAGAGAGAGTTTCATTCCCAAATGTCTAATGTCGCTATGAAATTGTGATTGTAGAAACTCATGATTCTTGGTCAAATTATCTATAGCTTGCAGAATTTCTCTACACCCTGATTTGGGAATCAATCTTATGGATTAGCTTGGGGAATTGTATAGGTTGGTGAAGGTCAACTATATAACTCAAAGTGTTGGTTTTCCAATGCATCTCCATACCATGAATTTGGGTTACCACTCAACCTTGAATTAGGATAATCATGGTATGGGTACCGATCTCGATCCCATTAGCCTTGGGAACCAACAACTCCTACCTCTCTCTCATATTTTCTCAACTAAGAGCAAGACTCCTTAGGCTGATCACAATGACATCCTAAAAAGTCTCTCTTGTTGAGCCTCTTTTCTCCACATTTTTTTCAATAAAACAAAAACATAGAAAACACACAAAAATTAGAAATCATAGTGCGAGGGTTCTCGGTTGACACCAAGATTTCAAGAAATACCTATTCCTGAAAACAACAAACACATAAAAAGGACACAAACAAAAACACTACAAGAAAAATAAAGCACAAACTACTCTACCAACTGGTTATGCAAGAAAACAATCAAATTTAAACTAGCATCTCCAGCACTGGTGCCAAAATTTTAATCTGCACTCCGGGGGGTCGTTAACTCGTGGGAGAATTAACCCGCAGAGCAGTGAGAGATCAAAGATAATATTTATATGTTGCTCCCGTAAGCTCAGTACCAACTACTAGAAAGTAGCTAGTGGCAAGTCCGGGGTCGTCCACATAGATGCTAGAATATGAAAGTTAACTATACACAACTCACAATTGGGCATCACTCAGATTGTGGGTCGGGAATAGCTAGTGCTACAAACATAGGTTTTGTGGGGTTTTTATTCAACAACTACTAATCATGCAAAACAGAGATATCAAACTATATTAAACTAGCATTTGGGATATTTGCATAACATGATCGATGAATGACTCTAATCCTAGATTCTATTGCATATAAGACATATAAACCTATCTCATGCCCATGTCACATAGGATGAATGGTAGTCAGTCATTCCCAATATCTATCATACAAAGGTTCATCAGCATCTTATAGGCTATCGCCACTGCCTCCGTCATTAGGGAATGCGCTTCAATCACATCTTTAGGTACCACAATTCCTTCCCCATAAAAATCACTCCCAATGCTAACACACCCCCTCTTAAAGGATCAAGTGCATGGGCAGTCGCCTTGCATAGGTAGCAACCGTTAGGTATGAGAGTAAGGAAAATACATCATGGGCACTCCACTAAGGACGTTTTTCTCTAAGCCTATAGAGGCAAAGGAATCGACGTCTCATGATGACTCTAGGGTTGAAATGACGATGGTCACTACACAACAACACTAGTTGCTACAAACCATCATGCTCATTCTATCGGAGTACACCGAGGGTTTACACCCCTGTTAGAAATCTAGTCCCTAACATGAACATTATTAAACGATAATCCAATCTAGCTAGGATCGAACGATCGAAGCGGTACTCTTGATCATACATGCATGCACTCATATCGCCGATACTCACAAACCTACAATAGGCCTAACCCAACGCTCCCAAGGTAGCAAATAAGCCTAGCACGATAACATATCACATATACAACTATAGTGCATCATAGAATTTACATAACATACATCTTACAAGAATATAAAACACAAGTCAAACATGAATATTTGTAGGCATAAAATATATGAAGATCTAGAATTTCACAAAATCATCACCTAGTCATGAATACAAATAAATCCCCAAATAAATAAACTACTCTATGACTACTAATAAATCTATGGAATTCATTGGATTAAATTTCATGGATCTATGAACTAAGAGAAGGAAAAAAGAAGAAGAACTCTAGCGAGAGAGAATTCTCATCTTCCTTCTTGCCTACTAAAAGTAAAATCTACATTATGCCTGCTTACTAAAGCTTAGGAGACTGAAGCCTTCTTATATAGGAGAAGATAAATGTGCCACTAAAGGCCCAAGTTTGGAAAAATCCTAGTGAAACCCTAGTGCCACCTTTGGTGCCACCTCAGCATGGCAGTGTAAGATCACCCCTCGTGCCACATCAGCACGGGCCGTGAAAAAGCACGCGGACCGCACCGCACGTCTCATACAAAAGCATGCGGACCGTGTAAAAGCACCCAGGGCGCGAACTGGAGGTCCTTATTGAGCATACTAAGCACGCAGCTCATGCAAAGGTACGCGGTCTATGGTCTGGAGTCTTCATCTTCTGAGTGCGCGACCACGCAAAAGCTTGTGTGCCGCGAACTGGAGCCTTGTATCTTCCCCTTCAGAGCGTGCATGCCTTGCAAAAGCACGCGGCCCACGCCCGGACTTGGTATTCTTAGCACTTGGGTTGGCACAGGCCGTGTAAATCTACACGGGTCGTGCCAGTCTTTGACTCTTCCAAAGCTTGGTATTTTTCCTTCAACTTGAATGCACCGCCACAGGTGAACCGTTAATCCGATTTGGGAGTTCTTGTAGTCAATTTTATAGTGCTTGAGATGACAAATCCAATAGTGCCACCCTCGGAGGCCGATTCTTCTCGGATCATTTCCAGAACTTGGTTTAGTTCTCGGATCCCAATTCATCCGCTTCTTTGTCTTCCTTCTTCGACCCTTCTATCTTCAACCACATTTTGACTCGTGACCTTTAGTTTTCTACCATCCTTATGAATGACCTTCTACTATCTACTACTCCAAATTTCTTACAGGTAATCTACAAATAAGCTCACAAAATATAATCTAGATGCTCGTAAGGACATGGAATCCGTTAGATCTAAATAAGTTACAAAACGAGGGATTTAGATACGAAAACCAACAATGGCCAGTATGCCCCTTGTGATGAAAACCCACTTAAACCTAGCAATCTACCATACAAAAGCTACTAAAGATATTATAAATGCATTAGGAAACACATGCTTATAGAGTCTCATCATTAAACCTAATTTGATGGTAACCATATCTTAAATCTAGTTTGGAGAAGTATTTTGACCCGTGTAGCTCATCTAACAGCTCATCAATGACCGGAACTGGAAACCTATCCTTCATTGTTGCTTTATTGAGTTTTCTGTAAAAGATGCACAGTATCCATGTTGAATCTTTTTTTTTTAACGAGAATGACTGGTGAAGAGTATAGACTTGTGCTTTATTGTATAACCTTATTCTAACAGAACTGCCACTTGTTTCTCAACCTATGTCTTATCAGCATGAGGATATCAGTAGGACTTGACCTTAATTAGTTGTGTATCTGATTTTAATACAACTTGGTGGTCAATTTATCTTTCAGGTGGTAATTGAGTTGAAATAGAAAATATGTCAGATAATTGGTGCAAAACTTGTTGTAAAGTCTAGATTTATCTAGTTGGCAATTTGTGGAAATTATGCAAATATGGTATTATTGAGTTGCAACATCAAAGAAGGAATTTTGGTGAAATAAGGAAAGGTTGAAGACTGAATCCAGGAAGGATACATCTAGTCCAAGTTGTATTTGAGTTGGAGAATATATCAGTTCGTATATATGTGGGATTAGATTAAGGTTATGGAATTGAATTAACTGATGAGCATATACGGATGAGCATATACGGATGAGTATATACGGATTAGAATTAATTTTGAACAGAAATTCTGACCATGTTGGAACATGCTGGTGCAGAATATTTACGCCAAGGTTTTATGGAAATCAAAGTCAGAATATTGCAGTAGTTTGGAATAAATGGAATTCATATATCTGACTATATATGTTTAGGCGTGTGAAGCATAATTGGTTTATGGAAAATCCCTACTTATATGGAGAATATTTATTCGAATATATGGGATAGAATGATATAAGGTAAATCCCTTTATTTATGGGATTTGGATATGCTTCAAGAATCAGATTTGGAATAGGAATATTGTGGAGATAATCAAGGAGTATTCAGATTTTATTCGTGGAAATAAATTGAGGACAAAACACGGCTGCATATTTTACGGATTTAATAGAAAAAATCTGCACACAGATTTTTATCTTTCGAGAATTGCAAAGAGCCAGAATACTGTGTTCCAACACACGAACCTGCTGCACAAAGTTCAGAATCATATGCCTTAATTCCTCGGGAGGAGGAGATCCAGCGTCGACGAGTTTCGAGGTCAGAGGGAGTCTGATCAAGGCGGATCGGTAGCAAGGGGAGCTTGCAGGATTCACGTTATAGTTAGATAAGATAAGTATAATTGTATGGTGTACTTTGTACTGTATTTTTCTGATTAGTGGATCCATTCTGAACTGGGCCAGGCCCTGCAGATGTAGGTGAATTTCACCGAACTGCGTAACCAAGTCTTGTGTCCTTTACGTTTTACATTAATATGCACTTGGTTAGATTAGTCATGTTGGAACACACCTGTAGTGATAATTGAATTAATTAGGTAAAACCAAATTTCAATTGGTATCAGAGCTTGGTCACTTATTATTCCCTTGGTTGTGTCAAGGAAAGTGAGATCCGGTTTTACCAATGGCGACCAGAGAAGGAGCTTCTGTGTCTCGGCCACCACTGCTGGGAGGAACAAATTACAACTACTGGAAGGCTCGCATGCGGGTGTTCATAAATTCATTGGATGAATTGGCTTGGTACTATGTTGAAACAGAATGGAAACCCCCTGTTGTTGGATGTTCTGAAGGAGGAGAATCTAAGCCTAAAGAGTCGTGGACACCAGGTGAAAGAATGGGAAGCTTGGCGAACTCCAAAGCATTAAATGCCATATTTACTGCAGTAGATGAAGATCAGTTCAAACTCATCTCTACGTGCCAACAAGCAAAGAAAGCATGGGATATTCTGCAAACTGTGCATGAAGGAACCAGTAGAGTTCGAGAATCTAAATTACAAATGTTGGCCACAAAGTTTGAGGAACTCAAGATGGAGGAAGATGACACAATTGCTATATTCAATAGAAAACTCAGGGATATCTCCAACATGGCATACCAACTTGGAAAAGTATACAAAGAAGCGAAACTGGTGAAAAAGGCCTTGAGATCTCTTCCTAAAAGATTTGCTATGAAAGTTTCAGCATAGAAGAAGCAAGAGATGTAGCCACCATGACCTTAGATGAACTAATGGGATCACTACAGACCTATGAGATGACAATGCAACAGCCTGCAAAGAAAGTCCAGAAGGAGTTGGCCTTCAAATCCTCTACATCAAGGGTCATCCATGAATCTGATAGTGATGATGAAATTGAAGAACTTGCTCCTATCACCAAGAGTTTATCAAGAACTTGCTCCTATCATGCTGCCACCTTATTGCAGGAAGCAACCCTATCTCCGCATAGAAAGGATAGACTCATTTGGAAACCAGGTACAAACGGGGACTTCTCCTTTAAAGCTACTTATACATTGCTACGACATCAAAGAGGTAATATCCAATCTGCTCAGTACCTGTGGCATACTAGAATTGAGAAAAAAGTTTCTATTTTTATGTGGAAAATGATGAATCAAGATGTTGTATGTGTAATAATCATGAGGACTCTTTACACCATTTTTTCAACTCCTGCACATTTTCAATACAAATTTGGGAAACTGTTCATTCATTCATGGGGATTACTGCTGCTGCTTACTCCTCTATTTGGGAGAGACTCTCTTGCTATCTAACTATCTCGGGTACAAGTGCCCTTCATAATGATATCATAAAATCTGCAGCTGTTATAACTTGTTGGCAATTGTGGAAAATGAGAAATAGAATCATTTTTTATTCAGCTTTGCCTAGGACAGGTGTGGTGATAGCAAGCATTAAAGAACAAATTTTCTAAATGTTCACTGCTAAACCTGCTTTCATTAGATCAAATTTTGACAAAGATATTGCAAAGCACTCTTTTCTGCCACTGATCAAGCTCCCTCCTAAACCGAAAATCTTTAAAATTGCATGGTCTAGGCCTATCAGGGGATATAAACTAAATGTTGATGCTGCTTGGAATTCCAATCTGAACTTGACTGGAGTTAGCATGATCCTAAGAGATAGTAGGGGTAATTTTATTGTTGCTCATACTCAAATTTCAAATGCTAAATCTCCTCAAGAGGCTGAAATGAGGGCAATACAGTTTGCCACATCAAAAATTGATGGTTCTATGGTAAATGTATGCATAGAATCAGATTGTAAGAATGCTGTCTTGTCAGTATCAGATCCGTTGCTTGCCCCTTGGCAATTGTTCCAACTTGCGGATGAAATTAAACAATCTTTGAGTCCTTTCAAACTTACTCATATTTTGAGGCAAGCGAATCTTGTAGCTGATGCATTAGCAAAGAAATGCCTCAAAGATGGGACAAGTGAATCCTTTCTCTCCTTTCATATGTTACCTAATCATATTCAGGGCCTCATTAGACTTGATCAGTTAGGGACTCCCTCCTTAAGAATTTCACATAGTATGGATGCTACTGATTAAATGTTTTCACCGTTTGTAGGCACAAGGAGGCAGTTTGATTTTACTACGACCACAACGATGCACAACATGGAGATTTTTCCATGAAGATGCAGGAATGTGCTATGGTTTTCCTCATTGCCGGTTTGCTTGATGCACAACATTGCTGATTTGCTTCATCCACAACATTGCTGATTTGCTTGATGCATAACTCTGCAAATTTGCTTCATGCGTGCTGATTTGCTTGACTCACAACATGGTGAATTTTTTATGAAGATTCATAAATGAGCAATGATTTTTGCTTGAAACATTGCTGTTGCTGGATGTTACTTCATTGCTCATTCGCTTTTGGGCTTGATGCACAACAGAGCTCATTTAATTGAAGCTTGAGGGATGCTACTTGATGCTTCATGACTGCTCCCGGTTACAGTGATGTCTTTCCACTGTTTATCTTTATAGGGGATAAGATTCTTAGTTTTAGATGGGGTGAATTTGACTGACCAGTGTTTCGTCATTACGATCCACTAATAAGTTCGATGATCTCCATTCTCAACTAAGAAGTTTAGTATTCTCCTCACAATTAGCTATACTTTTTTATTCATTTTGGAAGCAACAAATGTTGCTTCAATGAGCCTATGGATCACAAATGTACATATAAACTAAGCCAATGGCTTCTCTCTTTCTTTAACTTTCAGTTTCTGTTTATTTTAAGGCTTGGGAAGGCCTAATATAATTTCCCCCATCTATGGATGGTTTAATTAAAAAAAAAAGAATGCTGAAGAAGGTTGTAAACAAGAATTCACAAGTAAGACCTGGAGGGAATAAAAATCGTCCTCAAGATTTTGGTAATCGTGGAACTCGGATGGAACAAGGAAGTCAGCAATTCTCTAGAAACCAAAGTGGTGAAGGAAAGCAGTCTGAAAGAATTCAATGTCAAGAATGTGGAGGATACGGCAACATCCAGGCTGAATGTGCTAATACTCTAAAGAAGCAAGGAAAATCACATGTCACCTCATGGGGTGAAGATGATGAAGAAGACGAAGAGGAACTTACAAGAAATTATATGGCATTTGGAGCAAAATTTCGTAGTGGATCAGTTGAGGTATGTTCCAACATGTCAGAGAAAAACGAAGCTGTATGTTCCAACACACGTTCTGATGGCACGTCCAGTGATGATGATGATCTATCTGTAAGTGATGAAGAAATCTATAGCACATATGAACAAATGTATGCCATGTGGGTTCAAGTAGCTGACAGGAACAAGGAGCTGAATGAAGAGAAAAGAAAGCTAATGGAAAGCGAACAAGAATTATGATCCACGGTTGCAGATCTTGAAACACGCAATGAAGAACTGAACAAGAAACTGTTAGCTGCGGTCAAGAGGGCCGAGATGTCTGAAGCAACTATTTTTAAACTGAATTCCAGAAAGGCAAAGCTTGATGATATTCTGGATATGGGAAGAAACTTTGGTGATAGATATGGGATTGGATACGGGAAAGAATCCCAGACGGAATTGCATGAAAAACCAGTAACTCTAAAAGCCAGGATCCGAGAAGTAAAATAGAAGTATGGGATGCCGCATCAAAGAAAGCTACTTATTTGCAGATACTGTATGTACCAAGGACATGCTGAACAGCAGTGAAAAAGACTGATTCGAGATCAAATGACAGGAAGACAACCACTGCTGTGTTCCAACACAGGCGATACTCATATGGGAAAAACGATCAGAAAGGTATGGGTTGTTAAACGCACGAGTACTTGCCTTATTGCTTACACGTCTCCTATTGCACATTCTAGAGACTCGTGGTACTTTGATAGTGGTTGCTCTGGCCACATGACTGGAACTCAGGAATTACTAACAAACATCCAGCCATATGATGGTGGTTTTGTTACGTTTGGCGATGGAAAGAAGAGTCGAGTGGTTGGAAAAGGTGAATTGCATATTGAAGGATTCCCCGTATTCACTGGTGTTTTGTTGGTGGAAGACCTAAAGTCTAATCTCCTGAGTATCAGCCGGCTATGTGATGAAAATATGACTGTGGAATTCCATAAAGAAAAGTGCATAGTGAAACATGGCAACAACAAAGTGCTTACTGGTATTCGGTCATCAGACAAATGTTACTTATTGGAACAAGAAGTGAACTGCTGCAGTGTCAAATGTGATGAAGTAGGTCGTACGGCTAACCATGTTCCAACATCGGTTGATTTCTCAGATCAGGGACGTAATGATGTTGGAACATCGGATGAGACAGATCTTAAAGATAAACCTGGTGATTCTTATATCTTCAACAATGTTGGAACATCGTCCTCTCCCATGTTCCAACATCGGTGAAGGCTGAATTAAGAGGAAGAATGACTCGATCGATCCATTGGGTTAACTATAGGGAACTTTCTGGTCTACAATATTTTCCCTTCCTCATTGTTGTTTCCTCGATTGCCAGGTTAGAATCTATTCACATTCTCTTTGTTATGGTGTGCACTATGAATTTTATGATGTATCAAAAATCTGTCAAGAGTGTTCCCCTACATGATGTGGTTAATGAGGAAGTATATCATCGACTCAAAAAGGCTTTGTATGGATCAAGACAAGCACCACAGGCGTGGTATAAGCGACTCACGACCTTTCCTATTCAGAAAGGTT
The DNA here is from genome assembly GCA_037428765.1 of Rubia yunnanensis. Taxonomy (NCBI): domain Eukaryota; kingdom Viridiplantae; phylum Streptophyta; class Magnoliopsida; order Gentianales; family Rubiaceae; genus Rubia; species Rubia yunnanensis. Next base: position 21,776,007 of record CM075061.1, on the reverse strand, counting down.
CTCGTCGAGGAGGAGAAGATCATACCTTGCTTGTTTTTCATGAACAATATTTTGTGACTTTGATGCAAGCTGAATTGAAGATGAGTATGGTGGGAGTATTTATAAGAATTCGGGTTGAGAGAAAAGTCGTGGTAGCCTATGTTCCAACATCGAGACCAATTGCGGATATTTTCACAGAGCCGTTGGACATTACTACGGTTGAGCTCCTCAGACAACACTTAGGTGCTTGTCAGATTTGAGGTATTTCTTTAAAGCTTTTACTTAGCAGTAGAAGTTTTGTTTATTTATTTTGTGTACATAAAATTAGAAAAACACAAAAAAAAACTAGAAAGAAGAAAAAGGTGAAAAAAATGATGGTCGAATATATTAGAAAGGTAGTTCTTCTCGGTATTCTGGTTTAAGATGATGAGAAGTTTGGAAGGCAGTGATGCTGGTCATGTTCCAACACAGAGTATGGAGACATGTTGAGAAGATGTGGAAATGGATTAGAGATTCAAATGTTCAAACATCAGTAACTGTGGCTGGAGAAGATTATTATCCGGATGGTGAACAAGTCTATGTTCCTACACCAGATAGGGGGAGAAAGTACTGATGAAGTGAAGGAAGCTGAGTAGGTGATATGTTGCTTCTGAAGCAATGAAAGGATCTTATGTTCCAACATAGAGAAAGCGGGTGAAGCTGAGAGCTGTTATGTTCCAACATCGGTAACTGTGTTCCAACACAAGGTGAGCAGATTATTGAAGGCACTTCTGATCAAACTGCCATGAGAGATATAATTTTAGCCGAAAGGACAACTGATCTGGGTGTATATGAGGAGTGTGGATTTACAGCTTACCTGGACTATTTGGGTCTCAAGACTGCTACCTCAATCTACAAGAAGTACAACCGAGAGATTGTAGAAGAATTCTATGGGAGGCAACATTGATCCAGATTTTGAGTGGTACAATGGGGTGAAGTTGATACCTCAATTCATTTAGATGGTAGCTTTGGAGGTAGAAAATGCCAGATTAGATGAGGCACAGATAGCTGCTCCTGAAGAGGTTTAAAGGTTCTATTATGACTATGTTCCAACATAGGCTAGATATTTGCTTCAGGGGGAGCTGCATTTAATGGAGATTCTGGTTTGTTGTGTCTATTGCGTGTGGCATGTTTATGGTCCCAAGGGGGAGATGTTTTGGATTTCTTGGATGGCTTTATTGGATCCGTTGGGTTGATGTTCCAACATGCTTATTATTCCTGAATGTTGAAGGAATGCGGAATTCAGGGGGAGACGTTATGTTTCTATGTGCCAACATCCAGAGTGGTTTTCAAGGTTAATGTCTTTATTTGCATAAGCTCTTGTGATGAAATGCCAAAAGGTGATTGGTCCACAAAATGCCAAAGGGGGAGATTGTAAAGTCTAGATTTATCTAGTTGGCAATTTGTGGAAATTATGCAAATATGGTATTATTGAGTTGCAACATCAAAGAAGGAATTTTGGTGAAATAAGGAAAGGTTGAAGACTGAATCCAGGAAGGATACATCTAGTCCAAGTTGTATTTGAGTTGGAGAATATATCAGTTCCTATATATGTGGGATTAGATTAAGGTTGTGGGATTAGATTAAGGTTATGGAATTGAATTAACTGATGAGCATATACGGATGAGCATATACGGATGAGAATTAATTTTGAACAGAAATTCTGACCATGTTGGAACATGCTGGTGCAGAATATTTACGCCAAGGTTTTATGGAAATCAAAGTCAGAATATTGCAGTAGTTTGGAATAAATGGAATTCGTATATCTGACTATATATGTTTAGGCGTGTGAAGCATAATTGGTTTATGGAAAATCCCTACTTATATGGAGAAGATTTATTCGAATATATGGGATAGAATGATATAAGGTAAATCCCTTTATTTATGGGATTTGGATATGCTTCAAGAATCAGATTTGGAATAGGAATATTGTGGAGATAATCAAGGAGTATTCAGATCTGATTCGTGGATATAAATTGAGGACAAAACACGGCTGCATATTTTACGGATTTAATAGAAAAAATCTGCACACAGATTTTTATCTTTCGAGAATTGCAAAGAGCCAGAATACTGTGTTCCAACACACGAACCTGCTGCACAAAGTTCAGAATCATATGCCTTAATTCCTCGGGAGGAGGAGATCCAGCGTCGACGAGTTTCGAGGTCAGAGGGAGTCTGATCAAGGCGGATCGGTAGCAAGGGGAGCTTGCAGGATTCACGTTATAGTTAGATAAGATAAGTATAATTGTATGGTGTACTTTGTACTGTATCTTTCTGATTAGTGGATCCATTCTGAACTGGGCCATGCCCCGCAGATGTAGGTGGATTTCACTGAACTGCGTAACCAAGTCTTGTGTCCTTTACGTTTTACGTTAATATGCACTTGGTTAGATTAGTCATGTTGGAACACACCTGTAGTGATAATTGAATTAATTAGGTAAAACCAAATTTCACTTGTTTTACTTCCTCAAGAACTTTCAGTCCTGCCAAATCCTTGTTTCCTAGGTATGAGTTTGTCACCTGCTGATAGTGGCACTGAGCTGATTCAGCTTGATCGACTCCCTTGACCTGGCCAACTTTATTATGTTTACCAGCCTTCAGTAGTACTTATCATCAAGGCTTGTCTCTTCTAGTTCAAGTCTTTCTACTCCAACTGTTATCTTGAGTTCTAAACCTGCATTAACTCAGTATTCTCCTTCAAAATCCAATGGTATCTTTTAGCATGAATGGATACATGTTGAGCATTGAAGTCAAAAGTCAAGGCTAAAATGCCTCGTCCAGTCCAGACCCAAAATTACATCTACTCCTCTCAGTTTCATCACTTTAAAGTCAAAGGCAAATTTATGCAGGTGCATCCCCCAAACTACTCAAAGGCCTAAAAGTGAGCCTTGAACACTGCTTCCATCTTTTATAACAACAAAGGTTCTGGTCTGCATAGTCCCTAATCCTGCCTTTCTGACTACCATAGGGTCAATAAAATTGACAGTCGAACCTGTATCCAACAATATACTAATCTTGTCATCATACAATTTTCCACAAAAGATCATTGTGTTGATCCTATCCCCGCCCATTGACCTCAAGATAATTGCTCAGGTTCCTTATCGACTGATTGTGAACCTTCTAATACTTTTTCATCCATTTTGACCACCATCATACCCTCACCTTCTTCCAGTTCCACATTTGCAGTAAAATGAACATGTCTAAATTTACAAGCAGAACCGTTTCCAAATTTTTCTCCACGCCTTTGTTTCATTTCTGCATCGTTTCCAGGTTAAGCTCTTGAAGAAGGGCCAAACCTACAGTATCATACAGGGAGCTTGGTCTAAACATTTTTATGTCTGGTTTCAACTCTTCTCGCAGCTCACTAATGAAGCATAAAATGTGATATTGTTCAGTGAATCTCAAGTTCTGACTGGCCAACATAATTCTAAGTTCGTCAAAGACCTCTTAATACTCTCTCAAACTCCCATTCTCATACAACTTGGGTGAAACTTCAACAATATCTATCCCCCGACCTCTAAATATCTATTCATAAGCAAATCACAAAATCTCTCCCATGAAAATATTTTTTCCAAAACTTCATTCTGATACCATACTTTGGCTCTCCCTTCCAAATACAATTATATAGCCTCTACCTTTCGTGTCTCGTGGATTGATATTGGTTAAAGAATTTCACATACTTTCTTATCCATTCCTCTGGTTTATTTCCATTAAACATTGGCCTATCATCCTGGGATGGTTAATTCCTCCATTTCCTCCCCCAATCTTGTTCCTCCGTTTCATATCATCATTTAAGAACACCCTAGGATTTTAAGTATAACATCATTTCCCCTCACAGTAATCTCATTAATCCCTGGATAAACATATCAGGTAATAGAGATATAGATGGAATAGAAGGCGGATAAGAAAGGAGTACTTGTTTTTATTGGTGCTGTAATATCACACTACTACGACAGAAACTCAATTGATTGTCGGCTCTGAGATTGCTCCAAAACTTTTGGACCGGTGATCTCCCATGCGTAGTGGCGGAACCAGGAGTATATATTAGGGGGGGCGAAAAAGAGGTTAAATTTTTTTTTGCAACGCTAAATAAAATAATTTTTAACAAACAACGCTTACATAATAATATGAATACATAATAATTATATTTTTACAACAAAGAACTATCACTGCACAAAAAACTACGTTCCAATACTTGGGTTGCTACCATTAACCGCAGGAGACAATTGTATCCTACGATGTTGCATACGCTGATAACGTTGCAAAATTAATTCATTATCGATCCCAACAAAAATTGCCTTCTCAATATGCACTGTCATAACATCATTCATCCAGTCATCTCCCATTTTGTTTCGTAAATCAGTCTTGATTCTCTTCATGGCTGAAAAAACTCATTCAACAGAAGCAGTTGCAACTGGTATAACTAAGGTTAACTCAATAAGACGATATACCAGTGGAAAACATGTATGCCTAGTTGTTTGAACCATCTTTTGAACAAGACTTCCAAAGTCCTCAATAGCTAAAAACTCATGATCAAGTTGCACATTATGAATGAAAGTACTAAGTTGTTGATGAAGGCGGGAACGATCTTCTACAGAGAAGTCACTTGGATATAGTTCAGCAAGACGAACTAACTTACCAATATCAAACTTAGAAAATGAATCTCTTGGATCAAGGCAAGCCATACAAGTGAGTAACTCCGTATTTGCTTCCGGAAATCGATTGTTCATTTCATGAATCATCCTATCAACAACCTAGTATTCAAAAAATAAAAGGTTAGCATGTAGCAGTGAAAAAAATTACAAATCAAATCAAATAAGGTATGTAAATTATATAAGTAATACCTGAAGAAAAGTATCAACACGAAATAAATCACCATGGGTCTGCATTTGCATAAGTCGTTTCCTACGACAACGAATTGTTCATTCATCATCCATATTAACTACCGAGATGTCATGATTAACACAAAATGTGTTGACTTCATTTAACAACTCATCCCAACTATTCTCTCTGTATTGTTGGAACTCAAACTTCATTGTATTCATCAAATTCATAGTCAACACAATATTTTGATTCTTTTGTTGCAAAGCATGGGACAAGGCAGCTACAACTCCCAACAAATGCTTCATCATAAGCATCACAAAAACAAATTCATAACTCTTCATTTGCTCAAGCAAACCGCTCGCTGAAGATTTACTCAGATTTGCATCACCATCATCGTGGACGTTTTCAATCAATTGCAAAATAGATTCCCACATAGTAATGAAACGAATAATAGTAGTGTAATGTGACCCCCAACAAGTATCCCCCGGCCTTCTCAAACTAGTCTCTTGATTTTTGCCTCTTCCACTCACAATATCTCCATTCTCCAATCCCTCTACAATTCTAGCATGTTCTAAATCAAGAAGCATGTCTTTTCTTCTACATGAAGCTCCAGCTAAATTCACAATCATACCAAGATAAACGAAAAACTAACACACAGTTCGATTATCATTAGCAACAGCAAGAACAACCAATTGAAGCTGGTGAGAAAAACAATGGACATACCTTGCAGATGAGTTTTCTTTTAATATCAAAGCATTCAGTCCATTATACTTTCCTCGCATATTTGAGGCTCCATCATATCCCTGACCTCCCAACTTTGACATTGATAATTTATGCTTTGCAAACAATTCATCAATAGCACTCTTCAAACTAATAGCAGAAGTATTACGCACATGCACAACACTAAGAAAACGTTCAAGAACGCATCCTTGTTTGTTGACATATCTTAAAACAACCCCCATTTGCTCTTTTATTGATGCATCTCTAGCCTCATCAACCAATATAGAAAAATAACTATCTCCAATATCATTAACAATAACATTTGTTACCTCACTTGCACAAGCACTTGATAGCTCCTTCTGTACTTTGGGAGATGTGAGCTTGCAATTTCCAGGGCCATCTTCATTCATGGTCTTAGCAACAGCATCATTTCGCTTGCAATGTCAGTCAATCATTCGAGATAATTTCCCTTATTCAGAGAATCCAGCCCTTCATCATGGCCACGAAAAGTCATACCTTGATTTAGCAAGAACCGTGTCACATCCAAAGCGGCTGTCAAACGCGTGCGATATGCAATCTCCGATTCCCGCCCATGTGCCTGATAAGAATGAAGGATACTCTGTCTTTGATGCTTAAATGCATACAATTGTTCAGCTGCATCATTATGAGAACTACTCGGTACGCCAACATGTTTCTTATAGATATCAAGCGCTTTCTTCCAATTGTTAACCCCATTCACAGTAAATGCATCCTCTCCATCTCGACATCCCTTATGTGAATTCCTAAAGAGATAGCAACAAAAGTAAAATGTTGCATCCTTTGATGCGCTATACTCCAACCAATCAAATTTTTCATACCACGAAGGTTGAAAACATCTATTGTTATTTCCCTGCTTTGTCTTTGGAAAAGAATGACCCTTAAGTTGGCAAGGACCTCTTAACACATATTCTCTCATCACTTGATCTCTAATAGAAACATCAAAATCCTTAATAGGTTTACGTTTCCCGGGATCATTTATAACATCATCCGAATTGAACTCAACATTAGAATGCTTTTGACTACTACCCTCTTCATTAATCCTTTCTTCATTTGATTCACTCGGTCTCTTAAAAATAGATGATCCACTACTTATAATTAAGAATTTATCCATATCCTATTTGATATAAAATAAGAAAAATATGCAAAATTAAATATGTATATGCTATTCAATATTCACAATTTCTCAAAAATATGTCTAATTAAATATGTCTAATTAAATATGTAGAATTAAATATGTCAAAAATATGTGAAATTATTCATATCTATATTTAACACAATTTCACAATTTCAACGAAACCACTAAATTATTCATATCTATATTCATTATTCACAATTTCATACAAATAAGCAATTCAATTCAAGTTATTCAACATAAATTACACAACAAAATATGTTGGCTCATTGATACCTTGCCCTTGGTTTGGCTTGGATGCGGACCACGCAGTTGCTAATTGTGGTTGAGGAAGGGGATGGCGGCGCGGCAGGAGACGGCGGCGAGGCAGGCGATGGAAGGCGGTGGCTGGCCGGTGGTGGATCTGTGCGTTTTATGGCTGGGGCTTGGAGTTGGAGCCAAACGTTTGATATATTGCCTCAAGAGTATATTATTAGGATAGGCCATTAGTTGTTTAAATTTTGTTTGGGCCAATTAGGTTTCAGCCCAATTGGCCTCATATTTTTTCCCTTCATCTAAACAAAATGACATCGTTTCACTTAAGCCAAAATGACGTTGTTTTGTATAGTTATAAAAAAATAAAAATCTTCATCTTCTTCATTCAGCGGCCGCTGCGCACAGCCTCTTCTGCTCCGGCGCCGATGACTCAAGAGGGGCAGAATCCAGTGGCTTCCTGTGGCTCTAGGCCTAAATTTCAGGCCACCGGATCCTAGGGGTGGCGCTAACACCCCCTCGTCCCCCCTAGTTCCGTCGCTGCCCATGCACTCCTTCCTCTTCTCTACACCGGTGCCGCCGTGATGGCAGAGCCACCAACTGCTCCTAATCCACCCATTACCTATGCTCAAGCCCTAAAAGATAAACTCTATAATGCCCTAAACCTCAATCCGATCAAAAACCCCATTGAACACAGCGCTCCCTTCATTCCAAAATAAAAAAAATTGGGCATCTGGGCAAACCTGGTCTACACTTTACAGATGAGAAATGGTCAAGGTTGGAAGCCCCTCTCCATTGGACACTGGTAGGGAAGTTTTTTCAAAGCCGGCCATAAATGGATAAACTCAGAAAGGACTTTCATACTGTAGGTTTTAAAGGTCAGACAAATATCTCTTTGTTAGATAATCGCCAGGTACTGATATCCTTTTCGTTACCTGATGATTATTATCATTTTTGGCTTCACATAATATGGAATTTTGGTTCGTATTCAATTTGTATGACGAAATGGGTTCTTAATTTCAACCCTAAAGCAAATTCCCCTATTGCCCCTATTTGGATTGCTCTGTATGGTTTACCAAAACAATTCTTTGACTACTAGGTGTTAATGTCAATTGGTAATCTCACAGGTACTCTAATAAGGGTAGATAAAGCATCACAAAATAAAACTATACCACATGTTGCAAGGATCTGTGTTGAAATTGATGTCAATAAACCCATGCTGGAAAGAATTTGGTTAAGCTTTAGAGACATAGGGTTTTGGCAATACATTGAGTATGAGGGAGTACCTATATACTGTTCTAACAGTCTTAAACTAGGACATACAACTGTTGTGTGCAGGTTTGATAAGAACACTTCCAAATTCACTCCTTGGAAGCCAAAGGAATCAGGCACTCAAACAGGTAATAAATCCATTCCTACGGATGAACAGGGGAGAGCCAAAGGTAAAGGGAATGGTCTTCATATTCTAGTTTTTCAACTCAAGAGAAAGTTTACATCCCTGTCCAAAAGAATAAAGCTAATACTCTTTCTAAGAAGTTGTTGCATGATAAGGAAACATAGGTTAATGGAATGCAAAGCATTAATCAAGAAGATAATAATGAAAATCTGAAGAAAAAGAAGAACGGGTTATTCAGGAGAAGACTTAACCTACAATAACAAGTTCTAAAGTTTTGATCCTTCATCAGGGATCACAGGTTCCCCCTACTTCTCCAGTTTATATGAATGTGTCACCTAAATCTGCTCAAATTGTGATATGTGCTGATATTTCATCTTCCTCGACATTGTTTAATGTCCCTACTGACAATACTACTCAGAATGTTACCTCAAATGTTATGTCCTCATCTCTGAATATGCATCCTTCTCTAACTGTCAACATTGCTCCTACTACATTGCCTACTCAAAATGTGTTTACAGTGAATAACATGGAACTCCCTGATTTGCATGCTACCATTTCTTTGCCTGTTCAAAATTAGCCTAATCTGCCATTCAGAACATCAACTGATGATTCTAAAAATGACAAATTACTAATTCATAAGAATCAATTTCAAACCCTTAATGCTAATGAAGATAGTGAACCCAATTCAGCATCAAAGGATGTGGTAAAAAACCAACAGGATTTCATTGAAATAAATGGTTGAGCCTCTCCACTGTTGACTTCAAACAAATCCAAAACTAAGAGATTAGATTGGCTAAACTATGAACAACCTGAAAGTAGCCATCTTATCTCAGATGCTGAAACATGAAATAATTTTACATAAATCAAAGAGAATCTAAAAGAATCCAAAACAAGACTTGATTCTCTTTTAAAATATTCAAACTCATAGGAACCTAACTCAGATCACATTCAAATTGATGATTCTTCTGATGCATCACAACTCCAATCTGAGATGAACATTAAAACTATAAGATACAAAAAGAGCGATTACACCTCAACTCCAAAAACCATCTTAACAAGATCCACATTGAACTCTAACAAAATTGTTTAATGATGAACCTCAACATATTATCATGGGGGAATTGGTAATAATCCTACACAGATAAGATTAAAAGACATTAAAACAGATTAACCTGCTATAATAGCAATTATGGAACCAATGCTAAAAAATGAAGCTATCCAGGAAATTGCTATAAAGTTAGGTTAGAAAAATTGTTTTAACGGCCCTCTAAATAAGATATGGATATTTTGGAAAGAAACTGTAAATCTTAACATAATTGAAAGTGAGATCAACTAATCCTTACTAAAATCAGTCACGCATCCCTTGATAAGGAATATTTAATTGGTTTCATTTATGCTAAATTATAGTAAAACAGAGAAAACTACTTTGGAACTCCATTTTAGATTTCAAACAAAAACCATTGTGCTTAATGGGAGATTTCAATGTAATTGAGAAACAAGAAGAATACATTGGCCCTTCAGCTCCTAATATAAGATCAGTCAAAAAAATTTACTAAGATAGGTATGAGGTCCAAAGGAAGAGTATCAGAAAGACTTGACAAAGCATTATCCAACCATCTATGGGACTCTACTTTTCCTTTAACCTCAGCACAAACCATGCCCAAAGAGCAATCAGATCACTCCCCACTTATTTTTAAATTTTCAAACCAAATGCTCATAATTAAATCTAAATCCCTTAAATTTCAGAACTGTTGGATCTCACACCCAGAATTTTTGAATTTAATCCAAAGAGCATGGAATATAAACACAAATCTGACAGGTTTGAAAATGTTTTCATTCAGCTGAAAAACACAAATATTGCATTGAAACAGTGGAATAAAACTGTTTTTGGCAACATTTTTTATAGTTAAAAATTTTGAAGAACTTTTCTCAGTTGCTGAGGAAAACCTTCAACAAAATGAAAATACTGAAACTTTGATAAAATACAATAAAGCTAAAATTGAACTCACTTTGGCCCTTAAAATCAAGAAACTTTTTGGAAGCAAAAATCAAGGTTAAAGTGGCTAAAATAAAGGGATAAAAATTCTAATTTTTCCATCTCCAAGTCAAAGCTAAGTTCAAAAGGCAATCCATTTCATCAATTAAGGATGGCAATGGCAATTGGCTGTATGAACAAACCTTAATAGGGAATGAAACAGTTATATTCTTCTTTGAACTACTTCAGTATGATAACCAGGACATATCTGGCATCAATATTGCTTTATTATTGGAAAACATTCCCTCCCTAATATTATAATCAGACAACACAAACTTAACAAAACAAACAAACTTGGAAGAAATCTCATAAATTCTAAAGGACATGGACAGTGACTCTGCACCTTGTCCAGATGGCTTCTCTGGGGTCTTCTACAAACACTGCTGGTCTGTAATCAAAGATGATCTAACATAAGCAATAAATGACTTTCTAAATATCTCACCTGTACTAAGAGACATATCTGCAACACTCATTACCCTAATCCCTAAAAAAGATGTTTGTTCCTCATTCAAAGACTTTAAGCCAATTAGCCTATGTAATTTTATTAATATACTACTCACTAGGATTTAATCACACAGATTAAAATCAATGCTAAAAGACATAATCTCTCGAAAAAAACATCTTTGTTTCTGGAAAGGAATTCACTAATAATGTACTCTTAATGCAAGAAATGTCTAATTACATACATTTCAAACAACCTGGAATCAATATGATTATAAAATTAGACATGGTGAAAGCATTTGACATAGTTTCTTGAAGTTTTCTTTCAAACTTCTAGCAAAGATAGGATTCTCTGACCATTTAAATCATCTAATAATTGGAAACCTAAAAGCTACATTCTTCTCAGTTCTGATCAATGGGGAAAGCTTTTAATTTTTTAATGCTTCCAGAGGCCTAAACCAAGGGGATACCCTATCCCCTATGCTTTTTTCTTTTAATAGCAGAAGCCTTCTTCAGAAATATAAACTTCTTGTTTCAATATGCAGACATTGGATATTATAAACTCCCAAAACCAATGAAAGCAGTAACTCATCTATCTTTTGAAGTTGTCACTACAATTTTCTTGAAAAGCTCTACATCAGAATTAAAAAACTAATGGGATTTCAGAAAATTTATGAAAAAGCCACAGGACAGAAGATTAACTCTGAAAAATCTTCTTATTTCCTATCCAAAAATAGAAGCAGTAATCAAACAAGAAACAACTATGATTACTGGCTTTCTTCCATTCAAATGTTTGGGTTGCATAATCTATGCAGGGAGAAACAAAAAAAAACTTGTAATACCAGAGTCTACTAGGCTCAATTAATCTTAAGACTAACTCTTGGGAAAATAAAATGTTAACTCAAGCTGGAAGACTTACTTTAATTAGACACATTCTATCCACCATTCCCCTACACATCTCATGGTATTAAAACCTACCCAACAAATAATTAATAAGCTACATAAAATGTTTGCAAAATTCTTGTGGTACAGTCAAGACACGGTAAACAATAATAGGAAAGTTTGGAGATTATACACTAAGCTAACTACTCCAAAAGAAGAAAATGGTCTGAACCTAAAAGATCTTAACACAATGACTAAAAGCTTCTCTCTAAAATTATAGTGGAGACTACAACAAGGGGTCTCTCTTTGGTCATGTGGTCTACACCAAATAACAAAAAAAACACAAGATCTTGGAAAACAATCATGGAAGTCAAGATATTGCAATTAATAATTCCTTTGTTCAAATTGGAAATGGAGATTCATATTTCTATTTTGCAAATTTGACAAAAAGGGGTCCTCTTTCTCAGTTTTGGAAAACATAAGATGATCTGATACTACCTGAACTATCTATTGCAAAATTTCTGGCAGATCAGAACCATTATGCTAATTCCTTCCAAAACATTTTTCCAGATGAAATCCTTTCAATTCTCAAATCAGAGCATCGTATCTTTCCAGAATATAAAGATATACTGATTTGGAAAAGCTCTGAACATGGAAAATTCACTCTAAAATATGCTTATGAACTTTTGAGACATAGAAAAGACAAGATTTCTTCTTTTAAATTTCTATGGTCTTCCTTCTTGCCTCAAAATATTTGTTTATTGAACTGGAGACTATTAAATAGGCTGATACCAATGCCCGATGTCTTAGAAGACTTCAAACTCCACTTGCCATCAAAGTGTTGTTTTTGCAATAATTACAATGATGACATACATCATGTGTTTAGCTCATGCTCTTTCTCAAAAGGATCGGGTCCTTGATAAATAATACATTTCAAATCTTGCATTCTAACAATAACATAATTTGGAACAGATTCTTTCATTACTGGACTCTGAAAGTTAAAAATAAAGAAGTTGGTCTGATCATTAAATATATTCCTTGCATAATATCATGGTCATGATGGTGTGCCAAAAACAATTTTCTATTTGAGGGCATTAAACCTAATTTCAAAACTGTTTATGTCCACATACTGAACATAGTAAATGATATGTTGATAGCTCACAGGATTAAAGCAATTTGGAATTTATCCATTGTATATCCTACATTGATTATTGCTATAAACTAAAATAATTGAGGGAGCCATTGGCTGTTTCTTAGCTTCCTTCAAATTGTATTAAACTTAACACTGGTGGATCAATTCTAAGAAATAGACATTTAGGTTTAGATTGTATTTTGAGGGACCAAAGAGGAAAGCACATTCTTTCTTTCTGAGGCTAAAACAATACCAACCTGCTCCGTCATTGAAGCCGAAGCTCAAGCAATAGAACAAGGCTTACAAATGGCAGATACTCAAGGGATAAGAAAGCTGCATAAAGAAACTAATTCTTTAATACTTGTAAAAGTTATAAGAAGGGAGTGGAGAGTGCCTTAGAACTATATTTAGGCTGTAAGGATAATCTGGAAATATATAGAAAATATGGATTGCACTGTATCATACACATGCAACGAAGCAAACAAAGTTGCAGACTCACTAGCCAAGTTTGCCTCTTTCAAACAGGTAAATTGGACTTTCTCTTTTCTAGAGCTTCCTCTAGAGATTCCAGGTCAAATAAGACTAGATGAAATTAGCTTTCCCTATACTAGAAGTACATAGAGTGTTTTTAAACATGGCTTTAGAGTATATACTAGTTTTTCTAGAACCAGTTACTGCTCCTTTTGTCTTGTTTTGACAGGTACTGTTGTTCCTTGGGAACTTGTATAAATAAGATGCTCTTCACATACTGATGCAATCTTTACTTTGAAGTTATACCAGATTATGGACTTTGATGAAAACTCATACAGGATGCATCATGATCACATTTTGAAGCTGAACCAAACCATGAAACAAAGAGAATTTGATCACTGCCTCTTTCTTTGTGTTCCAAGAGTAAATCTCTTATGGGGAGGAGATTTGAAAGGGACTATTATTTGAGGCTACCTCTTTTTGTCAACACAGGGGTGTGAAGGCAAAAAAATGGAAGGCTATAATAGATCTCGACATAGGGTTAAGGTCACATCCCTCACCGAGTTAGGGGTTAGAGATGAGGGCTAAGGAGTAAAGCTACTTGTACATAGCTATTCCACGATTAGCTTACTTAGTTGTACATCCAGAAAACTCAACTATGTAATCGTGTTTTCTTTTACGGCCTGGGGAGCCTAATACATATACCCTCTCACTTAAGTGAGTATTTTAATTTTAAAAAATCACACTACTACAAACTAAGGCAAATGTAACACTTTAGTATATGCTTTATCTAGACTTTATACTTTTGTTATCCTGCAGTCGCTCTCAGCACTCGGAAACCCTACTTTTCTTCTTCAATCTTCTCTTCCCCATCTTCCCATTATAGGGAGATGGGGAAATAAAAATTTATTTAATTGATATTTATGCTATTGAATAAGTGTGGAATTTGTCTCGACGCATTAGTTTTATTTTTCAACCTGATCGATTAGATCATTGTATTCGTGATGGTAACATGATTTAGTTGTTTGCATTGAAGTATTGTTCTCGATCTGGTTGTACAGATCATGTGTCGTAGTTTTCTTCATGTTTTATCTCAGGGTTTCCATTATCATATTTTTGTTTTTCAAGGTGTTTACAGTTTGAACAATATAGATCATAGTTGGATCAAGTGGTGCTATAGATGTGCAAGATCCCTAGTTGGCATAGTAATGTTGATGCGTGATAAGCCATTCTCTACCAAGTGGTCATTATTTTTGCTAGAAGCAAGTTAATATATCTGGGGGCGATGTTACAGTTTTTATTGGATCTCTAGTCTGTAATAGTACAAATGATTAGTCTGGTTTATATGTAATTTAGATATCCTTGCAATATGTTAGTTATTGTTAGAGACTAGTTAGGTTGGATGTCAATTTCCCTTATTGTAATCGTTGTTATTTGAATGATTGATTTATTTTTTTTAAAAGGTTAATTTAACACTTTGAAAATGTTGCTTTAGGTGCTAATATACAAGTTGAATCTATTGCAACACTTTTCAAGATTTAGGTAACACTTTTCAAAAGTTTAAGTAACACTTTATAAGCTATTGTAACATTTTAATAAGTGTTACAAGAAAAGTGTTACGCTGGTTTTAATTTTTAGTAGTGTCATGTTCCATATTTGTTTTGTACTTTGTATTCTTTGTACTAACTATATATCAATACACACAATTACAATAAGTGTGGTTTATATGTTCTATTATTAGGGAATCCTCTCAAATTATGATCACTAATATTAACACCTCTTCAACTAATATCAGGCATAGTAGAATGACTAACATTAGGTTCAAGCATAGCAGGGCTCCTAAAACTTTTGTCAATAATCACAGACCCCTTCAAAGGGTGATCATGCTTCTTAAAAGTAAAGTCAGTATGGATATCAGCCCTTGAATATTTTAGCAATTGATTTGAAAATGTTTGATCATTAATATTTTTTATTAAAAATAACCAAAATTTGTAAAAAAAAAAAAGTTAATATTTTTAAAATATATGTTATAACGAATCTAACAATGTAACAACAATATACTCATATATCAATTCAATTTTAAGGTCAAATCAGGAAATTTAGACTAAATGAATAGTTAATTTGCAGTTTGAAATGAGATAAATGGAACACACCAATAAACAATTAATGATCAATGGATTCATTTCAATTACTAAAACGATTACATCAGACTCTAGCACGAAGTCACCCATTTTTTTATTTTTTGGACAACTTTCATTCATTCTTATCTCACACAAAGGGGGGTGAGACTTCTTATGGGCTCACACAACAAAATCACCCATTTTTATTTTAATTTTTTAACAATAATTTTCATTCATTCTTGTCTCGCCCATTTTTTTTCTTCTTCGACAACAATTTTCATTCATTTTTGTCTCACACAAAAGGATGAGACTCTATTCTGACTCACACAACAAAGTGGAGAAAGCCTCCCACTGCAGCTCTAGACTTGTAGAGGCTCCCTACACATAGCATACCTCCACACTTGTAGAGACTCCTAACACCCAATGCGGTGTATTAGGAGTCTTGAAGTTATAATAATGTAAATTTGGGGAAGGAGGAGTTAAATCCGGTTGCTCCTTATCAGACACATGACTCTGGCCACTTGGGCAAGCTCAAGTGGTTCGAAATCACCCATTGAGATGCATGATTTTAAGTTCTTGATCAAAATAAATTATAAGTTTATTCCAGAGCATCGTACTCACTGTTCGCGAGCCAAAATTGTATTATGTCACATGTGTTATATGAAATAAAATTTGAAAACATATAAATAGTAATAAGATTTATTTCATATATTATTAATGATGAAATTAATTCTGGACGTTCTCGTTCGGGCCATTTTCAGGGTGGTTGACAAAGAAATTCGCAATATCCAAAGAAGTGCAATCAGGAAAGTTTTCTTCAAAGTCTTAATTAGCATCTCAACCAATAAAATTGGTCTCTATCCTTTTATCTTTATTTTTCAATGATTCTTGGTAGAGATCGGCGAGATGCCTTGGGGTACAACAAGTACGTACCCAGTCGCCCATCATGCCACAATGATGGCATTTGCTATCTCCACTTTTGTCATTATCATTTTCTTCCTTTCTCTCTCGTTTCTAGGGGAGAGCAGTTCCTATTAATGAATCACCACGGTAATTACTACGGCCTTTCCAGTATTTACGACCACAACCTTGACCAGTGTTATATCCCTTGTTTGGATTTCCTGCAATCATATTTGCTTCAGGAAATGGATTAGAACCAGTGGGGTGGGTCTCGTGGTTTTTAAAAAAGAGCTCATTATTTTATTCAGCCACTAAAAGATAAGAAATTAAATAAGAATATTTCTTGTAACCCCCTTCCCGGTATTGTTGTTGCAATAACACATTTGAGGCGTCAAAGGTGGAGAATGTTTTCTCCAATAAATCTTGGTTAGTCACTTGTTCACCACACAATTTTAGTTGTGAACTAATCTTAAAGATGGAAGAATTATACTCACTCACAGATTTAAAATCTTTTAAGCGTAAATGCATCGAATCATATCGAGCTTTTGGAAGGATTCCCATTTTTTTATGATCATATCTTTCTTTTAAACTTGTCCACGTGACATATGGATCTTTTACCGTTAGGTACTCTGTTTTGAGTTCTTCATCAAGATGGTGACGGAGAAAGATCATGGCCTTTGCCTTTTCTTTGCTTGTGGCTTTGCTGCCCTCTTTGATTGCATCACTAAGGCCATTCGCTCTAAATGTATTTCAACATCTAGAACCCAAAAAAAAGTAATTTTTTTCGGTGACATCAAGGGCGGTGAATTCTAGTTTTCCAAGATTAGCCATAGTAATAATAATGTTTAAAATAAAATTGACCATCCTTACCAAATGAGAATTATGTTAGACCCACTCATACACTTAGAATTGGTTTATAAAAAGAAAACTATTTATCTCTCTCAGAGTAGAGTCTCGTGCTGATAACGTGTTATATTATATATAGTTTTCTAAAGAATACAAAGTCTAGATAATTAAAGGATAGGGAAATGACAAGGGTGATAGAGTATTTAATGGAGAGTGTTTCTACTTTCTTATTTTCTCTTCAATTGTGTGTCCTTACAAGAAAGTATAGGGTGGTATTTATACATATATTACATGTATCTTTAGGTATGATACATTAATTCAAGATACTAAAAGTACCATTGTAAATGAATGCTTTAACCTATACTTAGTACACCTTTAATGAACATTCACAACACACCATTGTTAATGGTTCATAACACACCATTTGTTAATGATTCATAACACTCCCCCTTGAATATTCATTCTGGAACAATGCCTCATTAAAAGGAGCAAACATTGCAGATGACAAAAATGAGGTGAAAATTCCTGAGGAATTTTCAAAGATTCCAAAAGAATCATACGACATGACTAAAAAAACTTCCTGAAGAAGTTTGGGTACCCCATAATATCGATAATGAAGATATCTCAATTAATTATGTCATGCTGGGTGCAAAACCGACGTCGACGATAAATTTATTTATGCTACAACATGTGCCATAATAAATGATAACGAGGATCATGAGCCAACATCTGTTGAGAAATGCATGCGTAAATATGATTGGCCAAAATGGAAAGACGTAATCCAACTAGAATTGGATTCCTTGGGGAAGTAAAAGTCTTTGGAAAAATATCAGACACACCTAAAGATGTGCGGCCCATGGGTTATAAATGGGTCTTTGTGCATAAGAAAAATGAGAATGATGAAATCGTGCACTATAAGGCTTGTCGCACAAGGTTTTTTCCAGGGACTGGGTATTGATTATGAGGAGACATATTATCTTGTGGTGGATGCAACTACTTTTTCGTTATTTGCTTAATCCAGCTGCAAATCAAATTGAAATGCATTTAGTGGATGTAGTGACTCCCTATTTGTATAGCTCACTTGATAATGACATTTATATGAAAATTCAGGAAGGATTGCAATTGCCAAAGGAATGTATTTTCAATTCTCCATAACTTTATTCGATCAAGTTGGGTCAATTTTTATATGGGCTAAAACAAGACGGGCACATGTGGTATAATTGCCTTGGTGCATATCTAATGAAAGAAGGTTATCAAAATGACCTGATCTACCCTTGTGTATTCATAAAACAATCAAGGATGGAATTTGTTATTATCACAGTCTATGTTGATGGTATGAATATGATTGGAACTCCTGAAGATCCAATAGGCTGCTGAATATTTGAAAAGGGAATTTGAAATAAAGAATTTTGGGAAGACAAAGTTTTATCTTGGACTCCAGATCGAACATTTTTAAAATGGAATTTCAAACTGATGACAAAGTTTTATTTTAATGGCAGAAGCCTTCTCCAAAAATATAAACTCCTTGTTTCAATATGTAGACATTGGATATTATAAACTCCCAAACCAATGAAAGCAGTAATTCATCTATCTTTTGCAGTTTACACTGCAATTTTCATGAAAAGCTCTACACCGAGAATTAAAAAACTAATGGGATTTCTGAAAATTTGTGAAAAAACCACAGGACAGAAGATTAACTTTGAAAAATCTTCTTATTTCCTATCCAAACATGCTAATCCAAAAAGGGAAGCAGTAATCAAACAAGAAACAACAATGATTACTGGCTTTCTTCCATTCAAATATTTGGGTTGCATAATCTACACTGAGAGAAACAAAAAAAATATATACTTCCAGAGTCTACTGGACTCAATTAATCTTAAGACTTACTCTTGGCAAAATAAAATGTTAACTCAAGCTGGACGACTTACTTTAATTAGACACATTCTGTCTACCATTCCCCTAAACATTCTCACGGTCTTAAACCTACCTAACACATTATTAATAAGCTACACAAAATGTTTGCTAAATTCTTGTGGTACAGTCAAGACACAGTAAACAAAAAGAGGAAAATTTGGAGATTTTACTCTAAGCTAACTACTCCAAAAGAAGAATCGTCTGAACCTAAAAGATCTTAACACAATGACTAAAAGCTTCTCTCTAAAATTATGATGGAGACTACAACAAGGGGTCTCTCTTTGGTCAGAATTCATGTGGTCTACACCAAATAACAAAAAAAACATAAGATCTTGGAAAAGAATCATGGAAGTCAAGACATTGCAATTAATAATTCCTTTGTACAAATTGGAAATGGAGATTCATCTTTCTGGTTTGCAAATTTGACAAAAAGGGGTCCTCTTTCTCAGTTTTGAACAATATAAGATGATTTGTTACTACCATAACTATCTATTGCAAAATTTCTGGCAGATCAGAACCATTAAGTTGATTCCTTCCAAAACATTTTTCCAGATGAAATCCTTTCAATTCTCAAATCAGAGCATCGTATCTTTCCAGAATATAAAGATATACTGATTTGGAAAAGCTCTGAACATGGAAAATTCACTCTAAAATCCTCTTATGAACTTTTGAGACATAGAAAAGACAAGATTCCTTCTTTTAAATTTCTATGGTCTTCCTTCTTGCCTCAAAATATTTGTTTATGGAACTGGAGACTATTAAATAGGCTGATACCAATGCCCGATGTCTTAGAAGACTTCAAACTCCACTTCCCATCAAAGTGTTGTTTTTTCAAAAATGATAATGATGGCATACATTATGTGTTTAGCTCATGCTCTTTCTCAAAAAGGGATTTGGTCCCTGATAGATAATAAATTTCAAATCTTGCATTCTGACAATAACATAATTTGGAATAGATTCTTTCATTACTGGACTCTGAAAGTTAAAAATAAAGAAGTTGGTCTGATCATTAAAGATATTCCTTGCATAATATCATGGTCATTATGGTGTGCCAAAAACAAGTTTCTATTTGAGGGCATTAAACCTGATTTCAAAACTGTTTATGTCCACATACTGAACATAGTAAATGATATGTTGATAGCTCACAGGATTAAAGAAATTTGGAATCTATCTACTATATATCCTACATTGATTATTGCTATAAACTAAAAAAAAATTGAAGGAGCCAGTGGCTGTTTCTTAGCTTCCTTCAAATTGTATTAAACTTAACACTGGTGGATCTATTCTGAGCAATGGACATTTAGGTTTAGGTTGGATTTTGATGTACAACTTAACACTGGTGGATACTCATGGGATCAGAAAGCTGCATATAGAAACTAGTTCTTTAATACTTGTAAAAGTTTTAAGAAGGGAATGGAGAGTGCCTTAGAACTATATTTAGGTTGTAAGGATAATCTGTCAATATATGGAAAATATGGATTGCACTATATCATACACATTCAAGGAAGCTAACAAAGTTGCAGACTCACTAGCCAAGTTTGCCTTTTTCAAATAGGTAAATTGGACTTTCTCTTTTCTAGAGCTTCCTCAAGAGATTCAAGGTCAAATAAGACTAGATGAAATTAATTTTCCCTATACTAGAAGTAGATTGAGTGTTTTTAAACATGGCTTAAGAGTATATACTAGTTTTTGTAGAACCAATTACTGCTCCTTTTTGTCTTGTTTTGACAGGTATTGTTGTTCCTTGGGAACTTGTATAAATAAGATGCTCTTCACATACTGATGCAATCTTTACTTTGAAGTTATACCAGATTATGGACTTTCATGAAAACTCATACAGGATGCATCATGATCACATTTTGAAGCTGAACCAAACAATGAAACAAAGAGAAGTTGATCACTGCCTCTTTCTTTGTGTTCCAAGAGTAAATATCTTATGGGGAGGAGATTCGCAAGGGACTATTATTTGAGGCCACCTTTTTTTGTCGACACAGGGGTGTGAAGGCAAAAAAATGGAAGGCTATAATAGATCTCGACATAGGGTTTAAGGCCATATCCCTCACTGAGTTAGGGGTTAGAGATGAGGGCTAAGGAGTAAAGCTACTTGTACATAGCTATTCCACGATCAGCTTACTTAGTTGTACATCCTAAAAACTCAACTATGTAATCGTGTTGCCTTTTACGGCCTTGGGAGCCTTTTTGAGGCCGCCTTTTTTTGTCAACACAGGGGTGTGAAGGCAAAAAAATGGAAGGCTATAATAGATCTCGACATAGGGTTTAAGGCCATATCCCTCACTGAGTTAGGGGTTAGAGATGAGGGCTAAGGAGTAAAGCTACTTGTACATAGCTATTCCACGATCAGCTTACTTAGTTGTACATCCTAAAAACTCAACTATGTAATCGTGTTGCCTTTTACGGCCTTGGGAGCCTAATACATATACCCCCACTTAAGTGAGTATTTTAATTTTAAAAAAGAAAAAAGTGCTTTTATAACCCTACCTAGTTGACATAAGTGCCAATATAACCTTTCAATATTCAAAAGTGCCAATATAACCCTATATAGTTAGTGAAAGTGCCAATATAACCCTATAAGTTTTAAGGATGCGCTGATATAACCCAACAAACATTAGAAATGTGCTGATATGACCCTACAAACATTAGGAATGTGCTGATATAACCCAATAAGATTGCATAATGTGCTGATATAACCCTACCTAATTTCAATGAACTATGGCGTTCCGGCTAACTATGAGGGTAAAATTATCCACCCAATTTCAGAGTTAGCCCAAAGGGTATTTTGGTCAATTTACATAGAGTCAACGCTGAAAAATTGAGGTCAATACGGAAAATGGGATCTGAGGGTTATACTGGCACTTTCATTAACTAGTTAGGGTTATATTTGCACTAAAAATTATCATAGGGTTATATTGGCACTTACTCAAGTAGATAGGGTTATTGGCACTTATCCCTTAAAAAAATTACACTGCTACAAACAAAGGAAAATGTAACACTTTAGTATATGCTTTATCCAGACTTTATACTTTTGTTATCCTGCAGTCGCTCTCAGCGCTCGGAAACCCTACTTTTCTTCTTCAATCTTCTCTTCCCCATCTTCCCATTATAGGGAGATGGGGAAATAACAATTTATTTAATTGATATTTATGCTATTGAATAAGTGTGGAATTTGTCTCGACGCATTAGTTTTTCTCTTCAACCTGATCGATTAGATCATTGTATTCATGATGAAAACACGATTTAGTTGTTCGCATCGATGTATTGTTCTCGATCTAGTTGTACATATCGTGTGTCGTAGTTTTCTTCGTGTTTTATCTCTAGGTTTCCATTATTATATTTGTGTTTTTCAAGGTGTTTACAGTTTGAACAATATAGATCATAGTTGGATCAAGTGGTGCTATAGATGTGCAAGATCCCTATTTTGCATAGTGATATTGATGCGTGATAAGCCCTTCTCTACCAAGTGGTCATGATTTTTGCTAGAAGCGGGTTAATATATCTAGGGGCGATGTTACAATTTTTATTGGATCTCTAGTCTATAATAGTACAAATGATTAGTATGGTTTATATGTAATTTATATATCCTTGCAATATGTTAGTTATTGTTAGAGACTAGTTAGGTTGGATGTCAATTCCCCTTATTGTAATCGTTGTTATTTGAATGATTGATTTATTTTTTTAAAAGGTTAATTTAACACTTTGAAAATGTTGCTTTAGGTGCTAATATACAAGTTGAATCTATTGCAACACTTTTACAAGTATTACCTTAGGTGATATTGCATTAGATATAAGGCAACACTTTTCAAGATTTAGGTAACACTTTTCAAAAGTTTAAATAACACTTTATAAGCTATTATAACATTTGAATAAATGTTACAAGAAAAGTGTTACGATAGTTTTAATTTATAGTAGTGTCATGTTCCATATTTGTTTTATACTTTGTATTCGTTGTACTAACTATATATCAATACACACAATTACAATAAGGGTGGATTATATGTTCTATTATTAGGGAATCCTCTCAAATTTTGATCACTAATATTAACACCTCTTCAACTATTATCAGGCATAGTAGAATGACTAACATTAGGTTCAAGCATAGCAGGGCTCCTAAAACTTTTGTCAATAATCACAGACCCTTTCAAAGAGTGATCATGCTTCTGAGAAGTAAAGTCAGTATGGATATCAACCCTTGAATTTTTTAGCAATTTGAAAATATTTTATCATTAATATCTTTTATTTATGAAAAATAATTAAAAATTATAAAAAAAAGTTAATATTTTAAAAATATATGTTATAACGTATCTAACAATTTAACAACAATAGTATTTATACTCATATATCAATTCAATTTTAAGGTCAAATCAGGAAATTTTGATTAAATGAATAGTCAATTTGCAGCTTGAAATGAGATAAATGGAGCAAATCAATAACAATTAATGATCAATGAATTCATTTCAATTACTAAAACGATTACATCATACTCTAGCACGAAGTCACCCATTTTTGTATTTTTTGGACAACTTTAATTCATTCTTATCTCACACAAAGGGGGGTGAGACTTCTTTTGTGCTCGCACAACAAATTCACCCATTTTTATTTTTATTTTTTTTAAACAATTTTTATTCATTCTTGTCTCACCCATTTTTTTTTCTTCTTTGACAACAATTTTCATTCATTTTTGTTTCACACAAAATGATGAGACTCCATTCGGACTCACACAACAAAGTGGAGAAAGCCTCCCACTGCAGCTCCACACTTGTAGAGGCTTCCTACACATAACATACATCTACACTTGTAGAGGCTCCTAACACCTAATGCGGTGTATTAGGAGTCTTGAAGTCATAACAATGTAACTCTATGGGGAAGGGGGAATTAAATCCGGGTTGCACCTTATCGGACACATGACTCTGGCCAATTGGGCAAGCTCAAGTGGTTCAAAGTCACTAGTTGAGATGCATGACTTTAAGTTCTTGATCAAATTTTTTTATAAGTTTATTCCAGAGCGTCGTACTCACTATTTGTGAGCCAAAATTGTATTATGTCACACGTGTTATATGAAATAAAAATTGAAAAAAATATAAATGGTAATAATATTTATTTCATATCTTATTAATGATAAAATTAATTCTGGATGTTCTCGTTCATGCCATTTTCAGGGTGGTTGACAAAAAAATTCGCAATATCCAAAGAAGTGCAATCAGCAAAGTTATTTTCAAAGTCTTAATTAGCATATTCACCAATAAAATTGGTCTCTATCCTTTTATCTTTATTTTGCCAATGATTCTTGGTAGAGACCGACGAGATGCCATGGGGTACGACAAGTACGCACACAGTGACCCATCATGCCACACCGATGGCATTTGCTATCTCCACTTTTGTCGTTATCATTTTTATCATTTCTCTCTCGCTTCTGAGGAGAGCAATGCCTTTTACGGAATCACCACGGTAAGTACTACGGAATTTCTAGTACTTACGACCATGGCTTTGACCAATGTTATATCCCTTGTTTGGATTTGTTGCAATCACATTTGCTTTAGGAAATATAGCAGAACCAGTGGGGTGGGTCTCGTGATTTTTCAAAAAGAGCTCATTATTTTATTCAGCCACCAAAAGATAAGAAATTAAATAAGAATATTTCTTGTAACCCCTTTCACGGTATTGTTGTTGCAATAACACATTTGAGGCGTGAAAGGTGGAGAATGTTTTCTCCAATAAATCTTGATCAGTCACTTGTTCACCACACAATTTTAGTTGTGAACTAATTTTAAAGATGGCAGAATTATACTCACTCACGGATTTAAAATCTTGTAATCGTAAATGCATCCAATCGTATCAAGTTTTTGGAAAGATTGCCATTTTTTATGATCATATATTTCTTTTAAACTTGTCCACATGACATATAGATCTTTTACCATTAGGTACTCTGTTTTGAGTCATTCTTCAAGACGGTGATGGAGAAAGATCATGACCCTTTCCTTTTCTTGGTATGTGACTTTGTTGCCTTCTTTGATTGCATCTCCAAGGTCATTCGCTGCTAAATGTATTTCAGCATCTAGAACCCAAAACAAGTCATTTTTTCTGGTGACATCAAGGGCGGTGAATTCTAGTTTTGCAAGATTAGCCATAGTAATAATATGTTTAAAATAAAATTGATCATCCTTACCAAATGAGAATTACTCAGTTTCTTAGACCCACGCATACACTCATAATTGGTTTATAAAAAGAAAACGATGTATCTCTCAGAGTAGAGTCTCGTGCTAATAATGTGTTATATTATATATAGTTTTATAAAGAAAACAAAGTCTAGATAATTAAAGGATGGGGAAATGACAAGAGTGATAGAGTATTCAATGGATAGTGTTTCTACTTTCTTTTTTTCTCTTCAATTGTGTGTCCTTACACGAAAGTATAGGGTGGTAATTATACATATATTCCATGTATCTTTAGTTATGATACATTAATTCAAGATACTAAAAGCACCATTGTAAATGCATGCTTTAACCTATACTTAGTACACCTTTAATTAACATTCACAGCACACCATTGTTAATGGTTCATAACACACCATTTGTTAATAGTTCATAACACTCCCCCTTGAATGTTCATTCTGGAAAATTGCTTCATTAAAAGAAGCAAACATTGCAGATGGAAAAAACGAGGTGAAAATTCCTAGAGAATTTTCAAAGATTCCAGAAGAATCTTACGACATGACTAAAAAAACTTCTTGAAGAAGTTTGGGTACCCCATAATACCGATAATGAAGAGCTCTCAATTAACTATGTCATGTCGGGTGTAAAATGGAACCGATGCAAAACTGACGTCGACGATAAATTTATTTATACTGCAACATGTGCCATAATGACTGATGGCAAGGATCATGAGCCAAAATCTGTTGAGAAATGCACGCGTAAATATGATTGGCTAACATGGAAAGACATAATCCAACTAGAATCGGATTCCTTGGGGAAGAAAAAGTCTTTAAAAAAATATCACACACACCTAAAGATGTGCGGCCCATGGGTTATAAATGGGTCTTTGTGCGTAACCAAAATGAGAATGATGAAATCGTGCGCTATAAGGCACAGCTTGTTGCACAAGGTTTTTCCCAGAGACTGGGTATTGATTATGAGGAGACGTATTCTCCTGTGGTGGATGCAACTACTTTTCATTATTTGCTTAATCCAACTGCAAATGAAATTGAAATGTATTTAGTGGATGTAGTGACTGCCTATTTGTATGGCTCACTTGATAATGACATTTATATGAAAATTCTGGAAGGATTGCAATTGCCAAAGGAATGTAATTTCGATTCTCAAGAACTTTCGATCAAGTTGGGTCGGTTTTTATATGGGCTAAAACAAGACGGCCGCATGTGGTATAATCGCCTTGGTGAATATCTAATGAAAGAAGGTTACCAAAATTACCCGATCTACCCTTGTGTATTCATAAAATGATCGTGGATAAAATTTGTTATTATGGTAGTCTATGTTGATGGTCTGAATATGACTGGAACTCCTAAAAAGATCCAAAAGGCTGCTGAATATGAATGGAATTTTTCTGCACCAGTCTCATTACACTGCTAAAGTGCTAAAGCAGTTTTATATGGATAAATCACACCCATTGAGCACTATGATGGTTGTGAGATCACTCGATGTGAAAAAGGATCCATTTCGACCTCGTGAAAAGGATGAAGAATTACTTGGTCCAGAAGTGTCATATCTTAGAGCTATTGGTGCTTTGATGTATTGGCAAGTCATGCTTGCCCTGATATAGCTTTTATAGTGAATTTATTAGCGAGATATAGTTCTTCTCCAACAAGGAGGCATTGGAATGATACTGGATACTTATCTGATCCCCACTAAGCTAGATCACAATCAGGTTATATATTTACATGTGTAGGCACAGCTATCTCTAGGCATTCCATGAAGCAAACAACGGTTGCCACTTCTTCCAATCATGCTGAAATATTGGCGATTCATGAAGCCAGTCAGGAATGTGTTTGGTTAAGATCTGCAATTCACCATATTCGAGGAACTTGTGGTTTGAAGCTAGACAGTTCCCACCACTTTGTTGGAAGACAATGCCGCTTGTGTTGTTCAACTGGAGGAAGGATTCATCAAATGAGATATAACAAAGCACATTTCACCAAAAAAATTCTTCACTCACGACCTACAAAAGAATGGTGAAATTTGTATTCAGCAAATTTGCTTTAGTGACAATGTTGCTGATCTTTTCACCAAATCACTACCGACGTCAACATTTGAAAAGCTGGTGCACAAGATTGGAATGCGGCGATTGAGAAATATTAAATGGTGTGCTCAAGAGGGGGAGCTATACACTGTACTCTTTTCCCTTAGCCATGGTTTTTTCCACTTGGTTTTCCTGGTAAGATTTTTAATGAGGCTGTGTGCTCCAATGGAAGATGTACTCTTTTTCCTTCAATAGTTTTTTTTCCACAATGGATTTTCCTAGTAAGGTTTTAATGAGGCATTGGTCTAGAATGAACATTCAATGGAGGAGTGTTATAAACCATTGACAAATGGTGTGTTATGAACCATTAACAATGGTGTACTAAGTATAGGTTAAAGCATGCAATTACAATGGTTCTTTTAGTATCTTGAATTGATGTACCATAACTAAAGATGCATGGCATAGATGTATAAATACCACCCTACACTTTCTCGTAAGGCACAATTGAAGAGAAAAGAAGAAAGTATAAACACTCTCCATTGAATACTCTGTCACTCTTGTCATTTCCATATCCTTTAATTATCTAGACTTTGTTTTCTTTTGAAAACTATACACTCCCTCCGTCCCAGCTGTTTCTGCAAATTTTGACATTTTCATATTGACCAGAACTAATTTTGACCATTAATATCTTTAATTGTGTATATTTAAAAATGATGAAATAATAATATTATAAAAATAGATGTTAATACAATTCTAATAATATCATATATGATAATATATTATTTTATGCACTACTTAGATTTTACTTTTCTAAGTAACAAACTTTAACTAAATGAATAATGACAAGTGCAAAAATAGTTGAGACAGATTGAGTATAATATAACAACATGGATTTTTTATTCTGAGAAAAAGAGAAAATAGAAGTACTAAATCCAAGATTGATGTTCTACATTTTCCGACTTCCGTCTAAACTCCCTTGTATGTGGACTACTGAGCTCTATGGATATACTATCGAAGAAGAAATTCGAACTTGGCCCAGTCTGAGTGAGTTAGTGAGTTACTGATTAGATCCAAATTGAAAATAGTTGAGGTTTACTTTTAGAAAGATCATATTTTGTCAATGGACACTCATTGCAGTCGAAAGTGTGTTAAGATCAAGTCCAACACACTTTACGTAATGGAGAATTTGGTTGAATATAAAGATTTTCTTTAATTTTGAGATTCAACAAGTCCTGTATCTTGTTCTATAAAACGAGAGTGTTTCATTCTCTATACCGGCTGGGAGAGAGAATAATAAGAATATATTTAATGCTAATATAATCAATTACCCTTATTTAAAGCATATTTTTCTTATTTTATATATAAAAAAGAGTATGTCTCTTGAAAGACGGTCTTTCGATAAGTCATGGAAAGACCAAGGTTTAAAGTGCAAATTAGAAGAAATGAAGATAAAATTTTTGGGTTGCATGAATTGGGTTATAAACTTTATAACTATAACATGTTGCATCATAAATTTTTAATATTGCAACTAAGACATTTTACCTTTTATTATTATAATCAAATCCCACATTTTCATAAGCGTATGGAAAGACGATATTACCCTAGATTTTGCTTTACATAATTCAATAATATTAACAAAAAAAATGCAGCATGTGTTATTTTTAATCAAATAATTAATATCTGCACAAATTAACGTGTAAATCCTTAAGAGGACTTTGGCAAATATTCCACGATGGATGTGTATATATTACTAATTCGAGATCCAATAACGTTGATAATTGTCTGATCGTAGGCCGGCTGAGTACCTTTCCTCTCTCATGCAAAACCCGTTGCATGTAATTGAAGAGCTTCTTAAGGAAGGCTTGCACGTTCTCGATCAGCTCCAAGTCCTCTTTCTGCTCAAAGAAGAGACTCTGGGTCATAAGCCTCTGATCATAAACAGTGACAGGGGCCTCAATCTTCTCAAGAGTACGCTTAGTTAAGCTAGCATCGCCTTCAGACAATCCATATCTGAGTCATTGGCGAGGAGATTGACTTTGTTGATTATGGCATCCTATTCGAGATTTTCGATATTGTCCTCCGCACTCTTGATTGTCTTCTCTTGAGACGCAATAATCCATTCAAGGGACATGCCCGAAGGAGAAGCTGAAGTAGACGGAAAATATAGGTTGGCCAAGCTAGCAACAACCGACCCATATTTTGTGGCCATTTCTTGTATAAAGAGATCGCATGACAACCTAGAGATATCATAAGTCATCTCTAGATGCTCGATATAATGGCCTGACACTACTGCAGACAACCCCCTATGGCACAGGTACCTGGGTACATATGTACTGGTATTTTGGAACCCCAACCTATCGGTGTCTAAATATGGTGGTGCTGAAACGCAGTTACAAAGGCACCGGTATAGAAAATTGGAGTATGAACAACACCGGCATACAGAAATACCGGTGCTCAAAATATAATTTCAGCATTGCTATTTCGATGTCAGTGATGATTGTTGAATCGTTGTTTAGGCATATTGATAATGATCACCGGTCATTTACTAGCACCAGTTAGTTCCTAGATTACATTTACCAGCACCGGTATGTTAATGATTTTTCGGTGCTCCGGTGCTAATATTTGTAGCACCGGTGCATGTATTTTGAAACTGGTGCTTGAATTTTTTTTAAAATTTGTGATTTCCTATATTAATTTATCCCGGCTCACCCCGAATTGAAACCAGGGGAAAATCATCAAAAAAAACTTTGAAGAGCTGAGAACACCGAATGTATAACTTAAATTGACGCTAAGTAACAAAAATTGAAAAAGTAATAATCCAAACAAGTGGAAAAAATATTCTATCCATATTATAATGTTAGGGGAAAAAAAGTAAATATGTCTGAAATCTTATACACGTTGAAATAGACTAGGTCTGCCGAAGTCTTGAATTGGTTGGAAGATACATTCACCCAAGCTTCACACTATGTGTCTCCAACGTCTGTTATCTCCTTGCCATTGCACGCTCCTTTTGTTGGTGAAAATATCTATTGTGTAGAAAACAACTTAATGATTAATTACGTGAAAGTAATGAGTAAGTAAGAATATGAAACGTTTAATATTCAATATGTCAACTAACCTCCAGAATAAGATCTATGGAGAACTGTTAAGCCATAGTTCTTCCATTAAGTTTGTGTACAGTACGATTTGTCGAAGAAAACGATTTAAAATATCGAAATGATGCAGTGTTTAAGCACCAAGGAAATTAACGTGGTGTGTATAACTATGTTTTAGCTATGTATTTAAGGTTGACTATGTTTTAATATTAAACACAACATGTTAAACACTTAATGATAAACACGATATGTTTACTTGGGGCTCATAGAATGCAAAATCTCCATATTTTAAATTGTGGAGTTCTGCAAATGCTACTGCACTTTTCATAATGGAAGAAGCATTACTTAGTTAGAGGGCACTGCATGAATAGTGAGCAACCAATACACCAGAGAAAAATCAATACGATTCATCACAACCTAGGCATAAACATGAACTTCAAATCATGAAAACAAGGAAAAGTTTTGCATACAGTGCCCTGTAACTAATGCGTCTTCCATCAAATTTGTGCACAGTACGATTTAACAAATGCTTCTTCCATTAAGTTTGTGCATAGTACGATTTGTCAAAGAAAATGATTTAAAATGTCGAAATGATGATTGTTTTAAGCACCAAGGAAATATGGCGTGTATAACTATGTTACGACTATGTATTTATCATTAACTGTGTTTTAATGTTAAACACACCATATTTAACACATAATTTTTAACACCCTATATTTCTTTGGTGCTCATAGACTGCAACATTTAAACATTTTAATCATCAACTGGAAATCATCAAAACAAGCAAAAGATACATGTAAACCTTAAACTAGTTCATCATAGAATCAAAACACTATAGTTGTTCAGGTTAATTCAAACTACATCATAAACACTTCAACATCTTACTTTTCAACTATATCTCATTCATTTTAGAAAAAACTTTCATCATAAATCTCACACGTTCTATGACAAGCACTACAACATCACACAATCAACTATATCACACTTCAACATAACACAATCAACAATATGTCATACATTTTAGAAAAAAAAGTGTTTTTATAACCCTACCTAGTTGACATAAGTGCCAATATAACCTTTCAATATTCGAAAGTGCCAATATAACCTTTCAATATTCGAAAGTGCTAATATAACCCTATATAGTTAGTGAAAGTGCCAATATAACCCTATAAGTTTTAAGGATGTGCTGATATAACCCAACAAACATTAGAAATGTGCTGATATAAACATTAGGAATGTGCTTATATAACCCAGTAAGATTGCATAATGTGCTGATATAACCCAACCTAATTTCAGCGAACTATGGCAGTCCGGCGAACTATGAGGGTAAAATTGTCCAGCCAATTTCAGAGTTAGCTCAAAGGGTATTTTGGTCAATTTACATAGAGTCAAAACTGGAAAATTGAGGTCAATGCCGGAAATGAGGTCTGAGGGTTATATTGGCACTTTCATTAACTAGTTAGGGTTATATTTGCACTAAAAATTATCATATGGTTATATTGGCACTTACTCAAGTAGATAAGGTTATATTGACACTTATCCCAGGTAATCCCTACATTTTATAATATGATACATATTTTAAGACAAACACCCAAACATCACACAATCATGTATGTCACACGTTAACAAAACTTAATAAACAATATCTCACACATTTTAGGACAAACACCCAACATCAAACCATACTCCACTATATGTCAAACTCTTTAGGACGAACACATCAACATCACACAATCAACACAATTAACAATATATCTTACACTTTGGATTTAATCACAAATTGAACAAAATCTCACACACCCCAGAAATCACCAAAATGAGAAAAATCCCACACCCCTTGAATGACAAAATGAAAAAAAATCACAAAAAGAACTAAATCCAACACAAGCAATACCCACACAGAGAGAAGGTTGTGCCTCAGGGATTGTGTGTCACGGGGAAGACGGAGAGGGGGTCATCGTCGTCAGATATGGAGAGGTGGTGGAGGAGGACGAAGAGGACGGGGAGGAGGTAGAGGTATTATAATGAGAGGGCAATGAGGGAGGGTTAGATTTAGGGTTTAAGATTTACTTTTTATAGACAGTTTTAATGGTTGAGATTAAATCAACATAAAGAAATCAATGGTTTAGATGAAACCAAGTTGGGCCTTTGTTTAATTATATTTATCGGTGCCCTTTCATCCAAAAAATTGGTGTTAAATATGTATAAAGCAGCTGCTTGATGCTGCCTTGGTAATTGTTTTTGGTAACCCGAGAGCAAGCTTATGAAATTTTGCTTAAGTCAGGAGCACCAGTTGCAATACCAGTACTGGTTTAAGGAAACCAGTGCCATTATTACCCTATCGCATCATCGTGGCGCTGCTTAATCCCGGCGGGTGGTTATAATTCTAGCACCGGTTTACAATACTGGTGCCTACGAAATCACAAACCGATGCCAAAATGTAATTGACAAAATTTTGAATTTCTTGCCCAGGAATGGACCAAAAACTTTGGCTTTTCCAACCATAAAACCCCTAGCACCGGTTCTTTAAGACACCAAATCAATGCTGGTTTTCATTTCTACTATTTTGCAATATTGAATTTAAGTCCCTCTCTAGGAGGAGAGTTTTGTCCATTGTTTTTTATATGCAACTGGACTCAAATATATTCAATTCAACATTTAATAGAGCTCGTGTTTTGAAATTGTGTCCAATGGATACCCAAAAACCCTCTGATCATAACTTTGTCAAAATAACATTGTTGCCCAAAACTAAACTACACCTTTTTTGTAGCCAGATAACCCCATATTGTGTATTCTTGGGTTAATATATGTTTTAAAATATAATGTCATGTTTTAATATAATTTTTTAAAGCGCTAGTATATATCCTAGAGTATTTTACTCTAGAAAACTTAGAAGTCAGAAAGTCCAAATGGAAAAAAATATTTGTGAGTTATTTCCACCAAATATGAAACATTTTTTATTCGTTCTAGGAATTGACATTTGGGTCCCATAATGTAGGATTGCATCCGAGCGGAGTTGTATTTAGAGCTCCGAGTTAAGTTTTTGCCTTTTGCACTTAGGTACTTCCAAGAATCTTGGAATTAGCAAAACAGGAAAATGGCAATTCAATAGGGCAATTGAGTATTGTATGATCATAGTTATGCGATTATGACTTTAGAGCAAATGAAACATCCTCAAAATTGATCATAGAAAACAAGTGCAATATTTTTAGAAAGCACAGTGTAGCCCAAAATAAAGTTTCACCTTAAGCATTGATTTGGAGCACTTGATTCTTGTTTTTCTATCCTAAATAAATGAATTCTAAATAATGGAATTTTTTATTGTATAAATTTCAAAGTAGGAGTACATGTCCTAGACTAATTTGCAAAAAATTGCATGGAAATATTAACAAAAATCATATTTCGTTAACACTATAAATGTAATTTAAAAGCATGATAATCCTCGAAGTAGTGGATAATAATTATATTACAGCTGCAATATAGCATAAAATTGTTCCAAACCACTACAAACAAAATACTTTGCCAAAAAACCACAGTATTAGGACAATGAAGATCGAAATTCATGAATAATATCTAGCAAACGGCTTTTCATCCAACATCGGTGCATCTTCAGAGTTGGTCCCAATGTCGCTCAGCCCAACTCCCGGACCTGGATATGTAGGGAAAGTTCCAACTGCTTTCATGGCATCTAGGAACTGGTATTGAAAAACCTTACCCGTGTGATCGCACCAGGACCTTTGATATTGTGATTCCTTCAGCAGACTTTGTACACCCACCTCCAATGCCGCGACTCTAGATTCCAAAGAAGGACCCACATTGTCCAGAGGAATTTTGAAGAAAGGGTATGCTGTAACCTTACCCATTGGATGCCCGTATATGTCGTGCGAATAGTGGGGGACACCTGCTTTTGTGCGCAGTTCGGATATTAGGCTGCAAAAAATGCAACATGTTCTCTCTGCACCATGTCTCAACTCGTTCACTATTTTCCTACCCACATTCCTTCGCAAATTTTTCTTAATGGCGTACAGATGTGTCAGCCTCATACTGTGAACCCCAGTGTTCACTGTGACAGGGTCAATTCTAGATGCTACGAAGTGGTGCCATCCATTCATCTCTAGAGTGAGGAGCTTCTTTGGAATCGTTTTCCAACCTGGTTTCATAATAGACTCGACATCGGTTCCCTCCCTAGTTACCGTCCTCACGATATCCCGTCTAGTGGGATCACCAAAATCCCAACCCTCATCGGTCTTATAGTGGAATGCAAGAAATCCATCCTCCTCGGGGGGAACAGTTGGCAACCCATACAAATTTTTTAGGGATTCATCAGTTCATTTCACCATTTTCCCTCAACAGAATGCATCATCCCACCTTGCACCAAATCACAAATTAGCATAGAACTCACTCACTATGCTGAGGTTGAACATTGGAGGCGTGTCACACAATTTCTCCCACCCAAGTGCCCGGATAGTTTCTTCAAATGGGGGAACATTTTCGATTCCTCTCTTCGAAAAATGTCACTTTGTTCTATACATTTGTTCAATTAACTTTGCTTGTTCCGAAATGAACCTCTTCTCCTACTGTTGAATATTGGATTGCATCTCCGGAGAGGAAGGGGATGCATTGTGTGTTCTCTTGTAGGGGGATTTTGGTGCCATATCCTACAATATAAAATAACGCATTTCAACAAACACCTACCATGCAACCAGCAAAACCTATAGAATGCTTGTTTTCATGAAAATCAACAAATTCTCAATGGGGGTCAATCTAATCCAATGTATACATATATGTAGTTATTACTCATTAACGTTATGTACATGATTGCAACATCGAACAAAGTTGGAGAGCAAAGTGAACCAATTAACATAAAACAAAGTTGTTATTTTTCCAAAACCATTGGGTTCATGATAAATAATCTTGTAGAATGAAAAGCAATGTTAGAAACAGAACTCACCTTAATTCTTCACCGGGCTTGGGAGTATGAACTAATGTGGAAAATAAGTTAGATTGATCTCCAAGAATTAGAAATGGAAGAAGAAGCCGTTGTTGCTCTGTATGTGCACTTGCAACTTAAAATAATTACACCGGTATGAATCCCATAAAATGGTGCCAGAAATAGAATAAGCACCTGCCTGAGGCTACGTTGAATTATTTTTTTGGCATTTTCTCCGAACCCCAGAGCAAACTTTCAAAAACAAATCTTAGTACCTAGCACCAGTTTAAAAACCGGTGCAGTGCCTATTAAAGGAAAAGCATGTGCTTATGGCTGCCTTGAAAAAAAATTGAAATCCCTTTTTCCCAACTCGAAAGTGAATACATGAAATTATGTTTAAGTACCCAGCACCGGTCTAAATTCTGGTGTTGTGTAAACAAAAATCAGTGCCTCACATACAATAGAGCACATACTCTGTTTTTTAATCCCCAAAAATACCCACTAACATGACTATTTTTAGCACTGGTTTATTGTTTCAGCAAAACCGGTGTTGAAACCACAAAATAATTTCCCAAATAGGTCCCATTTTCCAGGCAATGGTTTTATGGATTCTGGTGATATAAGTTAACATAAGCATCGACATATTGATTCGTACCGGTGCTATTAGTTTACCTCTTTCTTTTGGTGCCAAATACACTTGTGCCTAGCGGTTGTCCTATTCCAGCACTAGTTCTGTGTGCACTTGATGTGTCCATTTTATATGGTTATTTTGGGACTTATAGGATTCACTTTGTATACTTTTGTGCTCAAGATGTTGCATTTTCCCTTGAAATTTTCTAAGGAGAGTTAAGAGCGACTTTTGAGCTTTTATTACTTTTTTAGTGAATTTTGTGTGACAAGGCAATTGTTTGAAGACTTTGAAGACAATATTTTAGATTTAAAGGCTTGCATTTGAACTTTTGAAGACTTGAGGAATTAAAGATAAATGAAGTGAAAAGAAGGACTTGGGACAAAAAGAAGAAAGAAATCAAGATGCAGAAGCTTGGCTCAGTCGCAACTCACGAAGAATTGGTCGCGAGTCGCAACGGACGTATGGCCAGAAATCTTTTCTACTTTTTGTACTATAAATATCAAACCTTATCCTCTCTCACTTGCTCTCTTCGTCTTTTTCTCGATTTGGGGGCTGAAAACCCTAGGTTTTCCTTCTTTCTTTTCTTAGTTTTTGTAGGTTAATCATATGTTTTCATTATCTAGGTTAGTTTTATACTTGGGAACAATTGACTGAAGATTCCAAATCTATGTAGTAAGAACCTCTATTTCACTATTTCTTCAAGCTTTTGTTATTAGCATTCATGTATTCTTAATGTGATGTTTTACTTCATTTGTGCCATGGGTTGTTTTAGAATATGAAATATTTGTATGATTGAAGTGTTAGGGTGTTAGGAAAGTTGCAAATTTCTTAGTTCATTTGACACAAAAATCCAAGAACATGGAATTACAACTTCTTGTGTATAATGTGTTGTGATTCTTGCTAGATGAGTATGTTAATGTAGATTTTTCTCATATTTGTCATATAGAAGCAATGAAAGGTGTAATCTTGAATGTGGTTTGTTCTAGGTTTATCCTAATGAATGCTTTGTTTGGTTAAATGGCTATGCATTTAGTCGAATGCTTGTTGTTATCAAATCTATGGTCTTTCATGTATAATGACATTGATGAAATATCTTTATGGTCATTAAACGTCTAAAGTGATTATCAATGAGTTTTGCAAATGGTCGTTGAACGTCTTTGTTAATTACTCTTAAGAAGAAAAGAATGTATATCTATTTAAATGGAAGTGATAGCATTCTCCACAGGTAATAAATGTGATAGAATGAGTGAATGGTTCTATGATCTACATTAGGTTTTAAAGTGGATATCAATTACCCCTAAGGCTTTGTCTTTTGTAGTTTTTATCTCTTTTTCTTAGTTGTTGTATGATTAGCATAGTAACTTAACTTTGCTAGTTAGCTTTTCTTTAATTCATAACTTAGAAAGACCCACCAAACATTTACTTGCTTTTATATTTATATATCTACTTCTATCCTAATATCAACCTTAAATGTTTAAACCCTTGGAAAGATTCTTCTTCTTCGTGGACGACCCTGACTTTCCATTATCTACTTAGTTGTAGATAGGAAGCATTTAGGGCTTAAAAATATTAACTTTGAGAGGTACGGAGATGACCTCCCAACACCCATCGTCGAAACTGGTGCTAGTTTTTATGTATGGCACTAGTTACAAAAATCAGGTGCTGATAATAAAAAACAGCACCATTTTTGTACAATTTCGTTTTCATACCAATGTCATACATAAACTCAGCACCGTATCTGGAGGCCTCCAGTAAACGTACCAGTGCTTAAGTACCTATTTTCCTGTAGTGTGAATTTCTAAATGAAGTTCTCGTTGGAGACACTGGAATGAACTGGCTAGTCCTGTGATCTTGGCACTCAAAGCCTGTTGTTTCCTGTTAAGAACCTTATCATGCCGCTCCCAGTGATTGGATCTAGACCAACCCTCTAGATAGTATGAAGAATGGCCGAAGAGTAGGTATTCAGAGTGGTGAGAAGAGTTTCACACAACAAGAGTTAGGCACTACAAAAGGTTAAGGAAAGTATAAGACTGGGAGATTAAATAAGCAGTAAGAAAGGAAGATATCATTCATTGTAGTTGTTTGTTGTTTTACTGTAGTTGTTTGTTGTTTTACTGTAGTTGGGTATTTGTCGGATTATTCCTGAGAGTGTGATTTGTATGTTTCGTGTTTTTGAAGTTGTTGTGAGTGTATGTAAGTTGTAAGTTTCCTATGGATTGGTGGTTTGGGATGTTAGGAATATCCCGAGTATGGGTTGGGTATCTCACCGGTTATGTGATCATTCGACTCACATGGATGTGTTGGGGTGTTTACTCTGACTGTTGGGGATGCAGGCTTGGGTTATATTCCTTGTGAGGTGTTCTAGAAATATGCATACATGTTGTAAGTGTATGTCTTTTAAGTGTTTTTATGTTTTTTATAAGTTCAATTATCTAATGTGTGCTATAGTATTTTACTTGTAGAAGGATCGACGGGTGAGATTGGCAAATACATGACTAGGATGGATGGTGATGTAAAATCTCCATCTGCTATGCCCGTACGTATGAGATCTTAGGAGAACATGCATGAGGGAAGGTCCAGACTCACGGTGGGTGAGCTCTATGGGAAAGATGGGATACAAAGTTTAAGGACTCATGAAACGAGACTGGATTCTTAAGGTCATTCAAATATGGATACGAGGGAAAAGTATGCAAGCTAAGAGGTCATTTTCCTTGCTGATATACTTGCTTACCAGAAGAATCGGGGGGGACTTCGGAAAACGAAGGAGGTGCAGTGGGAGAATTGGATAGCAATTCTCCAACTACATCACCTTAGGACTTTAGTAGTGGTTATTTTGCAGCTAGGGACTTATTTAACAACTTACCTATGTAAAAGGTTTGCTATTTAAAGTGATGTAGTACTTCTTAGGGAAGTTTTATGAGCTAGAAAGGCCATTTTTGTTAGGGGTAGGCAAAAAAATCAAAATTTGAAAACTGAACTAAAAATCAAATTATCCGAATTTGAATAACCCGAATCAAATTTAATATACATTTTTTTCATATATCTGAAATGAATAAACCGAGTTTAGAATGTGGTTTTTGGAGCAGTTTTGGGTATTAAAACTCAAACCAAAACCCGAACAGAATACGAAACTTTAATTAATTAAATAAATAGAATATATATAATAATTAAAACTACAAAAATAAATTTAAGTTGGAGGACCAATCTTTAAATTTAAAAAATTACCCCCAAAGTCTAAACCCTAAGTAAGTTTGGGGATATAAGTAAATAACACAAGTTACCCTAAGTAAGTTTGTGGAGTGCTTGAAGGTGAATGTGAATGTGGAGTGCATGAAGGTTTGAAGAATGTGAAAGTTTGAAGAATGTGAAGGCTTGAAGAATGTGAAGACTTTGAAGATGAATATTAAAACGAACTATTTTTCTTTAATCTTAAATGTAATGCTAAATTTGGTATGGTTGAATTTGTATTGTACTTGTTGGATTTTTATTTTGAAAACATGATTTTGATGATGTAGAAATTAGATTACATATTTTTATTTAATTTTAAATTAAGTTATATGATTTTAGTAATTATTTTTAAAAAATTTACAATCAATTCGGTTTATTCGCTTTTAATTTGGTTTCACACCGAAACCAAATTCTGAATTCAGTTTGGATAATTCAGGTTATCCGGGTTGATTTTGATTTTGGTTTTTTTTGGGGCAAACCCAAATAACCCGAACTAAATAAACTAAAAACCGATTAAACCAAACCGATGCGCATCCCTAATTTTTGTTGCAATCCTTGGTTTTTGTATGGATTTGAGATTAGTGAAAAACATTATTGGTCTCTCTACTGAATATTTATGGTGTCTTATATTTCGCATTGCTAGTATTGCTTCGCTAGCATTTTATCATTAGTATCGCCATTTGAAATCAACCTGAGTAGCTGATATAGGTATACTCTACCAGATATCCCTTCGTCGATGTGTAATGTTTATGTTTTGGCGTGCCTAGTTCTGTGGCTAAGCGATCCTCATGATTACGCCATCTAAAATAGGAGAGGGTATACCATAATTCCTTAATTTATGTAAAAATTTATAAGCATGCAAGATGATTGTAATGTGGAGCATACCTTTATCATAGATCTATAGGTGTCGTATGTGGGTGCGACAATACATTTGTTGCTATCTCCCTTGTGTTGTTGCACTATTTCGCTAATTGCCAGCTTCGTTGGATGGGTCTAGTCTTTGCACATTTTTCAAATAGGTGATAATGGTGTTGATGGAGAATGAGACTAAGTTGGGCCTCCGACACAATGACCCAGCCCACCATGGGGCTGGGTCGAGGAGCCTTAATGGGCATCTCGATGAAGTAACAGAAGGAAGAATAACCCTAATTAGGTTTAGAAAGATATAAATAGAAAGGTATGTCATTACTTTTAGGTTATTCATTGTTCATCCATTGGCAGGCATGGACTAACTTTGGCATCAAAGCTTCTCCCCCCGGATACCTCCGAGGTTTATTTTGCAGGTTAGAAGTCATTGCTAATGGATCTAGGTTGAGCTTTTGGATCGGTTCGTTCACAGATACATCAAATGACACGCCCAGTGGGATCGATTGAAGTCGGATCTAGATCCGTTGGTATATGTCCACTTCTACCATTTGGAGGAGTGAACGACTCAGATAGAAGGGAACAGATCGAAGAGATGAGATACAGTCCATGTGTGAAGGTCAATTGGCTGCCGTCCCAGCAGAGCAAAGTGTGGGGGCGGATCTGATGGAGGTAGCATTAGGCCTAGATCTGGTGGCTCCAATCGAGGGGCCACGTGAGATCGCCGGGGCTTCTAAAGGTTTAGAGAGAACTCTTGAGCCCAGGGTGGATATCCTGCCACCTGGACCTCACTTGGCATCAAGGGTTGATGGCCATTTCATAGAGTGTTTGAGAGATTCTCATATTGAAGCGTATGAAATTATGGTTAGGTAGAATCAAAATGTGGCAAGCCAGCCGATAGGTTTGGAGTATATTTGACAAATACTATTAGTGGGGGATATCAGGTGGCTCCCCCATTGGTGGCCCCATATTCGTTGGGAGCAGAGGTGTCTTTGCTAACTTGGGAACAGATAAGAGCTTTGCCTTTGGCGAGTCAGATGATGGGAATTCCATACTTTAGGCATCAAGAGGCTGCGGTGCCCAGGCCGCAGCCTTCATTCCCAAAGGGAATGCACAAACAGTACATTAGACCCACGTTCATAGGTTTCAAATGCACGAATGCCTGGACCAAGCGAGAGGGGTATGACTACTATGATCCTATGATGGTTTTGCTATGTTACCCCGGATATGCTGGGATGGGACCCCACCTGGGACACCAACAGGAGTACCGATGGGAGATCGTCTTCACCTGAGTAAAAATAGAGAAACATTGGTTGGAGAAATGAGAGATACCCTCGAAAAGGAGTTGAACAGATTAATAGGGCCGATGGGATAATCTGATGGGTTCCTCTTTGGTGAGAATATAACTGGGTGTCATTGGCCAGGGCATACAAAGCCACCAGAGAGACTTCCAACGTATGGAAGAGATTCAGACCCTCACAAGTTCATTTAGACGTTCCTAAGTTTGATGAATTCGATGGATTTTGATAAGAAGATAACTTGTTAGGCAGCTACATTTGATGAAAGGCGCATGAGTGGTTTCATAAGCTACCGAGGGGTTCATTGCAGTCATATAAGGATTTCAGTGGAGCCATGTTGAGTCAGTATTGCCAAAAGAAGAAATTCACGAAGACACTGACGTGGTTGTACCAGACTAAGCAAAGGACGGGAGAATCAACGACAGCGTTCTACCATAGATACATGGATGAGAGACTGGGAGTGGTTGAAGGTACAGAAAATGAGGTGATTCAGGGGTACTTGATAGGGATAGAAGATTTGGAGCTGTACAAAAATTTGACTGCATAAACCCCCAAGACCCTCCAAAAACTTCAAGAGATAGTAGAGCAACACTCGAAGGTTGAGGATGCGACTAGGAAAAAAAGGGAAGTAATGATGGCTAAACAGTCAAAGCTTGCTGATCAGGGGAAGAGGTAGATGGAGCCTTCGAGGGGGAGGTTTGACAAA
The DNA here is from genome assembly GCA_037428765.1 of Rubia yunnanensis. Classification (NCBI taxonomy): domain Eukaryota; kingdom Viridiplantae; phylum Streptophyta; class Magnoliopsida; order Gentianales; family Rubiaceae; genus Rubia; species Rubia yunnanensis. The sequence goes on along the minus strand of CM075061.1, from coordinate 21,733,925 downwards.
TATGTGCCCATACAACGATCCCAGGCAGAGATTTAGAGTATTCATAGGGGAGTTTTTCGGGCACTCCCATCTTTGAATAGGTCGGATGAAGCTGTAGCAAGAAAGAGGGCCACTAACAAGTTTTGTGATCACCACAAGGACTTTGGCCATCATACGAATGATTGCACTCATCTCATGGTAGAGATTTAGATATGTGAAAAAGAGGAACTCCTAAGAGAGGCTAATTATCGGCCAAACCCTCGAGAGGGGCCAATTAGGCATAGAAATTAGCGTGGAGATCATCGATCATTTAGGAGGAATGCTCCACCCCCACCCAGAGTTCATTGAGCCCCTTCAGTTAGACAGGAGCCATAGCAGAAGCCGTATCAAAACCAACCAGCATGAAATTCCCTGAACGAGGAGTTGGTCGATCATAGGGCGATTAACGTTATAATTGGGGTAACCGGTGAGGGATCTTTGAACACTATGATGAAGGCTAAGTACAGGCATACACCTAAAGGGAAGCCCTCCCATAAGAGGCTTAAACCTAAAGACGCCATAACATTTTTGGAGATGGATATAGTTCCTAATCAGACCCTGCATGTAGACCCGGTGGTGAATTCAGTAGTGATCGGGACCTCGTTGATTAAGAGGGTTTTTGTGCATGATGTAAGTGGGTGGAAATCATGTTTGTAAGTTGTTACGATCAACTGGACATTGGTCAAGGTAATTTGAAGAGATCCGTATGCCCTTTGTCAGGATTTACAGGAAAACCTATCACTCCCCTTGGCAAGGTTACTCTACCAATCAGAGTGGCAGATGGAGACAAAGGGGAAACGATACGCTGCAACTTTGCAATTATCGATGCATATTCTCATTATAACATGATACTCAGGAGACCTTGGATGTGCCAGGCTTGAGAAGTGTGGTCACCCTTCCATTTGATGATGAAATTCCCAATGAATAGGGGGTAGCTTGCATTCGAGGAGATCAGATCGTGGCAAAAGGTTGTAACTTGTCGATGGTAAAATGAGCAAAGAAGGGAGATGTTGCATTGATACATGAAGGAGTGGGTCCAGCTAATACGAAACAAATCCCAGTTTGAGATTTGGGTTTTGTTGTCGTGGATAAGATAATGCCAAAAGAGATAAGGGGTCGATTGCAGGTTATTCTGGATGAATAATCTAATGTGATTTCTTAGAGCACTGCGAGCGTAGCATGGGTGCCGGCTGAACTAGTTGTCCATAGGTTGAATATCGATCCTTCGATAAGACCTATCAAGAAGAAGTAGAGAATGTTTTCCCCAGAAAGAGTTTAGGCAATACGATTAGAAGTGGAGAAACTTCTCAAGGCTGATGTTATCGATGAGGTATTCTATCCGGAATAGCTCGCTAACCCAGTGATAGTTCCAAAACATGACAGTACTAGGCGTATGTGTATTGACTTCACTTATTTGAACAAGTGTTATCCCAAAGACAATTATCTACTGCCTTTGTGAAAACCCTTACCGAAATGAAATTAGAGTACATTTAATAATTAAATTTTATAGAAAATTCCAATCTTTCCTTAATTTTCCGGAATATATATATATGTATTTTAAAATAATAAAATATATATATATAAGGATAATAATACTAATAACAATAAATAAATTAGTAATAGAAATTACCAAGAAGATATTACACAAAATCATACATATATATATATATATATATTATATGACAATAGTAATAATAAGCAAATAAATGAGCCAAGAAATAAATAAATGCAAGAAATTACCATGAAGGGAAAAGCAAGCAGCGAATGTGAAAAATTATCCAAAGTAATTTTTTGTGCAAGTGGTATTACTGGGAAGGAATGAATGGCGGGCGTGAGAATAATTTTGGGCATGTAGGCTTGAGGTTTACAGGATAAAACTTCAGGTTGAGTGGGTATCATAACCTATGTTTTATCTAGTATAAATATTAGATCCCCAACTCATACCATCTCATGCAGTAAACAAATTTCTTACCAAAGAACAGTGGTGAATAGTGGTAAAATAGGAAACGGAAGTTGCCCAAGCCCAAGTCTAACCAAGGTGAGTGTTGCATCGCCCTAGCACGAATTGAGTGAAAATCTGAGTTTATGTTTACATATATATATAATTCCATCAGAACCTTACTCTCTCGAGCTAAACCCTCCACCTCTCGAACCCCTGCTGAAACTTCACCTCTCGAATCCCTGTTGAAGCTCTATCTCTCGAACCCCTGCTAAAAATTCACCTTTCGAATCCCTGTTGAATCTCTATCTCTTGAACCCCTACCAAAATACTACCTCCCGAACCCTTGCCAAAATACTACCTCTCGAACCACTGCAAAAACTCTACCTCTTGAACCCCTTCCACAACTCTACCTCTCGAACCCTTGCCACAATTCTACCTCTCGAACCCCTATTGAAAATCCCACCTCTCGAACCCATACTGAAACCTTTACCCCTCGAATATGTGTCCCTGAAACCTTGAGCCCTCGAACATGTGTCCCTGGAACCTTTACCCCTCGAACTAGTACTCTGAAACATTTACCCCTCGAACTAATACCCTAAAACCTTTACCCCTCGAACTAGTACCCTAAAACCTTTACCCCTCAAACTAGTACCCTAAACCTTTACCCCTCAAACTAGTACCCTGAAACCTTGCCTCTCGAAACCTTCTCCCAAACCACTAGCTCTCGAACTGTACCTCCATAATTGTACCCTCGAAACTGTATCCCTCGAACTGTACCACCCGAACTGTCCCTCCTGAACTCACCTCTCGAACTAACATTATCGAAACTGCAAGCTCTCGAACTGTACCCCTCGAACCTTACCCCTCGAACTAGTACTATTGAAACCTTTACCTCTCAAACCTTACCTCTCGTACCTTACCTCTCGTACCTTACCTCTCGTACCTTACCTCTCGAACTAGTGCCACTAGAACCTTACCTCACGAACCTCACCAATTGAACCCGTACCTTTAGAATCTCTCCCACTGAACCTCACCACTTGAACTGATACCATTTACCACTCGAACCAGTACCACCTGATGCCCATACCACTAGAACCTTCTCCACTTGAGTTCTTTGCTCGAACCTCCTACCCAACTACTCAAACTGTAAGTACTCGAACCCATGTACTCAAAACCTGATACTCGATACTCAAGCCATGAGAAAGAGATATGACAGTTACACTCAAATGATGGTATTTACTAACTTTTGAATTAAGTGTGTATTTTATCATACTGTACTAGATTATCGTGAAACTAAACTCCTGAACTGCTCTGATATTTTCTGTGAAAGACCGGCTTGTACTTTATCTTATCATGTCAAACTTGAATCATATACTGCTCTGGTGATCGGCTTGTACTTTATCTTGCTGTGTCAAACTTGAATTACCTGCTACCTGATTACCTGCCTGTGAATTTTGGGGGCCCCGACGCAATTGTAGTTTGGTCGAAGTCGGTGGGGAATGGTACTGACCGGACTGTCTAATTAGACCAGCTACACGTGGAGTTTGGTATGCTATCATAACCACCTAACTGATACGAGCTCGTAACTAAACACCGACGTGAATAGGAAAGTGAATTTTGAACTGATAGCCTTCGGGCATCACTGACTAGGTTATGTCGTGTATGTTAGTCACAGTTTCCATATAGGAACTTGGTAGCAACGCGGCATTAACCACCCGTATCCTTTTTACTGTGTGATAGGACATACGTGGCTAATTGTTAATTGTTATCCTGTGATCACTAAAACTCAACTGGGTAAATACTGGCGATGGAACCTCACTAAGCAAGGAGCTTACCCTAGTTAAACAACCATTCTTCAGGTGAAGAAGAACAGTAAGAGAAGAGTGCTTGTTGTCTTTACTTCGTTTGATAAAAATCCTGGGTAAACTGTTAGGAGTTTTAAAGTGAACTTTGATTCTGTAACAGTTAGGTGAAACTTCCATTTAACATTTGTAATAATACTGTTACTGTAATAGTAAACTTAGGTTTTTGAATTTATCTAAATCGCTTTCGCATAAAATTTATCTGCTCATTACCGTTAGCACTTTCGGTAGCATACCCAGACCCAACCCGACACTTGCATTTGGGTTTGGAGGTGTTACAGCTGTGGTATCAGAGCATTCTCAAACTAAGTGAAGGAAAATTCATACTTACCTTAATAAAATATTCTAGAGGAAACTAAATGAACTGTGAATAAAGTAAGGGGAGTGGGGGTTAGTTGTGTATAAATTATCAAGCTAATAAGTTTGTTATGTTGATAGATGGACAATAACGTAGAGATTGCGAGCAATGCCTTTCAAGAAATTATTGAAGTGAAAAGACATTACGGAGCATTCCCAGAAACGTTTCTTCCTTGGACGGAAATAATAAACAATCCTCAATGGGTAGAACTCAGGCTTACCCAAATTGGATTATGCACGTGTTAGTCATAGAGCGGGCATAATTAATGGGCAGGGTCATTAGCCTCGAGACCCAAGAACAATTAACGAGAGATACAATGTGGGAATAATATATGCATGCTAACGCAGAGGAGACAAGGGCGAATACGGCGGTCATCGAAAACAATCGACTGAGGAATCAAAGAAGTAGGGAGCTTGGAAAGTGGGATGCGGAGTGACAAGAAGTCTTTCGACAATTAGATTTAGCCCTAGTAAATGCCCAAGAACTACGGGGAGGTCTAATCGCCTATCATCGACAACCAACGGAATCACGTTGGAGGCATATTTGAGAGACTCAAGGCACGATGGAGCAAGCTCTCGCCACATTGCGGGATGATTTAATGGACCGAGCGTACCCTGGAGCTGAGCAAGATGAAGGAGGTGACTCCACCAAGGATTCGATGGTTGATTAGAATTGGAAGTTGACTTTTTGGGGGAAAACTTACAGCTGTTTGTAAGATATGTATTAGGACAAGAAGCGAGTTCCAATTTTTTACACCGAAAGACGATGCTAGAGAACTTTAAAATTATCGCAAATATATTATAATGAAGCTATAAATATTTTGTGAATTATATTATTTTGGTTAGATAACCAAATGAAGATTGCTTCAATCTATGGAACAAACTTATTGAGTATAGGAAAATGGAAAGGGGATAAGGAGAAAGTTCGAACTCACCCGCGGGAAAGAATTCCCCAACCGCTGGGATGGAATTATTCGCAAGTCAGGTTACAAAAATTTTGAGCCGCATGATAGAGAGACAATCGAGCTCGATCTCCGGTCAGGGATCGAAGTCATAGGCCAGAGATAGAGGATGCAGCCTTGGAACAATTCCAGAAGTTTCATCCACCAAGGTTCAATGGCGGCCTAGATGATGAAGTCGCTAAAAATTGGATCTAAACAATGGCTCAAACCATCCGAGTCTTGGGATATGTGGATGGACGGAAGGTGAATTTCGCTATATTCCAATTAGAAGGTGCTGCACTAGATTGGTGGAAAATAATACAAATGAAGTGGAGCATGGAGGAAACTCCCAGAACCTGGGAGAATTTTGAAAAGGAATATAAGAAGTTCATTCCACCTCTAGTTATCGAAAGGAAAGAATCGGAGTTTATAAACTTGAAACAATGACTGATGAGTGTAATAGAGTATGAGGCAAAGTTTTCCCAACTTTCTAAATTTGCAGAGAAGATGGTCTCGACTGATGAGCAATGCAAGAGGAGATTTATCCAAGGGTTAAGGCTGTATTTGAAGGATACCCTAGCCCCGACCTATCAGAACAGTTATGCCGCAGCCATCGAATCCGCTTGCCGAGTGGAAGAAACCAAGAATGTCTTACGAGCCATGCACCAATGAAGAAGGAAAAATGTGAGGTCCTAATCAGTATACATCCACGGCCCACGGAGAGTAAACTTAGAGCTAAACAAAGTCCCTAGGAGAGACACATCCTGACCCTCGACCACGACAAGCGGCTCAAGTATTGCCTCGAGAGGAACAACTCAAGTGCGTTGCCAGTACTATGGAAAGGGAGGCCATAATGAACAGGATTACTGGAAAAGGGCAAACAAGTGTTTACGATGTTGAAGTTCTGAACATAGGATATCCGAATGCTCGCAAGCTCAGCCGAGTCGCTTGTCTCAACCTACGGGATCCCAGGAATTGGTTGCCAAACCTGCTCAGAAAGGAGGAGCAAGTGGGGGCAATCAACCAAAAGTGCAAGCTCGCATATACGCGATGGTAGATAGTGAAGCCCTGGTTTCGACCAAGGTCATAGAAGGTACCCTTCCTATCCTGGGTAAAATAGCTAAAGTTTTTATTGATCCTAGTAATTCTCATTCTTTTGCTAGTTACTCCTTCCTTGAGAATATGGAAGAGAAAATAGAGGACTTACCCTATAAATTGGAAGTTAGCACTCCCACAAATGATATTAAAATCCTAACTGGAAGTGTATGTAGAAACTGTGAGGTAAATGTGGGACGTTAGGAATTGCCCATGGACTTAATTGGTTTACCTTTAAAAGGATATGAGGTGATACTTAATATGGATTGGCTTGCTAAAAATCACACCCAGTTAAATTTTCATACGAAGGAAGTTAAGCTGTGTCGACCCAGGGAACTTCCGATTAACGTAGATGTGGGAAGGAAGAGATCCTCCTCATTACTTATGGCGGGAGTCAAAGCTCGACGAATGATTTGTAAGGGAGCAACTGGAATATTGGCTTATATCTTGAATAAGCCAGTGGACCAGTTAAAATGAGAAGATATAACTATGGTGCAAGACTTCCCTGAGGTATTTCCAGAGGAACTAGTAAGTTTACTTCCTGAAAGGGAGACTGAGTTTACTATTAATCTAACAGGAGCCGTACCCATTTCTCAAACCCCTTATCGGATGGCACCGCTAGAGCTACATGAGTTGAAGCTACTACTCGAAGACTTATTAGCTCGAAGATTCGTTCAACCGAGTACCTCCCCGTGGGGAGCACCGGTATTGTTTGTTAAGAAGAATGATGGTTCTCTTCGGATGTGTATCAATTATCAAGGCTTAAATAATGTGACAATTAACAATAAATACCCTCTTCCCATTATTGTGGAGTTGTTTGATCAACTCCAAGGGGCAGTCGTATTTTCCAAACTGGATTTGCGACAAGGGTACTACCAGTTACGAGTGAAGTGGGAGGACATACCCAAGACAGCTTTCAATACTCGATATGGTCATTACTAATTCCTGGTAATTCTACTTGGAGTATCCAATGCACCAGCAGCATTTATGGACCTCATGTATCGATTACTTCAACCATACCTAGACAAGTTTGTTGTCATCTTCATTGATGACATCCTGGTCTATTCCAAATCTCAGCAGGAGCATGAAGGACATCTAAGGAAGGTATTACAACTGCTAAAGGAGCACAAGTTGTACGCCAAGTTTATCAAATGTGAATTATGGCTAAGTCAAGTGAACTTTTTGGGTGATTAGTAAAGAAGGGATATCTGTGGATCCATCTAAAGTCGAGACAATTCTAAACTGGAGGGTACCAAACAATTATATTGAAGTGCGGAGCTTTCTTGGTCTGGCAGGATACTATCGGCGTTTTGTTAAAGACTTCTATAAGCTGGCATCCCCTTTATTATACTTAACTCAGAAGGGAGTTAAGTACAAATTGAATGAGAAGACTGAATCCAGTTTTCAAGAATTGAAGAAGCGTCTGACCACTGCCCCAATCCTTGCCCTACCTGAGGGAAATGATGGATTCATAGTATATATTGATGCTTCAGGAGATGGTCTAGGGTGCGTATTGATACAAAGGGGCCACGTGATTGCTTATGCATCTTGGAAGTTGAAACTTTATGAAAAGAATTACCCCACCCATGACCTAGAACTAGCTGCAGTGGTGTTTTTTTAAAGAAGTGGCGACATTACTTATATGGAGCCGCATTTGAAGTAATTTCATATCATAAGAACCTGAAGTACCTATTTTCCTAAAAGGATATGAATATGCGCCAACGTCGGTGGATGGAGTTTTTGGTAAATTATGACTGTGTAATCAATCATCATCCTGGAAAGGCAAATGTGGTGGCAGACTCACTAAGTCGGAAGGTGAATTTGGCGTATATCTGGATAAAAGAGATAGAGATGTTATCACATGCAGAGAATTGGGAATGGGAGACTCAACCTGACCGACTTGTATTCTTCAATCTAAGGGTACAAACGGTTTTACCCACGGAGGAGATTAAGGAGGATCAAGAGTTGGATGAATCATTGGTGAAGAAAAAAAGCTTATTGCTGAAAGGAAGTTTCCGGACTTTGAAGTGAACATTGAAGGAATACTGACTTGTAGAGGTAGGCTTTGTCTACCCCAAAATTCAGCAATCACCTAAAGAGTGTTGGAAGAAGCCCACTGATCCAAGTATACGGTACACCCAGGGGGGACCAAAATGTACCGAGACCTGAAACAGTGTTACTGTTGGGATAATATGAGAAGGGACATAGCAGAATACGTAGCACGTTGTTTAGTGCGCCAGCAGGTCAAGGCCGAGCATCAGAAGCCATCAGGGTTGTTAAACCATTTGAGATTCCCGAATGGAAGTGGGATCACATCACGATGGACTTTGTGACAGGATTACCCCACACACTGAATAATTTTGACGCAATATGGTTGGTGGTTGATAGGTTGACCAAGTCGGCTCATTTCCTACCGATCAACATTAAATACTCCTTGGAAAGACTGATTGTCCTATACATCTGGGAAATTGTAAGATTTCACGGGGTGCCGATAACTATCGTATCCGATAGGGACCCAAGATTCACTTCCCGTTTTTGGAGGCAACTGCAAGCAGCTTTGGGAACCAAATTGAACTTTAGTACAAGTGCTCATCCACAAACAGACGGGCAGTTGGAGAGGACAATTCAAACCTTGGAGGACATGCTTCGAAGCTGGGTTATGGATTTTGGGGGAAGTTGGGACACTCATTTAACTTTGGTAGAATTCGCTTATAACAATAGTTATCATTCATCCATTAGTATGGCCCCACATGAAATACTCTATGGTAAGAAGTGTCGGACACCCCTCTTTTGGGACGAAGTGGGACAAAAACATATTTTGCTAGTGGCCAGTATACCTTGGATTGAGGAAACCATATATAAGGTCAAATTGATAAAGCAACGCCTACAGACGGCTCAAAGTCGACAAAAGAGTTACGCGGACCATCAGAGGAGGGATTTAGAGTTTGGAGTGGGTGGCCAGGTGTTTTTGAAGGTAACCCCTCACAAAGGTTTAGTCTGGCATGGCAAGAAAGGAAAACTAAGTCCTAGGTACATTAGCCCTTTCGAGATAGTGCAACGAGTCAGACCAGTTGCGTATCGACTTAACCTACCTCGCCAGTTGAGGAAATTACACAATGTTTTTCATGTGTCACTTCTGAAAAAGTACCACCCTGACTCCGGACACGTGTAAACCATGAAGACTTAGCAGTGAACGAAAAGCTAATGTACGAGGAAAATCCCGTGAAGATATTGGATCAAAAAATCAAAACCTTGCGAACTAGGGAGATTCCTATGGTCTTGGTGTTATGGAGAAATCGAAAGGTTGAGGAAGAAACTTGGGAGTTGGAAGCTGAAATGAAGGATAATTACCCGGAGTTGTTCGCCGGAAATGGAAATTTCGGGGACGAAATTCATTAAGGGGGAGGGGGGAGATTGTGAAAACCCCTACCGAAATGAAATTAGAGTACATGTAATAATTAAATTTTATCAAAAATTCTCATCTTCCCTTTAATTTTCCGGAAATATATATGTATATATATATATATATATATATGTGTGTGTGTGTGTGTGTGTGTGTGTGTGTGTGTGTATTTTTAAATAAAATATATATATTGATAATAATACTAATAACAATAAATAAATAAATAAATAAGTACGTAAGAGAAATTACCAAGAAGAAATTACACATAATCATACATATATATATATATATTATGACAATAGTAATAATAAGCAAATAAATTAGCCAAAGAATAAATAAATGCAAGAAATTACCATGAAGGGAAAAGCTAGCAGCAGATGTGAAAAATAATCCAAAGTAATTTTTTGGGCAAATGGTATTACTGGGAAGGAATGAACGACGGAAATGAGAAGTAATTTTGGGCAAGTAGGCTTGAGGTTTACAGGATAAAACTTTAGGTTGAGTAGGTGTCAGAACCTATGTTTTATCTAGTATAAATATTAGATCCCTAACTCTTACCTTGTCACGCAGCAAACAAAATTCTTACAAAAGAACAATGGTGAATAGTGGTAAAGTAGGAAATGGAAGTTGCCCAAGCCCAAGTCTAACCAAGGTGAGTGTTACATCGCCCTAGCACGAATTGAGTTAAAATATGAGTGTATGTATACATATATATATATAATGCCATCAGAACCTGACTCTCTCGAGCTAAACCTTCCACCTTTCGAACCCCTGCTGAAACTTCACCTCTCGAATCCCTATTGAAGCTCTATCTCTCGAACCCCTGCTAAAAATTCACCTCTCGAATCCCTGTTGAAGCTTCATCTCTTGAACCCCTGCCAAAATACTACCTTTCGAACCCCTGCCAAAATACTACCTCTTAAACCACTGCCAAAGCTCTACCTCTCGAACCCCTGCCACAACTCTACCTCTCAAACTTGCCACAACTCTACCTCTTGAACCCCTACTGAAAATCCCACCTCTCGAACCCCTACTGAAACCTTTACCCCTCGAACTAGTTCCCTGAAACCTTTACCCCTCGAACTAGTACCCTAAAACCTTTACCCCTCGAACTAGTTCCCTGAAACCTCTACCCCTCGAACATGTGCCCCTGGAAACTTTACCCCTCGAACTAGTACTCTGAAACCTTTACCCCTCGAACTAATACCCTAAAACATTTACCCCTCGAACTGGTACCCTAAAACCTTTATCCCTCGAACTAGTACCCTGAAACCTTACCTCTCGGAACCTTCTACCGAACCATTACCTCTTGAATTGTACCTCCCAAACTGTACCCTTGAAACTGTATCCCTCGAATTGTACCACCCGAACTGTCCCTCCTGAACTCACCTCTCGAACCTGTACCTCTCGAACCTGTACCTCTCGAACTAATATCACCAAAAATGTTACCTCTCAAATTGTACCCCTCGAACCTTATCCCTCAACTAGTACTACTGAAACCTTTACCTCTTGAACCTTACCTCTCGTACCTTACCTCTTGAACTAGTGCCACTAGAACCTTACCTCTCGAACCTCACCAACTGAACCTGTACCTTTAGAATCTCTCCAACCAAACCTCACCACTCGAACTGATACCATTTACCACTTGAACTAGTACCACCTGATACCCATACCACTAGAACCTTCTCCACTTGAGTTCTTTGCTCGAACCTCCTACCTAACTACTCGAACTGTAAGTGCTCGAACCCCTGTACTCGAAACCTGATACTCAATACTTAAGCCATGAGAGAGAGATATGACGGTTGCACTCAAATGATGGTATTTACTGACTGTTGAATTAAGTGTGTATTTTATCATGCTGTACTAGATTATTGTTAAACTAAACTCCTGAATTGCTCTAATATTTTCTGTGAAAGATCGGCTTGTACTTTATCTTACCATGTCCAACTTGAATAATATAATGCTCTGATGACCGGCTTGTACTTTATCTTTCCGTGTCAAACTTGAATTACCTGCTACCTGATTACCTATCTGTGAATTTTAGGGGGCCCGATGTGATTGTAGTTTGGTCAAAGTCAGCGGGGAATGGTACTGACCGGACTGTCTGATTTGATCAGCTACACGTGGAGTTTGGTATGCTATCATAACCACCTGACTGATACGAGCTTGTAACTAAACACCGGCGTGAATGGGAAAGTGAATTTGGAACTAATAGCCTTCGGGCATCACTGACTAGGTTATGTCGTGTATATTAGTCACGGTTACCATATAGGCACTTGGCGGAAACTCAGCATTGACCACATGTATCCTTTTTACTGTGTAGTAGGACATACGTGGCTAGTTGTTAATTGTTATCCTATGATAACTAAAACTCAACTGGGTAAATACTGGCGATGGAACCTCACTAAGCAAGGAGCTTACCCTAGTTAAACAGCCATTTTTCAGGTGAAGAAGAACAGTAAGAGAAGAGTGCTTGTTGTCTTTACTTTGTTAGATAAAGATCCTGGGCAAACTGTTAGGAGTTTTAAAGTGAACTTTGATTCTGTAACAGTTAGGTGAAAATTCCATTTAACATTTGTAAAAATACTGTTACTGTAATAGTAAAGTTAGGTTTTTGAATTTATCTAACTTTCTTCCGTATAAAATTTACCTGCTCATTACCATTAGCACTTTCGGTAGCATACCCAGGCCCGACCCGACACTTGCGTTTGGGTTTGGGGGTGTTACAGCCTTTGATAGATAGGCTCGTTGAGGCAATAAGATGATACCAAGTTTTGGCCTTTTTATGCATATAAGGGCTATCACTAGATACCAATGGCAGAAGAGGATAAGGTGAAGACTTCGTTCATAATAGGGAATGGTTTTTTTTGTTACAAAAAGATGTCGTTTGGCTTAAAGAATGCAAGGGAAAATTTTCCAAAGGATGGTCAACAAGCTGTTCAGAAATCATATTGGAAGGAATTTGGAAGTATACGTGGATGATATGGTAGTGAAGAGAAGAAGCTATGAAAAGTTCTTGGAAGACCTAAGAGAGACATTCGTTGAGTTGTGAAGAGTCAATTTAAAGCTTAATCCTGCGAAGTACATCATTGGAGTGGGGGCCAATAAGTTCATGGGTTTTATGGTATTCAAACGGAGGATCGATGTGAACCCTGAGAAGGTGGAAGCTTTGATGAACATGAAAAGCCCAAGATCGGTCCAGAAGTTAACGAGATGCCTAGCTGCTTTGAGTCAATTCTTATCGAAGGGGGCTAAAAAGCATATTCCTTTCTTTGATGTATTGACAAGGGCCAAGAAGTTTAAGTGGATGGAGGATTTTGAGAAGGCTTTCATTATTTTGAAGGAACATCTTCAAGTCTTGCCAACCTTTGCGAAACCTGATCCATGGGAGGTCCTTTATCTTTACATATCAGCTTTGACCTTAGCAGTCAGTGCAATTTTGATCAAGGATAAAGAGAGATGGCAACATCCCATATACTTCATTAGTCAGGCTTTGCAAGGCCCTGAAACACGATATACTTCCCTCGAGAGATTAATTCTAGCATTGGTTCATGTTGCTCGTAAACTACATCCTATTTTAGGGCCACCATAGTAGTCCTAACGAGTTTTCTAATCAGGCAAGTGCTTCTTAAGCCAGAAGCCTCAGGAAGAATGATGAAATGAGCTATGGAATTGGGAAAGCATGATATCCAGTTTCAACCAAATGCAGCAATTAAGGGTCATGCCTTCTCCGATTATATTGTGGAAACAATGAAAGTGGTTGAATTGGAAGAAGGCATAGCGAAGGAGTCGTCGTGGAAATTTTTCGTCGATGGGTCCTCATATATAGGAGGAAGTGGGGTGGAGTGTTTCTTACCAGTCCTGATGGCAAAGACTACCCCTATGTGTTACACTTCAAGTTTTGGGCCAACAAATAATGAAGCTGAATACGAGGCCCTAAACACGAGGATTTTTTTAGTTAGCGAAATGAAAGTGGAAAGCATGGATGTGTTTAGTGACTCACAAATTGTGGTCCAGTAGGTCAAATGAGAGTATCAAGCCAGAGAGCCCAACCAGCAGTGATACTTGAAGTTGATCAAACCCATGTTGAAAGGATTTCGATCATTCACCTTAACACAAATACCTCGAGAAAAAAACTAGAAAGTAGATGCCCTCAGCAAGCTAGCTTCTTTGGACCTGGGGGGTTGTCTCAAAGACAGATCTCGTTCGAAGAATGAGCAGCCGGAGCAATAAGGAGAAAAGTGTGATGATAGTCGAGGAGGCAGATTCTTGGATGACTCCTATTGTCAAGTAATTGCAGAAGGGTGTTCTTCCCCTTGAACCTACCCAAGCAAGGAAGCTTCACCTAATGGCGCCCAGGTATGTAATACAGGATGGTCACTTTTATCGTAAGGGTTACTCACAGCTCTTACTATTATATGTTGTTCCTAGTGATGAAAATTATTTGATCAAGGAAGTTCATGAAGAAATATGTGGCAGCCATTAGGGGGATCGTTCGGTGAACAAGAGGATAATCCTTGTGGGATATTATTGGTCAACTATGTTCAAGGATACAAACAAGCACATCCTAGCTTGTTCTCAATGCCAGAAACATGCACCCATGATCCATGTGCCCAAATGGTGATGATCAACATACATAGTACTTAGCCTTTCGATAAGTGAGGGATTGATTTGGTGGGACCATTACCAGAAGCACCAAGTATGATCAAATACCTTTTAGTGGTTGTGGATTATTTCACTAAATGGGTCGAAGCTGAGCCATTAGCCAATATAAAAGGGAAGTTGGTGGTATCGTTCTAATGGAAAAATATCATTTGTCAATTTGGAGTTCCAAGGACCATTGAAGTTAACGACAATGTTCCATTTACAAGCTAACGGGCAGGTCAAAGTTACTAATTTTACCCTCGTTAATGGAATCAAGAAGAGACTTGAAGGAGTGGCTGGAAATTGGTTCAACAAACTCCCGGGCATTTTATGGTCGTATCGGACAATCCATTCAAGAGCTACTAATGAGACACCATATAGCCTAGTTTACAGCATTAAGGTTGTCATTCCCGCAAAAGTTGTTTTACCAAGCCCTAGGATAGGGTCAAATATTAAGGAGAAGAACAATGACAATCAACGATTGAACTTGTACTTAGTAGAAGAAACCAGGACATTGGCTGGCATTCGAGAAGCCAAAGTGAAGAAACAATTCAAGCGATACCATGATTGGAGGGTCCGCAAGGTGCAGTTTAGTAAGTGTGACTTGGTCGTGATGAGTAATGAGAAAAGAAAAAGATTTCCAAAAGGAAAGTTGGCCCCCAACTGGGAAGGTCCGTACAGAGTGTTGGAAGCATACCCTGGAGGGAGTTATGTCTTAGAGGAGTTGGACGGAACAAGGGTACCTCGACGGCGGAATGTAGCCAACCTCCATTGTTATCATCAGTTTTGATTTGTACGCCCCTGTGGCATAAACAATTATATGAATCAAAGAAGAGCTCATTGAATGAAGTTGCCCGTCCTCACACTTATTTTGCTTGCACCAATAAGGCCAAGTTCAATAAATTTCCTTGTGTCAAAAATACCAAGTTGAATACATTCTCCTTAGCCGATAGGGCCTTGTTCGATAATCTCCCTGCATCGAAATGACTCGGTCGAGTAAATTCACTTGCACCGATAAGGCCAAATTCGATAATCTCCCCACGTCAAAATGACCGAGTCGAGTAAATTTTTTATGCCGATAAGGCTAAGTTTGATATTTTCTTGCGTCAAAAAGACCAAGTTGAATACATTTGCCTGTGCCGATAGGTCCTGGTTCGACAATCTCCCTGCATCAAAATGACTGAGTCGAGTAAATTTGCTTGTGCCGATAAAACCAATTTCGATAATCTCCCCACGTCGAAATGACCGGGTCAAGGAAATTTGCTTGCGCCGATAAGGCCTTGTTCGATATTTCCTTGCTTAAAAAATACCAAGTTGAATACATTCACATGTGCCGACAGGGCCAAGTTCGATATTCTCCTCGCATCAAAATGACTGGGTCGGGTAAATTTGTTTGTCTTGATAAGGCCAAGTTTGATAAATATCCTTGTGTCGAAAAGACCATGTCGAATAAACACTTGTGCCGATGAGGAAAAGTTCAAGACCAAGTCGAGTACATTTTCTTGAAACTATAAGGACAGATTCGATAGTTTCCCCACATTATAATGACCGGGTCGACCATATATGCTTGTACCAATAAGGCCTAGTTTTCTCGAGTCAAAAAAACTAGTTCAAGTGTATTCGCTTGTGCCGATAGTCCTAAATTTGACTCGTTCTCATAATAAGATGATAGAATTCACTGAGAATACTCGATACTACAATGATAATATCAGTAACAAGAAATTTATTTATCAAAGTTCGAAGATATAACATTCGATGATACACCTCCAAAGAATACAACTAAGGCCAGTCTATTTTTTCTGGTTTGATACAGTTGTCGTCTCGAACAAACGATCAGCTTCGCCTTCAGTGGCCTGGGGAGCTCAAAGGACACACCTCCGATGTGGAATTAAGTCCCCAGAATGTGAAGCTTCCCCATCATGGATTTGAATGGGACTTTTGATAGTCCCATAGTCAACCATCATAGCAGAGGGGATGCTACGATTCTTGGACAGAGTACTAGTGCCCCAGCCAGTCCCTTGGCTTTTCCATTTAAAAGACGAACATTCACAGTAACCAATTTTCTTGGAAGCAACTTTTGGGCTTTAGGAACAGGTTTATTAGGAAGCAGCCTCTTGGTTTGGGCACTAACAACAGCAACAGGATTTTTAGCTGCAGCACTTCTACACTGCTTCTTTGAAGTTCCTGCGTTCTTGTGAACTAAGCGAATATTCGGACAAACCCGAACAAGCCTGTCATGAATGAAATCAAATACTGCGATGTGGTCAAGATCCCTGTCTAAGCCCTACTTTATCATGGACATCTCAATCTCGCAGAGAAATATGGGGATGTCACTAATAAGACCTAAGTCAAGACATCCGTGCGATAGACCATACACTCGAAGACTGTCAGAATAAGTCAATATGATAGAGATTTGCTCAGACACTTAACTCTGCAACTGGGATTTCACGGTCGCTAACTAATCGGAAATTTGAGTGTTACCCTCGATGACTTCTCGGAGTTGGGATATCTCTGCTTGGAGAATAGAATTCCTTAGAGTCAGCTCATTGGCTTGAGCCTAATACTTTGTGACCTCTTCTAAACGACACTCAATGTCCTTCCCTTTGCCTATGGTACGATATAACCTAGCGTCGATCAGACAATGTGCCAGGACAAGATACTCTTTCATCATTTCGTGAAGAACTTCCTGATTTCCCATCTCATTGGCATTATAGGATTCTTCAACAACAGCGAGGGCCACAGCAGTCTTGCTGAAGACATTCCTCTTTGACTCTTCTAGTACTTTCTGGATTGAAGGGTGTCTATTTCCATGACAGGACTGCAACTCATTGTTAGCGGAAGTTAAGCCTCGGGTACGCTGGTTTATTTCATTACAAGCCTCTGATAATGCGGCCTTGGTTAAGGTTAGCTCTTTCTTAGTTATCTTCAGCTCTTTTTGCAAGAATGAACACACACTACGATAAAATTTAAAGGAAAAGAGAGTAGTTAACATCTTAATAGAAAATCTATTTGTTCATTAAAAAATGACTATAACCGAGAGAGAAAAATTCATACATCAGTTTGAGCTAAGCTACTTTTATCAGTGGTGGTCTTATTATTATTGCTCTGAGTGGTCGAGGGCCCCTCCTTGTTTTTCGAAGGACCCGATGGTTGTGGGTTCTGAATAGCTTTGTCCGGGTTCTTAGGGTCAATTGCTTGAAGTTCCTCACCAGTGAAGAACCTATTTGACTCTTGGATGATGTCGAGCAACTGAAAGAAACGTCTCCCTCACAGGCCATATCACATCGAGACTGAACCTCCTGCTCGGCCTTGTCGTCAACAAGTTTCTGGAGCACCTTAGTATGTTCGGAGAGAGAAGGGAAATAAAATGCTCAACTAATTCATTCACGCCTAATTTCTTAGAATATTTCATAAGATAGAGGAAGAGGTCGCACGGCTCATTGGAACCCATTAATTTCTCGGTGAAACACGCTAGCATGACGTGTTAGCTCTCTGCTTGACACTTCTTCAGCACCCATTTTCTCTTTTTCCCTGAGCTTTCTTCGATTCTCGCTCAAGATCTTGGCCATTGATTGGAGCTTGGCGCACTCCTTCTTAACGACCTCAACGATCGCTTCAAGTGGGCCCTAGAGCAAAAAGAGCATGCATACCGAGAAGATGCCGGTAGAACACATGCTGGACTCGAGAGCCGCAACAACCTGCATAGAGGAATCATTAAATGAACAACTGAACAAAAGTCACGAGTACTCATTGAAGGCTCCTCGCCAATCTCACTAAGGAACCCGAATGACTTAGACAAGTCCAGACGGTCACTCGAAGATGCTCCCTCGCAAAGGATCTCCTCGAACTTCCTCTTCTTGTCCCATTCGTCCAAGATTTGTGCATCTCCGCCCTTAGGAGTAACGGTAACTTCCATCGAGAATTCAGTGGCTTGCACCATCTCGATGAAATTCTATTTCTTGAGGTCGTTGAGGATGCCTATACCTGTCATAGTAACGAATATGTTAGAAACATCGATAAAATAACTTAGATAAGTGAAATCAAAATTTAGCCCAAAAGACCTTCGGGGGCATCTGGAACAGCCATCTCCATAACGTCCACAGATCATCCTGTGAACGAAGGGAACCTTCCACAATTCTGTTCTGACAGCTTTCGGGATGAATGGTAGAATTGGGAGCTAGAGATTTCGATTGGCTAGGGGTTTTATGGGTTGCCGAGGCATAGATATCTTCGTACAGCCACTCAGGCCAAACGAATTATTTTGTTCCTTGCCCCTTCACCTCGGGAGGGTAGAGCTTGGTGTCTAAGGGCTTAGGTCCCCTCAAAAGCACCACATCTTAGCGCAAGTGATCCGGGATCCCCATTTTTGGACCTCAATGTCTATCTTGGGATTCCATTAGGGGGTTCGATAATCCCCGGAGCAATCGAAAGTAAATGCTTTCTGTTGCCATCCCTTGTTATTGGAAACGGGGATGATAAACCGATTGCCAGCGGTCTTGTTGGTCAAGGTGAATGTCTCTCGAACACCTCTGTTAGAGCGAAGCGTGTATAACGCTTGAAATAGCTTGTAATGAGGAACAACCTTGACTTCCTTACACCAAACCATGAAAGCCATCACCATAACAATCGCGTTAGGGTGAAACTGACCCAAGTTGACCTGGAACTACTCCATTAAGTCTGTTAAGAGGGAAGGGAAGGGGGAAACATAAGCCAGAACAAAAGTGATAGCCGTAAGTGATCGACCTTCCTACAAGTAAGGTCGAAGGGGATTCATCTTCTTCTAAAACCCCGACTTTAGCGTCCAGGGAAATCCGTTGGTACAAAGGAATCTCATCAATAATCTTCCCCACTTCGTTATGAATGACATATTCAGAGTCTGAATCTTTCTCACTCGATGGTTCTAGCGAATGACGCTTTTGCACAATGAATTTCCTTATAGAAGGGGCATAAACAATCATTCTCACCTCATGAACCCTATGGGGCTCTTTAGGGCGAGGGCTTAATTGATTTCCTAAACGGCCCCCGGCCTCACTTACAAATGGGTCCCCATTCTCTCCTTCAATACTCATAGCATGCTTGTTAGATTCTACAAAATTGATTACTGAACTCGTCACTGGATTGGCCAAGTTGGATGGAATCCCACCGGGATTGGAAGTACTATGCGCTTGAGGAGATTCTAGTTCCTCTTATAGGGTTCTCTCTGAGGAACCTCCCCGAGACCCTATCTGACTCCCAGAATCAGAGGAGGAGGGAGATTTGGGAAAAGATTGAGGGGAAGGGATGTTGGTAAACAATGAATCGGGATTGAAAGATGAGAAAGCCATGGGGAGACAAACTTACTCGTGGGGTTAGAGAGGGAAGCAGGAACCGAGAAGAGTTGGATGTGGAGAAGAGGTCTTGGTCAGGTATGATTCTACCTGCAGGCAAACAGAAAGAGTTAAATGGAGAATGTGATGGGGTGGAAGAGAATAAAAGGGAGAGAAATAGCGGTTGAATAATGATAATTGCATAGAAATGGGATAATTCTAACACATAGTGGAAAGTGAGAAAAGAAACGCCCCTCATGCGCTCAGTTTTCCCGCTCCACCTTATCCACGCACGGATCCTAGAATTCAAAGGGACATGAGGAAAAACAGAAGACCATCTGGAGAAAACCCTAGTGTTCAGACACTATCGAAACCTCGTTGCAACTCGAGTTCGATAGGGCGGTTCATTAACCCGGCTTTAATAGTAGATCACTTAGCTTTTCTGGGGGCTCTTGATGGATAATGAGTCTAAGTTGGGCCTCTGACCCAATGACCCAGCCCACCATGGGGCTGGGTCGAGGGGCCTTAATGGGCTTCTCGATAAAGGAACAAAAGGAAGAATAACCGTAGTTAGGTATAGAAAGGTATAGAAAGGTATAGATAAAAAGATATGTCATTACTTTTAGTTTATTCATTGTTCATCCATTGGCAGCCATGAACTGACTTTGGTATTGGAGCTTCTCACCCCGAATACCTCCGGGGTTTATTTTGCAAGTTACAGGTCATTGTTAGCGGGTCTTGGTTGAGCTTTCAGATCGGTTCGTTCGCAGATACATCAGTTGTCTTGGGATCCGCCCTTTCCCATGGACTATAAAGACTTGAAAATAGAAAAATATGATCCCCAAGGATGGCACCACTAATGTGGGGACCCTTCCAAGAGGCCTAACCTCTTCGAACGCCTATAAGAAAGTCCCACGGGTTATCCCCATGAGTAAACTCAGACGCCCAAGTTAGGGTTATTTTTGTTGTCACTATTTCTTTTGTCAGAAATCAATTACTTGATTTTGTCGTGCTTTTCCCATATTTATAGATGATGAATCGTGTGATCGTAGCCCGCATATTCTGCTCCTCTTTCCTAGATCGTGGTCTAGCAGATGGTGTTTATGGTGGGTGGTTCTTTCAATAATTTGAGCAATGTGCTCTGCACACCCAGCGAATCGATCTGTTCCTGCAGGGTTGTTACTCTGATGTTAGACTTCGCTTGGATGGGTATGTATATACCAATAATAAAAAATCTAATTAAATATTTTTAAAGTAAAATGAAAACACTAAAAATATACATCAATTAAATTATTTAAACCTAAAAAATTAGTGAAACACATCAAACTGAAATATTTAAACGTCAAATAAAAATACACTAAACTAAAACCGATAAACATTTTTATGAAATACTAAAATACACACCAAATTAATAAATTTAAAATTCAAATAAAAATACTACGAATACACATCAAATTAAAATAGTAAACCATCAAAGTACTACACTAAAAATACACATCAAATCAAAATAGTTAGATATCAAATAAAAACCATAAATTAGAATAGTTAAACAACAAATTAAAATACTAAACACAAATTAAAAATAGTTAAACATCAAATAGAACACTAAAATACACATCAAATTAGAATAGTTTTAAAAAATCAAATAAACGCATTGAAAATTAAGATAGTTAAATGTCAAATAAAAACACTAAAATACACATTGATTTGAAACATCAAAGTGAACATCAAAATGTGGCACTAAATATCGGGAAAAACTGTATCAAAATTTCAAAAAATTAATTCACACTATTGAAATGTCAAGACATACTAAATAAGAACCTAATATTCAGGGGGGAAATTCATTGATATCAATGTTAAAAGCAACATATTGAAAAACTAACACATCAATTAAAATAAAAAGGATAACTTAAAAGTTTGAAAACTAAGATAGTAAAATATCAAAAATTAGTGTCAAGATATGTAAAATGTCAAATTTTAACATATAAAAACAAGGTCCTACATTAAACGTCATATTTAACTTTAGAACACATAATTTTAGTGGAAAATGATCATGAAAAAATATCACAATGTTTAATTTAAGGCAAAGTCTTGGGAAAGACAGTCTTTCTATATGCTTATGGAAAGACGGGGTTTAATTCGAATAATAAAAGGTAAAAGGTCTTAGTTGCAACATTAAAAATTTAGTATGCAACATGTAGTAGTTATAAAATTTATAACCCGGTTCATGCAACCCAAAAATTTTATCTTAATTTCTTCTAATTTACACTTTAAACCTTAATCTTTCCATGACTTATGGAAAGACCGTCTTTCAAGAGACACACTCTTAATTTAAACGTCAACTATTGTAATTAAAATATCACACCTGATACTAAAATGTGCATACTGTGCGGGACTGGAGAGAACAATTAACCCGTGAGTTTCTTCGGCCCATATTCTTAGTTCACTTTTTTTTTTAAATTAAACCATCCTTAGATGGGGGAAATTATATTAGGCCTTCCCAAGCCATAAAATAGATAAAATTAAAAGGACAATGAAAAGAAGCCGTAGCTAAGTTGATATATACAATGGTGAGCACTATGTTCTTGAAGCAACACTTGTTGCTTCCAAAAGAATGAAGATACGACCGGCAAATCGTTAGAGGATTCCAAAAGCTCTCAGTCTATGATGGAGATGATCAAACTTATTAGTGAATCTTATTAAAGAAACACAAGGCAGTCCAAATCCTCTCCACATAGGTAAGAAGCGTATCCTCTACTGACCAGGAATACAGACCGAGAACCATAACTATTTGCAAATGTGATATCATCCTGGAATTAGGATTATGTACAGAATAGTGCACCAAATTATGGAACAATCCGAAATCCAGGCTTGCAGATGCCCTCCTAAAGCAGCATCCAGTCAGCCAGCAGCAGAGTATCCAAATTGTATCCATCGTCCATCTCTGCTCATGATGCATCAGATTCTATCGTAAGCAGCATCCCGACTGATGTAAAGAGCAGCAAGAGCGCTTCCTAAACTCAGCAGAGACAATATATCAGTGTAACAGGGTTGACAGATCCATATCCTGCATGAGAAAAGTAGTAATCAGTAGCATCCGATCTAGGTAGCAATCCGTAATGAAGGTGTACCAATTTGGTCTAGTCTAACTAGTCCCTGGACTAAGTTAGGGAGCACAGAGATTCTGTGAAAGGATGAATTGCACTTTTTTTGCAAACAATTTTTTGCAAGAGTATGAGCCACCTGATTTGCCTGTCTGTAAATGTGCATAAGTTGAATATCCCCCAAAGAATGATGAATCTCATCAGATAAGCAGAACAGTTTCCAGGGAGATCTATGTGGATCATTAGCAAAGAGTACTGCACTAAGGCAGTCAGATTCCATACATACAGGAGAAGCCAAATGAGTAGAAAATTGGATTGCAAACTTAATTGCTTTCAATTCAGCTTCCAAGGGGGAGATAGCAGTAGTATATAAAGTATAAGCCTCCTTAAAGGCACCTCTACTATCCCGAACAATCAGTCCAATCCCACACATATTGGTGTTACAGCACTATGCAGCATCCATATTTAACTTAAAGCCAGATTTGGGCCTCTCCCATGCAATTTTCCAAATTTTAGGCTTTGGGGAGAGTTTAATCAGAGGCTATAAAAGAGTGGTCTGCAATACTTAAATCAAAAGGAGAGACTATGTATACAGGTGTAGCACAGAAGGAGTAAAAAATTTGATCCCGGATCTGTTGAAGCACTAGGATATAGGACGGCTTGACTGAATCAAATAGAAATATATTCCTCATCTTCCACAGGTTCCAAAAAGTAAAAAAAGCAGCAGTTCGGACTATGATTGAATGTAATGGAGTTAGGGTAGGGTAAGTTAGGTAGCATGATAATCTTTCCCATACAGATGGGAAGACCCTGTCCCTAATGCCCATGAACTGATGAACTGATTTCCAGACATTCAATGAAAACTCACATGAGTTAAAAAAGTGATCTAGATCATCTTTATATATATTGCACATACAGCATTTAGAGGCCAAGCAAAATCTCAGTTTTCTGAGGATATTATCAAATGGTAAAAATGAGTTTGTCACTTTCCACATGAAAACAGAGATTTTTTTATCAAATCTAGAGTTCCAAAAATATTGAGTTGAGGCAATCTGACCTGTATAGTTGCAAAGCAAATTGTATGTTGCTTTAAAGGAGAAGTTACCATCAATACCTGGCTTCCATATTAGTCTATCAGCTCTGTGTGGTGTTATTTTTGACTCCTGTAAAAGAGTAATAATGTCAGTAGGCAGGAATGGCTTAATTTTTGGTAAGAGACTAGATTTGTTAGATATGAATTCAGCAACAGTACAATCCACTCCAATATCCACCCTTTTCTGATCACACAAATCTATTAAAAGCCCTATATCCAGCCAATTAGCAGTCCAGAAGTTACATTCCCCTCTCCCTATAATAACTGTAGAGTTAGCTTCTACCCAAGTATTAACTGAGCATATCCTTTTTCCAATTTGGAGAGGTTCTATATGAGGGAGGGAGGGCTGCCACTAAATGAGTCCATAGAGCCTCAGCCATTTGAAACTTCCACCACAGTTTTACTGAACATGTTTTAATTATTGTGGATATAGATCTAAAACCTAATCCATTTTGATCAGTAGGTAGACAGAGAGCTATCCATTTTCTCCAGGATCTTTTTGATTTGAGCTCAGTCTCCCCCAAAAAGAATCTGCTCAATTTTTTTTCTATGGTGTTAATAATCAATCTTTTCGGATTAATAACCTGCCAAATATGCTGGGGTATGGAATAAATGCAGGACTCAATCAATATAAGCTTACCCCCAGTAGATATCCACCTATTTTTCCAATTACATATCTTACTATCAATCTGTTCAAAAATAGGTTGAAAATAGATCTTTTTTGCAGCACCAGTAAAAATTAGAACTCCCAGGTATGTAAAAGGAAATGCTCCAATTTTCATCCCTAAAATCCTTTTAATGTTGTTAACCTTTTGAACCGAAGCATGCTTACCTATGAAGATATCACTCTTATTATAATTTATAGATTGGCCAGTGACATCCTCAAAGGTAGACAAAAAAGCTTTAAATCTAATCAAAGTCAACTTTGTTGCTTTAAAGAAAACAACAGTATCATCCGCATATGATAAGTGTGAGATTCTCGGAGGATTACCTGGCAGGTCGAAATATGAAAGCTTACCACTTTGAAATATGAAATCCAAACTCCTAGAAAAGGACTCGGAGAAAATGTTAAACAGGAATGGTGATAAAGGGTCACCCTGCTTAATACCCCTAGTGGATTGAAAAAATCCAACTGGATTACCATTAATAAGAACAGAGAACCAGGTCTGGGACAGATTTTTCATAATTGAAAAGATAAATTTTGCATGAAATCCAAATTTATCTAAAACTTTATATAAAAAAGACCATCTAACTCTATCAAAAGCCTTTTTGAGGTCTAGTTTCACAATGCAGTTTGGATCACTTCTCTTCCTATTAAGAAACCTAACCATTTCCTGTAAATAAATTACATTATCTGAGATGTCTCTACCCTGTAGGAATGCTGTTTGGTTAGGAGAAATAATCTTAGGCATTATAGACTTAAGTCTTTCCATAAGCACTTTGGAACAAATCTTATTAATCACATTGGAGAGACTTATAGGTCTATAGTCATCAAAAGAGGTTGGGGTTTTCTTTTTGGGGATTATAGTGATCCATGTGCTGCCAATACCCCTAGGCATATTAGTTGAAGTAAGGAAATCCTGAACAGTCAGAAGTAAATCATTAGCTATTATATCCCAAGATTTTATGTAGAACTTGGCAGTAAAACCATCCGGACCTGGACTGCTTGATTTAGTAAGACTAAGGACAATCCTTTTAAGCTCATCTAGTGAAACCAGTTGCAGAAGTTTGTCATTATCCTCCTGAGTGACCAAATTCGGTAATTGACTTAAAAAATGAGATTGAAAAAGAGAACTGTCAGGGGAGCTATCCTCACTGAGAAGATCCTGGTAATATTGTATAGCTTCCATCTCAATATCCTTTATATTATCTAACCACTGACCACTCTTGCTCTTAATTTTTGTGATCTTCAATCTATTATTTCTTTCTTTTACTGAATTATGAAAGAAACATGTGTTATTGTCCCCTTCTTGCAACCATTTTATCTTAGCCTTATGTTTCCAAAAGTTTTTCTGTTCAGACATAGCCTTAACTAACCTAGCCTTAGCCTCCTTAAGTTTAACCAATTCAGTCATAGAATCTGAAAGATCAGTTAAGGATTCCTGAGCCTGTAGTGCCAATTCAGCTTGTATCACATTATCATGAATGTTTCCAAATTTTTCTTTGTTCCAGCTTTTAAGAACCTTTTTAAGTCTAACAAGTTTTAGATAGAAGGCTAACATTCCTGAAATATGTAAAGGAATTTCCCAATTTTGCTTGATTACTTCATTGAATTCCTTCCTTTTGTACCATGTGTTTAAAAATCTAAATGGCTTGGGGTTAGATTGGATGTCACTGCCTACAGTTAGCAGCATGGGGTTGTGATCTGAGCTAACCCTATTCAGAATCTGAATAGAAGATGCAGGAAAAGATGATGACCAAGATGAAGTACACAATCCTCTATCCAGTCTTTTAACAGTAGGAGATCTTAGTCTATTATTAGTCCAAGTGAACAAGTTCCCAGCAGTGTTAATTTCTTCCAGAGACATTCCATTTATAAAATCATTGAAATCCCTCATACTCCCCAAATTTGGAGTAGATGGACCTTTATACTCATTTATTGATGTAATGGAATTAAAATCTCCAATGAAAAGGGAATCAGAGTGATTATAGGATCTGAGGTCTGACCAAAGAGGTAACCTACCTGTTCTAGTTCTAAGACCATAGATAAAAAAAAAGGCATCCATCGACTTATTAAGTTTTACACTGTTCAGATTAACTGCAAGGAACTGCAAATTATCAGTTTTAACTGTCAGTGTTAAGCTTGAAGTCCAAAAAATCCAAATTTGACCATTATTAGCAGGGAGGCAGTTATCATACTTCAACCTTTGTCTGTATAAGTCACATTGCAAATTATCATGTTTAGGCTCTATTAGGCAAATGAGTTCAAATTTATGCCTATTGATAAGATTGCAGAGTCTTAATATAGATGTGTCCATGCCCCTAATGTTCCAAACCAGCATTTTAATCTTATTAGTTGTACTATTCATAAGGAAACATTAGTAGAGCTTTTTGATCTAGTCATGATAATATTTTTCTGTGAGAAGAAATAATCATTGCTCTGTTTCGTATGTTTCCCTACAGCCCTACCTATCTTCAGCTTGCCTGGATGAGAGAGTGAGGAACTAACCTTGTTTACCTGATCAGTATCGTCATCTAGGGCAAAGCCTGTGTCCAGGGAGGCAGAGAGTTCAACACTGTCTAAATAGTCAGTTTGGGTGGCTTCTTCAGTTGATATCTCCTCATCAGCCAGAGGAAGAAATCTATTGTCCCTATGTTTCTGCTGAGAGAAGATAAAATTTTTTGCAGCAATAATAGAACTGAAAGGGGAAAATGACCTTCCACGTTTACCATGTAAATCATCCTTAGCAAAAGCTGTCCTAAAATTAGTAGGAGCAGATCGAGAGATCCTAGTCAATTGTACTGATGAGCTGGGAGCAGAGAAGAGCATTTGGGGGGAGGAATTAGACTTAAGTGTTCCAGATTCAGGTGACTGAGATTTTTTATCCCTCTCTATCTCCAAATTGGCTGTATGATTGACACAAGGGGTATGATCATCTACTTTATTTGTCATAGTATGTTGTAGATCAGGAACATCCTCAGAAATCAGTGGTGGAACATTCTCAGAAATCTGTGGAATCACTGGGGGATCAATATCAATTTGAATAGTCTTATTAGTGTCTTGTTCACTAGCTGGGATCGGTTGTTTCTTAGGAACGTATTTAAATTCCTGTGTTTGGAAATTCTTTTGTTTTTCTATTATTGATACCCCTGAGCACCCTGCCCTTAGAATATCGGCCTGATTCGAATTGATGTTCACATTAGTCTTTCCAACAGAGCCTTTTTGTTGAGAATCAATTGGGTTCATTTGAAGCTGCTCAGCCTTCTGAGGCCAAGATCTCTTAAGCTCGGGATGTAAATAGATACAGTAGTTATCCTCATGACCTATACATTTACAGTGAAAGCAATAGAGTGGGATATCTTCAAATTCTAGAGGGAGTTTAATCACATTAAATTCATTTCCATCCTCTTCAATTCCAACTCTAATATGTGATGGCAGTTTTTTTTTCAAATCAATTTCCACACACATTTTAACACAAGAAGGCCTGGTCAGGGCCGCAGTGGCAGCATCAACTTTAATATAGTTCCCAATTTGATTCCCCATAATTTCAAGCATAGCAGAATTGTAGAAATATACAGGAACATGTGGAATTGATACCCATACCGGAACAATGGACGATTCTGCCTCATAGCAGAAATCGGGAGTCCATTTGAAGACCTTCATTTGGGCGTTGTTGAAACTCCATTGTCCCTTGAGCCAGAACCTTTGATAGTCATCTTTCTCCTGGAAGCGTATTAGGACATGCCGGAAGTCAATTGATCCTATCTGGAATTTGCCCTTGAAACCTACGGAATTGAAAGATTCGTTTAGTTGGACCATAGTAGGCTTTCCCCATATTCTTAGTTCACAAAATTCTAAGATTCGATTTTATCAATCCTTTAATTATTTGCATCAAAAACCTTTAAAAATTACACAAATTTTGTTTAAAATTGACTAACCGTTAGAAGAGATTAGTTTATAATTAATGTAATTAATGCGGTGATTTGATATTTATTTTTATTTAATGCAACGAGATTCCTATAATTTTGAGGAAAAAAATTAAAATATGTCGCAATACATATATAATTATAATTTAACTAAAAAGTATGAAACGAGCCTTTTCATATTTGATTATACTGTTAGTCGGTCTAGCATGCGACTTTTATATTTATATCCAAATTCCCTCATTATTTTCCAAACTCTTTTATAAATTGTATAGTAGTATAAATTTTCATCCTTTTATAATTTTTTTAAAATCAAAGTCTTTCGAAAGTCTGTCTTTCAATGTGCCATAAATTTGGGGGTTTATACTATGTAGTAACTGCAAGTGAAACAATAGAGTTTTGATTAAAAATAATACATATTTAGAGTAAAACATATACTCCCTCCGTCCTGCGAGTATTAATTGGAATAAGACTTTTTCACGGTTTCCAATGATAATTTTTTACCATCAATATCTCTATAGTTACATACATAATTACGCATTAAAAATTGATATTTAGAAAATAAATTTTATGATGAATCTAACAATATCTCACATGATGTTTTTGTTACAGATATATTGATTTCTTTCAACAAAGCTAGACAGTTCAGGGTAGATAACGATCTAGAGCATGACAGTAAGTTGCATCACAATGTAGGTATATATAAAACATGTGGGGGAACAGAAAGGGGGGGTGTTTTGGCTTTATCTGCTGGATGCTCATGTTCACCGTCCTGTCCTGCAGTCTCTTCCTACAGTTGCTTCAGTATCTTCTTCCGACTTATAGCATCAACGTTTTGGTCATCCATTTTCCATGGTGTTGTCTTCTATTTCTTCTAGCAATTAATAAACATTTTGTACCCTGCTCTATATGTTATAGAGCAAAACAGACTAGACATAGTTTTCAATTAAGTTCTACAAATGCTACTGCATTGTTTCAATTAATTCATTGTGATGTTTGGGGACCTTATAGAACACCATCTTCTAGTGGTGCATTTTATTTTTTGACTATAGTAATTGATTATTTCTGAGCTGTTTGGGTTTATTTGTTAGTAGCTAAATCTGAAGTAGCTTCTAGATTTTTAGAATTTAGTGCCTTAGTGAAGAACCAGTGAGGCCGAACAATTCAATGAGTTCGAACTGATAACGTCACTAAATTTTTGCCTCTGCGATCTCACTTTACTGCATCTGGGATCATTTTTGAGACATATATGGTTGATACTCCACAACAGAATGGTCGAGTTGAAAGAAAGCATCGTCATTTACTCAATGTGGCGCGTGCTTTACGGTTCCAAGCCAATCTTCCTATTGAATTTTGGGGAGAATGTGTTCTTACTACTGCCTACCTAATCAACCGAACACCGACTCAGCATCTCAACGGCCGTACTCCCTTTGAGTTTCTCTATGGGCAAGCTCCAAATTATTCATCATTAAGAGGTTTTGGATGCTTGTGTTTGCTGCTCATGTTCCCCGATATCATGACAAGTTTGCACCTCGAAGTCGGCGATGTCTATTCCTTGGTTATCCTGCCGGAAAGAAAGGCTATCGCCTTTTTGACTTGGAATCCTGAGTTTTTCTTTAACAGTCGGGATGTCGATTTCTTTGAAGACAAGTTCCCGTACTCTGCAACTCCGACATCTGCTTTATCCGATGAACCCTGCGGCGCCACCACATCACTGCCGGATTCCTCCTCCTTCTTGCTGGAGACGCACGGAATTTCGATTCCGCCTTCCGCTTCCGATCCAACGCTGCCGGTCGCCGTTGGCCTTCCGCCGTCCGTCGGTGGTCAGCTGCTGCCGTCTGCTGTCAACTGGTCACCGTCGTTTGTCGTTGGCCAGTCTCCGCCAGTCAACGCCGACCATTCTCCGTCGGTCACCGCCGGCCAGTCAACACCGGTCAACATTGGCTAGTCAACGCCGGCAGTCGGCGGCCAGTTACAGTCTGTCACCACCGGCCAATTACCACCGGCCAATTACCGCCGGCATCCACCGGCCATTCTTCGCCGCCTGACGTCGATACCTCCATACCGACCGCTGCCGGCCTACCTTCGCCGTCCGCTGCCGGTAATTCTCCGCCAGTCGCCACCGATGCTACATCCTCGGTATCTACTTTACCGACTTCTCTAGTACCGGATAGTTCCGCTGCTGACTTGCCACCTACCAGACAGAGTGTTCGATCTCGTCGTCCGCCATCGTACTTGGCAGATTACGATTGTGATGATTATGCTTGTGCTCTTACTACTGAAGACCCCCCCCCTTCGACTACGTCCCCTCATGCATCATCACTTTCCTCAGGTGTTCTCTATCCTCTTACTGATTATGTAAATTGTGATAATTTTTCTAGTATGCATTCTAGATATTTTGGTGCTGTAACATCCTGTGCAAATCCCACTACTTACTCCGAGGCTTCCCGTCATTTTCATTGGCGAGCTGCTATGGCTGAGGAAATTATTGCGCTGGAGCGAAATCAGACATGGACTTTGGCTCTTTTGCCTGTGCATAAGAAAGCAATTGGGTGCAAATGGGTCACAACATAGACGTGCAAATGGGTCTCTTATTTTCTACATAGACGTGTGAGTTTACCCAAATAGGTTATAGCCTGAATTCGATCCGGATTTTAATTGACTTAACCCACAATTTTTTTTATCTTTTTGTGGTAAAATTACACTTAAATCTCTGATCTTTCCAGTTTATGGAATAGTCATCTTTCAACGGATAGACTCCTTTTATGAACAAACTATTTTTTAAGAGAAAGATTCGTTTTAAATTAATACATGTTATCTAAGATGGTACTTTTTTTTTCCTTTTGAAATAGTATAAGACAGTACTTAATTTATCATCAGATAATCTTCTAATCCAGCGGAACGAGTACAGAAATGGCGTATGCACTATAATTATGGCCTCAGCATCCTTGAAAGGTGAAAATGGGAATAGTCAAAAAAGATAAAAGAGATTGGAACTTTGCTTTGGCATTTGTTTCTTTTACCCTTCGGCGATCACTTTTGAACCTGAGCTAAATTAACCATATTCACTAATTAGAATTATTAGTTTTATGTTTCCAAAGGTTTATTGAGTTTTGGGCGGATGAAATCAATCACACAGGGATTACCACATGGAAAGGGTACTCCGCTGATCGCGCCTCGAAATTGCACTTTATGTAACCAAGGGACCCCGTAAAATAAGGCACCAATTAATTAATTAATTGGTCAAAGGAATTTCCTAGTTCTTACAATTTCTTTGTCGGACAGGAGTCTAAGGACAAATGTTACCGCTGTTAATTATTTCTGTGTAGTGGATTAGTTTTTTGGTCAACCTGGGTTAGTAATCAACTAATATTTTATGACTCATTTACCTTAACCCCACCAAACACGTGATGTTTCTGTGTTAGTAAAACCCTCTCCGTCAAAACACTTCCGTCATTTTTTTTAGTTTCTAAGTTTTTCAATTTTCTTTTCCCATATTTTGATGAGTCCGTCTCATAAAAAATATTTTTTTCATAAATTATGAAAATGTTATGGTTTAAATGAAAAATTATAAGAAGTGAAGATAAATTTTTTAATTACGATAATCGGATCATAAACTTTAGGGCGAACGACCTCTGAGTCCCTCCAACTATCGTCATTTAACACTTTTGGCCCCCCAATTTTTTTCCAGTCACTTTTGTCTCTAAACTAACAAAAGTGTTGAATCGTAACCCTTCCATTCAGTCAAAGCATTAAGTAATAGTTGAACATCAATTTTAAGGGTAAAATAGTAGTTTTTCATTTCCTTTTCTTTTTCCTTTTTTTTTCTTCTCTTTTCTCCTCTTCTCCCTCTTGAGCAGTGCCGTCTGCCTGCTCCATTTGGCCCCTGCCGGCTTCTTTTTTGCAGTTCAATTCCTCTGCTCGTCTAATTCCTCTGCTCCCCCGATTGAGCAGCCGCTGCGCCGAGCAAAGTACTACCGCCGCTCCAGGTTCACTCATCCCGGCGCACCACCTTCGGCCAAACCTACAGCATCCACGCTGCTCCTTTCCGATTGAAGACTAGCCAAGTCATCGCAAGCGAAGACACAACAGCTCTGCGCGCAACCTCAGCCATGTCGCTCATATCGGTGAGAAGAATCCCAACCGAGTCAATCGATGGCAACGCGAGGCAGCTCAAACACCTCCACGCCGCTCCAATCCGATGGGAGCAGTTCGATGATGCACCTCCATTTCACCGCTCAAGCTTCACCGACGCAGTACCATCCCAGCCGTTAAACTAAGCAAATCGTCGATGAAGCGTAGTACCAGTCATGTCGTGTCACTCAACCCGACTCAATCGCTGGTGAAGTCGACTCGGTTGTGGGAATGAATGGGGAAATACAGAAGAGGACATTAATGAGACAGAGTAGAGGCTTCATTGTTGTGAAGAAGAAGAAGAAGAGTATCAGCGGTGAAGCAGCGGCAAAAATATTTTCTGCATTTGCTAGGGTATTGGCGATTTTGCTAGTAGCGGGAGAGGTGGTCTAGCGGCGGAAGGAGGTTGTTTTGTCTAGAAGAAGAGGATGGAGGGAGGGAGGGATTGAAGGGTTATTTTATAAAACATGAAAAATCCGTTCTGCCCTTATTTTTGTTGAAAATTAAGAAACTAACGACATTGACTTCTGATTTAACGGTTTGACCGAATGGAAGTATGATGAATTGATACTTTTTTTTAGTTCAGGGACGATAGTGATCGCAAAAAAAATTAGGGGGCCAAGAGTGTCAAATGGCAAAAGTTGGAGGGGCTCTGAGGTCGTTCGCCCTAAGCTTTATAACTACTGCACGTTGCATAATAAATTTGTAGCCTTGCAACTAAATTCTTTTACCTTTTTATAATTCTAATTAAACTTCATCTTTCCATAAACCTATGAAAAGATGGTCTTTCCCAATAGTTTGCTTATTTTGATCATATGGGATGAAATTTATTGAATGAGTGGAATTTTCCATACATTAGTGTTATTATTTGACATGATAGATTAAATCATTGTGTTCATAAAAATCATTCAATTTAGTTGTTAACGTCAATGTATTGTTCTTTATCTGATTGTACATATCATATGTTTGTGGTGTGTAATTCATTTTGTGTTTTTGTATTAGGAATTATATATGGATGTGTCTATTTCTATTTTTCAAGGTGTTTACAGTTTGGACAATATAAATTGTATTGGATCAAGTGGTATTACAGTTGTTGAACATCCCTATTTTTTTTTTGAAATAATATTTGTGTCATTGATAATCCAATGGTGTTACAAAAATTGGAGTACTGCTCCATGTTGAAAAGTCCAAGAGACTCGTCTTGAGAAATTGAGCCAATTTATAGCCTATTTTGTCTAGGGATACATTGTAATTTTGGTTCCTTTATATTTGCTAAGTCGGATTTGATATCCTCTATGATTGAACCAAAATCGTATCTATCATCTTCGATCATTTGGACAACCCTAATTACCAATTGCACATCGCCATAATGATATCTGGTGACATGTTATGAGTAACACAACTTTTAATGGCAAAAGTTAGTGCCATTGCTTCTGCAGCATGTGCAGAGTAGGCATGTTATAGTCCTATGGATTCCTCACACAACCATTATTTGTTTTTTGTTCGGACATACCATCCTAGATATGTGCAATTTGGGGTCGTTGCCACATAAATAAATAATGATCTTCCAGTCATATCCATGTCGGATAGTTGTCTTACTTCACTCCATTGTTGCTCCTATGTGCCACTGTGTTGTAAGTTATTTCCATTGTTGAGTATTTCCATCTATTGAAGTGCTTGGTGAATGAACTAAGAAGGAACCAAGTTATGACTTTTATCACGAAGGAGCTCATTTCTATGGTACCACAATTGGTTGAGAAGTAGAGAACCCAAAGACATCGTATCCTTGTCCGGTTTGAGGAGCATATCTTTAATCCAAAGGGATTGGCATGGTTGTTGATATCTATAAATATGTTCATGTAAATCTGCTGCAAACCAAACTTGATGTGCCAATGGGTAGTGGAAGAAGATGTGTTTTGCTGATACATCATCTTATAAACATGTTAGGCAAGATTGCTCCGCTGGACGCTTTCTTTGAATAAGATTTTTAGTTGTTAGTAGCTACTCTTTTTATACATTCCATAAAAAATGGCTAATTCATAGAGGAACTGGCAAGGTCCATATCCTCTTCCAGTGGGGGATGGTCCATAACTTGAGTTTTCCATATAACCTGCATCATTGAAATAAGCCGAGTTAATAGAAAGGTTATGTCCTGATTTTACTATGTACCTACCATCCACTATTGGATGCTATATCCAAATGCCCTCATATTGATTCTGCGGCGTATCAGATTAGCTTCATCATCATTAAAAATTTCTCGAATAAGTCCCGAGTTCCAAACTGTTCTATTAGTTTCCAGGAGCTTGTTTACTGTGATGTCCTCTGGGTAGTCGATCAGGATGGAGGTTGGTCTTGGAGAGTTTTTCCTCGGTAACTATCTGTCGGATTTTACACTTGTAGTATTACCATTACTTATCCTTCTCCCTATCCCTTTCGAAAGGATCTTCCCTCAATGATTGATGCATGATAACCCCTCTCTTCAAGTATTCATGATTTTGTGAGAAACAAATTAATATCCATTGTGCGATACTATAATTTTTATTGGATCTCTAATTTGTAATAGTCTCTTTGTCCCATCTCAAATTGCACACTTATTTTTTGGACACTATTCCCTATCAAATTTTGACCGTATATTTGACTAGATATGTGAGTAACAATATTATTGTATGTAATATTGTTGAATTCATCGTAGTAAGTAATTTCTATATATCAACTTTTTTATTTACCGTTATTATACGTAGTTAAACATATTAATGGTCAAACATGATTTTTGAACATCGTGATGATGATTGGTATGCAATTTGAGCCGGGACGGAGGGAGTAGTACAGATGATCGGTCTCGTTGACATGTAATTTACGTATGCATTAGATTAATTATTACTACATGCTAGTTAAGTTGAGTGTCGATTTCACTTATCGTAATTATCTTTGGCCGTTTTTCCAAATCTACGAATGAATGATTTCAAAAATAAAATTAAAAAATATGAGTTGAATTAAATCATACTAAAGTGAAATGAAATTAATTAAATACTTGTGTTCATCCTGAACCATGATCAAACTCTCAATGTCCTCATGCATAGGGATGACAGTGGAGTGGATTTTGGTGGAGGTTCGCCCTGCGTCCTTCCCAATGGGGCAGGTATGGAGTTAGTTTGGTGGGAATGGGGCAGGTATATGTGTATGAAAATGATACTCGTCATGGGTGGTGGGTCGGGTGTGGATATTAGTTCATACTCGCCCCATCCATGCCCCGCCCCACTAGACCCGCTATGTACACACTAATTTAATTTATATTAAACTATTATTTATCCATAATGCACATGTCTTACCTATAATATTTTCATGTAAATAATTATTAAATTTTAATATTAAAATTACTATTTTAAAGCTAAATTTTAGGTGTTTTGGAGATATAGATTGGGTGAGTAAAATTGATTTGAAGTGAATATGGAGACCCAAGTGGGTGATGGGGTGAGGTGAATTTTAGAAAATACCCGATGTGGCTGGGTGGATTTTAAAATTATACTCGCCATAGGTGATGAGACAGGTATGAGTATGAAAATTTTAGGTGTGCATGAATATGGAGGGACCATAATCCACACCCGCCCCACCACATTGTCATCCCAACGCATGCCTAAGTATCTATAGTAAGTTTTTCCTCCATTAAGCCTTGCCATTCACTTTTATTTTAAAGTCGTGCCATAATTTAAATTAAAATATTAAGTAATAATGATATTGATAAATTATAATATTTTTTTATTATAAATTGATAAAAATAAACTTGAGTTGAAACGTAGTTAACTTGAAACAATATTAATAAAGAGTAAAGAGCCAAAATAACCCTAACTTTAGGTTAAAAGTGTCAATATAATCATGTAAAATGAGAAAGTGTCAAAATAACCCTACCTTATGATGTGTCTGCTAATATAACCCTGAGAGCCGTTGATTCGAATTGTCAATGACAATATTGGTCGGATCTTAATCAAATGACAATTTTACCCATGTAAAAAAGAAGAAGAAAAAAAAATTGATATTACACCATTTCTTCTTCCTGTTGTCGTCGTTGCCGAAAAAGGGTCACCTTCTTCTCGTAATCTTCTGAAATCCACCACAATCTTCACCACTCTTCTCCTCAGCCTCCTCCCCTCGCTTTCCTTCCTCCTCATCGCGCATCTCTCTGTCGCACTCTACCTCTCCAACACCACCTTCGTCACTGTCGTGTTGGCAATAGACACATTTTCATAAAGCTACAACTACAAGGTAGTAGTCTTCTACGCACTTGTCTCCTTAGTCATCGCCGCCGCTTTGGTGTACAACCTCACCATTGCGCCGCCAACGCTGAGGCCCTCCTCCGGTAGGGCGGCTGTTGGAGTTTACTTCTCATGGACCTACTCTGCGATTAGGGTTTACTCCCGAAAGGGACAATCTCTGTCGGAGTCAACACCCATGGTTGAGAAAGCCCATGGTCGAGGATTTTGGTGAAGCTTGTGGTGGAGGACATCGTCGGCGCAGCCACCTACGGCGGAGGATGGGTGGAGAGGTTCTCCCTGGCACTGAGATTGGGAGCTTTATGGTGGTGGAGGATGAAGGAGGAGGTCGATTTGGGATTTAGTGTTCGATTTGGAGCGGCGGGGCTGGTTGGGGGTAAGGGTGGTGGGGTGGAAACTTGGAGATGGTGTGTTACTAGAGTGGTGGACGATGGTGGTGAGGTGGTGGGGTTGTTGCCGAGTGGCTGAGAGGGTGGCAGAGAGAGGGTGGCAGATGGTGGTGGTGGAAAGCGTGCCAGAGAGGGTGGTGGCTGGTTGCCAGTGGTGGTGATGGTTGCCGGTGGTGGTGGTGGTTGCCGGTGGTGGTGGTGGTTGCCGGTGGTGGTGGTGGTTGCCGGTAGTGGTGGTGGTTGCCAGTGGTGGTGGTTACCGGTGGTGGTGGTGGTTGCCGATGGTGGTGGTGGTTGCCGGTGGGTGGCGGCAACATGAGGGGTAAAATTGGGGGGAAATTAAGCTGAAATGGTCGAGGGTATATTCGCCATTTTGGATCTGGTGTACGGTCCAGTTGGTGAGTCAATGCTAGAATTTGGCTTGAAGGTTATGTCGGCACAATTCATCCTAAAGTAAGGATTAGTTTGACACTTTCTAATCTTACATGGTTATATTAACACTTTCATCGTGAAAGTAGGATTAAAAAACCAATTGACCCTTTAATCTAATAAATTGGTTTTTATTTGGATATATGTATCATGCAGTCATGTTATATCCGTGCATCTCCATAACCATTTTCCTTGTCAATTTTCGGCGGGTCATCTGATCATTTCCCCTTATTTTCAAAGTAGTACGTTTCTTTAGGAGTGCTGGTCTTTATAAAATTATTTATCAATATACTCTCTTTGATCTTTTAATAGTCTTCCAAATTATAGGTACACTTTTTTATTGGAAAAAAAAAAGAAAGAGCGGAGGAGCTTGTTTGAGAAAGTAAAAAAATAATTTAAATAAATAAAATTATTTTAAATCTCACTAAAAAAGAAGGAGCATTATTAAAAGAGCAAATAAAAAATGAAGAATGTCAATTTTAAAAGACCCTAGGGAATAAATAGTGAATCGTTATATCACGCCCTTTATTTTACTTAATCACGCCCTGTATTTTGTACTATTGAATTACTATATGTATTTTAAATTTAATTTAAATAATAAAATAAAGAAAAAATATTTTTGATCCAAACTAATGAGCACCGCCGCCCTGGAGTGTTTACCAGCAGCGGAGGACGGTGGTCGCCGGCGGTGGAGGATGGTGGTGGTCTGTGGAAGTCGGAGGTGGTGGTCGTTGGAGCTCTACGTTCGCCAGAGGTGTTGTTCGTCGGTGTCTTTTTCGACAGGTTTTCCTTCTCCCAATCGCCCTGGTTTTTTGCCCCATTTTTTCTAGTCTCCTTCTATGAATCTCCTTTCCCAGCCCGTCGTCCCTATCTCATTCTCCAGCTATACCTTCGTAGCCTGCCGTCCCGATCTGCTTCTCTAGAAATCCTCTCCCCGCTCTCCTTCTCCGGACTCCTTTTCCATCCGTCGGCCAGTTCTCCTTTCCTATCCGCCAGTCGATTCTCGTTCTCCGGCTCTACCTTCGTAGCTCGTCGTCCCGCTCTCATCACCCTGCCCTGGCCGGGTTCTCATCACCCTACCCTAGGCCACTCTCGTCGCCCTGCCCCGGCCCGCTCTCGTCACATGCTCTTGACCTACCCGCTCTTGATTCCAATTGACCAGAACCGCCCACCTGGGGATAGGGATCTAGGGTTTTTTTAGGGGACAGAGGGTGGTTGGGCTAGGGGACGGTGGATGGCTGGGCTAGGGGATGGTGGATGGTTGGGCTAGGGAACAGTGGGTGGCTGGGGACGGGATGGGTTGGGCTAGGGTTTTGCTAGGGATGGTAGTTCTGGCATATGGCTTGGGACTAAGGTGGGGCAGGTGGCTGAGGGTGGCGGTGGCGCTGCTAAGGCAAGGGAAAGGGAGTTTAATTTTGTTTTAATTTTAAAAGTTAATATTAGTATTATATGTGTATATACGTGTTAGGGCGTAATCTAGTAAACATACAGGGCATGATATAGCAACACCCAATAACTATGAAGAAAATTAAAATGTTAATACGCTTTACAAAAAGGATTTGTTCGTCTTTTCTTACATTAAGACATCTTACATCCTACTTCCTACATGGAGAAGGTTAAGTCAAATTGCATTTTGTCCTCTAGAATTTTGAAAAGGGCAAATTATATGTTATATTTAGGGTATAATAAGTACTATCGCAATATGTTTTGTGTATTTTAAATTGTAATGATATGTTGGGAAAATGAATCCCCTTTATGCAAAATCAAGATAATAGAAAAGGAAAGCAAGAAAACATAACACAGATTTAAAGTGATTCACGAAACATGTTGGCTACCTCCACGAATAGAAACAGATTGATCTTACTGCCCAAATGGGCCAGACAAATTACAGATGTCAAGATGTCACGCAAGACCACCCGATCCATATTGTAGATACAGAAGAGACTACATTGTTCCCACAGCTTACATATACATAAAGGGTGATTTAAGACCAGAATAGATGTCTACCAAACTTACATCGAAACTCCCTAACTCCCCCTATATTTATAAGAGTTCAAGTGCAAATCAAAAGTCTTCCAATTCATGAACCCAGCTCCTGGAATTCTTCAATTCGTGAATCAAACCTTGAGTTACCCATTCATGAACCCAAAACTCTTGACATCCTCATTAACTAATATTTGGGATTTGAAAAGATGCCCAACAATTCTGTCTAGATTCAAAGTCCCAAATACAGATCAAGAGCCAAATGCTGACATGCGAATATCCCATATTCATATGCACATTGATGGGTCCAGATGTACCAGATGCACACTGGTTGTGCCAAATGTACCAAATGCGTGGTGATGGTGCCAGATGTACCAGACTCACGAGGACGGTGCCAGATGTACCGGACGCACGGGGACGGTGCCAGGTGTACCAGACATACGGGTACGGTGCCAGATGTACAGATGCATGAAGACGGTGCCAGATGTACCAGATGCATGGTTATAGTGCCAGATGTACCAGATGCACGGTCATAGTACCAGATGTACCAGATGCACAGTGATTGTGCCAGACATATGTGCCCAAATATCACCAACAGAACAGATGGAAAAATCTAATCTGGAAAAGATTTGCAACAGATGAAACAGATACCACCAACCAGAATAAATACAACCAAGAAAGAATTTATTATACAGAACAAGCTCAATCCGGAAAGAACTTGTTAGCATAATAGACTTATGAACCCCAACGGATGCAACAGCTACAGAACCACCACTACTTCCTCATCTCCATCTTGAAATGGAAACCCAAATAAACCATCAGCTCTGATACCAATTGTTGTATGATACCACTTATTGTATCACCGCCTAGCCCTGATACCACTTGTTGGGAAAATAAATCCTCTTTGCACAAAATCTAGTAACAGAAAAAGAAAGAAAGAAAACAGAACAAAGATTTAACATGGTTCACCAAACATATTGGCTACCTCCAAAAATAGACGCAGATTAATCTTATTATCTAAATGGGCCAAACATATTACAGATGTCAGGATGTCACGCAGGACCACTCGACCCAGATTACAGATGCAGAAGGGACAACATTGTTCCCACAGCTTACATATACAAAGACCAGCACAAATGTCTGCCAAACTCACATCTAAACTCATTAACTCTCCCTCTATTAATAAGAGTTCAAGTGTAGATCAAAAGTCTTCCAATTCATAAACCCAACTCTTGAAATTCTTCAATTCATGAATCAACCGTTGAGTTACCTATTCATGAATCCAAAACTCTTGACATTCTTATTAACTAATATTTGAGATTTAAAGAGATGTCCAACAAGATATGTATTGTATTATGTGAAATTGTGCATTATTATAATCTGATTGTGATTATTATATAAATATTAAATGCACAAATAATAGTATTGAAATGTGCATTTTACCTATTTACGATGAGTCTGTCTCATGTAAGACCACCTCATGGTGAGACTAGTGACTAGAGGGAAAAGAGGGAAATGACAAACCAAAATCGAGGGGGGGGATTTACAAATAAAATGGGCTCGGTTCATTAGTGAAAACCCGTGAAATACAGAAAGGACCAAACATCAAATTTGCAAAAACAATCCCATAAACCCTGCACAACCTGAAGGCGCGACTCTAAACCCCCTCCCAAAACACGCCTTCACCACATTTGTTCAACCAAAATCTTTTAAACGTCATTTTTCTCAACCAAAATCTTTCAGCAACAACAAATCTCCAATCGTTGTTCATCATTAAAATTCAACCGCAGCGAATTTAAAGAAAAACGTCTATCGACATCAACAAAGCATCAAGTAATATACAACTAAAATACATATTAATTTAACATCAAACATCCCAAATTTATGAATCAACTCAATTTTGAAATGTGTAGATTCAAAACTAGAATCATGACTTGAAGAAGGTGATTGCGAGATCAACAATCAATTAGCACTCATACAGACGATCCAACAACAGAATCGAATGCAAAAATTGAATCTGATGTCAATGATGAACAGATTCTACCTATTTCACAAGGTAGGTTGTTGGTATTTTAGTAATTGATTCTGAGCTTTCAATTTACTGATTTGAAATCGAATAGAGCAACAACCTGTGTTTGAAAAGCTTGATTTATATGGCAGATTTTACATACATGTTGCTGATTGGTGTTTGAACGGAGCAACATCCTGTCAATTTGCTGAAGGTTTCATTTAAAACACCCAAACTTTCACATGTTGGAATTCATGTTATGAGCAGTTATTTTGAAGTTTTAAACAATGTAGTTAAGTATCCTGCACATTATGAAAATAACTTTATGTAGTTGAAGATCTGATTTAAGAAGATGATGTTCATGAAATTTGGCATAATGTTTAACTGTATAGCAGATGGAAAAAATTGACTGAGCATGATCAAGATTACAATTTGTAGCAAACATGATGTGATGTTACTTCTTTCCTGTTTGATGTTACAAAGATGCATGATGTTTTAACTATAAAATATTATACTATAAATTCATTGAGCATGTCCAGCATTACATTACACAAACATAGTATTTGATGAGCATATACATTATGCAAATAATCTGCTTTCGAATTGCAGTTGGAAAAAACACACACTATGATATTTTATGCAAATAATCTGCTTTCGAATTGTAGTTGGAAAAAATACACACTATGATGTTTTCCCCTATAATGTTGGATGTTATAAATTTATGGCATGATATTTCAATAGAAACATAAATCACTAAATTTCTGAGTAATAGAATGCTTAGATTTCATTGTGTTTTCTTTTGGTTTCCTGGGTAACGCAAGTACTACGATATAGTGTTAAAGTGTGAAAAGAACATAGAACATCGAAGATCCTTGAAGAAGAACTGAATAGAGACTTAGTTGCAATCAATCAAATGAAGGCAGTGGATATGCAAGAACATTCAGCATCAAACAGTGGAAGAGAATTATCAACAAAGACAGCTCGCAAAGTCCTTGATCTGTCGAAAACAAATACCAAAGGAAGAATTGCAAGTGTGAAAAGTAAGTTTGAAAGAAAGAATCTAGTGAGAAAGGAATTTTTGTTCCAAGACACCAAATGCCCAGTTGATCTAAAATCAACTTGTTGGAAGTTGATCATTATTTATCGTCGTACTGTGATGTTACACTGTTACGGGGTGATGATTTAATTTTTTTGTTTGATGTTTCCCAAAAACGTACTGATGAGGATGATGATTTAAACATAATATTTATATGCTACAATGCACTTATACATTCCACTATTGTTGCATTTGAATAACCTTCTTTCATGTTACCCTTCTATCTGCTGATGTTATTTTTTTGCATGATAATTTACAGATGTAAGATGATTCAAATTATGTATAGCATAGATGAACAAGTAATTTTAATAACTTTTTATGCAAGACATAAAATATCAAACACTGATAACTTAAAATCAAATGAATTCAAATAATCATCTCAAGAACAACAAAAAAACATGCAAAGTTAGCATATAAAAGCAGCAACCTTGAATTTAATTTTTGCGTCAACCTGTGAA
This sequence comes from Rubia yunnanensis, assembly GCA_037428765.1. Taxonomy (NCBI): domain Eukaryota; kingdom Viridiplantae; phylum Streptophyta; class Magnoliopsida; order Gentianales; family Rubiaceae; genus Rubia; species Rubia yunnanensis. Next base: position 21,690,811 of record CM075061.1, on the reverse strand, counting down.
ATGTCAATCGCCATAACCATCCACCCATTAAACAACATTCATCACAAAAGGTTTCAAATGTCATACAAATCCCTAACATAAAAACTGAGAAATCCAAATCAACCTACCACATAAAAAACAATCTAGAGTCTCGGCACTTACAAATTAACCATTATAACTAAAACATCAATGTCAAACAATACATTTCAAACAATCAAATTTTATTGTTTCCCCAAATTGTTTCCCTTCGCCGCAGTCTTTTTCAGAAACTTGTCTTCTCTTGCTGGTTTTGAAGATGATGGATCTCCTATTCCTTCAATGCCAAGATCAAAGGTTGGCTCTGACCCTCTATTCAAGGGAGCACCTTCGAGAGCATGATTCTTCATAGCCTTTTTTTATTATTATCTCTCTCATCAATGGCATCGTAGAGCTTTGACTTGGAAAAGTATTCTTGTGAACTCATAGGAGGAGTAGGCCCAATCGCTTCAAAATCATTGTAACACCTTTGTCCAAATAGGACATGAAGGCCCAAGTGACAACGTCATTGTTCTTGAACAAGTAGAAAGCTTGACGAACAAGTTACAAACATAAAAGGAAAAATTAGGAAACACCAACTACAAAAAAAAATCCTTGTTTACTAAACATAGAACACCACATATAGTAATAAAAACATCAATATCTGAAAGTAAAACATCACAATAGCATACATGACATCAGTAATAACTACATTAAGACATATTATATACAGTATTTAAAACATCAATCTCAAAATTTAAAAACATCAACAACACACACTCAAATATCAAAACAACAAAATTGAACATCACTACTTGAAAACACCACAAGTATCAAATACTGAAATTAAAACATTACACCAACACATATAGCAATAGTTAAAGGTTAAACATGAAAAATAAAAATAAAAAGGGAACTAGAAACATCAACAACCGTATCTAAAACATCGCGGATGAAAAAGAAGAAAATTACATATTCTCCTTGCTTCTCGATTGCAACATCAGTGGGCAAACCTTCTCAGGCATCTAAGAAATGGCAACAACAACACAAAAATTAGTACCCTAAAATATCAACACACAATTGAAAGACAAAATCAACACAAAATCCAAACAATAATACTCAAATAACATCATACGAAACCAATGAAACGTTAAATCCTTCACGAAAAAAGAAAAAAAAATTAATCACAAATTATTAACACAGTGAACAACATAAACCCTAAAACATATCAAATCGAACATGCAATAAACTATGATTCAACTACATAATCGACAAAAACCACAAAATAAGCACAATTATACTCACTAAAGCCTACACGAATCATAGAAAATCACATGCACCAGACAACTTAAACAAAATTTTTAAAAAAGAAACTGCACATAAAAGAAACGACTAAGACATTACCTTCAAAGATAAGCACAAAATGAATGTTGTATTGTGGTAGATCGCCAGAAAAGGAAGTTGAAACCACAAAAATTGGCGGAAAATGGAGCCAAATTTCCAAGTGTTGTTTGCGAACCGCTCCGCGCAAGAAGGGAGGAAGAAAAATGGAGAGAACGTGTGGTTAAATGGAAGTAAACAAGTGGTTGTGTGTGTTAGAGATTTGAGAACTCGAAGAAAATGAGAGAGCAGTTGCAGGAAGACAAAACGAATTATGTGGGGGAAAAGTTGGAAAGGAGGATGAATAGTTTGTTATTTATAACTGGTCTTCAATGTAAATCAACATAATTACACACCCGTCCCCTAATTTTTTTTTACTTTAGTTTGAAATCCCATGCTGTATTATTTGCAATTTAATCCATAATCTCGTTATGAGACGGTTTTAAACAAGACTTTGTCATTTATGATGTACATTCATGGTACCCTAGGGGTACAATATAAGAATTGTTTGAAAGAAACATACATTTCCCTTTAAATAAGCTCTTGACTAGCCTCGTTAATGAGTTGCTAACGTTAGTAAATACATATGTGATAATGTTGTTGGGTGTGTTTAACCAAAGTCCCACTTTGGAAGTGGAGAGAGTAGTTTAACACTATATTAGTGAGAGCACTACCACATTAGTATGAACTATTTTGGAATCGAGCCCAATTTCAAAACTATGCAGGCTTGATTAAAAGCAGACAATGTCATGCTAATGTTAGTTGATGTGGGTTATGCAGTTCCAGTACCCAACAAGTGGTATAAGAGTTCTTGGTTCATTAACACTTCTTTCAAGATGAGGATGAAGAAGAAAATATGAGGTTGGGTGATCTGTTGGCGAGTCTTGAGAAGACGTTTGCTTCTATCGCCTCTATTGGGATTCACGAGCTGCTATGTTTGACAATTTTTTCCTGATTAAACTTATGAAAATTTGGATGCTCTGTTAGCAAACCTTTTCCTGGTTAGATTTGTTAAATTTGTTTGTTGTCACAACTTCATACCTAATTGAACTCGAGAAATCTTTCTGTTTGAAGAAGTACGAAAGTAAATACTTCTCTATTCAACTACACGATACATGTTAAATCTATGATAGATTTGAATTTAAGAATAAACCCTATGTATATAATACTTCTTTATGCAACAACATGTAGTTATAAACATTCAAATTTAAGATCTTGTATAAAAAAGACTCCATTTGCAGCACCCCGCTTCCAACACTATAAATCGGTGGAGGAGGTAAGTCACAGTGATTAATGTCACCAATACATTTGCTTATCTGAAAGGAAATTTTCCAACTTAATCTTCTATTACCATTTACAAAATAATATATAGATGTTTACATGTGCAACATACAATGAATCTGGACTAGTTCTAAATATAGACAAGATAAATCTTGATTAATTAGAAATTAATCAAGATCTTCTAAATCTTCTATTGTCACACCCCCCCTCAAGCGAAGCGTCGGGTTGACTGAGACGCAAAGCTTGGACCTAAAGAAGTCAAACAATGCACGATTAAGCCCTTTGGTGAAAATGTCCGCAACTTGCAGCGAAGTGGATACATGACCAACACGAAGTTTTCCAGCAGTCACCAATTCCCGTACAAAATGATAGTCAATATCAATATGCTTGGCCCGTTTATGAGCAACAGGATTCTCAGCAAGAAAGAGAGCACTGTTATTGTCACATAGAAGAATAGGCGAGCCCTGCAGTAGAAAATGAAGATCGCGAAGAATATGCGACAACCAAACCACCTCCGAGGCTGTGTTAGCAAGAGCTCGATATTTGGATTCTGAGCTCGAGCGAGAGACTGTAGGTTGCTTCTTGGCACTCCACGAGACCAAGTTGCCACCAAGAAAGACCGTATAGCCATAGGTGGACCGACGTGTCTCTAAGCAACGCGCCCAATCAGCATCCGAATAGGCAATCACCAACTCCAAAGGTTAGACCACAGTGTAACGTGCCCCGAACATATCGTAGAATCCTAGTGATAGCAGAAAAATGATCATCACGTGGATCCTGAAGAAACTGACTCACTGAATTGACCGCAAAGGACAAGTCAGATCGAGTAATGGTAAGGTACTGAAGGGTGCCAACAAGGGAACGATACAACTTAGGGTTGTGAAATGGTCCACTCGTACTACTATGAAGCTGGGACAGCGGCAAGAACGGGGTAGAGACCGGAGAAGAATCCAACATCCCAGCTCGCTGAAGAATATCCCTAGCATACTTGGCTTGGCCCAAGAACAGCCCTGTAGAGGTAGGGGTAACCTCTAAACCAAGAAAATAACTGAGAGAACCCAAGTCCTTGACAGAAAATTCACGGTCAGCACGGGCAATGAACTGCCGAATAGCAACACTGTTGTTCCCAGTGAGAATGATATCATCAACATAGACCAGAAGATAAATAACAATAGTGCCCTGAGAGAATACAAACAGTGAAGGATCGGAAAGACTGCCAACAAAATCCAACTGCCTGACGAATAAACTGAACCGGTCAAACCACGCCCTGGGTGCCTGTTTGAGTCCATAAATGGCCTTCCTTAAGCGACAGACATGATGAGGGCGAGCAGGATCCTGATAACCAGCCGGCTGAGCCATGAAAATAGGAGTATCAAGAACACCATTAAGAAAGGCATTCTTGACGTCCAACTGATGTAAAGGCCACTTCCTCATGGTGGCAATGGCAAGGACAGTACGAACAGTGGCAGCCTTAACCACCGGACTGAAAGTATGATCAAAGTCAAACCCTGGTATCTGAGAATATCCTTGGGCCACCAGACGGGCCTTATAACGATCAATAGAGCCATCTTGACGGTACTTCAGTCGATAAATCCACTTAGAGCCAACAATATTAACATTTGGAGGACAAGGCACCAACTCCCACGTCTGCTGACGGCGAAGAGCAGCCATTTCCTCATCCATAGCAGCAACCCATCTTAAATCTTTCACTGCGGCTCAAAAATTACGTGGCTCCTTCTACTCCAAAATTTTTGCAACCAATCCTGTTGCCACAAAATCAGGGCCAAGATTACGGGCAACACGTGTCCCATCCTGTAAACGAGTGGTCATGGGATAGGACGGGACACCTTGGGAGTCGGAGAAACACTTCCAGAGGAACTGTCCGAAGATGAGGAACTGGCCGATGCTGAACTGGAACTGGGGCTGGAGAGGACATTCGAATCACTAGAGGGATCAGTCAGTGTGGTCAAAGAAGCAGGAGATCGTGGTGGTGTAACAACCACATCCTCAGCAGGGGCAATCGTCGGTGCTGCAGTCTCAGATGTGGACGAGGAAACTGGACACACCGAACAAGGCAAAGTCGGTGAAGCTGAAGCATGATTAGGGATGGTGATAGACAAGGCTGAATCAGTGGGGTCCAAAAAAGATGAAACATCCAGGGATGAAAACTGAACCTCCGAAGATGCAGAGGAAAAGGGAAAGTGAGACTCATCAAATCGAGCATGTCGAGTCATGTAAGTACATCCGGAGGTCGTATCCAAGCATTTGAACCCCTTATAATGTGCACTGTAGCCAATGAAAACACATGGAAGACTGTGAGGGGCAAGTTTGTGAGCTGCAGTCGGTCGAACATATGGAAATACATGACACCCGAAAGGATGAAAGTTGGAGTATTCCGGGGGCTGACCAAATAGAACCTCAAAAGGAGAGATGTTATCAAGAACAGGAGTGGGTAGGCGGTTAATGGTGAAAACTGCAGCACTAAAGGCATCATCCCAGTATGAGATAGGTATGTGAGAGTGGAGAAGCATGGACAGCCCCATTTCCGTTATGTGTCGATGTTTTCATTCAGCCCTACCATTCTGCTCTGGAGTGTATGGACATGACACCTGATGATGAATGCCACGAGCCTCAAAGTGTGACTGCAACCTGTTATTGATAAATTCAGTGCCACCATCACTTTGAAAAACTTTGATGCGGGATGAAAACTGATTCTCTACGAATGCTTCGAATTGGAAATAGATGTCAACAAAATCTGATTTGCGACGAAGAGGATAAAACCAGGTAAATCGCGAGTAATCATCCACAAACACAGTATGATAAGCAAAACCACTTCCAGATAAGGCTGGAGAAGGCCCCCCATAAATCACAATGTATTAAATCAAGAACATGAGCAGCGCGCTTGGGATTCTCAACAAAGGACAATTTCTGACCCTTCGCCATAGCACAAGACTCACAAATACCAGGTTTAGGAAGCACGGAAGTAAGAGATAAATAACCATTCTTGTTCAACAAAGAAACAGTGCTAGAGGACACATGTCCTAATCGAGCATGCCAAATCTCAAAAGATGCTCTATTATTATTCTGTCTAACAAATGAAAGAAGTGCTTCTTCACCACGGTCCAGCATATAGAGGCCATCCTCAACGTGTCCCCGCCCCAGAATTTCCTTGGTGACCTTGTGCTGAATGACAAAAGATTGATCATCAAAGGCAATAATAGCACACAGATCACGAGTAAGCTTGCTAAAATATAAGAGATTCTTAGTAATTGCAGGCACAAGCAGCACATCAGATAAATGCAAGGTAGAACTAATACGAGCATTACCAATACCAGCAATAGCAATAGAAGCACCATTACCAACAGAGACATGAGTGTTACCATTGTACGGAGTGGCACTCGATAGGTTGGAAGCAGAAGAGCTCATATGATTGGTCGCTCCTGAATCCATATACCAGTCAGGGATCGATGAAGTAATACTCGGGGCAGAAGCGATTGATGGCTGAGTGGGATATGCTAAAGGAGCATAATACTGAGGTGCTGCAAAACCCGGTGGTGTGGGAGGCGCCTGAAGCATCGGAGGAGCATACTGCGGATAGTGCTGAACAAGATGAGCCCGAACTGCCTGAGGAGCATAACCAACACAAGGCGAGTACTGCTGCTGAGCATAAGGCTGAGGAGCCGGAGCTATAGGGCGAGGATTGGCCGAAGGACATTGACTAGCAATGTGACCAAAGCCCTCACAGGTATAACACTGAACTGGAGACCCGTATGCAGCAGATCTGGACCAGGACCCACGGCCAGAACCCTTCCAGGATCCTCTGCCGCCGGAGCAGCCATTTCCAACCGTGCATGGGGCCCACGCACCACTGCCGTGCGCGGGTTCCGCCAGCCCGTGAGGTCACGCGCCGCCCACGGTTGGCTACTGGTCAGAACCAGCTTCTCCCTGCTGCTGTACAGAAGCCACAAAAGCAATCGGACCAAAATTTACATGCCCCTGGACACTATTCAACTGTGTTTTCTCCACATTAACAATAAAAGATTCATATCCCTTAGCCTCATCAACCACAATCATATAATCAGGAAAAGGCTTACGAGCAGCAATAGGTGCACTAAAATGCTTAAAGTCAGCCCCCAAAGCATTAAGAAACCAAATCAATTTCTCACGATTACTAGCTGGTTCTCCCATGACAGATAATTGATCAAAAATTTTCATGAATGAAAGGTGAAGCTCATGAACAGTACCATTTTTGCAGATGATGCCGGCCTGTTGGCGGAGACTGAAGGCTGCAATGGCAGTACTGTGTTGATATGCCGTGGCGAAGGCATCCCACATCTCCTTCGCGGTTATGCATTGCGAGATTTCGTTCTTGGCATCGGAAGAGAGAGAAGAATAAAGCACACTGCAGACTCGTTGATCATCAGCAACCCAATCATCATAGGCAGCCTTGGCCTTATCAAAGACCTCTCTAGCTTTGAGAACCGCAGCATCATCAGGCGAAGAAGAGGGGGAGGAAGCCGGTGTCTGTATCACTGGGAAATTCGGGCATGAACTAGAACCATCAAGATGACCATACAATCCCTGCGGTCTAAACATATATTGAACCTGCTGCTTCCATTGCAGATATGTGTTGGCATCCAACTTCGTATTGAGTAAATGGATCATGGTGTTGAGGGACAACCTGTCTGAATTCTTGTTGTCAGCCATGATCGATCAACGGAAAAAAAATGTCGATTGAAGGGGAAGAGAAGGCAGCGGCCGAATAAAGAAGAAAGAGGGGAGGTCTAAAAAAAAATTAACACTCTAGGGAGAGAGGATCAGCAAAGCTCTGATTCCATGAAAGGAAATTTTTCAACTTAATCTTCTATTACCATTTACAAAATAATATATAGATGTTTACATGTGCAACATATAATGAATTTGGACTAGTTCTAAATATAGACAAGATAGATCTTGATTAATTAGAAATTAATCAAGATCTTCTAAATCTTCGATTGTCACATTACCCAGTAAATATTACTAGAAGGAACTCAATTGTTGCAAAAACTAAATAGTGACAAGAAAATACCATTTTCTATTTTTTAACAGCATCACTTGTTTTTTCATTTGATACGGCTCTGCAATACTCTATGTTGTCTCTTAATTCATCCACTCATCTAGCTTTTTTTTCAATTCTCAACTTAATTTCATCTAATCATTCTATAAATTTATTTTTCAAAAATTTAAAAAAATGAAAGAATAAAAAAATTGAGAGATTATAGGAAAGAACCGAGGGTGGATGGAAGTGGCAAAAGAGGATGGCAGGACTGAAAGGCAGTTGTGGAAGGTGGGACAGAGTTATAGAAAGAGGGCAGGGAAATTGGAAAAGTATGGTCCATCTCTCAGTCTGCAATGTCTACTACTCCTACTTACTCCCTCTGTTTATCTAATAGTGGCACATTATTTTTTGTGTTAGAATTTAGGAGATGCTAAATGTGTGGATAAAAATGAATTGAAAGATGAAAAAGTAAAATGGGTGGATATAATAACCTTAAATTTGCCATAAATAGAAAGTGTCAATATAAAAGAAATATCTCAAATTAGAAAGTATATCATTATTAAAGAAACAGATGGAGTATTTGAAGTGAAAAAGAAAAGTGTGAACGGCACGAGTTAATGCGATGATCACAAACACGTAACAACCAATGAAGATGTAGCAGAAGTGAGAAAAAGGAAATGTAAAATTGATTAAATTAGACAAGATTAGAAGCCACATGACACGGGTGTTGAGATCCATTATTATACTACTCAATACCCCCACCTACAGAAGAAGAAAAAGAAAATCGAACCAAAGTCGAATCAAATGTGCACAATCCCCGCACCATTAGCCGGATGGTATATACAAAGTCCTCAAGTCTCTAATTTCCGGAATTTCTTCTTTATACTTTTCCATATCTCGTAAAAGAGATGGTCTCACGTGAGGAAGGGTAAACTTTAGGTAATCCCACAGGAGATGTAGAGAAAAATGAGGTAAGAATTGTAGAAAAGTCCTGTTAACAAGACTATGTGCTTTTAAAATGTCATTTTCATTTTATTGCATTTCAGTTTAGTTTAAGAGATGGTCTCCAGTAAGGCAGCCCAAACTTTAGGCAGAGGCCTTTAAGCAATTCTAACAATATTCTAGCTCCAAAGACCTATGTCTAATAATTTTACAGAGATCTATCTCCAAATATTTAACAGGAACCTATTGCTAATAACTTTTCAAGGGTTTTTTTGTCCAACTTTTCCCCATCATTTTCCCCCCACCTGTAATCTGCAAAATAATTCAAAAAAAATTTTAAATTTTTTTTAAAATGTTTAAAAAATGCAAAATATCAATAAAAAAACTACAACAACATCAGCAAAAAATAGCAGAATATCAACGAAAAATCATAAAATATCAACTTACAAATTACAGAAAAAATTGAAAATAAAATAGCAAAAAATATTTAAAAATTTAAATAAAAATTAACAAAAATGGAAAAAACATCGACTACGACTAATAAAAAAATCTGAAAATCATAAAAACATCAACAAATCTTGAACTATCACTTTTTTTAAAAAAAAACCCACAAACATCAACCCATATCACCCAGAAGCTAAAAACATAAATTATTATCATCTAAACTTCACATTGAAAATGAAAAACGTCAACATAAGGGAAAAAAACACAACAAATAATCAACCATATCATCAAAAAAGCTACAAACATCAACCCCTATCACCTAAAACTCATCTAGAAAATGAAAAACATCAACATGAGAGAAAAAATTTAAAACATCAACAAAAAAGTTACGGTACCTGAAAAGTATAAATTATTCACTATGAAAATCATAAAACATCAACAATTTTTTATTTAAAAAGCTGCAAATATTAACATATATCATCCAAAAGTTACAAACATCAACTCCTAACACCTGAACCTCATCCGAAAAATGAATAACATCAACATAGGAAAAAAGATACTACAAACATCAACTCATTTACCAAAACCTCAATTAGAAAATGAAAAATATCAACATGGAAAAAAAATCCGGAGGCATCGATTTTCATATCTCAACTCGGGCCTCGCCAAAGTTTCTAGAGCTCAATGCAGGAAGATGATTTAAACCCGAAGAAGAAGCGTCGGCAGAATTGGTGGGCGTACGAAAATCTGGCGGAATCCCGCCAAAAGCCGGCGGTAACCTCGGCCGGAGGCGGTTGCCGGTGGGAGTAGCGGTTTCCAATTGGAGGGAGAGGAAAAAAATAAAAATAAAAATTCTGGATAGTTTGGTGACATATATAGCATTTTATTAATTACACAATAGGTCCCTAGATTTATCAGCATTTTTAAAAAATCCATCCCAAATAAAACTTCTTATAATTGCGTAATAATCCCCGGCCTAAAGTTTAGGTTGCCTAATACAAAATTTTGTCTTAATTTAATTCAATTTAATAAAATTTAAAGTTAATAACACAAAGTCTTGTTTTATACCATCTAACCATTAAATAGGGGCATTTTATAATTAACGAAACTATTAGAGTGATTTGATGTTTATTTCCATTCATTGCAACGGAGTTCCCGTAACTTTGTCAACTTTTTAAAATATACATTGAGATATGAATAATTATAATTTGACATTAAAAGTTAGAGAAAAGAGATATCCCATGATTGGTCTAATCGTTAGGCAATACCAGAGACACTCTCAATTATTAATAATTAGTTTAATATTAGTCTATTATTCTATTTTTTGCTATATTTAATTGATAAAGTTTTATTTTAGATTGACTAACCGTTAGATGGAGTTATTTATAATTGGTATAACTAATGAGGTGATTTGATGTTTATTTTTATTTATTATAGTGAGGTTCCTATAACTTTTAAAAGATACAAATTATATTGTAATTGATTAATAATTATAATTTAACCCCAAAAAATATTAAAACGAGATTTTTCATTATTGGTTTAATCGTTAATCGATCTACCATGAAACTTTCTCTATTTAATAATAATCCAATTGAATTTGAGTTTGATTCAATTCAATCCAGTTAGAGAACCAGAACTAATCTTTACAATGAAATTTTATTAATACAAATATTTTGATAAAATATAATGAATATTAGGGTCTATTTTTTTGAACTTATTTATGCTGAATTGAATTAAACTAAACTAAAGTAAAATAAGTGTATTGAAAACTAGTAATGATATGATTGAGCTAAACTAAATTTCATCAAATTTAATTTTTGTTGATTCGAACTAAATGGAGCGAATCTGAACTGAAATACATATAAGATACTTGACCCTAATATCAGCATGATAAATATGTTTAGATCCGTTGTAATAATTATTTTTAAAAAACTAACCTTCCTATACTATAATGGCAAATTCTTAGGAAAGAACGTCTTTCCATAAGCTTATAGAAAGACGGGTTTAACTAAAATAATAAAAGGTAAAAGGTGTTAATTGCAATATTAAAAATTTATTATACAATGTGTAGTAGTCATAAAGTTTATAACCCGATTCATGCAACCCAAAAATTTTATCTTCATTTCTTCTAATTTGCATTTTAAACCTTAATATTTCCATGACTTATGAAAAAATCGTAGAGACACTCTACTATAATCTAGTTTTTGAAGACTAAAAATATTTTACAAGACTGACATATATAGGGGATAGTATTTATCTTTTCTTTTCATTTCGTTTACGTTTGGATGAATTAATTATATTTAATTTGTTTTCATTAAAAAAATTATATTTAATTTCCTTAAGAGTGAAATCAAGTCAAATTGAAAAGATAACGAAATATTTCTCGTTGTGGACATCATTTTCGCACCCTTTAGTCTTTTTACCTTCGAAATATTATTGGTCGATACATAAATCACCGTATACCAAAATCCATTGAATCATAATTGTACATTCTTAATTTGGTTAAAATTTAAGGCGAGTAAATATACTATTTTCCATTCTTACATTGTTAGAAAGAGAAATTGCGAAAGTATTCAAAGTTGTTTTTGAAATTTTAGCAAGATCTTAACGCGATCTATTATTGGTGGTCGATTCTGTATTATTTGGGATATCAATTTAGTCTACTAAAGGAGTTGGACTTGAATATTTTTACTTGGTTTAATTATCAACATTTTACCATGTATTGCAATGTTTAAAATATGAAGCATGTCAATAAAAGAAATAATAAAACTTTCATAGAAAGAAGTATGATTTTTTTACTGATTGAATTAAATCAAATTGGATGAAACTAAAATTAATTGAAACTAAATAAAGTAGAAAATACAATAATATAAAGAAATTAAATTAAAAATTTAAAATTAAAAATAATTGAAAAGAATAAGACCCGTTAAAAAAAAGAATAAGGTCTCGTTCTCTCGAGTTTACTTGCACTTTAGTTCAGTTTAGTTGAATTCAATTCAATTCAGTTTGGTAGAAATTTGATTTGATGAAATTTAGCTTAAATTAGCCATTCGCAGTATTACTCTTTTTCAATATACTTATTTTTATTTCAGCTTAATGCAGTTCGATAGAAATTTAATTTGATGAAACTTATCTTAACGGCAAATTATATGGTATCACTGGGGTACCATGAGTAACGTATCCCCACAAATATTTTGTACATTTTATATAATATAAATGTGCATTTCTACGTGTTATTGTGCATCATTATAATTGTATCGCAATTACTATATAATATTGTAATACATAAATGATAGTGTTAAAATACACAATGTATATACATGGCACATTCATGATTCATCGGGGATACGGTATAAGAATTGTATCTTAACTTAGTCATAATTATCACTCATTTTTAATACGCTTATTATTAATTCATTTCAGTTCTAAAATAATCTCTAAAAAACTCATACGCATTTTAGTTTGGCAAAGTCTTAACAAAGACCGTCTTTCCATGGGTTCATAGAAAGATGGGGTTTAATTAGAATAATAAAAAGGAAAAAAGGTTTTATTTGCAATATTATAAATTTTATGATGCAACATGAAGCAGTGATAAAGTTTTTGATCCGATTAATGTAACCCAGAAATTTTATTTTCGTTTATTCTAATTTGCAGTTTAAACCTTGGTATTTTCATAATTTATGAAAAACTTCAGTTTAATAAAATTTCAAGTTGTTGCTGTATAATTTAGTTTTAATTTATTAATTAATTTTAATTGAGCAAAGTTTAATTAGGTTGATGGAAAGACCGAAGAGGCACATTATGAAATGGACCACAATCCTGTTTCCGGTGATGTCCCCATTCTTAACCTAATAGGCCGAGCAGAAATAAAAAGAAAACGGAAAGGCAATATTTTCAAAACAAATAAAAATGGGAAAATCCCCCAAAAAATCCCTCCATCTTCTTTCCTTCCCCGCCCCTCTCTCTCTCTCACAGTCATACACCTGCCCATAATTAAACCCCAAAACCAAGGAGCCTCCCTATAAAAACACTCCCATCCATTTACAAAACATCCAATATCTCTCACCCAAAACCAAATCTCTCCATCTCCCCATCCGCCATGGCCGCCATTGCCAAGCAATGCTTCGCCTTCCTCCTCCTCGCCGCCCTCTTCTCCGGCGAAATCGCCGCCCGGGAGAGCCGGTTCTTCAACAAAGTTCCCTCCAACAACGCAGACAGCGAGATCATCGCCGCCGCCGCCCCAGCCAACCAGGACCCCGACCCCACCTTCGTCCCGGAGAACGAGAACGGCGGCTATGGCCTCTACGGCCACAACGCCGGCCAACTCCCTCCCGCCACCACCACAAACACCCCTTCCAGCGTTAGCAGAGTCTCCACCCCCAAATACCTCCCCAAGAACTACAACGTCGAGGCCTACGTCACCGTGCCGGAGGGATACAGAGGCGCCCAGGAGAACGGAAACAACAACGCCGCCACCACCACCGCCGCCGCAGAGTTCGACAACAACAAGAATCCCAACTTTTACAAGAGCGAGCCGGAGCAGAACTTCGGCGAGGCGAACCTCTACAGCAATGGCAACTACTTCAACAACAAGATGGACGACTCCGAGAACGAGAACGAGAACGAGAACGAAGAATTCAACAACCAGAACGCGATCGACAACACCAATTTCTACGACAGCAAGAAAGAGGCCAACTTCTACAACGAGAACAACAACGAGGAGGAGGAGAATCCCAATGTCTTCAACGGCCAGAAGACGGAGTTTAACAACTACAACAACAATGGAGGAGAGTTCAACAGCAAGAAGAACTTCAACCTGTACAACAATGGCGGATCCGAGAGGGCGGAGGAATTTAACAGCAAGAAGAACTTCAACCTGTTCGACAATGGCAACAGCTATTACAACGGACAGAAATACAACGGGGGATTGGAGGAGGCCAAATTCGGCGACAGCTCCAAGTACAACAGCTTCGAGAGCAACAACAATGGCGTTCAGAAACAGGGGATGAGCGACACCAGATTTCTGGAGAACGGGAAATACTTCTATGATGTGGACATGGAGAACCAGAAGTACAACAGGAATTACAACCGCCCCGCGACCAAGAACAACGCTTACAATTACAACAACTACTACCAGGGACAAGATTTGCCTTGAGATGTGAGCCCAGATGAAGATCATGATTACCGGTGCTCTGAGTGTGTCTAATTAGCAGATATCAATAGTTTTATGTTGTTTGATTTGCGTTTTTTTCTCTTTTTGAATAGATTTCTTTGTTAAATTTGTCTTCCTTGAAGGTTAATTTAATTATATATAGTGCTCCTAAATTGGATGATGTTTGGTTCTGTATTTTGGTGAATCAAAAAGAGTAATACATTCTATAATCATGTATTTTATGTCCTCATTGCATGCAGAAAATGTGGTTTATGCATCTAGTCATGTAGTAGCATCATACAAATCCGATGATTTTGCATGACATTTTAACAAGAACATGAATAAGGCCTTCTCTTCTCCCTAATTGAATGGGATGAAAAATAAGAATAACTCAGTTTTAGATTGATTAACCTTTCGGAGTCATCAAAATTCATATAACTTTACTAAAGTTTAAAATGTACTGAAATATATAGCGATAATTTGTTAGCCGATTTGATATGAAACTTTTTTCTATGAATAATATGTTATAATTATATCAAACAAAATGTTTGATTGAATCAAACTCAATTTTGGAGGAAAAAAATGACCAAACTTGGAACTACTACATTAACTAATTAATTCTTGATTGTTAATCTATAATCTAAAATTTTCTTTAAGTGTGACGCATGTCATTCAATCTCAACTAATTACTTCTTGATTGTTAATCTATAATCTTAAAATTTATGTAAGTGTGACCCATGCCGTTCTCAACTAATTACTTCTTGATTGTTAATCTATAATCTTAAAATTTATGTAAGTGTGACCCATGCCGTTCAATCTCTATTTTAACCTATGTTACTCAGAAGTCTGAGATTAGGTGGAAAATCGAGTGCCGATTCGACATCAAAATTTGGCAGAGTTACGTATCGATCGTTGAATCTAAAAAGATTTTGGAAGAGGGGGAAAAATGATTATGAAAGTTGTAGAAACTTATCCTTGTATCTTTTAAATCAATTGGTTTTTTCTAAGATTCTAGGTAACGAAGTCAGACTAATGAATATTGACGTAAAAACGTTCAAATTCATTAGTTTGACTTAGCTACCTATAATCTAAAACAGTTCAATGCATTAAAAGAAAATATAAATGTCAACCCTATTGTGGTATAAAATGAATAAACATATAATATTCAATGCATTCTCCATTCTGAAAGGTCTTACATGTCGTTTCTATAGAGTATCTACCGCTTTCATATTTTGATTTCGAAATTTAGCCCTTGTAATGTATGAATTTACAAGAGTGTAATTGAAAAGGGTCTTAATTTGGCAAAGAAAAAGAAAAGGAGTAAAAAATAAAAGGGAAAAGTAGGAGTGGGATAATTAATGATGAACCATCCACAAAGCAGTGAGTGACTTTTTTTAGTGTAAAGCTAGATAGATAGATGTTCTTGAATAGTAGTACCTACTAAAGTGAGGGGAAATTAAATGAGGGGGATGCCCGCCAAATTGTACTGAGAGCATTTAAGGTTTATGCCCTTTTTCCTTTTTTTTTGGTAGAGAGACTACTGTTCAAATAAAATTCTGCTCTGCCATGGGGGCCTAACAAAGTAACAACCAACACTTCACTGGCCTGAGATGGACAATTATCGCACATTTTCAGCAATTTTGCTCTTTTTTGTGGTTCCCCAATTTTGGTCGACTTCAATTTACCCATTGGAGAACGGAGATCAACTTGTACTCTTTCTATCTCAGAGTAAGAGTCTCATTTCCATTTTATAGAGTATTTATGCATGTTTATGTGTTAAGGGAGGTGTAGAATTGAAACTGAGTTGTCCAAATTTTAATTTCAGTTTAAATAAAAAAGTATGAACATGTGATTAAGAAAAAAGGAATTGAAAATAGAAATGTGGGAGTTTATGGTATTCCGGTATTACAATACCTATCAATCGCATAGCTATCCAAGTTCATTATTTGAGGATTTAGTGATTCCATATTTTACTAGTTATAGAAGGCAAGTAAATACCAAACTCAGGTCCTGGCCAGTTGGGCTGATTTTGTGGTGAGAGAAAGTTCTAGTAATGAAGACATTTTCATAACCTTATGCATAATTTATAAAGCTTTTACCTTAAATATTACAATTTTTTTTTACAAAAGTTTAATATTTTATTTTATAAGTTAAAACAAGTAATAATATATATTTGAAGATGAAAATATAAAAATATATGATATAAAAAAATATTTTTAAAATTTTTAAATTTTGTATGTAATTTAACAAATGCTGTGTATAAGGTAAAAAATAAGTGACATGTTCATAAGCTTATGGACAGACCGTCTGTCAAGAGACACACTCTTGTGCTGAATTTAGTTTATTGGTGCTGAATTTAAGTAATTGATGATAATATTGAGTTTATTAGTGTTGAACTAAATTTATTGGTAGTTCAATTTTCAAAAAAATGAAAAGAATAACTCTCCAAATAATGTTGGAATCGTAACATATTTTACTTTAAGACTTATTATTCAACCGTGACTGTTGAGAACCGAAATAAATGTTAATATATTAGTTATTTTCTTTCAATGCTGAATTTATTGATGCTGAATTTAGTTTATTAGTGTTGAATTTAGTTTATTGATGGTGAGATGTGATAGAAATTAAATTCAATTGGACAAGGCCTTAATATATTGGCAAAGTCTTAGGAAAAACCATCTTTCCATAGGTATATGGAAAGACATGGTTGAATTAGAATTATGGAAAGGTAAAAGGTTTTAGTTGCAATATTAAAATTTTATTATGCAACGTGTAGTAATTATAAGTTAATAACCCGATTAATGCAACTCAAAAATTTTATCTTAATTTATTCTAATTTATAATTTAAACTTTAATTTTTCCATAACTTATGGAAACAACGTCTTTCAAGAGACAATATAGAAAAATCTCATTATTTCTTCGCCGCGGGTTCTCGCAAAAGAGAACAATGAGACAGATCCTCTTCCAGAAAGATCCACCCCATTTTTTTGCACTACAAGCCAATCATGCAGTCTAGCTCTACTTTTACTACGATAAATCTTACTCTTGTTTTGTTCGATCACAAAGAGTCAAACCAGCTACCGAAAGATAAAGACTCAATCCGTTAGGACTCTAATATATTTTGAAGTAAAGAAGTAACTTGCCACGGAGATGGTCTTCTTCTCTCTCTTGTTTTTCTTTTAGAAATTCTCACATAAATTGTGTTTGGTAATTAGATTTTGAGGGGGTCTTATGACAGACAATTTATAAATAAGTTATGGACAGTTCATTGTATTTTTCTATATTTAGAAATTTAAAAATATTTTTTATATTATATTTTTTAATATATTACATTCAAATATACATTATTACTTGTTTTAATTGTTAAATGCAATATTTAAACGTTATGAAAAATTACAATATTTAAGATAAAAATATAATAGACTGTCAATAAACTTATTGACATGACCCATTCCCTTATACTTTCTTTTAGATTTTAGTTAACTTTTTTACTTTGCCCTCTCATTTTAGTCAAAAGGAAGAAAATGTGTTAACAAATGAATTTTAATTAGATGAAAAGTACTCCCTCTGTCCCACCCGCACATGTTGATCAAATTTAATTTTGATCGTTAATATCTTTAATTGTATACATTTATAAGTAATAAAAATTTGATATTATGAAAATAAATGTTATTACGATTCTAACAAGATCCTACACGATAGTATATTATCTTATATGTTACTCAATTTTTACTTTCAAATTAATTAATTTTGACTAAATGAATAGTATTTGTGCAAATACAGGTGGGACAGAGAGAGTAATTTTTTTGTCAAAATGAACAAGGCCACGTTCTTTAGAACTATGGATGGAAAATAGAAAGACGATCAAATATGTGTTGAATAAAATGGATAATAAAAAATATGTGTATAATCCATTTCAACCAATTTTGTAACGAGTTAAAAAATGGTTCGGGTCAATACGAGTTGGGTTGAAACCCCCATTCAACACATGGATGAAAAATAATTGAACTCACGGATCAAAAACGAGTATTTTTTTTCAATATAAACCACCTGATAGGATGAGGGGAAACTTTTCATTGCCACCCAAACCACATGAAAGAAAGGAGAAGATTACAATCCAATGTTTTCCTAAACTATGACATGAATAGGTCATTGAGTAAATTAAACTTATGAGGTTTAAAAATACTCAGTATCTTATTTCAATGAGCAATTTACAAAAGATTTACTCATCTTCGTCGCAAAAAAACTTCCCCACGTATTGGCAGGAGTCGACCCATTGCGTAGCTTTGTTCCCCATTGGATAAAAAATGGGTAATTAAACTCGCGGATTTATATACCAACTCATATGAGTGAAACTCACGAATTTTAACTTAATATGAATTCATATGAGTTTATATACCAATCCATATGGGTTAATTCGTGGGTTTCAACCCACACATTGACTCATATGGGTTCATATATCAACACATATGTGTAAACCCACGAATTTCAATCCATATAGGCAAACTTGCAGCCAACCCGCAAACCCAACCCGACCAATCCTTATTTTTCAATTACTAATTTGACTCATTATCCATTTAACTCATTACTCATTTTACCCACACTCACTTGGTTTTTAAAATAGACAACACACTTGACCCGCGGATTGCAGGTCTATTTTTCCACCCCTATTTAGAACTTATGTGTACTCCAGTTAAGTTAAGTTCAATTCATTTCAAATATAATTTGGTAAAATTTAACTTAATTTAGTCATACATTACTATTTTTCAATATACTTATTTTTCAGTTCAGTTCAAATCAGTTCAGTTCAAAACAGATCAGATAAAATTAAATCTGCCCAGTTTAAATAAAACTCTAGAGTACATGGCCTACTACTGCCTTTTTAGATTGACTTTTAGTTTTTTATTCTTTATTATTATGTTTTGTATAAAACATCTAACAACTAACACCCATTTATCCAATAAAATACGCATACTGCCCTAGTAAAAATGACATAATTTTCTTTTCGTCCATCCGAGTAAAAATGACATAATTTTAAATTACTCAAAATGACAAAAAATCTTATATTTCTATAGTACCCTTTTCAATTTCAACAACTTTTAGATTGAGATAAGTGATTTTCCAATTAAAGTTGGTACTGAGAACCACTTTTAATTTATCTCGATTAAAGGCGGTTATGAACCGCCTTTAAAAGGCCGGTGGAACTTCCTTTAATAGGTTATGGAATAGGTTCCAAACTCGGAACCTATTCTCCCCTTTCAAAAAAAAAAGCTACCGGAAACCAATCGATTTCCGGCAGTGCAAAGCCAGATCTGGAAATTGACCGGAAACACAACAACAACATCAATGGTACTGGACAAACAACACAAATCAATTTAAAAAATAAATAAATAACACAAGTCTGAGCAACCTTAGGCTAGGCAAACAACACAACACCACAAATTGATTTTAAAAAAATAACACAAATCAGAGCAATCTTAGGCAGCGATGCGATGGGAATTTTCAGCGGTGAACACCTTCAATAGAGCTCGCTCTCTCCATCGTACATCGATCTCCGGCAGCCTATGCGAGCGGAGGGAAGGTGGCAAGGGGAAGGCAGCGACTGAGCGATTTGGACGGTGGTGCATTTTGAACGGTGGAGTGATTTGGACGGTAGAGGCACTTGGACCGACAGAAGAAAAGAAAGGTGAGAGGTGGGCTGGAGAGAAAGAGGGGTGGATCACTGGAGTCGGGGGCTGGAGTGACGGAGGCTAGGTTGAAGTGGCGGAGACAGGTGGAAGCGGCGGTGTGGGTGGGTGGGGGAGAAATAAGACAAGTACTGCGCCAAATTAGGTTTTATAGATTTTTGGGGGAGAGTGGCTTATTTTGACAAGTACTGAGCTTATTTTTCCTCTTGCGTAAGTACATATGGGTTTCGGTTAAAATAAGCTCATCAAAGGCGGTTCTATATAGAACCACATTTAAAATAAAAAAGTGACTTGGAAAAGCATTTCCGAACTCGAAAGTGCTTTTGGCCCTACTAAAAAAGCTGTTTTAAAGGCGGAACCACCTTTAATTGATCACCATTAACGGCGGTTCCGCCTTTAGCCAATTAGAACCGCCTTAAAAATGGCATGGGAGGGACTTCCGAACTCAGAACCTCTTCCGGAAACCGCCTTTAATAGAGCTCTCTCTACTAGTGCACCTACATCAAAAAAAAATTTGAATAATCAATCATTCATTCCAATATGCTGGGAAAATGCCCAGCGGCTATTACAATGAGTGGAATTGACATCCAACCTAACTAGCATCTAGCAATAACTAATATATTGCAAGGATATCTGAATTACATGTCAACCAGACTGATCGTCTGTACTATTACAGATCAGATATCCAATAAAAAAACTGTACCATCACAGTCGGGGATATTAACTTGCTTTCTGCGAAAATCGTGACCACTTGGCAGAGGAGAGTGTATCACGAATCAATATCATTGCGCCAAACAAGGATCTTCTACAATTGTAAAAAATTGTAAAATATGAATGTGTGATTTTATTGAGGTACAAGGGTGCTATATAAAGGCACCATATACATAAGTGCTATATAAACCCACGGGTGTACCCCAGCGGTTGGGACATGGGTGGGATTGCCAGTGTTCCCAAGTTCGATCCTTGGCAGCAGCAGTGTGGGGAGTGCTTGCTTTGCAAGTGCTCCCTTGTGCGCACCGAGGCAATGCCGAGCCCATGGGTCCTGGCGATGGGCTACCGTGATTTACATCTCATACGATGGCCTGGGTGTGGGCTGGTATGGGCCGCTGAGGGCGAGCGGTGATCGCCTTGTGCCAGACAAATGGAAAAAGATTCTAACTATGGTACAAGATATACATAGAATTTATGATTTAGGTTTTCAGCATTTTAGCTCTGTTACCATGTAAAATATTGTAAAATATGAATGTGTGATTTTATTGATGGTACAATGATGCTATATAAAGGCACCATATACAAAAGTACAAATGGAAAATGATTAGAATATAACAAAATATCTCCTTAACAACTGTAACACCACGATCTAACCACGATTTATGTTGTCCAAACTGTAAACACCTTGAGAAACACAGATCCGACGAATTCAAACTAATGAAAATCCTAAAATAAAACCACAAACAAAATTACGAACACACGATCTAAACAAGCAGATCGGGAACAATACATCAACATGAACAACTAAATCGAGTTATCATTATGAACACAACGATCTAATCGACATGTCGAAGAACAAGACTAATATATGAAGATAGATCTTACACTTATTCAATAATAAAAACATGAATTAAAATAATTTATTGTTCTCCATCTATTCTAATGGGAAAAAAATTTGAAGAAGAAGGGATGGGCAAGAGAGGGCTGCCGCAGTGCACCTACATCAATTTGTGTAAAAGAGCAGTCAAAATAATTCCGCCACGAGGGAGTATAATAAGTCTAACGGATAGCATAAATAACTAGAAAATTAATTGTTTGAATTAGCGTTAAAGGAAACGGCCAATATCTAATAATCATTTACTAATTAACCATGTAAAATGGAAAATGGAAAGTGAATGATCATCCGATTGAAGTGGAACCGTGTTTTTATATATGTAAAGTAAATATTTTTTTAACTCTAAATACATTAATTTATGCATATTGGGAGGAAGGAAAGGCAAACTCTTGGAAAAAACTGTTGTTTCATAGGTTTATAGAATGACGAGATTTAAATAGAATAATAAAAGGTAAAAGGTAAAATGTCGTAGTTGCAATATTAAAAATTTACTATGCAATGTATAATTGTTATAAAGTTTGTAACCCGATTCATGCAACTCGGAAATTTTATTTTCATTTCTTCTAATTTGCGCTTTAAACCTTGGTATTTTCATGACTTATGGAAAGACTGTCTTTTAAGAGACGGACTTGGAAGGAAATAATATTTCATTATTAATCATGGGAGTAATTGCACCTTAATGATTTGTAGTTATAATAAAGAGCAATGATTTTCAATCAAGCTTTGCGTACAAAATTGCACTTCATCTACTACTAATTATATTTTGGGCTATATTTGATAGAGATTCAGTAATTAATCAAAAAGAATACGTGACACAGTTTATATAATCATAATATTTTTCTAAATATAAATTATTATTTTAACCTCTTGTTGTTTTTTTCTCTCTAATAAATTTTGTAAAACTGGAGTGAAACTCAGCCATAAGAAGGAAATATAGGAGGAAAATTTTCGATTTCAAGATTTCTGTAGGCTGAAAGATTATTCCAAATATATTATAGGCTACATGAATTGTAGTATGAATATTTTAATCCAAGAAATAGATGCAATTCTAAGGATGAAAATATTTATAAAATATAATAGCATAAGAGATCATGTGTATTTTAACTGATTTTAGAAGATGTATACATTTAAGTTTGGTGCATGCAATAAATTTTTGTATTGACCCGACGTATGAGTAACCAACTCATTGAACTGGAATATCAAAATGGGGAAAGAGATTAATTGATTGAAGAAATGGAGCAAATTATGGATGAGACTGATCATAATAAATCAAGCACTGTGAGTTTCCTTAGCGAAAACGTTTATTCAAGTTACTACAAAAGCAGAGGAAGCTTCCCACCCAAAAACAGCATCAGCGCCCATGTTTAGCTGTGTTTGCTAAAGTACTGCCCACATTATTACATCTTGGAGCAAGTCTAACATTGCTTTTATCTATGATAATTTTTTTGATTATATTTAGTAATATTATTCAAATTGAGGGAAAATTTTCTGTTAGGCCGACAAAGGAATCCACGGGATGGAGGGATTTGTATTTAGGCACCCTAAACGTTCAGATTAAAGAGAGAGACAAGATTATAATGTTAGCCGTATAGAAACAGAGAAATAGCCTGATGGAGTTGCAAGAATGTCCTCAACGTCTTAAAGGTGAGAAAAAACATGAACTTATTTAATTGGCTATCCAATTCTTTTAATAAAATTATCATATGCATTTTTTTATTAAATGATATTTCAGTAATTTGTTTTGCATAATTTGAAAAGTAAGGTTGCATTCGTTACACTAATTTAGTCGTTCCTTTATATTCAAGTGTGGAATGTAATACTCAAGACAGGTATAGTAAGGGCTTTGTTTGCTTAATTGTATTTCCATTTCATTTCTACAGTCAAATTAATTATTCTAGGCTTTGCTTGCTTAATTGCATTTCCATTTCATTTCTACAGTCAAATTAATTATTCTAGCCTTTGCTTGCTTAATTGCATTTCCATTTCATTTCTATAGTCGAATTAATTATTCTAGGAAAGATCTTTTCAAGAACTGATTGATCGTACATGAAACATTATAGAATCCTACTCTACATGACAACAGAAGAAATGTAGTACGGAGTACATGAGGAAAATCAGCCGTTTCAAAAGTGTTCTTATCCATGAAAAGGTCCAATTAATTCGTAATACTACTGTTGCGTCTCCCTGAATTATTATTTGGAGCAATATCTTTCAAGTCTAATGCAATCCAGTGAGATTTCTGTAACCTTCCAGCAAACTGAAATAAAATAAAATAATACAACCTTATGTAATTTGCATAATTACCCGTATAACTTTAGAGTCCATCTCTTGAAAGACAATATTTTCATAATTTATGAAAAGATCAATGTTTAAACTGCAACTTAGAATAAATTAAAATAAAATTTTCGGGTTGCATTAATCAGGTCATAAACTCATAACTACTGCACGTTGCATAATAAAATTTTAAAATTGCAACTAAAATATTTTACATTTCCATAATTATAATCCAACCCGTCTTTCTATATGCCTATGGAAAGATGGTCTTTCCCAAGAATTTATCACAACTTTATGTTTTTATGATAATTGAATGTGTTACTCCATCTGTTCCAGGCGAATCTGCACATTTTTTTGTCAGCTTTCTCAAGACACATTTGACCATAAATTCGAGTTAGTATATAGGCACCAATATCATCATGTGTTGGTAGATTCTTTGCATCATGTAACTTCTAAATATCAAATTTTAAGACAATAGTAGTATATGTAATCAAAGTTATTGATGGTCAAACATGGTCTGAGAAAGTTTACCAAAAAGTGTGCACATTCGGCTGGGACAGAGGGAGTAATATAACCCTAGAAAATAAGTGAAGGGTGTTTCACTAGTGAAGATGCCTTCATGAAAGACACCCAATCAAAGGCAGTTCTTGAGGAACCGCCTTCTATTGAGATCCGAATGAGTTTCGATATCAGATTTGAGGTTCCAAAGTCGGAACTATTCTCGGATCTCAATAGAAGGCGGTTTAAAAATGATCAAAGGCGGTTTAAAAATTATCAAAGGCGGTTCCTCAGGAACTACTTCAGGAACCGCCTTTGATTGACATCAATAGAAGGCGGTTATGAGTTTAATGCGTTGACTTTGAAGTGTTTCTGGGCCTAAGTATAAATACCTTAAAATTTTCCCTCTTTCCCCTTAGAAATGTTTTCCCTCTTTTCCCTTCACCCCCCGTCTCGCCTCCTCTCTGTTGGCCTCCACAGTAAACCCTATCTTCCTCCACTGTTGGTCTCCACCTTCATCCTCTCCCTCCACCGCTCACCCTTCACTGTACTCCTCTCCCTATGCCACTCACCCTCCACCGATCTCCTTTCCCTCCCATCGACGAAGCGCCTCCTTCTCCGTCAATTCAGATCCACCGGTGTCCGCCTCCGCCGACGAAGGCCCTCCGTCTCTGCCCATTAGGATCCACCAATGAAGCCCCTCCGCCGATGAAAACCCTCCACCGATGAAGCCCGTTCTCTGTCATTTTGGATCCTCCGGTGAACGCCTCCGCCTCCACCGTGTAAATCCATCCACCGCCGACAGAGTTTGCATCCATCGCTAGGCCCACGACATCCACCATGCTGGAAGTGAGAACAATTTGTTCTTTGTATTTTTTAAATTCAACCGATGTTTGTTTTGGTGATTAAATTTGTGTTTTTTGTTTTTTTTCTATATATGGGTTTGATTTGCCATATCTGGGTTTGATTTTACCATATCAAGATTTGATTTGCCACCATAAACCATTTTGGTTTCCAGCGGCTTTTTTTTTCCAGACATCATAAACAAATTCTGAATTCGGAACTGCTTCTGACCACAATGGAAGGCGGTTCCTGGAGGTGACTTGGATCGAAATTGATCAAAGTCACGTCCAGAGAAGTCACCTACAAAGTGACATCTAACATCCAAATTAACCGCCTTTAATAGGCTATCCTCCACTAGTGTTGCTATTTGCACCACCTTTAGTTGAAAGTGGTGTAAGTAACCCTTAACACCCACACGACCGCCAACGTGGTTGGGTGCATGACTTATGCCTTTGGAAGCATGGGTTCGAATCTCGGCAACGGCAGTGTGGGAGTGCTTCCAGTGGAAGGACTCCTTGTGCACACCGAACACATTCGAGGGTCATGTGCTCAGCTACAGGAGTGCTGTGATTTACCTCTCCGGTGAGGCCTGTGGTGTCGGGTGGCCGAGGCGGCTGGGGGCGAGCCGTTTGATCGCCTTTTGGTGTAAGTAACCTTGGGAAGGTAAAAAAGTGAAAAATTCAAAACACCAACACCGCCGTCTTCCTCCTCGACCCCACCTCCTCCGCCACCTGCCGCCACCTTACCACCTATGGAAACCCTATTTCTGCCACCTTGCCACCACCACCACCACCTATTCTCCTCACCACCGCCACCACCACCACCACCACAACCACCACCACCACCACCACCACCTATTCTCCCCAACACCACCACTATCGACTCTTCCCACCACCACCATCCATTCAAAACACCAACACCATCGATTCTCCCCGTCACCGGTCGTGCTCTAGTGGCGGTGCGGAGCAACGAAATCAGAGGCATGAAATCAGAGGTGTTGCTCCGGTGGCATTGCGGCTTGGCTCCGGTCTAGCTCCAGTGGAGTCATGGAGCAACGAAATTAGAGGTCTTGCTTCGTTGGCTTCGCGGCTTGGCTCCGATCTTGCTCTTGTGGCATCGTAGAGCAACAAAATCAGAGGTCTTGCTCCGATGGTATCACGGAGCAATGAAATTAGTGGCCTTGCTCTGGTGGCGTCGCAACTTGTTTCTTGCACTTGAGTAATTGGATGAGAGGGAAGGGGACGAGAGAGGAAACACTAGAGAAGGAGATGAGAGTCAGGCAGATGAGGGTTTCAGAGGCGGAGTAAAATGAGAAAGGGAAGGGGAAGGGAAGAGGGAGGGAAAAAGGAAAAAGAAAAGGAAAAGAAAAATGGAAAGGAAGAAGGAAAAAAGAAAATGAAAAAGGAAATTGAGAAAGGGAAAAGGAAAAAGCAAAAATGGAAAATGACCATTTTACCCTTAAACTTAACATTTTTGACCAAATTTGATGCTTTAACCAGATAGAAGGGGCACGATTTAACAATTTTGTTAGTTGAAGGGGCAAAAGTATTCAAAAAAAGATAAGGGACTAAAGGGGTAAGATGGAGGGAGTTCAGAGGCTCCTGAAGTCGTTCGCCCTAAATTTTATTACTGAGTTAATTTTTAGCTAAATGTATTAATACACTATTATTATGATATTCTAGTACAATTCAGTAAAATTTTACACAGGTATTCAATAATCATTCCAATTTCAATGTTAGTTAATCTATTTTTGTATGTGATTCAATTTATTAGTCAACAATAATCATTCTAATTTCAATGTGAGTAATCTAAAAATAATTTTATGATTAACTTTTTTAATCAACCTTGTTATGTGTGGGATAAAAATATTGGTAATTATTTGGACGGACTAAGTTGAAATTAGGAAAAATAAATATAGAAGAGAAGACTACACAGGACTCGTGTGGTGTTATATATATGTGTGTGTATGTGTGCACGCTATGTGTTATTTATACATGCATCACACAATCTAGTTATTTATTTAATAATAATTAATTTAAACCAAAACATGAAGTATGAAATTAAAGTTAAACACATTTCATAAAACTAAATAAAAGATAGTCAAATAAATAATCAAAACAAAAAAATAATGTATTCACTTAGATATATGTTTGACTAATTTTAATGAAGGTGGTGCAAATAACAACTGATTCTTTTTACACCACTTATAAAATCGACACACCTATCAAACGGTGGTGTAAATAGCAATTAGGGTGGTGCAAATAGAATTACCCCAAGTGAAAGTGTGAAAACACCCATTCCAAAAAGTTTAGGCCGGCAATCAATGAAATTAATATTTTACCCTTTTGATTTTTCTACATAAATATTTTTTGAAAATACTATAATGGCCCAAAACCCTAATTCTCTCCATCTTCTTGTCTTCTTCTCTTAGTCGTTTCTCATTATTCACCTATTCTTCTTCTCATCTCTTCGTTGCTTCGCCGGTTGGGCTTAGCAGGAATGGTTGGACTTTGCAGCCATCCCCAAGCTCGCTTTGCTTGCGGTAGCTATCAAGAGAGGTTTTCAGATCCCAGAGAGTGGTGATCGGGTGAGGTTTTCATATCGCGTTAGAAAGGGTTGGGGTGGGGGCTGAGAATCGGGTGGGTGTGGGTTTGGGTTTAGGTTTGGGAACCAAGTGGGTGACCGACGGTTGCACTACGGGTGGGTTTGAGTTTGGGATTGAAGCTGGTGTGGGTTTGGGATCGGGGTGGGTGGATTTGGGATCGGGGTGGGTGGATTTGAATTTGGGATCGGGTGGCCGACAGTGGCTCCGGGCAGGTTGGTTTGGGTTTGGGATCAGGTTGCCATCGATGGCTCCAAGTTGGTGGGTTTAGGTAGGGAATTGAGTGGGTTTGGGATTGGGTGGTGGTGCGTTTGGTAGCCGACTATGGTGCAGTGGCGGCCTAACGGTGGTCGAGGCTTGGGGCAGGTGGGTTTGGGATTGGGTTGTGCTGGCCGACGACACCCTGGCGGAGGTCGCTGTTTAGGGCAGGTGTGTTGTGAATCGGGTGGTGGTGGCTTTGGTGGCCGATGGTGGTGTGGTGTCGGTCCAGTGGTGGTCCAGTGGCGGCTCAGTGTTGCACGGTGATAATCCAGCGGTGGCCGGTAGTGCAGCGATAACGCCCACAGTACCAAGGGCAAAATTATGCTAAGATTTTCAAGTTTTGACCTGAGGGTATTTTTGTCTTTTAAGTCTAGTCAACGTCAATGCCAGAAATAGTGTTCGAGAGTTACATTGGCACTTTCATTAAATAGTTAGGTTTTTTTAAAAAAAAATTCAAACAATTGAGGGTTATATTGGCACTTTCGCAATTATAAAGGGTTATATTGATATATTTCCCAAAGTACAAGCTATGTAGAACACAAATCATGCAAGCATTAAAAGAAATTATTGTGCATCTCGATTATTATTCATATATACATACATATTGTAGGAGTTGGGAGACAGTTGTTATCAATTAATGCACCACCCGATAAATATTCTGAAATTGAGACATCATTCGATTACACTAGTAGAGGTCAACATATTAAAGGCATTGATTATCGATAATATTAAGGCGGTTTCAAAATAATTGCCTTTCATTATCGATAATCAAATGCGGTTTTGGTTTAAACTGTCTTTAATTATCCCTAATTAAAGGCGGTTGTGACAAATAGCCTTTGATTTAAGCTGGTTCCGAGTTTGAAATAGGGCCCGATTTGCCTTCCCTACTCATGAAAGGCTCCCTCCTACATTTCTTAAAAGACTAAAGACTTTCCAAGCTCAGAAGGTTGATCGGGGACCCATTTTTGAACTCGGAATAGGTTTTACGGTGGATATTTATTTTATAGAAATGGATTCCGAGCTAACAGCCCACTCTGTATATAAGGGAAAAAATAACGCACCCATTTCTTTAAATTCTCAAAAAAAATAAAATTGGTTTTACTCCCTGTCATAGACCATTGATGAAGAAGTAAAGTTAATACATTGAAGATCATCATTTTCCATTGAATAAGGTAGGTTGTATATAAATTTATTGTATGAAATTATCTTGAAATTAGGATTATATATATATATAAATCTTGAATAGGTTTTGTAGTTAGGTTAATTAGGGGTGGGTTATAATTAATGTTATGATAATGCTAATGTGTTGCATTGTAATTGGCTTGTAGGATAATGGATTGGAATGAACTCATTGGTAATGATCTTAGAGAATCACCCAATTACATGCCATTGATTGAAACATTTATTACGTTAGCATTTGGAGACGCTTCTAAAATTGATGGTGTGCAAGCCCAATGCCCATGTAAAGATTTTAGAAACGATTTGTATTTAGGGAGGAAGAAATTGCGGGGACATCTCATAATGAGGAGGTTTCAAACTAGCTACACTCGTTGGGTATGGCATGTGGAAGTTGGAGAAATGGCTAAGATGAATGATTTGTGTAACACAAATGTGGAAGATGACTTAGATGGGAATGCAGAACTTGACAAAAGGGTGGAGGATATTGCAAGAGAGTTCAAAAGTAAACCCGAGGTCTTACAAGCTTTACTTGAGGACAAGGAGACACCATTGTACATTGGTTCCAAACATTCAATACTTAGTGCGACTTTGAGGATAATGAATTTGAAAGCCAAATTTGGGTGGACTTAATGACCGGAACTCTAGAATTTCTTAGTGAATTGCTCCCCGAAGGTAACATGATGCCGTATAGGTTGTATGCGGCATAAATAGTTATCTGCCCGATGGGATTGGAATTGAAAAATGCATGCTTGCCCAAATGATTGTATGTTGTACCAGGGGAAAGAAGGTGAAAATCAAGAAACATGCCGGGTATGTAGTGAGTCTCGCTAAAAATTGAAGAGGGGTACAATTCAACCAAAACAAAGAAAAAAACATTGGCAAAAGTAATGTGGTACCTCCCTATCATTCCCCGATTGCAGAAGTTATTTTCGTGTAAAGAAGATGAAAATTTGTTGTGTTGGCACACTGAGAGGGATTGACCTATTGATGATGGGATTAGACATACGTTGGATGGTGAGCATTGGAAAAAATTGATACCTTTTACCCCGAGTTTGGCAAAGAACCCCGACATTTGAGGTTTAACCTATGTATCGATGGAATGGATCCATTTGGTAATATAAGTAGTACACATAGCTCTTGGCCTGTTATATTGGTCATCTGTAATCTTCCGCCATGGTTGACAATAAAACGTAAGTATGTGTTGTTATATGTGATAATTTCTGGTCCTAAATAACCTGGTAGTGACATAAATGTGTATCTTGCTCCTCTTGTCAAGGATTTATTGGCCCTATTTAATGAGGGTGTTTGGACTTATGGCAGAAGTGTTGAAGATTACATTACATTGAAAGCAATGTTATTTGGCACCATTAATGATTTTCTTGCATAAGGTAATTTGTTCGATTACTATTAAAGGTCACTTTGCTTGTCCCATTTGTGAGAAGGAGACTGATTACCACCAATAGAAGCATGATTGTAAAACTGTATACCAAGGTCCAGGTTTCTTCTGGAGGACTATCCATGTCGATTGGAAAAAAAAATGATTCAATGGGGAAGTAGAGGCTAGAGAAGCACCGGTTGCACGAACACGCACTCAGATATTTGAAACTGTGAAGAATTTTCCCAATGACTTCGGGAAGAAGAAACGCAAAGAACCTGTGAATGGGAGTTGGAAGAAATGCTCCATTTTTTGTAGATTTCCTTATTGGGAGCATTTGGATGTTAGACACTATCTCGATGTCATGCACATTGAGAAGAATGCGTGATTCTTTGGTGGGGATGGTGTTAAATACCCCGAGGAAAATGAAAGATGGGCTTAAGGCTCGGTTAGATTTGGTTGAGATGAGAATTAAGAAGAACTTAGGGCTAGTGAGTTTTGATGAAAATTGTTACTTGCCCCCTACTAACTATTCTATGTCTCAATCGGAGAATACATCATACTGTGAGGCCCTCAGTAGTGTAAAGGTCCCGGCTGCGTATTCTTCCAACATCAGTACTTGTGTGTCAGTCAAGGAGTTGATGTTGGTTGGGTTTAAGTCTTATGATTGTCACAGTCTAATCTAGGAATTGAATGTCACTGCGATTCGATCGTCATTGCCATCCCATGTAATATTGTGCATTACGAAGCTATGTTTGTAATTATTTTTTGGTCCCCTACATATTATGCAATACCTTCTTTTAGTCCCCAAGGCCAATACCGCGTTTGTTCAATAATTAACATACTAAAATTGATTTGTTTAGTCCCCAGAAGTAGTTTTTAGGTAAACCGAAATGATTTTCCGATATAGCTAGGGGTATTTTAGTATTTTTACTAATTACAAAACATTATCAATTAAAAATTCCTAATTTTGAAATATTTCCTTTTCCTTTCTTTTTTGCTTTAATTTTCCTTTCCTTTTACTTTACTTTTAATTTTCCTTTCTTTTAGGGTTTCCTTTCAAACCCTTATCCGCCACCGAACCCTTACTCCTTACTTCGCTCCGTCGGTACTCTTCAATGCACTGGTTCACCGCGAGGCTCGCTGGGTCGAGAGGAAGAAAAGCATTGAAGAACCATCGCAATTTGAGCAGCGAAGGCTTAGAAAATGGATTGGGCTTAAGGATCTGGTAGCCACCTTTGTGGCAGAGCAATAGCTCTCTAGGGAGCCCATCTCTAGCATTAAAAATATTAAAAGGGAGTGAGAGCAGAGGAGGAGTGGGGTTGAGTAAGAGCAGGACGCAGGAGGCGTGACGGTGGAGGAGTAGCTCGGAGGTGCAGCAGAGGCTAACAAATTGTGTAAAAAAATTGATATCCACACGTGTTTGTATGCTAGTCGTCTTC
This sequence comes from Rubia yunnanensis, assembly GCA_037428765.1. Classification (NCBI taxonomy): domain Eukaryota; kingdom Viridiplantae; phylum Streptophyta; class Magnoliopsida; order Gentianales; family Rubiaceae; genus Rubia; species Rubia yunnanensis. The sequence continues at coordinate 21,658,813 of CM075061.1, read as the reverse complement.
TTTGTCACGAATAACGGATCAGGTACATCGCAGACGTCGGATTTTAGGTGATTGTCCATGGCGGTGATGAAGCTAGATTTTTCGGTGAGCGTTCGCGAAGAAGATGACTGCGATATCAAATTGATTTCCTCACTAAATAAAACAACGTTGTTTGCCTTAAGTGAAACAATGTCATTTTGTTTCCTTAAAGGCAAAAAAATAAGGATGGCCAATCAGCCCAAATTGAAACTCCAAATCATAGGAAACTCTAAGGAGAAAATCGCGATTGGAAACAGAGCTGCCACCTTTTTCGCTTCCCACTTCCACCGTGACATTGACGCTGACACACCGCCCATCCGCTGCGACAAGCGCACTGCCATTGGTCGCTAACACTCCGTCCACCCGCATCTCTGCCGCCTCCTCCACCGGTTTTTTTTCCTCTACCACCACTACCTCCTTTATTTTCTTCCCTTCTTCCTTTGGCTTCTTCCTGTTTGCTTTTCTTTTTCTTTGCATTTTTTAAACCCAGGGTTATAATGGTCATTTTACATATTTTCGGCCAATTTTCCGTTGACTTTACCATAAAACCACCTCTGGGGACAAAAAAAATTAATTTAAATGTGTTAATTGCTGAACAAACGCGGTATTGGCCTTGGGGACCAAACAAAATATAAGATACTATGTCAGGGACCAAAAAACAATTTAGTCTTGTTTTCCAAGTCCATTTGTAGCAAAAACATTAGTGTGTCGAAGTTGGCCGTTTACGAAGTTGGACTGTTTGCAGTCGATGATTGTTGAAGTTTTATGCCGGATGGAAATGTATCTTCCCACTCATTCTTTGACATTATGGTTCACTTGTGTGTCCATCTTGTGCGGGAGATAAAGCTTTGTGGTCCTATGTTTCTGAGGTGGATGTACCCGTTTGAGTGGTACATGAAAATATTCAAGCATTTTGTACAATGGTATGTTGCAGAGGAGGTCATAGAGTTTTGTACTGATTACGTGAATGAGGTCGATTTGGTTGGGGTTCCAACTCATAGACATGAGGGACGACTAGATGGTCATGGGGTTAGGCAGGGGAAACTCTTCAATCCTAGCGCAGAAGATTTATGTAATGCCTATATTTATGTTCTTCGCAATCATGAACACGCTGTCACATATATAGAGATTCACATGGATGCCATTAGAGTTGACAACCCTAATTTCAATGAAGCTCAGGTCCTACAATTACACAGTAGAACTTTTAGGTCATGGTTGCTTGATCACGTAGCCATAGGGGATCATCCAATGAAAGTTAATGGTTAGCTCGTAGACCACTTGGTACTGTACTCTGTTATGGAGGGTGCGACATCAAAGGTTTTACTTTCACCAAAAAATCAGTGGATGATAAGGGTGTGTCTCAGAATAGTGGAGTTTCTCTTGTCTCAGAAGCTTTGCATGTCGATAATGGAAGTTGTAATAATCCTATGTACGATCATCAGTGTTGCTTTGGAAAAATTTTAGATATTTGGGAGCTTGACTATGTCACTATGTGAGTCACAGTTTTTAAATGTTAGTGGGTTGATTTTCAACAGTGGGTAGTGGGCCGAGGATTTTGGGCTCACCCTTGTTGACAGGAGTTGGATTGGTTGGCGGGAAGATCCTTTCATATTGGTTTCTCAAGCACACCAGGTTTTTTTTATGTAAGGGATACTTTCGATCCTCGGTGGGAAATTTTTATTTAAGGAAAACACATTTTTATTGAAGAATTCAAAGTTGAAGAAATTGTTGGATTCATTCACAATACAATGAGTGTTGGACTATATGATGCTATCCTGCTTGAGGAGGACGGTCATAGCTCGAATTGTTCCATCGGCCACAACGATCATAATGAGGGAATTTGGGAGAATGTCCGTGTTAAGGTAATCTGTAAAAGGAGAAGGTCCAAAAAGGTTACCAAGAAAAGAAAACAGGATAAGTAGAAAAATCCTTTGTAATTGTTTTTGTTTTTATCATTAGGTGCGCCAAATTTACGTGATCAAGGATTCGATTAAAAAGTTACTTGTATTATGGTTTAATCATTAACAAAAAGCAAGATGAACTCATAATCCAAACACTGTTCAATTAAAAAAACATCCATAGAAAAAAATCAAATCCTAATGCAACCCATAAAAACTTGAAAACAATAGGTCATCACAACTCAATGTTCAAAACTAAAGTCTAGAAGAAAGCAATGATCCAACAACCACCAACAGTTCAAAATGGATAAATATTACATGAACAATGTCGTCTCTATGGTAGGTACGTCTCCAAGTCATCTTCAAGATCACCCATTGACGTGGACCGGTCAAGATGAGGACGGTGGGTGGAAACGAGATGGCGTTCGTACGCTTGTTGTCTTTTCTCCATTTTCAAATCTTGGCCTTCATGGCGGCAAATTCCTTGCGCACCCACTTGTAGCAATCTTGAACGCTCTTGAAGTATACTTTCCCGAATCTACAAATGTTAAACACAGGTATAAATATGTATAATAATATATTAATAATTTGATGAAATTGTAATGAAAAAGAAGAATTCACTAACCATCAACTTTAGGCCTTTTGTTCAGCTCCCCACTCCTAGCGTCAGATGGCACCATTTATGATCGACCAACACCCACCTCTTATTATTGAAGTAGGCCGTGTCGAAATACTTTGGCACTTTCTCCTCACCGGTTATTTCCAACCCCTCGATCTTCCTCAATATTTTAGTGATCAATTCTCGCAAGGGGGGCTCCTCACCACCCTAGTCAATGTGCCAACATAAAGCATGTGCCTAAATATTGCTGCCCAATGGTTTGTTTTCCTACCCTCCATTATGAAATAAAACAACATCAAGGCGCTATGGGTGGGCTTTGGAGATCTGTCTGGATGTGGGAACTAACAATTTAGCAATCATTTGATAGACAATGTTTTAATCTATTGTTAGAAGTTTAAGGTTAAAAGTCTCTGGCTTACCCAAATCCCTTGCATCACAGGTGAAGTACCTATATTAGATAGGGTCAACATGTGGGTAATCAACGAGTAGTGGCTATTTTCCCGTACAGCAACAATTATTCAAAGGACCATCAGTGTCTTCCTGATATACGCTTTCAGGGTTCTTATAAGGGCAATCTAGGGCCTCATTCAAAATCTATTAATTAATTGGAATCTCAATACCCTCTACCTAAGTGGAGTAATCACCATTCACCTCTTGTGACAGCACATATCAAAATACGAATATTCATTGCACAACAACAAAGTTTTCCCATGTCGGTCCTTAAATTTGTCTAAAGGATCGACTAATCCGATACTCAAGTACTCATTGAAATCAATAATGTAGCAATCAAGTAGCTTTCCCTTCTCGCGTAATATATTGTACCTAGCTTTTGCAGGCAACGACACAAATTTGACGGTATCGTACCTGGGATTGTTGCCGGTGGATCGAGAATGAGGGATGTGACATGAACCACCTCTTAACATTATTAATCTCCTCCCTTTGTGGTTTCTTTATGTATAGTTGGAGCCCATCTCCTTCCCAAAGTCTAAGTATCTCTCTAGGGTTAGATGAATAGGTAAAATGAAAAACAGTTGTCTAAAATTTGGGGATTGTTTTATATGCAGAGTCAGTTCCGAGTCTGGAACTAGTTCGGCTCTTGCTATGTGAAGAACCAAATTATTAATTCCAAGTTCGTAACAAGCAATTTGGCTCTTCATGTTATGGGGCTGAGGAGCTTCCGAGTTTGTAAAGAAAATGTTTCTCCAAAAATTGTTCGCTTTGTTTTGATTCGAGACGGTCCGTATTTGGCGCTCGAGCTCGGGTCTGCCCTTTCCTAGTTTGTAAGCTGATTCAGCCCCTTTTAATTTTAAGGAATGAATTAGTCACGAGCTCAGAAATTGATCCGTGTTTTTTTTAAAGGGCCGACTAGGTTCCGAACTTTGAAATCACTCGGCTGGAATGGTAAATTTTGCAATCTAAAGGGTTTCATAGAGTGGTTTGTATTGAATATTAAAGAAGCATAATTTTCTACTTGAGCATTGAAAAAGTATACATAATTTACTCAATTAATAGGGAAATTTGGCTAATTTAATGAAAAGGCCAACTTATTGGTCATAATTGAAGAAAATATCTCATCATCCAAATCTTCACAAAATAAAAAAAATTGTAGCTAGAAGTTTTCATAAGTTTCAACCCTAGTCATTCCAAAGGATTTCATTATAAAACTATTGTCAGATGTTTGATTGCCTAGACTTCCTCAAACATGTGCTCAATCTCGGAGTCATGGTCGTTCTCTTGGTTTCCATCATCAACCGCCCCCGGATACACATTTGCATCACTGTCGGTCATTACCAGATCAAAGTTTTGGGGATTTTCATCCTCACTTAGTTCAAGGAGGAGTCCTCGAGCATCCAAGAATTGTTGTTGCTAGACATCCACTCTAGTCAACATTTATGAGGTCTCTTCAACATTGCCACAAATACAGTTCAAGTAACGCTTTATGGTAGTTTTCCAGCTACCCTAGGAACATAATAAACAAAAATAAATTCAAAATACACAATTACGAATAAGAGCAACAAGTGTATAAAATTTTCTGTCAAGTATTAAAGAATTTTAAATACTTACTATATCCCAGTCCCCCTTGCTCTTTCAAGCTCCGCCTCCCTAGCCCTTTTGGCGTTCTTTGCTTCCTGTCCCAGAATATGCCTACTGGATGTCCCAAAATATCCTTTGGTCCCATTTATTGCCAGCGCCAAACTGCAACTGCTTATGCTGAAATCATGCCAAGTCACAAAACTCTAAGCGGAGTGGGTGGTCTTTAATTTGGACACTAACCTTCTTCAACATCGCTGTGATCAACCCACCATAAGGGAGATTTTTTTGGCATTTGTGGCCTTGAGCATATTCATCAAGATAGTATAACCGGGGTTAATCTTCACACCCTTTATCACATAGTAGAAAAGCATAAGATTCCCAATGGTCGATTCACACATGTGTCCACCCATGGGCAAAACATTCAAACACACCGACTCATAAATGAGCCCCTTCTCTACCATCAAAACACCTGTATCATATCTTACTGTCGGGCCCGCAGTACTTCCAGTTCTATGGAAGTATTTCCTAGCCAAGGCTACAGGGTCTATTGGGGTGGCTTCTGTGATGATGACCAACTCTGTTGGTGATAGATTTCTACGGGGCCATGACCATTCTCGGGGTTCAATGCCTCGGGGGACGAGTACGAGCTACCTAAGGCCTCACATATTGTGAACTTAGTAACCACGATTATTTTTCCATTCACCTTAGTACCATCATGCTTTTTCATGCTTTGTCCTAAATTAGCATAAAATTCAATAACCTCATCTATATAAATGTTTTCTATTAAACACAACAAATTTATGAGATGATGCTCTTTGAAACGCTTCAACAAATATCCTAGACTCAAATCTCCAATTGATGATGGACGAATAAGTTTGGAATTGATAACCTTACGTTTGGAGAATTCAAAATACATCTCCTCCACTTTCTGGTTGAAAAATTGTTTAGATGTTGCGAGCTCGATGCAAGGTTCATGGCTTTGGTCGCTCACTGCCTCGATACTCCTCTTTGTGTATCTAGGCCTCGACATTATAATCGAATTGGGAAATTGGAGAAGAGTTTGGATGTTAGGGTTAGAGAGGGGTTTTGAATTTGGGGGTTTTGGCAATTGTCGATTTGTGCAGAAACTGGGACCATTTTTTATACATATTAAAATAGGTTCTGAGTTCGGAACATGTTCCTGTATAATTTTAAAGGGCTAATCATGATACGAGTTTGGAAGAAATTCCGACGGGAAAAAAAGAACATTAAAGGCGGGTTTTCAATGGGTATTAAATACCCTAACAAAGCTCACAGTTTTCACCATTATTTCCCACAAAAAACCCCTCCAATCCTCTTCTTCATTTCTCTTCAAATCTAATCCATGATTTCTTCAAGTGATGATTCAAGGTAAGTTTTCAAGCCTCCAACTCCTACATTCCTCAACTATATTTGGTTTGTTCTCACTTCATTTTAACATTTTTTGAAGGGATGATCAACACAAGTGCTATTGGACTTGATGGTGAGCAAGGTTTTATGAAATTGAAGTTCCCACTTGTTTTATGTAAAGGTTAGTGTTTTAAAACCCTAGATTATTTGGTGCTCCACAATAGATTCTTAAATGGTTGATAATTTTTAGGGGTAATAATTATATTGAATATTTAATGTTGGTATTTAGTGATAACATAATGATTGTGAGTTTGATCATACCTCGGGTAGTGAAAACCTAATAACGGTTTATTTCCAAGTTAAAAAATTAGTAAATGTTTGAAGTGATATTAAATGTAGTATTTTATTTTTTAAACTTTCTTTTATGAAGTTATCGTCATGATTGAGTGGAGAATTTTTGGATATAGGTTCAATAATGTCTAAGAAAAGGACTCGTGATGATGCATCTTGTTCACAAAATAGACATCCTGCAACATTGGGATTTGGTTGTGATGACGATGATGTATCCGACGAGATAGGAATAGGCAAAACACATTGTAGAACATTAGAATGTGTGATAGATAGAAAAGAGTTAACTCCAATGGTTTTTAATAAGTCGGGCAAGTGTTTGTCCAAAGAACGTGCAAAGTAGTCTAGTTGGCTTTCGAAGGTCGGTAGAACAAGGGTGAGCATAAAGTATGATAGTTGGCATCAGATACCCAAAGACTATTAGGAGACCGTATGGATGGAGTGCAAGGTACCATTAATGACCATAATTAAGTCCCCCACCTAATTTTCCCCTACTCTTATTCTAAAAATTAATTCTAACTTATTGTAACTCCCATCATTATAAATCCCCATAGAGGCCATTCGAAATCGATGCACCTGATAAGACATTTCCAAAAGAGAAGGCAACGACCATGATGTGCAAGAGTTGGCGGGAACACGAATACACTTTGTCAAGGGATTACATATTTTCTTTAGAGAAAGGTGATCACCCCCGAATAACTTACACACACATTTAACCGGAGAGTTGGAAGATCCACAAGAGATGGACTTTGGAGAATCATTTTAACGCTTGTGAAATTAAATTAAATTTAAAAATTATTTAGATTTACATGTCTTTAGTGATGACATGCCTCTACAAGCTAACATAGGGTATGAGGAAAAAAGACAACGCATTGCAATTTTGAATTTAATTCCCCGCCGATTGAGCCATGAGGGGCATAGATTGGCTGCACTGAAGTTTATGCAAGAACGTCTAGCATCTACTGATACGTAGTTGACAACTTACCAACTCTGGTAGTTAAGTGCCTTTTAAGCTTGATTCTATCCAAACCAATGTAAAAATCTAACATTTTACCTCAGTTTGAAAAATAGAGAATTACCTCAGTTTGAAAAATAGAGAAAAGAAAAACCTTTTACGCGATTTTCAGCCACTTTTCTAAAAGTCGAGGTGAAAAGAGAAAAGTAGAAAAGATGTTTTCTTGTTGTGAAAGGATCAATTATTTTCTTTCCATCTCCATTCGTATTTAAAAAAATAAAATAAGAAAGTTGTTGAAATAAAAATAACTAAAAGTATCTAGAATTACTAAAATATCGATCATAGAAGAATTCTTGACCTTGCATGCTATTATCTAAAAAATGGGAACTTCTTTCTTATCAGTAAAGCTTTCAACCTTGAACCACTTTGGTTAGGTCTGCATCCGGTCAAGTGTAACTTAGGTCAAATCTCTCATCCTTTGAAATTTTATTATTATTTCTTTTCACTCCTAATACACTATGGGTTGGTGTAGGGATGCTATGAGAGGCAGGGGAAAAGGCAGTAAATTTTTACGATGGGCCTGGTAAGTAAGAACAATTATTTCTCAATTTTCTCCAGTGTTAAGAGGGGTTTGGTAGGAAATTTTTTCAAAATCACTTTCACTAATTTCTCTCTAGCAGGGGCTGAAGGGATCTGTCCCTGGTGGAAAGCTCATCCCACTATGTTATGTGGGGCACATGAGAGCCACACCCATTTGTGTGAGACAAAAATCAATGAAATGGATTTCTAAAAATGAAAACATAAAGAGGGCCGTAGTGGAAGGATCACCCCACCATTTTTTAAAAAAAAGTTTAAACCGTCAATGAATGAGATGTTTGGTAGTCCACCCCGTTTATATTGATTAGATTGGCCAAATAACTTACATTCGAGTGATCTTACATTAAGCGATGTGATGATCCCATTTACACAAAGGCACTAGATAGCTATTAAAATTGATAGAGTGATTTCCAGTCATGATTACGGAATTACTGAATGGAATAAATAGAGTAAAAGAAGTAGAATAGATCTTGTACCACTCTAGCCTAGTCATCAAGATAAAAATGTTTTTCCCATTCAGTAATTCCAACAAGAGAACGATTCAAAGTCGGATTCCAAACTGGTGGACTGGTCGAACTCTGCAACTAAGAACCTGGCACAAATGACGTAGAGACCGGTGTAGCATCAGGCATCCCTACACAAGTGAGAATGTCTCGAGCATACTTTGCTTGACCAAGAAGTAAACCTGATGAAGTAGGTGAAACTTCCAGGCTAAGAAAGTAATGAAGAGTGGCCTAGTGCCAAGGCCCTTAATCACAAACTCCTGATGTGTGCGATCAATGAACTGCCGAAAGAGAGTCGCATAGTTCCCTGTAAGAATGATGTCGTCGACATACACCAGGAGATACAGTAATGATGATCCTCATGAAAGAACAAACAAAGAGGTGTCGGCTGAGCTGCACTGAAAACCAAGCTTAGTCAAGTAAGTGCTGAAACGATGAAACCAAACTCGAGGAGCTTGCTTAAGTCCATAAATGACCTTCCGCAAGTGACAAACATAATCTGGATGAACAGAGCCCTTGTATCCAACAGGTTGCTTCATATAAACCAAAGCATCGAGGACACCATAAGAAAGGTGTTCTTAACATCTAGCTGATGAAGAGGCTAGGAGCACATCGTGGCAATGACAAGTACTTTCTGAACATTAGAAGCTTTGACCATGGGACTAAAGGTGTGGTTAAAGTCAAAACCCAAAATTTGTGAGAAACCCTGCACCATAAGTCTAGTTTTATAATGCTCAATGGTGTCATCTGGTCGATACTTCAGTCGATGAACCCATTTGGAGCCAACAATGTCAGTGCCTGAGGGGCGAGGCACCAACTCCCAGGTGTGTTGACCAAAGAGAGCTGCCATTTTGTCATCCATAGTAGAAACCTAAGACGGATCCTGAATGGCAGTGTGATAATTCGTAGGCTAAGACTGAGAAAGTAAGGCAGCCGTAAGACTATGTGTGACACTATCTGAATAAACCTCGCACTGTATGGCCCCAGTAGCTGACCTAATATCCACACGATGGGTACGAGGTCGAGGAGGAGAGATCGGTGGAGTGGAATCTACCGACATACCTGAGCTGATCGGTGAAGAATGAGCCGAGTTGACCAGTGAGTAGATAACCGAGGACGTGAAAGGTGAGGCAGGCGATGCTGGCTGATGAACTGGAGCTAGATCTGTATCACAAATGGGGCAAGAGGCCGAAGAAACTGTAGACAAAAAGGTGCAGAATCAAAGTCAGGATCAAGAAAGGAAGAAATATCTAACACAGAAGGTGGACAACCAATCACCGAAGAAATGTATGTGGCAGATGGAAAACACGTCTCGTCAAAATGAGCATGTCGAGTGATAAAGATTCTCCCAGTAGTGCAATCAAGACACCAAAACCCTTTATACTGCGAGTTGTAGCCAATAAATACACACAGAATACGGTGAGGAGACAGCTTGTGGTCGGAAAATGGGCAAACAAATGGGAAGACCTGACAACCAAAAGCATGAAAATATGTGTATATGGAAATTTGGCCATTAATAGCCAAGAACAGGAGTGGACAACCAATTTATGGTATAAGTGGCTGCAGCAAAGGCATCAGACTAGTGGGAGAGATAGATATAAGAGTGATACAACATAGACAAACCAATCTCAGCAATGTGATAGTGCTTGCACTCAGCCCGACCGTTCTGCTCAGGTGTATATGGGTAAGAAATCTGATGATGAATGCCCTTTGTCTGAAAGTGAGAGTGTAAGCGACCATTTATGAACTCAGTCCCACCATCACTTTGAAACACCTTAATGGTGGAAGAGAATTGGTTCTCCACAAAAGCCTCAAACTTGCGATAAACATCTCAAATATCATATTTGTGGCACAATGGGTAAAATCATGAGAGTCGGGAATGATCATCGAGGAAAATGGTATAGTAGGAGAAACCCTCAACAGATAAAATAGGAGAGGGCCACCCATAAATCACAATGAAACAGATCAAGTACCCTAGCAGCACGTTTATCATTTGTATGAAAAGATAAATGCTTCCCTTTAGCATTTTCACACGTTTCACAAAGGGTGGGTTTAGGAAAATTTGATGAGATAAATAAGCATCCAAAAGCACGCAAACCAGAAGTAATGGAATGCGGAACATGACCAAGTCTAGCATGCCAGATTTCAAAAGAAGCACACAAAAATTATTTGATTCCACAGTAGACAACAAAGAAGATGCACCATAATCTAAAACATAAAGCCCATTTTCACTATGAATGTGACCCAAGGTTTCACCAGTAATTTTATGCCGAATAATAAATGACTGATCATCAAAGCAGACAAGAGAGTTTAAATCTCGAGTTAATTTGCTAATCGAAAGAAAATTTTTAGTAATATCAGGCACAATGAGCACATTATAAAGAGACACAGACGTAGAAATCCGAGAATTACCAACATGATTAATGGGAAGTTGAGAACCATTACCAACAATGACGCAGTGAAAATTTTCATAAGGTGTCACATGATCAACAGTAGAGAAAGACGATGCCATATGTTTTGTAGTACTAGAGTCTACAACCCACTTGTAGCCATGGTGTTTAAATTCTGAGATACCACAAAATGGAGCCATATTGCAAAGTCGTACGTGGCAATGGAGTGTGAGAGTGGATATAAGGTAGGCGCACGAGGCGCTGGGAAAATGCTACTGGACCCTTGGCGAGATGCGCGCAAGGCGCTGGATAGATCAGTTAGCACATAGGCATCACCCACTCAATGCAATGGACTGGATAGGTGGCGCGTGGATGTCACGTGCCAAAAAGGTGTTCTGAAATGGGTAGCCGGGCAGAGGCGCCGGAGAAGGGGACCGCTGAACTGAGATGCCGGGGAAGAGGACCGCCAAATTGAGAAGCTAAAGAAGGAGACCGCCTGAGATGCCACTGCGAGTTCAAAAAACTGAGAATGTAGAACGGATTAAGATTATGCCTTTGCAGTGATGGAGGTCGTCGGTGAAACAAAGAACCTGAGAGATCTGCCGGAGAAGCCGCTGAAGTGATGATGCCGCTGAACGAACAGAGAGCATAGATAACAACGCTAAAGTGATGGAGGTCGTCGGTGAACAGATGACCTGCGAGATTCGCCGGAGGTATGCTAGAGAAGATGACCGCCACTGAAGAGAAACCAATACAGAGAGAAGAAAATTACCAAAATTTGATTGGTAGTTGGCCGGAATCGGACCAGAAGTTGGCCGGAATATACAGTGAGAGAGGTGGCCAAAAAAAATAAAAAAAATTAGGGTTTAGGATTTAGGATCAGAACTTACTCTGATACCATGATAGAGTGATTTACCGTATTGATTATGGTATTGCTGAATGGAATAAATAGAGTACAAGAAGTAGAAAATATCTAGTACCACTCTAGCCTAGTTATAAAGGTAAACATGAATCATATCAAATCTAATCATCACATTGATTTATTCTAACAAAAATTCTAGTCAAAGGCTTGTGTGACAATGAGAGAGGTATGTACACAAAGACACTATCTAAAGGTTTATAATAAATGGTCTAAGTGACAATGGGAAAGGAATATATAAAAAATAAGTGGTCTCTAGTATTTAGCCGTCTAGTAATATCAACCTAAAATCACCAAACAAAACCAATTACAGTAGAAAGTATCAGATTAAACGCACCAAAATGTCTCCATACACACTTGTGATCAACTACAAAGCAAACAAAAACGAAGAAAAAAATCTCTCCAACTAAAGATCCGGTCAATTTGGCATTCAATCCATTCAATCCTACCACTATACTAGGAGACTAAATCCGATCATTTTTATTACCAAAATAGTTTTTCTTCAAGTGTATATGAGTCGTTTATAATGCGTAAAATTGTCACTAACTCGTATATGAAAGAGTACCAAATACAAGGTACTAAGGATAATTAAACAAAATGATCAATCTAATTTACCTGAACCATCCCGAAAGACTGAAATATACAAATTTGATTGAATCCCATAAAAGGAATTGTTATAATTCCATTGTTTAAACAACTTTGATGTGAATTTCTCCTTACGTATTTAAATAAATAGATTTTAAGTCAATAAATTTTAACGGATCATTTTATTGGAGTCTTAGAGTATCTCTGATACAAATATCAAATACTTTGATAGTGCTTTAAATGGTTTGATAAATCAACTTTATGATGACGAATTGAAGGAGACACCATCGACATCTTGGATTCATTATTCTAGATTGTCGACGAACTGAAGACATCATGAAGAATGCTATACTCATTTTCCCACTGGGTTTTTAATGAGGTAGTGTGATCACTGTAAAATACTGTAAAATTATTTCATTTTGGGTTTACTGGACTGATAGCTCGGCCATGTGGGCTTTGAAGAGCTGAATTTTGAAAATACAATCCATTAGGGCTTAGTATATTCAGTTTTATTCTAATTAGAATTCGATATGGTAACATTAGATAAGGTAACTTTCTTCAAGGTTACTTCTTGAAGAATTCGACCAGATTACCTTAGAATACCATTTATTTTAGATTTTAGTTGGATATAATTTTAGCTTCTTAATGCTGCCATGAGTCAATTTAGTCTCCAGGTGTGATTAGGGTTTGGGGCGAGATTGTAACCCTATAAATAGGGAAGACCTTTGGACGAATTTCACATACTTTTATCAATCAAAATACAACATTTTTGAGTTCATACTCTTTTCTTGCGAGCTATTCCAGTGTTGCTTACCCCCGAGTGCTAGTTAAGTATCAATAAACCTTGTAATCCGATCCTGAGGGCTAGTTAGAGAGCGAGTCAAAATTGAGTGTACCCCGATAGCTAGACCTTGAATTTCATGCGACATTGAAAGGTTTGCGAGTTCCCTTGTTTTTTCAAAGACCTTAATTCTACAATCTAGATTCTTTGCAAGGGGATTCATATCAGTTGGTATCAGAGCAAAGAAAAAGATCTACCGAGGCCCAAAAAAAACAAAAAAAGGGGTTTCGAGTTTTTGTAGAATTTATTTTCAATTTCTTTTTAAAATTATAAACTCTTTCGTGTCATGTTTTAACTGTGTATGTTTGATATTTCTTACCAGGAGGATTGAATCTAGAGTCGAAGGACGTCGAAGGACGTCGAAGGGCCCGAGAGTTAGAATACTTCGGTATTCTTCACCTTCATCAATCGAGTCAGGATAACGTCGAAGGGTATGAGCATTAACAAGTACTATCCGCCTTTAACTCCCGGTTAGTTTAGTAGTTTTCGGTAGCTTAAACAGTTTATGTGCTTGTGATATTTTTCGTCAACTCTTCTGAAAATTATTGCATGCTCATAATCCTATTTGTTTTCCTTATCGTTCTTTGATTCCGTGATCTTGAATTTTTCTTTGATTATTGATGACAAATTATTCAAAAAAAGAGTCTTGTGTCGTTTTCCATATATATTGTGTCATATTCTTGATCCTTACGATCTTGAATACCTAGAAGTTCATTTGAATCAAGAGGAAGTTGTCGCAGTTTTCTTATTCCAAATTTTGTATAGGCAATTTTTGTTCCACAACTTTTGAAAATAAAAAAAGAAAGGTACCAAATTTTTGGGTTTTAAAATCGGAATTTAGGATTAGAAATATGAAATTTGGGGCAGATTTGCATTTTTCAAAAGCTATGGGCAGATTTGCAATTTCCAAATTATTTGGGAATTTTGACCAAAATTTTTCTTGGGGAATAAGATTCTGGTTGTGAGTTTTATAGTACAAAAAAAAGGGAAAAAAATGAATTGTGGCTGAAAAAAAACAGAAAGAAAAAGGAATCCAGGAATCCGGTTCGAAAAAGGAAAAGAAAAGTCAAAATTCTAATCGGAAGAGAAAAATGAAATAAATGCCAATTGAGATAGGGGTTTTGATCTGAATTTTCAAATTGGGGGACAAGTAAGTCATTAAAATCCTTACCACGAGGGATTTGGAAAATCCTTACCACGAGGGATTTGGATTTGAGTTCCTATTCCAATTTATTTTCGGAAAAGTTCTTGAATTTTCGGAACTTATTTGTCGCCTATATAAAGCAATCTTGTTTTCATCATAATTCATTTAATACAGCTCCAATTTGTGCCTTTTAAATTGCGTTTTGTTCCTTATTCTTTTTAGAATTTTTAATTCTAGATCGTAGAGCCCAATTTTGAGTTTATATATTTTTAAATTTCAAAATAAGTTCTGCAGTACTCATCTCCATAGTTTGCTTTGAATTGCGGTGAATTGATCAATTGCCCTTGCATTAGCCTTTGCCTTGCAAGTTGTGAGTGTTATACACTTGGTGAGTGACCTTACTAAACAAAGGGGAAGGGGGGACATTTATTCCCGACGGTTTGTTTCTTCTTAGCAGGGATGTCGGATGATTTATTCGTCCCACCATTTGTTGGCAATCCCAAAAATTAACCTACAATGAATTCCATGAATGTCATAAATGCCATAATCAGTGAGGTTAAGATATTGTCTAGGAAGGTAGAGGAGTTGGCAAATCCTACGCCACCTCGTTCTGCAAGACAAGTTGAATCTGCGAGTGACATCAAAGGTTTCAAGTATGATATTCCTAAATTTGATGGTTGACACAATCCTGTGAAATACTTGGATTGGGAGAGGCAGATCAAGAACCTATTTGATCTTTACAACTCCGTGAGAAAGAGAAGATCAGGATCGCGCAGTATTCTTTCACCCATTATGCCACAAAATGGTGGGAGGATTTGAAAGAATCAAGACAGCTTGCTAGTAAAAGACCTATCTCCACATGGGAGAGATTGAAAACCAAGCTTCGATTACATCATGTTCCAAGAACATATTTGATGGAGCAATATTCATATCTCAGCAATATGAAGCAAGGAAATTACAGCGTAGATTAATACTGGCAAGATCTTGAATTAGCTATGAGAAGAGTTGGCATGAGAGAAAATGATGCTTTCATAAAGAATCGGTTTATTGAAGGTCTAAGAGAAAATCTCCAAGTTTCGTTTAAGCTCCAACATTATGTTTCCATGCGAGATTTATTGTTCAAGTCCAGGTTGGTTGAATCGACATTAAGACCCAGAGAAAGCTCTAATTTTGGATATGTTAGTCAAAGGCAAGTCTTTGATTTCATAAGTCCAAATTCAACCAGGGGTGGTAGCAATTCGAATATGGGTGGTAGGGAAAACCATAATTCGACCTAAACCTACTCAAATCCACCATTTGAACCCATTGACCGAATAATGATTGCAACCAATCTGTCTCCTAGCCAAAATATAGGTAAATCTGTTTCTACTTCGTCAAATACAGTTTCTTCTGACACTCCTACATGTTT
Organism: Rubia yunnanensis; assembly: GCA_037428765.1. Classification (NCBI taxonomy): domain Eukaryota; kingdom Viridiplantae; phylum Streptophyta; class Magnoliopsida; order Gentianales; family Rubiaceae; genus Rubia; species Rubia yunnanensis. Next base: position 21,643,186 of record CM075061.1, on the reverse strand, counting down.
TTATTGTAATGAACGAGGACATTTTCACAATAATTGTCCCCATGAACGAATTATAACAACATTGGAGGAGGAAGAAGATGATGATATGCCTGCACGGTATAACACTGAAGAAGAATAAATAGAAGATGAAATCGACATTGTTGACAGAGGTGAGCAAGGTCCTGAAACACAAGATGTTTTTGAGGCGTATTCCACAGATGTTGTCGAAATTACTCCCTCACAAGGAGAAAGTAATTTCGACCAAAATAGTGCTAATTCCGCCAAAATGGTTTTAGCTTCTTAAAGCTGCCATAAGTCAATTCAGTTTCCAGTTGTGAGTAGGGTTTGGGGCGAGATTGTAACCCTATAAATAGAGGAGGCCTTTGGACGAATTTCACACACTTATATCAAGCAAAATACAACCTTTTGAGTTCATACTCTTTGCTTGCGAGCTATTCCAATGTTGCTTAACCCCGAGGGCTAGTTAAGTATCAATAAACCCTGTAATCTTATCCTAAGGGCTAGTTAGAGAGCGAGTCAAAATTGAGTGTACCCCAAGGGCTAGATCTTGAATTTCGTGCGGCATTGATGGGTTTGCGAGTTCCCATGTTTTGTCAAAGATCTTAATTCTGCAATCTAGATTTTTTGCAAGGGTATTCATATAAATCTCCTATGCGAGATTCAAAATGGAAAATGTCATTTGCCACATAGGATTGATGAGTTTTAAAATGAAAAATGATCTCCAATCCAAGAGTCAATTAAAGACTCAATCTGACATGGATGACACGTGGAGTGAATGCCTCAATTAGAGCTTTCGTTTACAGACCCCCACATTGAGGCTGTTAGTTTGTCAAGTTACAATATTTAGGTAAATTAATTTTACTTTTAATCATTTTACTATTCCAAATTTAGATGTAATATTTAGATTCCAATTTCAATATACTATTTAGATTCACAATAAATTTTATTTATTAATTATATTACATTGATTTAAAATATTAAAATATATTTTCAAATTATATCTAAAAAATCTTTAAAAACAAAAAGTAAGTTATAGTTTACATTAAGTTTATAACTAGTGTGAACTACTATTTTATAATAATAATTTAGATATATATAAAATCAAAAGTTAAATTTTGAGTAGAATACGATTTTAAAATCATTGAGTGTGGGTTTTATTTAAAATGAATGGAGTCAAAATATATTACATATAACATTAACATTAATTAATTTTGATGAAAAATATTTTTTTTAAAGGTCAAGTGATGTAACCGACATTTTCATTAGAGTGCAGATTTTTAGAAAGGGTTTCATTTAGTCCTTCCATATCTACGTCATATTGGCGCTTAATGAAAAATTGACAACTGAACTCTATTTTCACTCCTGACCCAAAGCATTGGAGATGCTCTCACCCCACTTTGAAAATGTGAGATTTCTGCATACAATTATGGCATTATGGAGCCCGTGATTAAGAATTATCATCCACCCATTCACGAAGGAAAATAAATGGATTAACTAAATGAATACATCCCCACAAGATTTATGAGTGCAGCTGAAAATTAAATTAACTTAATTGATGGACTGGTGATTTTGGTGGATAATTAATTAGTGGAAATACCTCACACCCATCCTATTTTATTCTCTTAAAAAGATTACTTCTCCACGACTGCATTATTTTTTATTACTTTATAATATGTTTGATCACAAAATCCATTTAATATCAATATAATAATATAATTATGTAAAATATTATTAAATTCATTGTAACCTATATTTTGAGGTATCAATATATATATAATAACTCTTAACAATGTAATAGGGATCTAAAAGACCAATATACTTGGCTCTGATGCCATGTAGTGAACCATAGGATCGTTTAGGTCTTCACTAAAAATAACTAAATAAATAAAAGCAATTCTCAAATTGAATTCAAAGAGTATAACAGTATAAGCAAGCATAATAACAATAAGTAAAAACAAAACTTTTTAATTGAATTGAATTCTTGATATTGAATAATTTAAGGTTAAGGCTTACAGTAGGTAAGGAATTGATGTATGAACGATCAATTCAGAGTGTGGAGATTGTACAAGAGTGTACTAGAGAGTGCGATTAAATCAAGCGTGATTTACAAATGAAATGGAATGAAGTACTTATAGGAAAACATTTGAATTCTAGTCTATTACAAATTGGAATTCGATTTTGGAATCCATCAATCTGCAATGTTGGATCTGTCTTGATGAATCTGGACCTTCCTTTTCTTTGTTGAGTGGGGAGTGGGGCCCACCACTTTCTTCTGTCTGTTGGCTGATTGAGTTAGTGGGATGTGGAACCCACCATTATCTTCTGTCTTGATTTGAGTTTGGTGGAAACTGGGATCCACCACGTTGTTGATTGCATTCTGATTTTGAGTTTGGTGGAAGCTGGGATCCACCTTGTCTGCTGCTTTCTTGACTTTGAATCCGAAGGTGGAAGCTGGGATCCACCTTATCACTTAGTTGATGGAATCTGTTGAAATTCATCATTGCTTACGTTTTGGTGGAAGCTGGGATCCACCAGTTATTATTAGAATAGTGCACAAATCTCTTACATGTCATATGGATCTTGGCTGTCTTGGAGGTAGAAATGATCATCTGCTTCCTCCTTGATAGCCTGTTGTTGACTAGCAAAGGCTCTATAAAATTTGAGGGCCTTTTGCAATTCTTCCTCTTTCTCTTGCTTTGGAATCTTTTGTTCAGGGATTTGGGTAATGGGCTTTGGAGTAGAGGACGAAGGGCACAGTAATGGATCAATTGGACTAAATATTTGTGTACTGGGTAGTGGGCGAGCAATTGGTGGAATAAGTGTTGGTGGAGTAGCTGGTTTGAATGCTATTTTCAATTTTTGGCCTGTTTGAAAGTAATGAGTTACTGCTTTACTGGAACAGAATTCTGGGTTATAGTTAACCCACCATTTAATCTTGTATTGTCTAACTAAAGAAAAAAGTGGAATGGAAGGGTAAATGGAGACTACTTGGAAACTCCAAGCGAATATCCAAGGAACCCTAAATATAGAGTGAAACAGAATCATTCTTTCATAGGTTTTGGAATGGCTGAGTGTTTGTTGGCTAAGGGTTTGGAATGTGTGAAATGCATCAAGAATTGGTTTTGGGTAGATCTCAGTGGATGGTCCAAATTTGAACCACCAATCAAAGAACCATTCTGGAATATGGTTATTGAAGGTGTTCTGGAAATTGATAAACCAAGAATGGTTAAACGATCTGTAATAGAAAGTTTTATACCATGCCTCGATGTAATCAATATAATTGAATCCAGTAGGAAAATAGTCAACTGAAAAGGGAGTGTTTGAATGACGATTGGAAAACTGTTGAGGGCTTAGAATTTGTTTGATATAAACTTTGGAATACTCAATTCTGCTGGGATACTGCTTATTTGGGACATGATGAATATCAATGGATTTAGTGTCTACTAGAATGAGCTCATAAAATTGTTGGGTTTTATGAATGTCAGCTGCCATCCATAAGGATGATGGCAAAAATAGATTGGACACAAAAATCTTTAATTGAGGAATATCAGGTTTAGAATTAAAATGAGTGACCAGAATATGCTCAGGGTTTGGTTTATCAAAATATGTAGAAATATGTTTGGATAGCTGTAGAGTGGGTATTGAATGCTGTTGAGGAGGTAATGAAGTATGGGCTCTTTTTAATGGAGTAAAGTTTGAAGTCAAAGGAGGAGTTAGATCTTGATTTAATCTAGAATGAGGTGTTTGGGCTATAGTGGAATATGATAAAGGAGGGAAATCTGGGGATTGAAGTTGTGGAGTAATAGAGGGAGTAAGTGGTCTGGGATTTGCATAATCTTTACTGGTCCTAGAAGTAGATGAACTAGATGTGGAATTACTCATGGTTCCCTGTAAGGAATTCCCGAGTTAGAAAATCAGGAATAAAATTCTCTTTTCCTTTAATAAACTGAATATCAAAATCAAATACCGATAAAATTCCTTGCCATCTGGCAAAAATTTGTTTTGAAACTAAATTTTTTACATCTTTTTGCAAAATATCTTTTGCTGATTTGCAGTCAATTTTTAATAAAAACTTTTTATTATACAAATCATCTTGGAATTTGGAAATGCATAAAACAATGGATAAAACTTCTTGTTTAACTGTGGAATAGTTCTTTTGTGCCTTAGACCAAAATCCTAAATGATATCTAACTATGGATATTTTTTCTGAATGTTTTTGTTTTAATATGCCTCCATATCCTATGTTGGATGCATCTGTTTCAACTATCATGAATGCTTCTGGATGTGGAATCCCTAAACATGGTAGTGATTTAGCCTTTAGCTTAATTTCTTTTACTAAATTAGGATGCTCTTCTGACCATGCAGGAGGATTGGATTTTAATCTTTCATATAGCTTTTTACATATAATCTTAATATTGGGAAAGAAATCTGAAATTTAATTTATACATCCTAAAAATCTTTGTAACTGATTTTTATCTCTTATTTCATCTGGAAATTTTTCTGCAAATTCAATAGATCTTTGAATAGGTTTGATTGTTCCTAAATGTATATCAAATCCTAGAAACCTAATCTTTGTTTGGAATAATTTCATCTTTGGTTCGGATATAACCAAACCATTTGCTTTTATTATTTTGAGTAAAATATGTAAATGTTTAAAATGACTATCAATTGTATTGGAATAGACTAACACATCATCAATATATACTATTACAAATGTTGAATAAGGATTAAAAATATCATTCATTATTTTCTGGAATTCTGATGGTGCATTTTTTAATCCGAATGGCATGACATTCCACTCATATTGGCCGAAAGGAACCACAAATGCCGTTTTGTATTTATCCTTTTCATTTATTTGAATTTGCCAATATCCTGATTTTAAATCAAATTTTGAAAATACTTTTGCATTTACTAATCTATTAATCAAATCTCTTTTATTAGGAATGGGATATCTAATCCATTGTAACACCTTATTTAAGGGTTTATAATTTATTACTAATCTAGGAACTCCTCGTTCCTTTTCTGCATTTTTATTAAAATAAAATGCTGAGCAGCTCTATGGAGATTTGCTCTTTCTTATTAATTTTTTATCTAAATGATTTTGAATTTCTTGCTTACATAGTTCTAATAATTCAGCATTCATTTGAATAGGTCTTGCCTTAGTAGGAATGTTTTGTTCATCAAAATCTTTTTCATATGGTAATGATACTATATGTTTTTTCCTATCCCAAAATGCATTGGGATGGTTTGAACAAATTTGTCTTTGGAATTCTTGTTCTAAATTATTTATCCTTTCTTTTATATTCTTATTTCCTAATTGTTCTTCTATTTTAGAGTAACTTAATTCTTCTTTTAGGAATGAAATATCTTTTTGTTTTCTATTTAAAATACATATTCTTTTATATATTGAATTGGTTTGTAACAAATGTAATTCAATTTGACTAGGAGGACTAATAAAAGAAAATAATAATTTTTTACCTAATATTGTTGTACTAATTTATTGTTGAGTCTTTTTGAAAGGGGTTATTTGATATAAAAATGGATTTCCTAATACTGCATCATAAGATACATTTTCTAATATCAAAAATGAATGTTTAATACAATTATTATTATTATTAATATATCCATTGGATAATTTTTTCTTAATAATCATTGGAGTACCATTTGCTGCTGAAAGCTGTTCATTAGTTTTTACTAAATATTTACTTGGAATTAATCCTGATCTTATGCACGATTGATCTGCTCCACTATCAATTAGTGCTACTATAGTAATACTAAAATCTTGAACTCCTATTGTTATCAAAGAATACAATTTTTCCATATTAATTTTATTAATAATATTAAAAAATTGTTGATTTGTGGGGATTTCTTTTGAAATAAGAATATCAGAACTACTAGGTGTTTCCAATGATATTAATTTTAATTCTAATTCTAAATCATTTTCTTTCAAATCGTTTAATTCTGTTTTAATATTACGAATTTCATTTTTTAGCAAAGTAATTTCTTTTCTTAAATCTTGAGTATCAGTTGGACTAATTATAGACTTCTTTTTCTCTTGATCTGAATATTTTTTTATTGTTTGACTTAGAATAAAAGCTTCTGTTATCTTAGGTTTATTTTCATCTAGAACCAAATTTTTTAGCCTTTGAATATATTCTGTTTTATCCTCAGAATTTTCTATTTTATTTATTATGTCTAATAATTCTTTTTTCTTATCATGTGCACTGTTTAACATATTTATAGTTGAAATTTTACATTGACATATACTATTATTATCACTAGAAGAATCTGAATCTGACTCAGAATTCGAATGTTCTGAATCATCAATTAATATAGCTAATAACTTATTTCTTAATTCTATATCTTCTAATGCATTAATTTTCTTTCTGTTTTACAATAATTTGCTGTATGGCCAAATTTCTTACATTTGTAACATTGAATATTTTGAAATTTGTCTTGTTTTCTATGAAACTTCTTTTTCCTAGGTTTTCCATAGTCTGTTTTGTGATATGGTTTCTTATTTTTAAAATTATCTCTTTTTTGATAATATTTATGTTTTCTGAATTTATTTTTCTTTATATGTTTGTGCTGAGAAGATGGAGGTTTTATTCCTGTTATGCCAAATTGTTGGCAAAATGATCCCATTTCTTTTCTTTCTGATCCATATTTGTGTTGAATTTTCAAATCCTGGCACAAAGTTAAAGCTTCTTTTTTAACAAAAGCAAATATTTGACCAAAAGTTATGTCATTATATTCTATCTTTTCTGTTCCTAATGCTTTACTTAAATTAGATAATATCCTTTGAGAAAACAGGGTTGGTAATTCTGTTATAAATTTTTCTTTCCAAAATGGGGAACTGGAATCTGTTCTTCTAAATACCTGAGTTAAAAATATTTCTTTATACCATTTGAAATCAGTTAAAGCAGGACATCTTAAATTAGTTAAACATATCTTTAAACTTTCTAAAGCTTCTGCAGGATTTCCTACAAAATACATTGAAATAGTGTATAGTAAAATTGTTGATCCATCTGGGACCATAACAAATTGAATGTTATTATCTCCTCCTTGAGCTTCTTCTGACTCATGGTTCATTATTGACTGTTTATCTTGTAAGGTGAGATAATTATCCCACCACCCTTTTAATTGTCCTGTGAATCCTGTTACTAATAACATGACTATATTTGGTTCTGTTGGAGTTATTGTTGCTTTATAAGCTACCCTAGCCATTCCCATTTCCTATAATAAATTTAATATTTGATATTCTGATAATCCATCTATATTCCATTGATACATTGATGAACCATCATAACTTTTGAATGAATGAAGATTTTCTTCATATTGAAGATCTGGTGGAGTTGGTTTTGGGTAATAAGCTTTAGTATCATGTTTTTTCCAATTATATTTTAATTTATTAATTTGCCTATCAGGGTTTTCTTCTACTGGTTCTTGGAACTTGTGTTCTATTGAATATATCTGTTTTTCAAAATTATTTTCTGATTCTTCGTCTGTACTTTCAGAATAAGAACTAGCTGAATCATCTGTATCTATTGGATTTACCTCAGATATGACTCCTATCTGCTTAGAACTACTTGGTTTATCATTTGGTCTAAGAGATAATGATTCTTCCATTTTCTTTGAAAACGGGGATACTTGAAAATGAGGTTTTGAAAATGTATTTTGGAATAGTTCTGTTTTATTATTTAATTTAGTATCTAGCTTAGTGGAAATAAAATCAACTTGATTTGCTATAGTATGTAATAATTGATTAGAATAATTATTCTGTTGATAGATCTTTTAATATCTGCTAAATTTGTTGAATCTGTATCATTTCCTGGTCTTCCTGACTTGAATGGAGAGGCAACTACTATGGTTTCCTCAAAGAAAATGTCTACTAGGATACTTTTATAAATAAAGTGTCCTAACAAATGTACATTAAGGCGCTTATAAAGTTAAATGTCCTAATGTTGTGTGACACTTATTAAAAGTGTTTGAATATATATAATTAGGACATTACAATGCGACCCAATATCAAAAATATTAGGACATTTATAAGTGTCCTAATAGATGTATATTAGGAAGTTTATAAATTAAACGTCCCAATACATATGTACCTAGGACACTAAAAAGAGACATAATATAATAAGACACATAAACAACCCTATATCTTGTCTATATGGTCGCCTAATACAAGATCTACAGAGATTCGCAATAACAGAGTGTTTATGAGACACTTTTAAAAACATTCTATGAACGAAAGCATCACAGTAGAGATCTATTGGAACATTGTTTTAATGTCCTAATAGGATTTTTTTTTGTAGTGATAATTTAAAAAGTTAAGACAATTATTATATTATAAGAATATCACTTGTGACAATTATTATCTTATACAATATGTTTATGGGGATTTCTGTCAAATTCATTCGTACATGTCAATTAACTTTGGGAGTTGCTATTTCACACCCTATAATTTAGGGTATACGCCCTATATATATTATAAATACAAAATGTATTAAGACTAAAAATAAAAATGAAAAAGTATCACTACTACAAAGTAAGCTTAATGTAACATTTTCCTTGCAACACTTATTCAAAATGTTACAATAGCTTATAAATTGTTACATAAATATTGAAAAGTGTTACCTAAAATTTTAAAAAGTATTACGTTAGATCTAATGTAACATCTCCTAAGTTAATACTTGTAAAAGTGTTACTTTAGGTGCTATTGTAACACTTTGAACCTAAAGTAACATTTTTACAAGTATTCCCTTATGCGATGTTACATTAGATCTAACGTAACACTTTTTAAAATTTAGGTAACACTTTTCAATATTTATGTAACACTTTTAAAAGGTTTAAGTAACACTTTATAAGCTACTGTGATATTTTAAATAAGTGTTACAAGGAAAGTATAACGATAGCTCTAATTTGTAGCAGTGAATTCAAATAAAAGTTTGATTTAAATTTTAAAAACACATGAATTGTTAGTGGTGGCAGGGTAGCGGCCAGTGGTGGCCACCGACTTTCTGGCGGTGTTCCAAAAAAATTACGATTGGATTCCGGCCAAGCTCCGACCACTGTCAAAGTTCCAATGAGTGATGGTTCTCATATGTGGTTCTCTTCTTTGCCTCTTATTTGTGGTTCTCATCCGTGGCTCTCATTTGTGGTTCTCATCGATCCAAATGCGAGCCACAAGACAAAAAACCAAATGCGAGCCATAGGATGTGAGTCATGCGATGAGAGCAACAAACACAAATTTTTTTATGAGAACCATACGATGAGAGCCACACGTACAATTTTTTGGATGAGAACCATGCGATGAGAGTCACACATAAAATTTTTTGGAAGAGAATCATGCAATGAGAGTCGCAAATGAAAATTTTTGGATGCGAACCATTGCCGGAGTTTGCCTGTAAATTGGCCGTACCACCACTGGAAAATTACCGGATCACCACCGATGGCCACCCTAACACTACTAATAAATCATGTTTTTTAAATTAAAAATAAACTTATTATTTGAATTTATTTTATTTTTAATTTTAGTTTTAATACATTTTATATTTATAAGGTATAAATACATGACGTATACAGTAAAACACAGGGCGTGAAATAGCAATCCACTAAAACCTCATTTCTCCGGATCTAGTTTTACAAGATTTACAAGAATGCATACTAGAAAAATTATCACAATTTACATAATCAGTAAGAGGGTAGAGAACACCCGAGGAAAGTGATGACGCATGAGGGAACGTAGTCGAAGGGGGGGGGGGGTCTTCAGTGGTAAGAGCACAAGCATAATCATCACAATCATAATCTGCCAAATACGACGGTGGACGACGAGATCGAACACTCCGTCTGGTAGAAGATGGATCGACGGCAATTGGCGGAGAAGTACCGGTGACGGATGGTGTAGGTAGACCGGCGACGGCCGGCAAAGAGGAACCGACATTGGGCGGTGGAGCACGGCTGATGGATGCCGGCGTCGTAACGTCGGAGATGACCACCGGGAGTTGGTCGGTGACTATCGACGGCGTTGATCGGCGTTGACCCACCGGGGTTGACCAGCGTTGACCCATTGGGGTTGACCGGGGTTGACCCGCTGGTATTGACCGGTGTTGACCCATGGTGAATGGCCGGCGGTTATTGGCAAAACAGCAGCCGGCGTCGGAAAGCCAACGTGGGCCGGTAGTGGTTGATCGGCTTCAGAAGGCGGATCAAAAAATTTGCTCAGCTCGGGCGAGAAGGAGGAGAAATCCGATGGTGTTATGGTGGCGCCGCCAAGTTCATCGGATGAAGCGGGAACTGGTCTTCAAAGAAATCAGCATCCCGGGTATTAAAGATCACTCGAGATTCCAAGTCGAGAAGACGATAACCTTTCTTTCCGGTAGGATAACCAAGGAACAAACACCGCCGACTTCTTGGTGCAAACTTGTCACGGTATCTAGGAACAAGAGCAGCAAAACACAAGCATCCAAAAACCCGTAGAGAAGAGTAATTGGGCGCCTGGCCATAGAGTAACTCAAAGGGAGTACGACCGTTGAGAAGCTGAGTCGGGGTTCGGTTGATCAGGTAGGCAGCAGTAAGAACACATTCTCCCCAAAATTCAATATGAAGATTGGCTTGAAACCGTAAAGCACGCGCCACATTGAGTAAATGACGATGCTTTCTTTCAACTCGACCATTCTGTTGCGGAGTATCAACCATAGATGTCTCAAAAATGATCCCAAATGCAGTAAAGTGAGACCGGAGAGGCAAAAATTCAGTGTCGTTATCAGCCCGAACTCGTTGAATTGTTCTTCCCCACTGGTTCTTGACTAAGGCACTAAATTCTAAAAATCTAGAAGCTACTTTAGATTTAGCACTAACAAATAAACCCAAACAGCTCGGGAATAATCATCTACGATTGTCAAAAAATAAAATGCACCACTAGAGGATGAAGTTCGATAAGGTCCCCAAATATCACAATGTACTAATTGAAATAATGCAGTAGCATTTGTATGACTCAATGGAAAACTATGTCTAGTCTGTTTTGCTCTATAACATACAGAGCAAGGTATAGTAGTATTATTGGTGCTAAAATCAAGAGTAGGAATAGAAGACAACACCGTAGATGATGGATGACCAAAACGTTGATTCCATAAATCAGACGAAGAAACTGAAGCAACTGTCGGAATAGACTGCACGATATGATTACAAAGGCGAGTATCCAACAGACGAAGCCAATAAACCCCCCCTTGTTGTTCACCCACGCCAATCACAGTCCTCGTACTGATTTTCTGTAAAATGCAATAATTTTTAGTAAACAAAACTAGACATTTCAAGGCGGATAACAATCTAGAGCATGATAATAAATTGCATCACAAAGTAGGTATGTAGAGCACATGAGTAAGGGTGACATCACCAAAATAAATAGAACCATATTGTGTAGCAGACGACACAGATCCATCCAGAAGTATAACATTCACAGAATTGGTAGCAGTAGTAATATCAATAAGAGAACCCTTGTCACCAGTCATGTGATATGAGGCTCCCGAATCAAAAATCCAGGGTAAAGTAGACTTACCTGACCCATGGTCAGATAACGAATAAAACTGATTAAATAAATGTATGGTCGTACTCCATTGGTCGTCAGACAGAGCAGGACCAAAATCAGATCGTGTAGGTAAGCTAGAGGAGGCGGCCACCGCAAACCCTTGCGGCGACGTCACTACTCTGGCAAAAATAGTCATAACACAAATGGTAACCAAGGGGAGATATATAATTAAAATAAGTAAATAAATTCTTGCAATAATGGAGAAAGGGGCAACCAAACGTGAGCTGATCCGTGGGGAGACACAGGCGCGTGGAGACACGCGCTATGAAAGGGGAGGAACGCGTCTGGCGACAATCGCGCGGGGGTTCACGCGCTGTTAGTTATGGCGCGCGCGTGAATCTCACGCGCGTCTCTGTCGATCGAGCTGTCGGCGTCTGCACAACCGGGCGACCAGAAAGATGGACCGGAGGGCTGACGGAGAGCACTATCGGACAGAGAGCACTTGGACCGGCTTTGTCTGCGGCACGATTGAGCGAGCAGGAAGACGGATCGGCATATAAGAAAGACGGACCGGCGAGCGAAATTGGACCGCCGAGCAAGCTTGGATCTCCAGCGGCGACAAATTGAACCCACGGATCGGCGGCGGCGACAATCGGCGGCGGTGAGTCTCGGCGGGTAGAGGCTAGGTTTTTTTTTGGGGCAAAAAGTAGTCCGGGTCGGCGGTGCGTGGAAGTGACGCACGGACAACGGCGAAAAATTTAGGACGGTATTTTAAGGTTGTAGGTTTCAGGATTTCAGGCTCTGATACCATGTAGGAAATAAAGGTAATAATGCGTGTTTATTCATGACCTCATGGTCCATTATATAGTACTACAAAATACCTATATAATTTAGGAAAATGAAATATAATCTAATTAGAATTACAAGTAATATTTATATTCCTTAACAATTAGTTTTACAAGTCTTTTTGAAATGATTAATATTTCTTTATGCAAGTTGTAAATGATAGGATCAGAATTTGGATCGATTATGGAACATTGAATCGTCATACTGCAGATGCCATTCGTATGTGGGAACTGAACAAACTCATGAAACGGTATAGTGAAGGATAAGAGGCAATAGAAAACGTCTACGATGCCTACCCATTATTTATGACTCTCATTTCCAGTTCAAATTACACACATGGAGTATTTTTTTTTACATTGTTACATGTCAAAATTTAATCCTATGTTTAAATAGATAAATAAACATAAATATTATTATATATTATAATATTGAATTTTTTTAACAATTATTTTTTAAATATTATTTTTTATTTACCCTTATTATATGTAAATAAATTTATTAACGGTCAAATATATTTGTTAAATAATGTAATAAAGATATACAATTTGAGCTGGTACGGAGGACCAATGGTACTGCATACTACTCCCTCCGTCCACACGCTAAAGTTTCTACTTTATATATTTATTTGTCTTAATACCTTTTTATTGGGTTAAAATTTCTGGTTAAAATTTGACAAATCTCCACTTTCTTTATTACATCTGTACGTATAAACAACTCTATAAAAAATAGGAACCTTAGTTGGCCGAAGTTGTGCCATTTGAGAAAATAGGAAGCAAGGGGGTCCCTTCCATTGAAATCTACACAGGAATTAGTTGGCGGAAGTCCGAAACCAGTGGAAGAAAAGGACAAATTGTTGTTAGAGTTAGTAGCTCAAGAGACCCATTTTTCAATTGCAATATTTCAAAGGTGAGGAATTGAGAGGTCTCATGTTAGGTTGTACAAGACTAGTCGAACAAGTTTTTTTTTTTTAAATGAAAACACCATCAGGTGAGAGGGAGTTATGTATTCAAACTATTGGTTGATAGCAAAATATGGCTGCTACAAGTCGTGCCATTTAAAACCTTTAACGCCGATCATACTGGTGAGGTTACATTTTGATACAAATGAAATTATAAAGTTCACCGGCCTAGAAGTTCACCGGCCTAGGTGAAGGTGGTCAGGGTGGTCCAATTTCTAATTTTAGATAATATACTTTTAAACATCCAAAATAAATTCTTTCGCAGTCACATTTTAAAATGCAGTTTAATTATTTATTTAGTTAATTTTTTTAAATTTTAACTATAAAATTGGTCAGTTGTATAAGTATAAATATAATTGATTGATACCTTGTTAGATTCGTTATAACATATATTTTCAAAATAGAGAAAATTTCAGAAAAGACGGCAATTTCATAAGCTTGTGGACAGTCCACAGTGATTTTTACCTTATATGTTGTAATTTTTTATAAAATTTAAATTTTGTGTTTTAAAAGTTAACACAAGTAATAATATGTATATAAATGTGAAAATATAAAAAATTATAATACAAAAAATATTTCTAAAATTTCTAAACAATTAATACAAAAATTAAAGAAAGAGTAAACAATTAATACCAAAATTAAAGCTCTCAAAATGTTGCAGTTAAAAGATTGAACCGATACCGGAGCGATCCTAACAGATTTTAATTTTATTTATTTTTAATAATACGAACTGATAACAATTATATCCATATTTACATCATTAGCGGCATTTCTTCCTTTGACAAATTTTCAGCCCAAATAACTAATTTAAACTAAAAAATGATGTTATTCTTGGATAAGTGATCTGCACATTTATGTATGTGTTAACTAATATATTTGACACATTTATAATTATGTTTTGTTTTGTTTGGTTGATTGCTAGTTTAGTTAGGTTTACATGACAAAAGGTTTAGATGGTCATTGTTGATTTTCTTATCAAAATCCTGAGATCTGTAGACTTAATTGGAAGTAATGGATACTTTATATTCACGAGCACCTAGATCTTCCCTTGTGATCTTACTAGTAGGTTGCTCGTGAGTATTATATCGTCATTTTGTAGAAGGCAACTCACAAGGATGGTAGTAGATACTAGAATGCCATCTCCAAGGGTGGTAGTAGATATTAGAATGCCATCTGCAAGGGTGGTAGTAGATAGAAGGCCACGAGCTAAAAAGTGGTAGTAGATGGAAAGAAGCCGAAAAAAGAGTGGAGTCGAAGTTCAGGTTTTTGAGACAAGGAACAGCCACATCAGCAGACACGGTCCGCGCCAGCTGATACGGCCGTGCCAAAGGGCACCAGCATAAGGTGCTCGATCCAACACGACCTATGCTAGTGCCCATTGGCACGAGTCCCTCATCTAGCACGGCCCGTGCTAGCACCCCTTGGCATGAGCCACCGACCCCAGCACGGCCCGTGCCGCCTAAGACCACAGGTTGGCTAAGTATGGATGTAGACCATTTCCCTTAAAATGGCCTGTGTTGTTTCAACTCAAGATTCGAAGACTAGCCAGCGGGGTGTGACGTTCTACACGGTCGTGCCATCATTTTGCTCAGAAACTGACTCATAGCTGACGGCCCACGAAGTTCCACATGCCCCACATCATTTGGAAGTGAAAATCAAGCACCCGACAGGCGACTTACGAAGATTCACACGACCCGTGCTGTTCAACTGGCTGAGACACCACTCCCAGCCGACTGCTTGCACCAAGTGACGTAGGCGTGCACCAAGAGAGGGCCAAGGACCAAGCCTCAGTCGACGGTCCATGTCAGCCGGTACGGCCCGTGCTCGAGCCAACCAGCACGGCCGTGCCTGGCCACACGACTCGTGCCAGCACCGCCCAGCACGACCGTAACACACGTGACTGCCTGTGCCTTTTGCGGCTGCTAGGGTTTTTTGGCCTATTTTGGGCCCTTTTCAAGGTCAATTTCCCTACCAATATATATAGAAGCCTACTACTACTAGGTTTTAAGTTTTGCCCCATTTTAGATCATTCTATGTTCTTGGAGAGTAGTTAGAGAGAGAAAGGAAATAACCATTCTCTCTAGTTTTATTTATTTTCTTCTTGATTTTACCCAAGGGCATTGAATCCAATGAAATACTTGAGTTCAATACTTAGGGAGTAGTTAATTAACTTGGGGTTTGTATTTTTATTCATGATTAGATTATGATTTTTTGAGATTCTTAGATTTTTCCTATCTTTATGTCCTATGAATATTTGTACTTTATTTATGCTTTCTATTCTTGTGAGATTTATGCTATGCCATGTTTTATGATGCATCCATAAATCCATATGTAGTGTAATATTGTGCTAAGCTTCATTGCCATCTTTAGAGTGTTAGATTATGGTTATTGTAGGTTCAAGAGTACCGGGGATATGGGTGCATTCATGCTACCTCGAGAGTACCATTTTGATTGGTTAAACTATAATTCTAATGGCTAGTCGTGTGAGGAATTGGCTGTTGGGGGTGCTAGACTAATCCCTAAGGTGGGGAAACCCTTAGCTTATCTCGATAGATGAGCATGATTTTTTGTAGCAACTAGGGTTGTGTCAACTCTGGAGTCATCACAAGATATTAATTCCTTTGCCTCTCTAGGCCTAGGGATTGATATCCATAGTGGAGTGCCCTAGACGTATTGTCCTCACTTTCATAACTAACGATTGCAACCTATCGCAAGGCATTGTTCCTTTAAGAAAGGGAGTGTTAGCATTTGGAGTTAGATGACATAGATGAAATGTGGAGTCGAAAGGATTGGAGCGCATCCCTAATTACAGATGCAGTGTGATATGCTTGTATTGGTGGCGATGTACCTTTGTGTGACAGACATTGGAAAATGCCTTGCTATCTCCACACTATGTTATATAGGCATAAGATAGGTTTATATATCTTGTATGTGATAGAATCTAGGATTTAAGTCATTCATCGTTCATACGCAAATATCCCCCAAGTGTTAGTATTTATATTTTTATTCTCCTATGATCTCGCATGCTTGTAGTTGTTAGTCATAACCAAAACATGTTTTGCAATATTAGCTATTCCTAACACACAAATAGATTGATGACCCGGATATGGCCATGTGTAGTTGGCTTTTAGACATCTAGCATCTCTGCGACAAACCCGGTCGTGCCACAATCTACCCTCTAGGTAGCTTAGTAGTAGGAACGAGAGAAGAATACATATCGTTTATGTTTGACTCTAAGCCTTCGCTTGGGTTATAGTTGATCTCCCGTTGTTCATTTACAACCTCGAGTGGAGGCGGATCAGTAAGTGAATAACTTTCTCTAAAAAATGATAGCTCTATCCACCAATATCACACGATCTCTATCCAACATCACCACACACATGCCATCAACCATCAAACTTGAAGACAAAAGTGACCGGAATACCCTCTTTCCTCACACTCTTACACCACAACTCTCCATATGGATCGAGGAAACTGACTGCCCTTTGGATCTAGCTAGGTCGTGGCCTTAAAACCATGTAATGTGAGCTTGAATTGTGATGTAATCTATTTTTATAGGTGGAATTTATATATTCTATGTGTATGTATCTGTTGTAATGTATTTTTAAGTTTCATTGCCATTGTTAGACTAGGTTAAAATCTCTCCTTATATTTGGTTGACTGCTCCACACAGGTTGTCTCCTCGCAGCATTTCCTGTGTTTTTACTATGGGTCGCAGTATAAGGAATTTTGCTACCTTGATCCCTCTTCTGATTGAGTTTACTTTGCCTGCCATGCACACGCAGATGAGTCCTATTTTCCATCTGCCCCTTCTACTACTGGCGACCGATTCTCTCTTTTTGACCTTGGATGTTTCCATTTTCATTGATCTTGAGTTGGATTCTTCAGAGGTTCTGACCAACCCTCTTTGTACAACTCATCCCCTTGTACTACTCATTCCTTTAACTTTGATTCACTAGTGGTTCCTCCATCACCCACTCTTCCGGTCTCATCTTTAATCATTCCTCCATCTCATACTCCCCCTGGATCATGAACTTCTTCATCATCGCTATCTTCATCGCCTGGTTCTCCATTTCCCCCACCCTTATGGACCCATTTGATGATTACTCAATCTGCCTCAGGGACTATTCAACGATGTGACTATGCAGATATTTCCGCACATGATTTTCTTGCTGCATTTCTTTCCCAAAAGGAGCCTATAGACTATTCCTCTGTTGTTCATGATCCTTCCCGGGTCTCGGCTATGGATGAGGATATTGCTACCCTGTGGGGTCAACATAGGTAGGATTTAGTTCCACGCCCCTGGATGTAAACATTATTAGCTCCAAGTGGGTGTATCATCTAGATGGCCGTATTGAGCACTACAAGGAACACTTGGTTGCTTAGGGGTTCTCTCTAGTTCTAGAATTTGATTTTGATCACACCTTCAACCTAGTGGTCAAAGCTTCGACAGTGCTCACAGTTCTTGCTATTGCCACAATGCGCTTGATGCTCCCTAATTTGCCACCGCTACTGCGCCATCGTAGATGATTGGACTCTGCAAGACAAAGCCCTCGGAGGTTTTTGGGGGAAAAAAAGCTCTGACGGCTATGTAAGTAAACAGAATACAAGTGTGTAATTAGGAATAAATCGTTGAGTGTGTAGGGTAACTTTTAACCTTTATATAGGTAGGCAAGTAGGGAAACTATTTCATTTGCTTGTGGAGCAAGTACTCTCACCTATGGATTGTTTGGTTAGCCGTATAAGCACTTGGGCCCATACAGATTTATACATTATCAATAACCCCCTGGAAAGTTGAGGGTTCACCCTTCGAATTTGTCCCAAGGTCGTGGGTTCAAATTCGTGCTCACGTCAGTTAGTTCGTTGCTATATCCTTCTAACGGGGACACTTCAAATTTATGCCTGAGCGAGGGTTTATCCTCCAAAATTCTTTAACACTCCAGGGGTACGATCTTGGTGTCCCTACAACGCGTTGAAGGTTCGTTCCAAGTTAAGGCTTTGAACACGTAGTTCGAGCCAATTAATGTGTCGGGGTTCCGACCCTTAGCTTTCTAGTCCGTGTTATATCCCAGGGGCCTCAATCCCACCTCCTTTATTTCCCCTAGGGCCTTCGGGCCCCTGTAGTTCTAGTAAGAGGTACGATTCTTGGTCTTCTAATCAATGTTGGAGACCAAAGACCTTCGAGCCCCTATGGACAGAAGTAAGGAATTTGACTTTCTGTCTTCTAATCTGTATTAGAAAACGAGGGCATTTGAATTCTTGTATATAAGAAGAAAGAGAGGTATTCAAATTCCAAGCTTTTAATCTGTGTTGGAGCTCGAGACTGTGCGAATCCCAACATTTTACCCATATAAGGTACGACATTCAGGTTTCTAATCTATTGTTAGAGCCCTCGATCGTTCAAACCCTAGAAAATTAGAATGAGGGATTCAGACTCCGTCCTTTCAATCTATACTAGAATCTGAGTGAGCGTCTGAATCTGTATATTTAATCACAGGGGATTTGAACCCCGGTCTTCTAAACTGTGCCAGAATCTAAGGAGTCCAAACCCTGCATATGGTGCATTTATCCTTTGGGAATGAGGAAAAGGTGGGGACTGTGTACGAAGAGCGCTATAAGGAGGTTCACTCGAAGCCTCCGGTTTTGAAAACTCTCTGAATGGAGGCTGTGTTAGAAACTCAAGTGGAGATCATTGATGATTCTTTCAGAAACAAACAGTCGCGGGTTGGTGCTTCTATGCCTCACCCTTCACCTTAGAGGCAAAGGATTGACTATGATATTTTTTCATCGAACTCCGAAAACTCAATCTAACCCCTCTGGGCACAGGGGATCATTCTTTGATCTCTCTCCCGGACGTGCCCGCTCTTTCGAGCGCTCTGGGCTTTGTCGTTCAAACTTATATGGCCGAAACTAAGGAAGGTGAAGTGGCCACTGCCAAGTACAAGGAGCTTGAGGAAGAGCTAAAGAAGTTTGACGTTGAATTCAAGAAGGAATTGGAGCAAATGGCCTCCGATTATGAAAGCAAGTGTGCTAAGATGGCGCTCGAGCACAAGGAGGAGTTGGAAGGAGTAGAGAGGCTATGCGCCAAGAAGGAGATCCGTTTGAAAAAGCTCGAGATGAAATTGTCAGAGGCCCAAACCGCTAACGAAACTCTAGCCAGCGAGAATACTAGGCTGGCTGGCCTTTATTCCCCCAGGAAGTAGCTTCCACATTTGTGGCCTATACTAATAGGATAGTGAGGACTAAGGGGTTCCGTGACTTCTTTTCAGACCTCTCCTCAGTTTTGGTGGGGCTTACCCAGAATAGCATGGCCCATTCCGTCTCCAAGGAGCTCCCTCCCGAATATGTGACTATGTTGGATGTTTACAAGAATAACTTGGAGCCGAAACAACTGAACCATCTATGGTGGAAGTCCATCCAAGATGGGGGCATTAAAATTCCATTGCTCAACCACTTGAAGGCCTCTGGAAAAATATTTCTCGGCGGATGAGATCTGCCAGCTTGAGGTGGATGAGAACAAGGTATAGAGCGAGCTGGATCCCCTTACTGCTCCGAGGTCTCAACACGGGCCTCCTCCTTTGGGGTCCTCCCGTTTCAATCCTAGCATAGGAAAAATTGCATAAACTATTCCCTAAGGGCTCCAGATGTATTTTTTGATGTTTAATTATGAATGAAAAGTTTTCTTTCCCTTAACTTATGTGTTTCTCTTTCTGCCTCTTGTAGACTCCAGACTTGATACCTTATCGCCCCCTCATCTGCAAAGCGGTACTTTTTTTGAATTCTTTTTCCAAGTTATGAAAGAATGGTACCACCAGATTGAAGAATGGGCTTGGAAGCATCAAATCAAAGCCTCCCGATTCTAGTTCAAGTTTTTCCTTCTTTAAAAGGAACTTCAAGCAGCACACCTTGAACTTAGTTTATGGCGCAATGAACTCCATGAAGGGAAAAAAGAACTCCTTGATGCCTTGAGTCATTCAAGGGAAGAAAGGGATTCCATGGCCACGGCTAAGGATGAGATTCTGAGGGATTTCCATTCTCTTGAAGCTCAGCACAATGAGGTTCTCAAAGAGATTACTACAAAAGTCGGGTTTACCTCAATGCATGAATGCATCACCGCCGCTAAGTCTTATAAAGCTGCTGGGGGTATCATCTTCTCGGCTTGATGAGTCCATCGAAGGCTACTGACATGAGGCTCAAGTGGCTCTAGAAAATGTAGAGTTAGCTCGAGTGGCTTTGGTGACTGCCACAACTAAACTCAGGGAAGGGAATGAAGAGAATAGAAAATATCGACGAGATCTGGTTCCTGCCTTAGAGCGGACCATTAGGGAAAATTAGGTTATTATCAAAGCTGCCTATAGAGAAAAGGAGAAAGTCGACAAGAAACTTGTCAAATCGTACAAAATGTACGAAGAAATTGCCAACCACCTTCAAACATATGGGCTCTGACTTGGGACCATCGAAGCTCCACTGGTTGAAGATTTTAACATTTTTCTTCAAGATACCATCAACATCATGGAGTAGAAACATATTACTAGGAATCCCAAGTATCGTGAAGCTTATGAAGAGGCACAAAGGTGGCCGGATATGTTGAGAAGAAGGAGTGAAGCTTTGAGTTATCACACCGCCCTTAGAAGAAGTGGGGCTTCGGGAACTGTCTAAGCCCTCAACCATGCAACCTCAAACCCGAGAGTTAACCCCGCAGGCAACCCAATCGGTGCCTCTGGCCGAGGGAGGGGTTCTTTCTTTGGTAAGGGAGGTAATGTTGCTGGCCAAGGCCGAGCTCTACCCTCCGACTATGAGGATGAGCCTTTGGTAAGGAGGTTGATGCAGTAGGTTTTCGGACCCTAGAACTTCATTAGACGACCGGAGGCCATTAGCAAGGGCTTCGTAGAAGTTTTTCTAGCTATGTGTGAATCTACTTTTAACTGTTGTAACTATATCTGTATACTTGTAAGCCATTATAGCCTCGTATTATCAAAATAATACTGTTTTTTGCTCCTTATCACCTTTTAGAGCATTTTAATTGTCATGAAGGGCAATAACCCTTCTAGCCAACTACATTTCAAATCCTTTTTCAACTCGTTTTTCTTTTGATAAGACTTCGTTGGACCTTCAAATATTTTACAAGGTCTGTTCCTTGAGCCCTTGTTGCACATTCAATGGGGCTCTGTTGGCCTTTCAAGCATTTTATAAGGTCTGTGCCTTGGGCGCTTGTTGAGCATTAGATGGGCTTTGTTGGCCCTTTCGAACATTTTACAAGGTCTGTGCCTTTAGCGCTTGTTGCACGTTTGATGAGGCTTTGTTGGCCCTTCGAATATTTTTCAAGGTCTATGCCTTGAGCGCTTGTTGCGTGTTTGATGGGGCTTTGTTAGCCATTCGATCATTTTACAAGGTATGTGCCTTGAGTGGTTGTTGCGTGTTCGATGGGGCTTTGTTTGGCCTTCGATCATTTTACAAGGTCTGTGCCTTAAGCGCTTGTTGCGTGTTCGATGGGGCTTTGTAGGCCCTTCGATCATTTTACATGGTCTGTACCTTGAGTGCTTGTTGCGCATTCGATGAGAATTTGTTAGCCCTTCGAATCTAAGCTACTCCAATTTTAGGAGAATGGGGAACTTTTGGATCCTACATGGGAATGTGTGTTTAAATTCTTCGGTATAAGAACTGCTTGTAAAAAGAAGGTTTCCATATAGAATTATCAAAAACAGAGGGACCTTATCGACTCCAACCCAAAGGTACTTTGAGGCAGGTCTTTTTTCGACCTCCCAAAGTCTACTGGGATTTTGGAGAATAATACCTCCTAAGGTTAGAAGCATTCCATCTGCGTGGAATCGGATCACTTTGGAAGGTTTCTAACACATAGCTGCCCCCAGACCGGCTTCAACGACTCAGTAGGGTCCTTCCCAGTTTGCTGATAGCTTCCCATCTGGCTCTCTGCAGCTCTTTTCATTTCTCCTCATTACGAGGTCTCCTGTGGAAAACTGGACCTTCCAAACCCACTGGTCATGATACCACTTAACCCTTTTCTTGACCCTAGCTTCACAGAGGTTTACCTTCTCTCTTTTCTCTTCAAGAAGGTCCAAGTCCAAATGGCACTGCTCATCATTGTCTTCCTGTTGTCCATTGCTTATAGCAAACCTTCAAAAGTTGGTCAGCCTTATCTCCGCTGGAATGACCGTCTCCGAGCCATAAACTAGGCTGTATGGGGTTTTGCCCGTGACAGATAACTCTGTTGTTTGGAATGACCATAGTACGCTAGGAAACTCATTAATCTAGTTCCCACCTGCCACCTCGAGTCACAAATGAATGTCGTTGAAAATGGTTCAATTAGTGACCTTCACATTCCCTTTGGCTTGGGGGTGGTAAATACTGGTAACCCTTTGGCGGATTTGTACTTCTTACACCAGCCTTTGAATGAGTCATTGACGAACCGAGCACCATTGTCACTTATGATCGTTTGAGGAATCCAGAATAAGTATATGACGTTCTTCCAATAAAACCCAATCGCCGCCTTTCGCTTTACACCGGTCAGGGCTTCGGTCTTGCCCACTTGTAAAGTAGTCTATGGCTACAATCAAGTATCGAAAGTGGCATAGGGCCTCCGAGAAAGGATCCCTTGATCTCCCATTTGTCTAATGGCTAGGAATTGTTAATATTCATCATTTCTTCTAGGGAGATGTGGGTGATTGGTGCATGCCTTTGGCATTGGTGGTAGGCCTAGATATTCTTGTTTACCTTGTTGAACATCTTTGGCCAATAGTATCCAGCCAGAAGGAGTTTCTTAGCTATCGATTGAGCCCCTTGGTGGCTTCTGCAGGCCCTTTCAAAGGTTTCACAGATTAGGTAGTCAGCTTTGTGGGGGGGGGGGGGGGGGTGACTACGCATCAAATGAGTGGTTAGAGGTGGCCTTGGCGATAGAGAACATCTTTGTGGGTCACATATTTGGGCACCTTTAGCCTAATCTTCTTTGCTTCGATAGCATTCTTTAGGAGGGTTCCAACTCGAAGGTAGCTAATAATGGGCGTCATCCACAACTTTTGTTCTTCAACTACCATCGTCGTTGCTTCTTCCTCGAAGCTACGCTTACTCAGGCCTCCACCATTAAGTACCCCTGTGATGGAAAGTCCAGGTCCAACGAGGATAATTTTCTTTGGGCATCAGCCTTGTGATTTTTCTCTCGAGGGACTAGAGTAAAGGTATAGCGGTGAAAACTTTCGAGGAGGGGCTTTACCACTTCCAAATAGTGCAACAAGCGTCTTTCCCTAGCCTCATATTCCACCTTGACTTGAAGGACCAGGATTTGGGCATCAATGAAAATGTCTAGGCTTCGAACTCCCATGTCTTTGGCAATTCAAAGGCCAGTGATAAGCGCTTCATATTCTGGTTCATTATTTTAGCCTTGAAGTCAAAGTGTAGGGCATAGGAATAATCCTTCTGTTTGGGGATTGTGAGTAAAACTCCTGCCCCACTGCCTCCTAAATGAGATGACCTGTCGACGTACAAATGCCATGTCTTTTTGAGTCCATTATCGTTATGAACCATTATCGGTTATGTAGTTTCTACAATGAAGTTCGCTAATGCTTGGCCCTTGATTGATGTTCTTGGGTGAAACTGGATGTTGTGTTCACCCAGTTGGATTGCCCACTTCATCATTCTTCCCGAGGCCTCCGATTTTAGAAGCACCTGCCTGATTGAATGACTGGTGAGCAGGATGATCCTGTGGCTTTGGAAATAGGGCCGAAGGCATCTTGTAGCATGAACACGGGCCAGTATCAGCTTCTTGAGTGCAGTGTAATGGGTCTATAGGCCATGGAATGCTCTTATTAGAAAGTAAATTGGGTATTGGGCTCTGTCCTTTTTCTTCACCAGAACTGCGTTTATCGCCAAAGAGATGCAGAGATGTATAAATACTGAGCTTCCCCCTTGTCCAGTTTCATAAGGGTGGGAAGACTTCGTAAGCGCTCTTTCAACTCCTGGAAGGCTTTTTCACAGTCGTCTGTCCATTCAAATTTCTTTGCTTTTCAAAGTACATCAAAGAATGGCAAGTGTTTTTCAGCCCCCTTCGAAAGGAATCAGCTGAGTGCTGACAACGATCATGTAAGCCTTTGGACGTCCTTGACTATTTTGGGGGACTTCATGTTGATCAATGCTTCAATTTTATCAGGATTGACATCATTCCCTCTCTCCGAAACCATGAATCTCATAAACTTACCAGCTCCAACTCCAACTACGCATTTATCTTGGTTTAGCTTAATATTGGCTTCTCAGAGCTTGTGGAAGGTTTCTTCGAGGTCCTTTAAGAACTGGTTGAAGCCCCTACTTTTGACCACCATGTCATCAACATATATTTCAATGTTTTAGCCAATCTATTATTTGAAGAGCTTGTTGACCAGCCTTTGGTAGGTGGCCCCTACATTCCTCAACCCGAATGGCATTTTCTTGTAGCAAAATGTTCCCACATCAGTTATGAATGATGTTTTCTGCTTATCCTCTTGTGCCATGAGTATCTGGTGATAGCTCTTATGGGCATCGAAGAAGGTCATCACCTCATATCCTACTGTGGCTTCGACTAACATGTCAATAGAGGGTAGGGGATAGCTATCATTCGGCCAACATTTGTTGAGATCAATGAAGTCTATGCATATTCTCCAAGCTTTATCATGCTTGGGGACCATCACCGAATTTTCTATCCACTCGAGGTAGAATACCTCTTCAATAACCTCAGCTTGAAGAAATTTTTGGACTTCTTCTTTTATAGTCTCGGCCCTTTTGGGGACAAATGATCTTTGATTTTGCTTGATTGGCTTCTGGAAGGGGTCTACATTCAACCTGTGGACCATCAGCTATTTAGGTACCCCTATGAAGTCGAATGTATCCCATGAAAACACATCGGCGTAATCATCTAGGAGGTTTTTTAGTTGTTTCTTTGTTGTGGGTGGTATCATTTTTCCTACAGGCACCGTTCCCTTGTCTCAAACGGCTATTGGCTTCGTGTTCGTAGGCTTGATTTCTCCGTTAACCGAAGCCACCCTATCCTTCTTTCTAGCTTCTTTTTTAGCTATAGCCAAATAGCTCATGGCCGCCGGTTTATCCCCCCTAATGACTATTTTTCCTCGCTTCGTGGGGAACTTCATGGTCAAATGATAGGGGGACCATACCATTCGTACTTGGCACATCCAAGGCCTTCCAAGTATCACATTGTATGGAGACACGGTATCCACCACTGTGAAGCTACAATCGATTGTCACCTCCTTGTCTCTGTCAGCCACTTTAACCGGGAGGGTCACAACCCCTAGGGGTAGCAATATTTTCCCCGTGAAGCTAGACAATGGAGAGGTTGTTCTCCATAGACTTTTGTGTCTGGGCCCTAACTGATCGAAGTAGTTGGAAAACATTACTTCCACCCCGCTGCCATCGTCTACGAACAACCTTTTGACGTAACAATCTCTAATGGTTGCATGGATTACCATTGGGTCTGTATGAGGGGTTCGACTTGGCACCGGATCAGCCTCCGAGAAGGTAGTTGCTTCTTTGGGTCAGAAATGCTTTTGATAGGGTACTCTAGAGGGCACGTACCGGTTCTAGGTTTTGATGATTGTATTCGAAGCTTGGTCTCCCACAACTCCATTAATGAAGTTGATCACCCAGTTCGCCCCATCCCTCTGGTTCTTGTCTGGCCAAGGCTCAGCATCAGGTTAGACCCCTGCCTGGTTTACGTCTTGGTCTCCTTCATTTGCATATTGTTCTCTACCACTTTGATTGTCTTTTTTCGTACCTTTCCAACGATATTTTGCTCGTCCTCTCAAGGAGGATGCTCCTATTGGACCCTCATCGAAGTCTGGGAGAAAACCCTCCCTTGCACATCTTTCAACTTCCTGTCTTAGATAGGTGTATTCATTTGTGTCGTGACCCCGTTCTTTGTGATGTTCACAAAAATTGGGCAAATCTCTTTTCCCATAGTAGTCCCTTTCGTGAGGGGGTTCCGAAACATCCCTTTATGGATAGAATGTATCTCCATCTGGGATTTGGTCAAGGGAATGTAGCCCTCAAATATTTTCTTCAGGGGGTCAGGCCTTTTCTACCATGACTCGGAGTTTTGGGACCCTTTCAGCCCATCTATCCCCCTCACATTTCCTCTTTGTAGCTTCTTCAATCTTTGAATACTGGTTCACAATTTCCTCTAACTGCTACAGGGTCTCGGGCTTTTTCGAGACCAGCTTTTTGTACAGGTCGAGGTTGGACATCCCATTCATATACCCAAGAATCACCCCATCCTCAGTCTGGTTAATCATGCTAAGGCTCACATCTACATATTGATGATAAATGCCTCCAACAATTTTCCTGGCCTCTGCTTACTCTGGTAGAGCTCGATCAAGGTTTTTGTAAACCTTTTGTTTTGGAAGAACTGTCCCAAAAAGGGCCGTTCAGAAGTCTCTATATGAATGTAGTGACCCCTTCCCAGTTTGTTGAGCCATTCTTGCACTTTTCCTCAAAGGTAGCTTCCGACCAACTTGCATGTTAGCTGTTTGTTGAAATTATTCGAATTCATTAAACTGAGAAACGCCTGTATGAACTCCCGAGGGTCTGAATCTCCACTATACGTGGGAAGCCCTTCAGGTGGTTTTACATCACTGGGCCATCGAGTGGCCACTATCGCAGGGCTAAAGGGGGAGGATGAAACTTGTTCTGAAGGCCCAATCAACCTATTAAGCTCTCTTGTCAAGGCATCGCTCGATCCCCCTCCCAATGGCGAACACCATACAGACCAACCATAATGGAGTATCAAAACTAGGGGTCATGTTTAAAACTATGTATCCCGAGCATGGTACCCTACTGCCAAGTTGTAATACAACTTTGGTTGGTAAGGATCGTGGGGGGAACCACCGGTCGGGATCCTGGGTACATCTGGCTTTCGAAGCCTGTGAAGAATCCCATCAGCCTAGCTATCGAATAAGGAATACTTTGGCTCGAAATGGGCATGGTGTATACTATCATTTGGGTCATGCTTGGGAGCATTGGTTGGGATCGTGTGAGGGCTTCAACGTCTGCTTGATAAGACACTCATGGAGAGGTGTGCAACTGGAGTCTCAGCTGCACCACCAGGGGCATTGAAGGTGGGGGGCTCCATCTACTGTTGGACCACCCTTTGGTAGCGCATCAGGGGCTCCACTTGATAACTAGCAGATCTGAGGGCCTGAGCTCACAATGCTATATATTGCTGCGACGGGCGGCCCACTTTGTACAGACCCCTTGCTGCTCGAGCAGCCCCTCTTGTAACTTCTGTTTGCGAATCTATCATAGCCTCTATGAACTGTTTCTCACTTTTCCTTGGTTGACGTTCCTGGATTTGTGAAGTACGGGCGTCAGGACCCCCTACCCAAGGCTCGATGCTAACCTCTATGTATCTTTGTAGTACAAAAGCTTATGCGCGAGAGACTTCCAGACCACTTTCTTCTGAGATCCGGTCCTGGCCAACTTCCAAAGGCTTTTTACCGGTGCTAGAGGGAGTGGGATCCAATTGCATATTGGACCTACGTCCTCTTTTTTCCAGTAAGGGGATTGCACTTCTTTGGCAGGGCTTAAAGCTTTGCCTTTTAGCCGTTCACTCTTACGGAAGGCGCTTGCCGTATATGTGGACATAAAAAAAATACTTAATGAAGATCTGACTGACGGTCTGATTGCGCATGCCAACTTGATGCCTCAATTTGCCAACGCCGCTGCACCGTCGTAGATGATTTGAATCTGCAAGACAAATCCCCCGGAGGATTCCAGGAGGAAGAGGATCTAACAGCCAAGTAAGCAAATAGACTACAAGAGTGTAATGAGGAATGGATAGTTGAGTGTGTAGGGTTACCTTGAACCTTTATATAGGTAGGCAAGCAGGGCAACTGTTTTGTTTACTTGTGGAGCAAGTACTCTCACCTTGGGCCAGCCCAATGACTCTACCCAAAGGGAAAAGTTATGGACTAGTTGGTCGGCCATATAGGCACTTGGGCCCATACAGATTTACACATTATCAGCGCTCTTGGCTGATTTGTCAATTAGACATCAAGAATGCTTTTCTTAATGGTTTTCTTGATTCTCTGGTGTACATGGCTCAACCCATTGGCTACAAGGATCCGCTTTGTCCTGGTCATGCTTGTCATTTTTGCATGGCCATCCACAACCTCAAGCAAGCCTCTCGCACTTGGTTCTAGAGGTTCAACACATACTTGGACCAACTTAGGTTTTAGTGTAGTAATGCTGACACCTCTTTGGCCATTCTATCCCATGGGACATATTTTCTCTATCTCCTTGTCTACGTTGATGATATTATCCTTATCGGGAATTACTCTACTCTTCTTCGGCAGTTTATCATCCGCTCTAATCAGGAGTTCGTTGTTAAGAATTTAGGTGCTCTCCACTACTTCCTTACCCTCGAAGTTTTTCCCATTGGTTATAGACGCCCTCATGGCCAGGCCTACCTATATAAAGAGTTTCAGCTATTAATAAAATAAGGGTGAAATACCACAATTTTTCTATATAATTTTGAAAATATTAATATAACCCTAAAGTTGTTGAAAGAAAATAAATAACCCTAAGTTTTCAACGAAAGTGCTAAAATAACCCTTAGTTACCCTTGCCGGCATTGACTGGACACGAAAAGACAAAAATTCCCTTCAGCTGGAAGCTGAAATTTTTAGACTCTTTTACCCTAACCAACGTGCCCTCCACAGAAATTTTGTTTTAACATTTAAAACCAAAGTTTCTATTCACATTTTCTGCCCATTTTTTTCCTTCGTCATCCCACTGTTGTTCAGGAGTTGCACACGCAATGATTCAGACCCAACAATTCAGTCTACCTTCATTCTAAGAATGACATTAAGCTTTTTTTTCCCGATCCAATGTAACCCGATTTCACGTTTTTCGTTCATGATATGAACCCTCGTTTCAATTTGGGAGGAAATTGATATATGAATTCCTATGGAATATGTTTGGGTTGATGTGTAGGGATGTTTGTTGAAGAGAACAAGTGCTTGCTTAACCCCTTATATTCTTTTGGCTCCAGTCTCGAGTTTTTCACGATGATAAGACTATTGTGCCTTGTGCAACAAACTCCCAATTGGACTCTCATGTAGCAACACCTGACAGCTCTTGGATGGACGATATATCTCCATCTTAAAGAAGGGAAGAATGATATGTTGTATGTGGC
This sequence comes from Rubia yunnanensis, assembly GCA_037428765.1. Taxonomy (NCBI): domain Eukaryota; kingdom Viridiplantae; phylum Streptophyta; class Magnoliopsida; order Gentianales; family Rubiaceae; genus Rubia; species Rubia yunnanensis. The sequence continues at coordinate 21,613,663 of CM075061.1, read as the reverse complement.
TCCAACAGGGATACCAATTCTATTCTCTCCTTACTTATTGCGAATGGTGTCCATAAAAAGGAAATTGCAAAAGAGAAGAAAGTCATGTCCAGTCGACTTCACTGCCTAACCAGGTTAATCACATGAGCATGATCAAAATGCAAGAGAGTAGACAACGGATAAAAGGGAAAACACTCATCTCACCTATTTTTTTATTTGAGTAAAAAATACTAAAAAGTGCTGAGTAAAGTTCTAAACTAACCCGGAGATTTTTTAGAAAGTTCTAATCTAACCTTCAGTTTGTCTAGATAGTGTTGATCTAACCCACGAGGGTATGAATCATGCGAATGGGTAGTTTTTTCCAAGGGGGATTATCGTCATTATCAAGAATTCTGGAAAACAAAATTCGCAGAATGGGTAGTTTCGTACTTTTGTGGATTATTTAGAGTTATTTTGTCACTTTCAAAAACTTGAGGGTTATATTGGCACTTTTGGGGTAAATGTAGGGTTATAAATGCAATTTTCTCTTAAAATAATCAGTTAAAATAGTTGGTGGTGGGTTGATTGGCTAAATTATAACTAACTAAAAATAGTATTATCTTTGTTAAGAGTCACACATTGATGAAAGAAAAAATCATAACCTGATATTTAAGCTACCTCTACACAAACCAATTGATTTTATGATAGAAGTTCATGACTCTAATAGCCTAAGATTAACCCGGTTGGTCGAGTGAACACATATTCTAATGCAGCGTGTATGGTTTCCTAGAAATATATACTGAACTTTCGTTGATAGCGCAAAATACTGAGAATTGGAGATCAATTTTAGTTGATTTTACAGAAATATCGAATATTGATAGTTGTGGAGGAAAACCTCAAAGTTTATTCAGTGTCAAAAATCGTCTGCCAAAAAAGAACTAGCAATTATTTGAACAATAAACCCTAGTTGCTACCAATTTTTTTTTATAAAAAAAAGGTCTAAAAAATATCAAAACATTACAAAGAAGTGCTAAAAAAAAGTAAAACGTGAATTTGACCCTCTAGATAAATGATATTGTCCAAAAACTACCAACTCTCATTGCGTGAGATCTTTTCAGAATGTCGTTTCCACATCCAAGGATGGTTTTAAGAGTCTCACTTTGGTGAAAGACAAAATTATAGTTTAATATAAAAGAGCATGGATCATTTACACATAAAAGTAATTGATTTTTTAATAAGAGCCACGACTCTAATAATATTAATAATTGATCGGTGATTGAACCCGCATAGTACACTATATCTCAATAAAAATAATATGTTAAAGGCATATTACAAATTAAAATCATATTAAAATAATCACCGATTAACTAAAATCTATAATAAAAACTAAAACAATAAGTTTTGGCCAGGTTGCACCCCACACTTTGCCAAGTCACCTTGCCACATCAGCTAATCACACAAATAATTCAAAAAGAAATTTTAGTTTTCAATTTATTCCCTTAAGAGATGCAAAAATTGAAAGCTGAGATTCTGCACCCCTTCTCTTATTATGCTTATTTATGTTATCTGTATTGAGATTCTTTATGTTATCTGATAGAATGATTTACTGTAACAAATTGTATTATTGATGATTGAATATATGGAGAGTACAATAGAGGTGAAATAAGGAAAGAACTCTAATAATAATAAATCATAATCTAATCAGTAATCTGCACCCCTTCTCTTATTATGCTTATTTATGTTATCTGTATTGAGATTCTTTATGTTATCTGATAGAATGATTTACTGTAACAAATTGTATTATTGATGACTGAATATATGGAGAGTACAATAGAGGTGAAATAAGGAAAGAACTCTCATAATAATAAATCATAATCTAATCAGTAATCTGATTTATTCCAACACCCCCATCACGAAGCGTCAGATTCTTAGAGACGGAAAGCTTGGACCTGAAGAACTCAAACAAGGGATAAGAGAGACCCTTGGTGAAGATATCCACAATCTGTAGAGATGTAGGAAAATGAGCAACACGAAGCTTGCCCGAAGAAACCAACTCGCAAACAAAATGATAATCAACGTTGATGTGCTTAGCCCACTTATGCTCCTCCGGATTCTGAGCCAAGAATATCTCGTTATTGTTGTCGCAAAGCAGGAGAGGCGCACCAGAAAGAGGAACATGAAGATCACGAAGAAAATGAGTCATCCAGATGACCTTAGAAGCAGTGTTAGCCAAAACACGATACAACGACTCAGTACTGGACCTGGTCACACTGGGTTGTTTCTTTGCACTCTAAGAAACCAAGTTTCTGCCTAAGAAGCCATCATAGCCATAAGTATAACGACGAGTCTCCAAACACCTGGCGTAATCTGCATCAGAATAACCGAGCACCTCTGAAGAAGAAGCTGCACAAAAACTGAGGCCAAAATGTAGAGTCCCTCAAACACAGTGGAGAATTCGAGTGACAGTCGAAAAATGATCCTCTCGAGGGTCCTGAAGATAATGACTAATAGCATTGACTGAAAATGATTTATTCGGACAAGTGATGGTTAGAGACTGGAGAACACCAACCAAAGAACGATATAGCATCGGATTCTTGAACTGTGAACTCGTACTGCTGCGATGCTAAGAATTTGGCACAAATGGTGTAGAGACAGGCACTGCATCTAACATACCAGCCCAAGAAAGAATGTCTCGAGCTTACTTCGCCTGACCCAGAAGAAGTCTCGAGGCAGTGGGTGTGACATCCAAGCCAAGAAAGTAGTGTAAGGTACCCAAATCCGTAATGGAAAACTCCTGATGGGTGCGATCAATGAGCTGCCGAATAAGAGTGGAATCATTCCCAGGAAAAATGATATCATCAACATAGACCAATAGATATAATAATGACGAGCCACGAGACAACATAAATAATGGTGTATTAGAAGAATTGCAACGAAGCCCAAGCTGCAGAAGATAAGAACTGAAAGGTTGAAATTGTGCTCTAGGCGCCTGGTTTAGACTATAAATGGCCTTACTAAAAAAAATAGTCCGGATGAATGGGATCCTTACAACCAACAGGTTGCACCATAAAAAACAAGAATCAAGAACACCGTTGAGAAAGGCATTCTTAATGTCTGGCTGATGTAGAGACCAAGCACGCATAGTAGCAATAGTAAGAACTGTCTGAACTATATATGCCTTAACAACAAGGATGAAAGTATGGTCAAAGTCAAAACCGGGAATCTGAGAGAAACCCTGGGCCACCAGGCTCACCTTATGGCAATCAACCGATCCATTTGGTTTGTACTTCAGCCAATAAACCCATTTAGACCCAACAATGTTAATGTTCGGAGGGCGTGGAACAAGTTCCTAAGTATGCTGACTACGAAGAGTTGCCATCTCCTCATCCATGGTAGAAACCCAAGAAGGATCCTGAAGTGCAGAACGATAATTAGTCGGCTCTTTCTAAGCAAGAAGAGCCGCAAAAAGACCACGAGCATGAATATCTGAGTAATCTTGGTGCTGAATAATTCCAGTGGAAGAACGAGTCACTATGCGAAAAGATCCCAGATGCAGAATACCCGAGACCTTGGGCATGGCTGAGGCAGCGTGGCCAGGGTCATTCATGTCCGTGACCCTGGTGCTATCATGGGTCGTGGCTGTGGCACCATCACAAGGGGAGCCCGTGTCTATAGCGCCATCACGGTAGGAGACTGAGGAAGGGGCTGATGCGCCATCATGGGCCATGATTGTGGTTCCATCACAAGAGGAGCCTGTGGCCGTGGTGACACACTAGGGTAGAGTCACGATGCGGGAAAGAACACGAGTTGGGACAGGAGCGTGAGATGGAGAAGTTCATGTGGTTTCAGTACGTGACAGGACCGAGGCACCTGTGATCATGCCACCGTCAAGGGAGGAGACCAGGGCTGCATTATCTAAAATGCGAGGCAAATCCGTGACACTGATGAAGGATAAGACCGAGGGATCACGGCTGGATGCGAGCATAGTTGAGGCGCCATCACGGATGATCACGGGACTAGGCACGGGGTGCTTGTCAGTTCGCAGAGTAGATGGCCAAGACTGCTCATCATCAGGAAAACAAAACCGAGGTAGTGGATGATCACGGGGCTGGCGACGATGCTGTGACAATATCTTGATCAGTAAAAGCTGAGACATCCAAACTTGAAGAGGGAGAACTTGTCCATGATGTCGGAGCATGTCAAACCCAGCATGACGAGTAACATTGACCTTGCCAGTAGGTATCGAAACCCCTTATACTGGGAGCTGTAACCAATAAATATACACAGAATACTACATGGAGACAACTTATGATCAGAAAATGGACGAACAAAAGGAAAACCCAGTAACCAAAAGGATGAAAGTTACCATAGATGGGATCCCGATGGTAAAGAAGAAGGTATCGATCCCAGCAGCAGTGGAGTAGACGAATGGTTGATGATATAGACAACAGTGGTGAACTCATCATCCCAACGGGAAATTGGAAGATGTGAGTGAAAAAGCATCGTGAGACACATTTCAACAATATGGCAATACTTGTGTTCTTCGCGGCCATTCTGTTCCGGAGTGGACGGACAGGAAACTTGATGATGGATACCTTTCACTGCAAAATGTGATATGAGGCTAGTGTTCAAAAATTCAGTGCCACCATCACTTTGAAAAACTTTAATTTTTGCTGAATTGATTCTCAACAAGTGCCTCAAACTGCAAATAGGTGTCAAAAAATCTGATTTACGACGAAAGGGGTACAACCAAGTAAATCTCAAAAAATCATCCATAAATAATGCATAATACGCAAAGCCATTACCAGATAAAACTGGGGAGGGATCCCACAAATCACATTGTATTAAATCAAGAACATTGTCAGCACATTTAGGGTTCTCAACAAAAGCCAACCGTTGACCTTTCGCCATAACACAGTTTAGGCAACAAAGAAGAAACTGAAAGTAAACCAGACTTATGTAAACTAGTAATCATTGCACTAGGAATATGACCTAGGCATGCATGCCACAACTCATATGAAGCTCGACTCTTATTCTGTTGTAAAATTGAAACACATGCTGCATCTCCCCGATCCAAAATGTACAATCCATCCTCATTGTGCCCCCAACCCACGACGGCCCTGGTTACTTTGTCTGAATGACAAAGTTCCGATCATCAAATGTAATCAGTACACCCATATCTCTGATTAACCGACTAATAGACAATAAATTCTTAGTAATATCAGGCACAACTAGAACACCAGACAAATGCAAGTTCTCAGAAAATTTAGAATCACCAATATGAGATATCATAACTGGAGCACCATTACCAACAAGAACACGAGATTTACCAATATAAGGAGTGAAACTGTCTAGGCCTGAGGTGGCAGTTGCCATATGACTAGTAGAGCCGGAATCAAGATACCAATCTGACAGACGAGAAAAAGTATCGAACTGTTGAGAAGAGTGATAATTTTCTGCCAAATGAGTGCTTGGTGGACGACCAATCTGTGCCTGCATTTGGTAAGACATCGTAACATAATGACTGAGCCGTCCGCACTAGGAACAGTAAGGACGAATACGACCAGGGATCAGACCAGCCACCTGATAACCGGAGAAGGACTGCCGACCGCCGCTATCCATATCCGAAAAGGCTGCCGCGTGAAGGTTATGTGCGGCTGCCTCGAGTCGGTGCGTGATCCCACGCGCAACCAGCTTGAGGTGCGTCGCTGGTCTGGAACGCGACCTTTCATACGGTTGGTCATGAATGCCCCTGTAAATTCATCAAAAGGCCTCGTGGTTTTCGGCACGGGCAAGAACATCAACATAAAATGAGGTTGGAACAACATTTATCAAATGAGTAGAAAATTATTTATACTCAGGGCCAAGAGCTGTCAAGAACCATACAATTTGATCAACATTCGAAGCCGAATTACCCATGACAAACACTTGTTTAAAAATCTCCTTAAATTTGAGATGAAGTTCATGAACAGTACCTAACTTACAAATATCGTGTGCATCTGCGCAAAGATGGGGGATGGTGGAGGCATTGCTATTTTGATAGATGAGAGCAAGATTATCCCAGATTTCTTTGGAAGTGGCACAATCTGGGAGTTCCGCAAGAACTTGATCAATGAGAGAGGAAAGTAGGAGACTGCGGAGACGTTAATCTTGATTGACCCATTGATCATACTCTTCTTTTGCTTTCAAATAAGCTTCATTGGGATCAACCTTGCTACCACCCGAAGGAGTTGTGACTGTGACAGCAAAAGACAGGGTCTGCGGTGGTGGTGGAAGAGTGGGACAAGATTTACTGCCATCAATGAAACCGCATAGACCTTGAGGACGAATGGCATAACCTGCTTGACGCTTCCAGGGAAGATAATTTGATGGAGTAAGTTTGATCTGCATCATTTGTAGCAGAGTGTTGTTGGAGAGTTTTTCTTGAGCTATGAGGAAGGAGGAGATCGCTGGCGACCGTGGGAGAGGGGACCGTTGGCGGCAGGTGGAGGTCGCTGGGAGCTGGCGGCTATACAGAAAATTTTGACGAGAGAGGGGGTAGCGGCCGAGATTTAGGAGAAAATTTTAGGTTTTTAAGTTTTGGATTAGAAGAGACTCTGATACCATGATAGAATAAATTGCCGTAAGGAATTGTATTATTGATGACTAAATATATAAAGTACACTAGAGGTGAAATAAGGAAAGAAATTTAATTATAATTTATTCTAACATTATCTGTACCAGCATAATCTCTCAAGATACATGTCAGGTGCTTCCAGGCTTTGCTTTGAGCCCTTGACCATCACCTTCCTGTCGCATTCCAGACATGCCTAAGTCCCTTGAACTTGGTTTGGATATATCCTTTGCCATTCTTTAGACTTTGATGATGAATTTTTTTGCGTTAGCTGACATGACATGCCCATTCATGCTTCAAGCCTCCAATAAGTACAAATTAATTTTACAGTAAACAACCAAAATGTTCTAATTAGGCCTCATTGACATGCTAATATTTAGGTGATATCTCGGTATTTTTTTTCAAAATAAAGTAATTTGAGTTGCGTGAAAAATGTTTACAAGGCCGTATATTTAATGACCTACCATTATATAGACCGTATAGTATTCTGAATCTTTCTTGATCCTGATTATGTTAAATTGATTCGATTACAAGATAAACATACAACTGCATGTTGAATTAAGGATATGATGAAAACCTCAAATGTGGTTTTTTTTTCTGAGTTTGGAATATGTTTCTCTATTAGGAAAACAGGCCTGAGCTGCTTATAGTAGATGCTGATGATTAGCTTAAAAGGACTGGGCTAATGTATTAATGCTGATCTGAAGAGAGTAATTCATTACATCTTTCTGTCACACTGAATACAAGAAATTCCGATGCTTAGAATATCACTATAGATTACAGTCTCTGGTCAACAGACATTAATAGTACAGTTTGAGTCAATGATCGTACTCTGTTTATGTTTGTCACCCTATGAATCTGAATTCGGATACGCATTTGAAAAAAAAAAGTTATCATTTTGTCTGTCTAAGTGTACTTTCTTGGTTTTTTATGTTCTCTAATAGCTCAATGATGTGAAGAATTGTATAACGATATAATCGAGTTATCATCATGAACATAACGATATAATCGATCAGGTTGAAGAACAAAACAAATATGTGGAGATAAATCTTACATTTATTCTATAACAAAAATATGAATTAAAATAAACTTTTGTTCCGCATCTCCCCTAATGGGAAGATGAGGAAAAATTTGAAGAAGAAGGGGTGTGGCAAGGGAGGTTGCGGCAACAGAGTGAGAGGAAAGAGAGGATTTGTATTTCTCAAAATGATTCTAAAATTACTAAATGGAATCAATTTAGTATAAGAAATAGACTATTACTAAAATAACTCTAGCCTAGTCAACAAGATAAACACAAATCAAATCCAATCCAATCATCACATTAACTTTTACTAGCACCCCCCCTCAAGCGAAGCGTCGGATGCTTGCTGATGCATAGCTTGGATCTCAAGAACTCGAACAACGGGAGAGAGAGACCTTTGGTGAAGATGTCTTCAATATGAAGTGAAGTAGGAACATGAGCAACTCGCAGCTTGCCGGAAGCAACCAACTCTCGAACGAAGTGATAGTCGATGTCAATATGCTTAGCCCGCTTGTGAGCAACTGGATTCTACTCCAAGAATATGGCAGTGTTATTGTCGTATAACAGCATGAAAGAACCAGACAGGGAACTTGAAGATCTCGGAGCAAATGAGTAAGCCAAAAAACTTCTGAGGCAGTGTTGCTAAGAGCACGATACTCAGACTCAATGATGGATCAAGAAACTGTGGGCTGCTTGACATTCCAGGAAACAAGGTCTCCACCAAGAAAAATAGCATATCCATAAGTGGATATGAGAGTCTCCAAACAGCAAACCCAATCAGCGTCAGAGTACCCCAGCACCTTCCGAGAACTAGCAGACCAAAAAGTAAGACCAAAAATAGAGTACCCCGAACATACCACAATATCCTTGTAACAACAGCAATATGATCGTCTCTGGGATCCTGAAGATACTGACTGACAGTATTGACTGAAAAAGACAAATCAGGACGAAGGATGGTCAAGTATTGAAGAGCCCCAACTAGAGAATGATACAAGGTCGGATTCAAAAATGGTGGACTGGTCGAACTGTGCAACTAAGAACCTGGAACAAATGGTGTAGAGACTATTGTAGCATCAGATATCCCTGCACGAGTGAGAATGTCCCGAGCATACTTTGCTAGACCAAGAAGTAAACCTGATGAAGTAGGTGAAACTTCTAGGCCAAGAAAGCAGTGAAGATCGCCAAGGTCCTTAATCGCAAATTCCCAATGTGTCCAATCAATGAACTGCCGAAAGAGAGTTAAATCATTCCCTGTAAGAATGATGTCGTCGACATACACCAGGAGATACACTAACAATGATCCTTGTGAAAGAACAAATAGAGAGGCATCGACCGAGATGCACTGAAAACCAAGATGAGTCAAATAAGTGTTGAAGCGCTGAAACCACCCCCGAAGAGCTTGCTTAAGTCCATAATGACCTTCCGCAAGAGACAAACATATTCGGGATGAATAGGATCCTTGTATCTAATGGGTTGCTTCATATAAACTGGAGCATCGAGGATGCCATTAAGAAATGCATTCTTGACATCCAACTGATGAAGCAACCAGGAGTGCATCATGGCAAAGGTGATAACTGTCTCGACAGTGGAGGCTTTGACCACATGAGTGAAAGAATGGTCAAAGTCAAAACCAAGAATCTGTGGGAACCCTGTGCCACAAGTCTAGCCTTATAGCGCTCAATAGTGCCATCTGGTTGATACTTCAATCGATAAACCCATTTGGAGACAACAATGTTAGCGTCCGAAGGGCGGGGCACAAAATCCCAGGTGTGGTGACCATGAAGAGTTACCATCTCGTCAACCATAGCAGAAACCCAAGACGGATCCTAAAGGTCAGTGCAATAATCTGTGGGCTCAGACTGAGAAAGTAAGGCAACAGTAAGACTATGGGCAAAAATATCTGAATAATCTGTGCATTGTATAGCCCCAGTAGCTGACCTAGTAGCCATCTAATGGGTACAAGATCGAGGAGGAGAAGCAAGAGGAGTGGAGTTGGTTGAGGCAACTTGTGAAGGGGCGGCCAAACTGGGCAGCTCGACTGGCCGCCAGAGATGTAGGTGACGCTGGCTGATGAACTAGAGGAGGATCTGTAGCACAAGTAGAGCAATAGGCCAAAGGAGATGGACTCAGCACGGGAGGCAAAGAAGGTGTCGATTCAAAATTAGGATCAAGAAATGCATAAACATCTAACACTGAAGGTGGAGAACCGGTCGCCGAAGATATGGATTGGGCGAATGAAAATCATGTCTCATCAAAACGAGCATCTGGAGTGACATAAATTCTACCAGTAGTGCAATCGAAACACCAAAAACCTTTATACTATGAGTTGTAGCCAATAAATACACACAAAATACTGCAAGGAGACTGCTTGTGGTCGATAAAAGGGCGAACGAATAGGAAGACCCGACAACTAAAAGCATGAAAATTTATCTATATAGAAGCCCGGCCATTAATAAATTCATATGGTGATTGTCCGCCAAGAACACGAATGGGCAACAGATTTATGGTATAGGCAGATGTAGCAAAACCATCAGGCCAGTGGGAGAGAGGAATATGAGAGTGATACAATATAGACAAACTCATCTCACCAATATGGCGATGCTTGTGCTCAGCCCGAGCGTTCTGCTCCGGAGAATACGGGCAATAAATCTGATGGTGAATGCCCTTTGTCTGAAAGTGAGAACGTAAGCGACCATTTATGAACTCAGTCCCCCCATCACTCTGAAACACCTTAATGGTGGAAGAGAATTGGTTCTCCACGATAGCCTCAAACTGGCAATAAACATCCCAAAAATTATATTTGCGTTGCAATGGATAAACCACGAGAGTCGGGAATGATCATCGAGGAAATGACATAGTAGAAGAAACCATTAGCAGATAAAATAGAAGAGGGCCCCCATAAATCACAAAATTAGATCAAGTACCCTAGCAGCACGTTTATCATTTGTATGGAAAAGATAAACGTTTCACTTTAGCTTTTCCACACGCATCACAAAGGGTGGGTTTAGGAAAAATAGATGAGACAATTAAGTATTGAGAAGCACACAAACCAAAAATAACAGAATGTGGAATATGACCAAGTCTGGCATGCCAAGCTTCAAAAAACGCTCGTGACTTATTAGACTCAACAGTAGACAACAAAACAAATGCACCATAGTCTAAGACAAAAAGCCCGTCTTCAATATGATTGTGAACCAAGGTTTCCTTAGTGATTTTATCCTGAATAATAAATGAACGATCATCAAAGCAGACAACAACATTTAAATTCCGAGTTAATTTGCCAATCGAAACCAAACTTTTAGTGATATCAGGAACAATAAGCACTTCATAGAGAGGCATGGACTTAGAAATCTAAGAATCACCAACATGAGTAATAGGGAGTTGAGAACCATTGCCAACATAGATGTGGACAGAACCATTATGTGGTGTCACATGATGAACAACGACAGGAGACAATGTCATGTGCTTTGTAGCGCCGAAATCCAAAACTCACTTGGAACCATGGTGCTTAAACTCCGATAGTCCATCAAAATAATCATTGATGCACACAGAGACAAAATGGAGACAAAAATGCGCGAGAATACCTACAGGCGCATGAAGAGTGTGCTGGAACCTGAGAACACGTGCAGAGATGCGCTGGAGCCTCTATGAGCGTGTGCCGGGATGCGCTGGAGGACACTTGTGGGCTCGTATAGACACACATGGAGACACCTGCATGCGTATGGATCTTACGCGTTGAGGACTCGCTGGCATAGTGAACCCCCGTCCGAGAGGATATGTCGGGCCCGGGGGAGATGAAAGCCGCTGCTGGACTGAGACAGCGATGAAGCTTGACCGGAGACGACGCCGCTGGTGGACTAAGACGGCCGATGGTGCTTGGAACCCGTGACGATGCCACTGCTGGATTGAGACGGCCAACGGAGCTTGGTACCCGTGACAACGCCGCTGCTGGATTGAGACGGCTGACAGAGCTTGGGACTGGTGACGACACCGCTGCAGAAATTTTCTGGAGAAGGGCGTTAAGGAGTCTGAGAGCAAAGACGCGGTGCTGGATCTGCACTGGAATACGTTGGAAATTGGTGAAGGAAGACACCAAAAACCAGCCGGAATTATGCCGAAAGTTGGCCGGAGTTGGCCAGAAGTTAGTCGGAGTTGACCGAAGGGGAAAAGGTCGTTCGCCGAAAAATGGAGGGAGAGGTGACGGCCAGAAAAAAGGGTTTTATGTTCAGGATCAGAGTTGCTATGATACCATGATAAAATGTATTTCCCGTAATGATTCTAATACTACTGAATGGAATAAATAGAGTACAAAAGACAGACTATGACTAAAATAACTCTAGGCTAGTCAACAAGAAAAACACAAATCAAATTAAAAATAATCATCACATTGACTTATTCTTACAGCAATGGTATCTTATTGAGAAATGGTTCTTTAATTAGCATAACTGTTTTTAACCACATCTAGATAGTTATTGATTCATTAAAATAATGATCTTTCTTTTTGTTGTCACTATATTTTTTATAACTTAAAGTATTTTTATTTGACAGTTATTTATTTTTCTATAAAATGCATATATGTTAAAAAGGATCAAATCAATTTTCTTTTATTCAATATATTCTAATATTAATAAATATCTTATTTTATTGAAAATAATGAATCATACGTACGTAGTTCTCATACAAATACAACAAAACCTTATTACTTATTTGAATTATAAATTATGCAAAATTTTAGGAAAAAATGTATTTTCATTATGGAAAGATGAAATTTAATTAGAATAATAGAAAGTTAAAATTTTTAATTGCAATATTAAAAATTTATATGCAGCGTACAGTAGTTATAAGTTTATGACCCGATTATTACTACTCAAAAAATTTATCTTCATTTCTTCTAACTTGCAATTTAAATCTTCGTATTTCCATAATTTATGAAAATGTCATCTGTTAAGAGATAAATTTTATAAATTCTATAAATTCTATTATATTTTAAATTTTTATTCATAAATTCGTGTTTTGACACAGGTATCATCTTATAGAACAAGTTAAAAGAACAACTTTAGAGATTTGACTAAGTAGATGATTAAAAAGAAAAAGAAAATCCAGAGAAGGGTGAGTGCGGGAGCCGAAAGAGAACTCACGAGTTATGGAAATTGTTGGCGAAGTTATCCGTGAATAGCGCCACTCACGAGTTATGGTAATTGACTAATTGCCTCGTAACCTTTGAATGTGGATACCAGTTACACTCAACAAAGACTTGGGAGAGGCGTATTGTTTATGGAAATTTGAAAAGTGCGGGAAACCACTTGGGATAGCCCAGTGGTCAGGGCAGTGTGCCCTGTACGTGCAATACAGGTTTGACTCTTCCCTCCTTCTAGAGTTACATTATTATGGAGTTTAAATTTAAATCTCCGTATACACTGTGTTAGGTGTAGGAGCTTCAATTCGTGTGAGTCATGTGGGAATCTCACTCCACCTTTGTGTGAGACACAAGGAAACCTCAACACTTTTGTGTGAGGCAAGTCATGTGGGAATCTCACCCCACCTTTGTGTTAGACACAAGAAAACCTCAACACTTTTGTGTGAGGCAAAGTTAAATAAAGCGTGGAACACTTAAAACATTTTTTTTAAAAAAAGCGCTGGAAGTAATGAATACTCCCTCCATTTTTTTTTCATTGGCACCTCTCTTTTGGTGTTAGAATTGAGGAGATGCTAAATGAGTGGATGAAATTGAATTGAAATAAGAGAAAGTAAAATGAGTGGATGTAAAAACCTTAAACTTGCCCAAAATAGCAAGTGCCAATTAAAAAAAATATCACTTTTAGTAAGTGTGTCAATAGGAAAAAAAAACGGAGGGAGTACTATTACTTCAATAAACATGTTTGTAACTTTCATCCAAGCTATAGCTCCATGGTTACGAGTGGTGCATGTTGTGCCCGTCTGATTGCTACTTCATTCAATGCGCTGCCTCCTATTGTCTCATCCCAAGTAAAATTGATTGGATGAAAAAGACTTTCAAAATAAGACATATTAATCCTAACAATTTATTTAATTTAACGGTCATTACATTTAATTTTAATCATTAATTTTAATTATTAACAAACTGTGATGAGCAATAATAAGAAAACGGAAGGAGTAATATGCACTTGAAAAGAGAAAAACTCTTGTTTTAAGATCGTAGTTAAAACATTAATACTTAAAATAAAATGTCAGCTATTCATGTATTGAGACTGACACATAATTATTATGTGTTTTATCAAAAAATCCGACTAAATATTAGGATTGGTCATGCTGACCTGCAAGTCAGGGTGAGCCAGCTGTCCCAACTAAAATTGACTCAAAATTTAGGGTTAAATGGATCGGATCGGGTCAAAGTCTTATAGTTTTGGATCGGGTCAGATTGAGTTGGGTCGCAAATCGATCCAAATTGACCCAGGTCATAGTAATTTTTTAAATAATTTATTTGAATAAAATGAATAATTATATTAATACTTGAATAATAATTTATTTTCTTAAAATTTAAAATAAGAATATTATATTTAATTTAATTATAAATCATTCACTTAATAAAGAAAAATACAATTATTTTCATTCTAATTAGTTGAAATACTTTTAATATTTCAATTATAAATTATAATTTTAATATAATTTATTTATATAATTATGAATATATATTTCATATCAATTCAATATATTATTTATAATTAATAGTAGTTTTACAAAATTATTTTTATTTTTATAAATATAGTTTTTTTAAGAATTTAAACTTGTTTGTTTATGAAGTAAATTGAATTGACCACCAAACCGATTATGTTCTTTCCCGAAGGAGAATTTATGTTATTATTCAAGAATGTTAAACTTGTTTTTGAAGTGAATTAATGTAGGATAAATTTATAAAAAAAATTCAAGAAAATGGGTCAAAATGGGACGATTTTGATCAAAATCCGACCAAACCCATTTTGACCTGACCCGACCCACTTGACCCAAAATGAAACATTGATTCAACTTGACCTAAATGGGCCGGGTTAAAATGGATCAGGTCGGACAATTTAAACACCCATACAATAAGATTTCAGTAAAAAAAAGACCATATAATTTAGAAAGGACTGTCGTCACAACTATTCTTTCTGGCATATTCTCTGGTCATTTAAGGTTCACGTTCCAGCAAAGACCGTCCCAAGAGTTAACTTAGCGCCATTTTAAAAAATAGTTTCATTCCCAATTTTGCCCCATGTTAAACGGTTGCACTCCATTATAAATGTGGAATTTTTTTAGGCTTTCTTACTTTGGTGCACTGTAGAAACTAGTTTCAAAGTCGAAAATTCTTTCGGACAGGCTCGAAAGTGCCTCAAAATAATACTCTCCCGTTCCGGAATAATTGTCGCTGTTAAAATTCAAGGTATCTTGAGCTTCCATCTTAAAACCAATTGGTATTAAGTGGAGGTGACCCAAGACCTTATATGTGTCATTATCTTTGTAAGGAACCGATGTGGGATATATCTTTCAACATGCCAACGTGGAAACACTCCACGACTCCCATCGGGCCAAATTAAAGGGGATCCACACATCTACCCAATAACCCAACCTGGGCTCTGATACCATGTAGAAAATAAGGGTAATAATGTGTGTTTGTATTCATGATCTCAAGATACATTATATAGTAGTACAGAATACCTATACAAGCTAAAATAAGGTAATAGAATATAATTACAATTACAAGTAATACTCTAATTCGTTAATATTCTAATTCATAAAGATATATCTCATATCAGTTTCTTACAAAGATAATGACTTATATATAAGGTCTTGGGTCAGTTCCACTTAGTACCAATTGGTTTTAAGATGGAAGCCCAAGATACCTTGAAATTTTACATGGTATCAGAGCCTAAAATCCTGAAATCCTAAAAAAATTTCCGCTGCCTTTCCAAGCCACCATCGCTACTGTCAAGCTGCGTGTCGATCCACGCACCGCACAACGGCCACTGTCTGCTCCGTTCCGCCGCTCGCCGATCTCCACCATCACCGTCTGGTTGGGGTAATTCCTGCACTGCCACTCCTGATCCGATCGGTCCGTGCATTAAGCCACATGCACCAATCCTGAAGCTCACGCACCTCCGCGTTCCCGTCACACACTGCCACCGATCTAATTCGCTACCGGTTGATGCACCTGCAGTTGATCCGTACCTAGTTTTGTGCGATATCTGCTTCTGAAGAACATTCTCATATTGATGATGCACCTGAGGTTACGAAGCTTCAGGATATGAGTGGTTATGATGTGATTGTGACTTTACTTAAGCAGTTGCAGTTGCAATCTGGCCCTCGAACTACTATACCTATTGGTCATCTGTCGACTGATCCTTACTTTATTGGCTCTAGCAATGGTCCAAGTTTGCAAATTATACTGAACATGCTGAAAGATCAAGAAAATTACATTGAATGGTCTGACGCGATGTGCCGCGCATTCCTTGCTAAGAACAAGATTGGGTTCATTGATGGATCAATTACCAAACCCCAGGAAGAATAGTTAGGTCATCCTGATTGTGCTGATTGGCCTGGGGTTAATGCTACTCTTGTCTGCTGGATCTTACAAACCCTGGATCCGGTGTTGAGATCTTCTACAAGCTTGTTTGCCACAGTTAAGGAACCGTGGGATGACCTGAAGGAGTTGAAGGAGAAAGCCAGCACTGCCAGGAGGACGGTGCCAGCCTCTTGGCCAATCGCCACCACCGTGAACGGAGGACCGCCATCCGGCCGACATTCGCTGACGCTGCCATGAGCTGCCTGGCCTAACGGTGGCGACCTCCTCTGGAAGCGCCTCTACCCAGTCTGTTTTTGGCCCTGCTCTGTCTGATGACCACTAGAGCGCGACCATGCATTTATTTAATCAGTTTAATTCTCTTACTGAAAATGGGCCAGGTAAGTGTACTTTTCCCTGGATACTTCATTCGGGAGTCTTATATCACATGACCGGTGACAAGGGTTCTCTTACTGATATTACTACTGTTGTTGGCACTGTGAATGTTGTTCTGCATGGTGGCTCTATGTCATCTACTACCCAATATGGGTCTATTTGCTTTGGTGCTATCACTCTTACTCATGTGCTATATATACCTACTTTGCAGTGCAGCTTTTTATCATGCTCTAGATTGTTATCTGCCTTAAAATATCTAGCTTTGTTGACTAAATCTACTGCATTTTACAGAAAATTTGTACGAGGAAAGTGATTGTTTTGGTGAAATGAAGAGGGGGGTTTTTGGCTTCGTCTGCTGGATACTCGTGATCATCCTCTTATCCCACAGTCTCATGTGTCTTTTTCTGATTTATGGCATCAGATTCTTGGGTGTCCTTCCTCTATGGTGTTGTCTTCTTCCTCTTCTATTGATTTTAGCACTAATAAGACTTTTGTTCCTTGCTCTATATGTTATATAGCAAAACAGACTAGTTATAGTTTTCCATTGAGTTCTACAAATGCTACTGCACTATTTCAATTAATACATTGTGATATTTGGTGTCCTTATTGAACACCGGTGTCCTTATTGAACACCATTTTCTAGTGGTGCATTTTATTTTTTAACTATAGTTGATGATTATTCCCGAGCTGCTTGAGTTTATTTATTAGTGGCTAAGTCAGAAGTAGCTTCTAGATTTTTGAAATTTTGTGCCTTGGTGAAGAACCAGTGGGGATGAACCATGTGGCGTGTTTGGGGTGATAACGGGACTGTATTTTTGCCTTTGAGATATCATTTTTCTGCATTAGGGATCATTTTTTAGACATCTTTGGTTTATACACCACAGCAGAATGGCCGAGTTGAAAGAAAGCATCGTCATTTACTTAATGTGGCACGTGTCTGACGGTTTCAGGCCAGTCTACCAGTTGATTTTTTGGGAGAATGTGTTCTTACTGCTGCTTATCTGATTAACCGGACACCAACGAAGCATCTCAATAATCGTACTCCCTTTGAGTTGCTCTATGGGCAAGCTCCAAATTACTCATCCTTAAGAGTTTTTGGATGCTTGTGTTTTGCTTCTCATGTTCCCAGATATCGTGACAAGTTTGCACCAAGAAGTCGGTGTTGTTTGTTTCTTGGTTACCCTACCAGAAAGAAAGGCTATCGCATTTTTGACCTGGAATCCCGCGTAACCTTTACCAGTCGGGATGCAAATTTTTTTTAAAACTAGTTCCCGTATTCTGCAACTCTGACATTGGCCTCATCACACGACCCTGACGGTACCACCACCTCACCGCCGACCTCTTCATTGTTGCTGCCGAAGTCGTAAGGCCCATTCCCTCCGGCCATCGCTGGCCTCATTCCTCTGGCTGCCACCAGTCACCCACTGCCAGCATCTGCTAGTTCTCCAACACTGGTCGCCACCGGTTCTCTACCACCGGATGTTGCCTATCCCTTACCGCCGATTTTCACTGACTCATATACGCCAACCGCCGCCGTCACCGACCTACCGGCACTCACTGGCCCATCCCTGGTGAACGAGGTTCCGTCACCGGATCCCAACCAAGATTGCTGAATTCTACTTCTGGCCCAGCCAGACGTTGTGTCGAAAACAACGTCGCCACCTCACGCACTGCCTGCCCAGCCTCCTTCCTCCGTATCTCCAGCTCCGGATAATTCCACTGCTAAGTTGCCACCTATCATACAGAGTATTCTTGCTCGTCGACCTCCTCCTTATTTGGAAGATTATGATTGTGATGATTATGCTCGTGCTCTTACTAGTGAAGACCCCTCAACTACTTCTACGTTCACTCATGCGCCGTCACTATCCTCAGGTGTTCTCTATCCTCTTACTGATTATGTAAATTATGATGATACTATTGAACATCATAAAATGCACCTAGTGGTTCTCGGGAATTGCCAGATTGAAGGAATTGATTATACTGAGACATTTGCTCTGGTTGTAAAGATGAGTTATGTTTTCCTATTCTTATCTGTTGCGGTCATTCGTGGTTGGGAACTGCATCAGATGGATGTCCATAATACTTTCTTGCATGGTGATTTGCATGAAGAGGTTTTTATGTGACCTCCACCAGGCTATGACGCGCCCCATGGTTAGGTATATCACCTTCAGAAATCTCTTTGCCAGGCTATATCGCCAGGCTCCTAGAAATTGGTTTTCCAAATTAGCTAAGGATTTACAAGCATTTGGTTTTGTTTCAGAGTAAGGCAGATTTCTCTTTGTTTGTCGTTTCCCTTGGATCGGTTTCTTTGCATGATTTGGTTTATGTGGATGATTTGGTCAGTGCTGGTAGCTCTTCTGTGCTCATCTCTGAGTTCAAGAAATACTTTATTTCTTATTTTCATATGAAAGATCTTGGTTTACTTAAGTATTTCTTAGGCATAGAGATTGCTATAAGACCGGAGAGGAAATATGCCTTTGACATTTTATTTGATACAGGTTTTTCTGCTTCAAAACCAGCTAACTTTCCGATGGAGCAACAACATGACCCGGCGTGTGTTGAGGGTTCAGCTTACCATTATCCCGAGCAGTACAGGCGTCTGGTTGGGCGCCTAATATACCTGACTATCACACGTCCCGAGCTTAATTATTTGGTTCATACACTTACACAATTCATGAAGTCTCTTTGTGTTCCTCACTAACAAGCTTCAGTTAGTGTGTTGCTCTACATGAAGAGTCATCCTGGTCAAGGTTTATTTCTCTCTTCCACCAGTGCGTTACAGATAACTGCTTGCTGTGATTCAGATTGGGCTACATGCCCAATTACCCGACATTCTCTTTCCGGATATTTTGTGATGATTGGTGATTCTCCGGTTTCTTAGAAGACTAAGAAGCAACCTACAGTTTCTCGGTCTTCTGCTGAAGTTGAGTATCGTGCTATGGTTGTTACTGTTGTGAGTTGTTATGGCTTAAGTCTTTACTGAAAGACCTAGGGGTTATGCACACTTCTCCTATGCGATTGTTTTGTGACTGTCAATATGCTCTTCATATTGCGGCAAATCGAGTGTTCCATGAACGCACTAAGCACATTGAAGTTGATTGTCATTTTGTCTGGGATCTTGTTCAATCTGGCACTATTGTTACTCAGCATATTCGCACGTCAAACCAATTTGCAGACTTGTTCACTAAGGCTCTCAGACATAACTAGTTTCATTCCATGCTTGACATGTTGGGCATTTCTGATCTCCGTGCTTCAACTTGAGGAGGAGTATTAGGGAATTAGAATATTACTTAGTAATTATAATTATATTCTATTACCTTTTCCTAGCTTGTATAGGTATTCTGTACCACTATCTAATGTATCTCGAGATCATGAATACAAACACACATTATTACCCTTATTTTCTACATGCACATACACTTTTGACTCGATATTTTATCGAAGCTGATGTGGTAGATAATAATTGTGAAAAAAGTAGGACATTTTGGAAATATTGTGGGTCCAGTCAAAAAGTTGTTAGAGATAAAGAAGATATTGTAGGAATTTTATAACATATTCTACAACATATTATTTACCATTTAAGGTAAGAGTTAAAATGTGTCATTTTATGTGGGACAGACGAAAATAGAAAGTGAGCCAATTATTCTGGGATATAGGGAGTAGTTTTTAGTACATATTTTTGTAACGTAAATAGGTAAATAGTATAGACGGTGGAACCTGCAGTGAAGCCCGAAAAGGGCTCCACCAGTACATATTTTTGTAAGGTTTCATGAACGGTGGTTCAACCGACGTTGTGTACTGTAGTGCACTTTAGAGACATTTCTGAATAAGTCATAGACTTCGGAAGTGCATTTCCGAAGGCACTTTCTCCTTCAGAAGCTCCCACAAAAATGCTTTTAAATAGTAGGCATATTTTTGTAGGATTTCTTAGGGGCGGTTCAAACCGCTGTTCTCTACTTTAGTGCACTCTAGACATATTTTCTGACTTCAAAAGTGCCCTTGAAAGTGATCGAAAGTGAACTAAAGTAAACAATGGATCTATCATACAACAATTTCAATGGTTATTCAACCCCGAATGTTGATCATACTATGTTAGACTGCAGTTATTCACTTACCATCATCTAACGAATTTTCAGAGCCTTTTGTCGCTAACCCGAGTACCGAAACACATGTTTCGAGTTCAGAATATAGGATAGATGATATTTTCAAAGAAAAATACATAACCGCTACGCGACAGAGTCGTTAATGGCCATTTCTCCACCGGTGAAAATTTAACAAAGAATGGAGAAACTTTCTCGTCTTCAAATTCCGTTAAAATATTAATATTCATATTTTACATAGTTTTATTAATGTAACATTTTCTAAAAAAATTAAAATGCAATTCATTTCATTGCACTTGAGTAAATTTTAATTTGATGTTAGTTAATTTAATTTAATTTCACTATTAAGTTCTTGTCATTCTACAATTTTTAGTTTAATTCAATTCAGTTCAAACTAGGTGAATAGAATAAAAATCTAAGTCTACAATTGCTATTAAGTTATTGGTTTAAGTCTTGGAAAATTATTTTTTCACAAATTTTAAAATAATGATATCTTTTAACTTATAAATAATATACCTTACTTTTTGAGGTTTTTAGTTGAAAATTTAATGTGTAAGCATTTATTAGGTATTTTGTCTTTTGTAGAGTATTTAAAATTTTATTATATTTTTTTGTATTTTCATGTGTTTAATATAAAATCTAGTATTATTTAATTTTAAAATATAATATTAAATAAGATAAGATAAATTTTATACGATAAATTGAATTACATAATATTGAACTGTCGTTAAAGTGAAAAAAATATGAGATAAGTGTCAATATAACCCTATCTAGTTGAGTAAGTGCTAATATAACCCTCAGATAATTTTAAGTGCAAAAATAACCCTAACTAGTTGACATAAGTTCCAATATAGCCCTAAGATACTATTTCCGGCATTGACCGGCGTTGACTACATATGAAATGACTCAAATACCCTCTAAAAATTGGAAAATAAATTAAAAATGAATTTACTATTATACCCCTAATTCTCCTCTCCTAAATCCTAACCCTAATTTCTTCTTCTTCTTGGTCGCCGCTCAACTAGACAACCAACATCGTCCCTTTCTTTTTCTTCTTTTTACGTCTGTCTCCCTTTCTTCTTCTTCTTACGCCTGAGTCAGTGTCGCTGCCGGCGGGT
Source organism: Rubia yunnanensis (assembly GCA_037428765.1). Classification (NCBI taxonomy): domain Eukaryota; kingdom Viridiplantae; phylum Streptophyta; class Magnoliopsida; order Gentianales; family Rubiaceae; genus Rubia; species Rubia yunnanensis. The sequence continues at coordinate 21,591,945 of CM075061.1, read as the reverse complement.
CTTTTGTTACCATCAACCTCTTAGTTTTACTTTGTCCAGATTCACAGGTTGCGACTTTCTCCAGCGTCGCCGCCATTCAGGTACGCATTGTGGGACTCACCAGGCATCAGGGACGGCTCGTATCGATCCCCTTCCTCGTCGTCGGAGATGCCCAATCCGAGGTACATCAAATCCCTCTTCTCCATCGTGGGAATCCTCCTTTCAGGGTTCTCATACCACTCGTTACTGAAGTTGTTGATGGTGTCGTCGGTAGAGGGAGTGGTGTTGGGAACCGGTGGATGGGCTTGTGGTGACCGGTGGAGGGGCTGGTGATAATAGCGGCAGATAGTGTCATCGTTTCACCCATCACGACATCACATCGGGATCTTACGGTGCCAGCTGTGCCAAATCTTGGTGGTGGAGCATTGGGTCTCGCCACCGTGAACAACGATGCTCGATCTTGGTACCGGCGTAGGGTACTTGACGACGTCGGGATGGATGGAAGCCTTCACGACGGAGAGTGGCACCGACGACCATGGTGCTGGAGAAGAAAGGAAAAACAATCGAAGAAGAATGGAAAAAATGAAGAAAGAATGGTTTGGGTTATACTGCGACCATCCAAGAAGAAAAGGAAAATGAAGAAGAAAATGAAGAAACAGGGGTATAACATGATTTTTAATCTATTTTTGGTTTTTTATTTTTTTATCCCAAGGTTAAAAAATATCTTTTCACTTAATTCTGGTTAAAAGTTACTGGAATAGGTATATTTGCACTTACATTAACTATATATGGTTATATTTGCACTTTTAATTATCAAAAGGTTATATTGGCACTTATGTGAAGTATGTAGGGTTATAAAAGCACTTTTCTCAAAAAAAATAAAAAAAAATCTAACTGATCTTCCTTGAGTTGTTTTGTCTGCCATTGGTGGAGCGAAGTAAATCAATGTTATCCATAGTTTTTTTCTTTAATTATTGTAATTTGAGCTTGTGAATATACTATACTACTATCTGCCAGGCTTGGTATAATTATTTATTGTTTGTTCATGCAGAATGTTTTGTCCTCTGTTTCGAATCACATGCTCCTTTGCGATCTGATTTTAGAGGATAAGGGGGATATGGGCAACAATTAATTTGATGCACATCAAATATGTGTTCTACTTGGAGTGCGTCATTTTCCAAATTAATTAATCTACATCATCCACGTGATTCCATCAATTTGACTCTTGTTTTCTTGCCCTGCATTTATTGTGTTTAATTAAACTACCCTTTCAAAGTCATTAACCCGTCTTGATAATTTAGGCCACTCGTCAGAATTTTCACATTTTAGAAGCAAATATTCAATAAGAATATTGAATGTTGCGAGAATTATTTGTTAGTGGTTTTTGTTATAGTTCATTTTCTTCTATAATTACAGTCATAATTGATTCATTTATTTAACTATATGGGTTCAGGATGTATGACGACAATTTCCCCCAAAGTTTGATTTCTGGCGATGGCGTGGCCATAGAGAAGATGAGTTCCTTACGTTGAAAGGCTAGTTAAGGAATTAGAATATTACTTGTAGTTGTAATTATATTCTATAATATTTTAACTTATATATGTATTCTATACCACTATATAATGTATCATAAGATCATGAATACATACACACATTTATTACCCTTATTTTTTTTTATATAGTATCAGAGCCTAAAATCCTGAAATCCTAAAAAAAATAAATTTAACTGCCTTTCCGAGCCACCACCGCTGCCGTCAAGCCGCGCATCGATCCACTTGCCGGCGCACAGCCACCGGCGTCTGCTCCGTTCCTCTACTCGTCGATTGCCACCTCCACCGTATGGCTGTGGTAATCTGAGCGCCACCGCGTTCCCGTCACGCACCGCCGCTGATCTGATCCGTTGTCGGTGGTTGCTACACATGTTGTTGATCCGTACATGATTTTTCACGATGTCTGCTTCTAAAGAACATGCTCTTATTGATGATGCACCTGAGGTTCTGAAACTTCAGGATATGAGTGGCTATGATGTGATTGCGACTTTACTGAAGCAGTTGCAGTTGCAATCTGGCCCTCAGACTACTATACCTATTGGTCGTCTGTCGATTGATCATTACTTTATTGGCTCTGGCAATGGTCTAGGTCTGCAAATTATACCGAACATGCTAAAATGTCAAGAAAATTACATTGAATTGTCTGACGCAATGTGCCGCACATTCCTTGCAAAGATCAAGATTATGGATCCATTACCAAACCCCGGGATGGTCATCCTGATGTTTTTGATTGGCCTGGGGTTAATGCTACTCTTGTTTGCTGGATCTTGCAAACCCTTGATCCGGTGTTGAGATCTTCTACAAGCTCATTTGCAATAGTTAAGGAACTGTGGCATGACCTGAAGGAGATGAAAGAGAAAGCCAGCACTGCCAAGAGGACGGAGCCAGCCTCTCAGCCGATCGCCATGGTGGATCCACCACGACTCTTCCTCTACCGTCGTCGTTCGCCAGTGCCGCCTAGTCTAGCAGCGACGACTTCCTCTTGCAGCTTCCCTACCCGGTCTGATTTTGGCCCTGCTGTGTTTGATGAACTTTGGAGCACGACCATACATTTATTTAATCAGATCAATTCTTATACTGACAATGGGTCAGGTAAGTCTAATTTGCTCTGGATACTTGATTTGGGAGCCTCATATCACATGACCAGTGACAAGGGTTCTCTTACTGTTACTACTGCTATTGACACTGTGAATGTTGTTCTGCCTAATGGCTCTGTGTCATCTACTACTCAATATGGTTTTATTTGCTTTGGTAGTGTCACTCTTACTCATGTGCTACATATACTTACTTTACGGTGCAACTTATTATCATGCTTTAGATTGTTATCTACCTTAAAATGTCTAGCTTTGTTTACTGAAAACTATTGTATTTTACAGAAAATCAGTACAAGGAAAGTGATTGGTGTGGGTGAACAGAAAGGGGGGGGGGTGTTTTGGATTCGTCTGCTGGATACTTGTGATCATCCTCCTATCCCGCGGTCTCATCCGACAATTGCTTCTGTGTCTTCTTCTGATTTATGGTATCAGCATCTTGGGCATCCTTCCTCTACAATGTTGTCTTCTGCCTCTTCTATTGATTTTAGCACTAATAAGACTCATGTTCCTTGCTCTATATGTTAAAGAGTAAAACAGACTAGACATAGTTTTCCATTAAGTTCTACAAATGCTACTGCACTGTTTCAATTAATACATTGTGATGTTTGGGGTCCTTATAGAACACCATCTTCTAGTGGTGCATTTTATTTTTTAACTATAGTTGATGATTATTCCCAAGCTGTTTGAGTTTATTTATTAGTGGCTAAGTCAGAAGTAGCTTCTAGATTTAAGGAATTTTGTGCCTTGGTGAAGAACCAATGGGGTCGAACCATACTGCGTGTTCGAGCTGATAACGGGACTGAATTTTTGCCTTTGAGATCTCATTTTGTAGCATCTGGGATCATTTTTGAGACATCTACGGTTGATACACCACAACAAAATTGTCTAATTGAAAGAAAGCAATGCCGTTTACTCAATGTGGTGCGTGCCTAGCGGTTTTAAGCCAATCTTCCAGTTGATTTTTGGGGAGAATGTGTTCGTACTGCTGCTTATCTGATTAACCGGACACCGATGAAGCATCTTAATGGTCGTACTCCATTTTAGTTGCTTTTTGGGCAAGCTCCGAACTACCCATCCTTAAGAGTTTTTGGATGCTTTTGTTTTGCTGCTCATGTTCACAGATATCGTGACGAGTTTGCACCAAGAAGTCGGCGTTGTTTGTTTCTTGTTTACCCTGCCAGAAGGATAGGTTATCGCCTTTTTGACCTGGAATACCACGTAATATTTACCATTCGGGATGCATATTTTTTTGAAGACCAGTTCCCATATTCTGCAACTTTGACATCGGCCTCATCAAAAGACCCCGGTAGCACCACCACCTCACCGTCGGCCTCCTCATCACCGCTGCCAAAGTCGCACGGCCTATTGTCTCCAGCCACTGCCGGCCCCATTCCTTCGGCCGCCACCAGTCACCCACTGTTGGCATCTACCAATTCTCCAATGCCGGTCACCGCCAGTCCTCCACCATCGGCTGTCATCAGTTCCCTACCGCCGTTTACCACTGGCTCATCTACTCCCAGCCGTCTCCGGTACTGACCCACCGACGCTCACTGGCCCATCCTAGGCGGATGAGGTTCCATCGTTGGATCCTGACCAAGACTGCTGGTATCTACTTTCGGCCAGGCCAGACGTTGCGTCGTCAAGGATGCCGCCACCTCACGCACCATCGGCGACGAAGTCTCAAGCGCCTCTCGCACTATCTGCCCATCCTCTTTCTGCTGCATCTCCAGCTCCGAATAATTCTTCCACCGAGTTTCCACCTATCAGACAGAGTATTCATGTTTGCTGACCTCCTTCTTATTTTGAAGATTACAATTGTGATGATTATACCTGTGCTCTTACTACTTAAGACCCCCCCACTACTGCTACTTTCATTCAGGCGTCATCACTATCCTCAGGTGTTCTCTATCATCTTACTGATTATGTAAATTGTGATAATTTTTCTAGTATGTATTCTCGATTTTTGGTGCAGTAACATCTAGTGCAGATCCCACCACTTATTTCGAGGCATCACAACATGCTCATTGGCGAGATGCTATGACTGAAGAGAAAACTGCGCTTGAGCGCAATCAGACTTAGACTTTGACCCCTCTACCTCTGGATAAGAAGGCAATTTGTTGCAAATGGGTTTACGGAATGAAGTTTAAGTCAGATGGTACTATTGAACGTCATAAGAAGCACCTAGTGGTTCTCGGGAATCACCGGGTTGAAGGGATTGATTATACTAAAATATTTGCTCCAATTGCGAAGATGAGTTCACCTATTCTTATTTGTTGCGATCATTCGCGGTTGGAAACTGCATCAGATGGATGTCTATAATGCTTTCTTGCATGGTAATTTGCATGAAGAGTTTTTTATGTGACCCTCACTAGGCTATGCCGTGCCCCATGGTCAGGTATGTTGCATTCAGAAATCTCTTTATGGTCTTCGCTAGGCTCCTAGAAATTTGTTTGCCAAATTGGCTCAGGCTTTATGAGCATTTGGTTTTGATAAGATTAAGGCAGATTACTCTTTGTTTGTCTTTTCTCGTGGATCAGTTTCTTTGCATTTTCTGGTTTATGTGGATGATTTGGTCATTGCTGGTAGCTCTTCTGTCCTCATCTCTGAGTTCAAGATATACTTGTGTTCTCGTTTCCATATGAAAGATCTTGGTTTACTTAAGTATTTCTTAAGCATAGAGATTGCGAGAAGACCGGAGGGGATGTTTGTTTCGCAAAGGAAATATGACTTGGACATTTTATCTGATACAGGTTTATCTGCTTCTAAACCAGCTCCCTTTCTGATGGAGCAACAACATGATCTGGCAGATGTTGAAGATCTAGCTTACCATGATCCCGAACAGTATAGGCATATGGTTGGTATATACGTGATTATCACACGTCCTGAGGTTAGTTATTCAGATAATACATTTGCACAATTCATGACGTTTCCTTGCGTTCCTCACTGGAAAGCTTCACTTCGTGTGTTGCACTACCTAAAGATTCATCCTGATCAAGGTTTATTTCTCTCTTCCACTAGTGCGTTACAGTTGACTGCTTACTGTGATTCAGATTGGGCTGCATGCCAATTACGCCGCGTTCTCTTTCCGGATATTTTGTGATGATTGGTGATTATCCGATTTCTTGGAAGACTAGGAAGAAACCTATAGTTTCTCATTCTTCCGCTGAAGCGGAGTATCGTGCTATGGCTATTACCTGCTGTGAGTTATTATGGCTTAACTCTTTACTGAAAGACTTAGGGGTTATGCGCAATTCTCCTATGCGACTATTTTGTGGCAGTCAATCTTCTCTTCATATTTAGCAAATCTAGTGTTCCATGAACGCACAAAGCACATTTAAGTTGATTGTCATTTTGTCCGGGATCTTGTTCAATCTGACACTATTATTACTCAGCATATCTGCACATCAGACCAACCTGCAGACTTGTTCACTAAGGCTCTCGGAAGTAATCAGTTTCATTCCTGCTTGGCAAGTTGGGTATTTCTGATCCCCATGCTCCAACTTGAAGAGTATTATTAAGAAATTAGAATATTACTTGTAATTGTAATTATATTCTGTTACCTTTTTCTAGCTTGTATAGGTATTCTGTACCACTATATAATGAATCCTGAGATCATGAATATAGACACACATTTATTGCCCTTATTTTTCTACAACACTATATTTTTTATAAGTTATAGAATAATTATTAATATTAAGGATGATAATAGAATGGGATGGGGTGAATACGAACGGATAAGAGCATCTCCAATGCAAGTATCACAATTGAAAAGGTTAATAGCCACATAAGATTGACGGGTTTAAAAGCTAAAATAGATCTCCAATATCCAAGAGTCAATTAATGAGTCAATCTGACGTGGATGACACGTGGAGTGAGAGCCTCAATTCAACCTTCTGTATTCGAACGCTCATATTAAAGCTGCCAATTTGTCAAGTTACCAAATTTGGGATTTTAACTTTTAATTATTTTACAGTTTCAAATTTAAATGTAATATTTAGATCTCAATTTGAATGTATTATTTAGATTTATAAAATAAAATACTTTATTCATTTAGTCATGTTATATTGATTATATATATATATATTCGCTTGTACTGGAGAGAGAAATTTAAAAATCTTCACAATCAAGTCTTTTATATCCACGTCATATTGACGCCTAGTAAAATATTGACAAAAATCTCATATTTTTACCCCTGACCTCCTTCATTGGAGATGCTCTTATAGCCCCTGCATGACCCATCTCAAATTTTTAAAATTCATACCTGTTTCATCACTGTAGTGGAGTAATTGTTACACAAGCTTTCGCTTTCCTAAGACTATGTCAAAGATTACGTGGGCCTCTTCAACATTATGTTTTTGCTCCAAATATAGTTTTTGCTTCTAAATTAAGTAGTTCCTTACATGTTTATCAAATATTAAAATTTTCTTAATTTACAAGTTAAACACTTATATACCCTTCCAAATACTTCCAAAGAGTGCTATCTTTCAATTTTGTGCTTCTTCAATGAATTATTTTACATTGTTTTTCCTTCCTCTTTCTTCTCAATTTGTTTCTGAGTTATTTTTCACAAGATCATCTTATAATAAAACTAAACGTATACCACAAATACTAAAAATATCAATTAAAAATTTTAAATTTAGAGTTAAATATAAATATTTTTTGTTTTAGCTCAACTTTAAAAGGGTAAAATACAAAACTAACCTTATGCTTTACACAAAAGTGTCAAGATAACTCTGTATAATTTGAAAGTACTAAAATAAACCTAAGTTATTAACGAAAGTATTGAAATAACCCTGCGTTGGCCATCATGAAAATGACCAAATACCCTTGCTTAGTTTTCTTTTAAAAAAATTTGGACGATTTTACCCTATAAATGAAAAGGTTAGATAAGCTTTTCTATAAAAACATAAGGTTATATCAGAGTATTTTTGAAAAAAAAAGGTCAGATTAAAATATTTTTCAAACCATAAAGCTATATTAGTACATTTAGAAAAAAAAAGGTTGGATCAGTACTTACTACGAAACTTCAACTAATAAAAACACGCATTCCATATTTGCTACACTAACTTGATAGACGTGTATTAGAGGGATATGTGTACACATGATCTAAATCATCATGCAACAACTAAATACATATCCAAAATTAGATTAGATCAAACCTTTCTACGTACTTTAACTTGATACCGAAAATTGAACAAATTTTAAAACCTTTAGAATCAAATTCTCGATGGAAAATTAACCCAACATTTCTCCCCAAAATCTTCTCCTTCCCCATTTAAATAACTGTAACACATACAACCACGTACTAGATTCTCACGATTCACAGTATGGCAAATCCCTATTTACTCGTCATTCCCCTAATCCTTGCAATAGCTTGTAATTGTTAAATTCAGAGTACAAATATCAAGTACTCCCCCTATCCCACCTCAATCTGCAATTTAATTATCCACTTAGTCAAAATAGTATAACTTTGACCTCAAAATTGAATCGTTAAATAGGCTAGGATATTTTCGTATGTGATCTTATAATATTCACAATAGCATTATTTTTAAAATATCAACTTTTTATAAATTGTATTTACACACAATTATAGATCTTAATGATCAAACTTTTTTTGAGTCAACTGACAAATTTCAGAGTGTGCAGAATTGGTTGGGACGGAATGAGTACCATTTTCTGTGTATTTATCTGGCCCACCCCCCCCCCCCCCCTCAAATTTGTGTAGGAGAAGTTCATGGTTCAGCATCCTTTACATTCGTTTCTAAATGCTAGTCCTTCTGTCCCACTACTATTAGCCAGTCAACTTTTTCACGGTCTTCAATGATCATCTTTGACCATCAATATCTCTAGCTACATGTACCAATTCCGCATAAAAAATTGATATTTAGAAAATAGATGTTAAGATGAATCTAACAATATCTCCCATGATATTTTTATCATGAGCAAAGTGCTTAGATGATCCCCAGATCTTTGAAAAGTGCAAATATAACCCCCATTTTTTTGAAAATGCAAATACGACCCTGATTAGTATTGTTTTTCATAAACTCATACCCTGAGACTGAAATCTAGCATTAACTACTTATGAATTGACTAAAATAACCCTCTATTCATTTAAAAAAAATTCAATCACCATTTTGCCCTTTAATTTTGCTCTTTAATCTACCTTCTTATTCAACTTCCCAAAATGCAACCACCATAGCCTACTCCACCACCACGCCAAAATCCAGCCGCTGCCACAACCACCACCCCACAACCACCACAAACTCCAATCGCACCACCACCCCCGCCCTGCAACCACTACCACCGCCAAAAACTCCAGATGCTGCCACCACCACTCCGCAACCACCACCGCCACCCAACCCTGCAACCACCACTACCACCCCAAACCTAGCGCAACCTCTACCTCCGTCTTTGCCCACCTGCTAGATTCTGCCCCCACCAAGCCCAACCAATCTTATAGAAAAATTTCCCAATCATTCTAACCGATTTTGGAATCCAAACTTCTACTTCATCCTATTTTTCCTCTTCTTTTTTTCTTCCTTTAATGGTGGAATTGTACACCCAATAAACAAAAAAATGATGGGCTATCCTGACCCCAACATCTCCATCATTGTAGAGGCGAACGACGACTTCCAGGCCCCCACAACAACTTCAACGGCTATGAGCCGGGCCATCTCAGTGGCGAGGGCGCATTGATGATGATGTCTTAGTGGAACCAAAATACGCCATTCTCAAAGACTCTATTACCTTTGGAACTTCCTCTTTGGCGAAGAGCATTCCGGAGCTCTAGAGGGCCCACTGGAGGTTTCCTAGAAAGCGAACTCGGAGTCATTGGACAATAATGGTGGAGGCGGGTTTGGTGGGTGGTGGGTTAGGGTTTTGGAATAGTGGACGGAGAAGAAGGTGAAAACAAAGAAGAAGGAGCAGCGCGACTGGTGGTTCTGGTTTGCTGAGCAGCCAAGGAGGAGATATGATAAAGAAGGAGATGGGAGTGAAAGGGATGGGTGTGAATTTAGGGTTTATGGAGGGTCTTTTTACATAAAATCGGCCAAGATCGCAGTTGACCAAATTTTCAGATGAGACAAGAGTTATTTTTCCCCTCGTCAAAAAACTTGGGGTTATATTTGCACTTTTTAAAGAAATGGGGATTATTGAAGCACTTTGCTCTTTTATCATATATACATATATATTAACTTATATTAATGGTCAAAGTTTGATAAATTTGACTTTGAAAAAGTAGAGTGACCAAAACAGGTGGGACAGAGGGAGTGATATATGGTTGGGGCTGTTATCCGGCATCGAAAGTCTGCCACTATAAATCGATGGGGCTGTTGATTGAAGTTTTGTAGTAAGTACCGATCCAACCTTATGTTTTTTTAAAACATCTAATTTGACCTTATGTTTTTTATTAAAAAAATGTACTGATATAACCTTATATTTTTTTAAAAAATTTACTGATCAAACCTTATGTTTTTATAGAAAGTACTGATCTGACCTTATATTTTTATAGGGCAAGATCTTTCAATATTTTTCATAGAAAAATAAGCAGGGGTATTTTGGTTGTTTTTTTATGGTTGACACCGAATTTTCCACCGTGAACGCCAAAAGGGTTATTTCAACACTTTCAATGGGCACTTAGGGTTATTTTGGCATTTTCGTGTAAAACATAAGTATTAGGCTATATGGCTAAAATAGACTTTTCCATGTAAACATAATTCAATTATAAAGAGAGCTAGGGCTACCAATTGGGTAAGTTCCAATTATTCTCATTATTTCATACATGGTATCAGAGCCCAGGCTGGGTTATTGGGCCGGTGTTGGGATCCTCATTTAATTGGGCCCAATATTGGGTCGTGGAGTATTTTCATGTCTACACGTGAGTGGGCGTGTTGAAATGTATCCACATCAATTTCTTAAAGACTAAATAACTTACATATATGGTCTTGAGTCATCACCAATAAGTACCAATTAGTTTTAATTTAGCCTCGCCAGCTTCTTGCTAGTTTGAGTTATTTTCTCCTTGATCTTGTTGCTCTCTATTGTGCTAATGTATCTATAACATATCTTGTTGTGAATCCAATTCTTCATGATCGCAGCAAGCATATTGATGTATACTATAATTTTTTTTGTGAAATGGTAGCTCATGGAGGTTTTCAGGTTAGACATGTTCCTACACAGTTAAAGGTTGCTAATATTTTTACTAAAGGACTTTCTAGTAAGTTTCTTTGTAAACATCGTTCCAATCTATTCGTTATTGCACCCCATAAAGATTGAGGGGTGTATTAGGGTATAAGGCTAGAATAGACTTTTCTATGTAAATATAATTCATAAATAAAGAGTGTTGGGGCTACTAATTGGACAAGCCACAATCATCCTCATTATTCTGTACACCAGGATTATCTTAGCATATATCTCATTTAAAAAAGAACACTGAACTCTAGGAATCAAATTGAAAATAGACAAAAAGGAAACCATTCCTGACAGTATTCATTGGTTATTGCAACGATTTTTCACTATTCATGACGGTGTTTTCTATAGCTCTAAGTCTTGACTTTCGATGTGATTCCAATGCAATTGTCATCTCCCATGGTTGTCTTCTGGCTATGAGCTCCTTGGTAACTTTGTTCTAGGTAGTAAAAGAATTATCATCAAAACAGACAACAACATTTAAATCCTGAGTTAGCTTGCTGATAGATAGTAAATTCTTGGTAATATTTGGAACCACCAAGATGCTAGATAAAAAGAGAATCAGAAATCCAAGAATTTCCAGTATTAGGAATATTTAAATAATTACCATTTCCAAAATAAACAACGATGACCATTATAAGGAGCAACGCTATCCAAATTGGAGGATGTAGCAGTCATGTGATTGGTAGCTCCAGAATCCATGTACCAATCAGGAGCAACATTATATTGATGAGGTTGCTGACATATCTGTGGAATTGGCGATATTATCACGAGATACATGAGAAAGCTTCCAACAAAACTGAGCAAGATGATCAGGGCGATGACACCATTGGCACTAGTAGGTGCCACCCCTACAGCCACCCGGAGTGGCCGAGCCATCGCCACTGGGAGAAGGAGAGTTGACGGCTCAACATTCATGGTCATGGTTGCGGCCTCCTCTGCCATACCTGTTGTTTCCGCGACCACCTCAGTCACGGGCTAGTTGCCTGGGCAATTGCTGAGAGGCAGTAAAATAAGCAGATGTAGGTTCGGATGTTGGAGTCGAACGAGCTTTATGAAATAAATCAAGAGCCTTGGCCTTTGAAACTAAAGTAAACATCTTCGGTGGAGGTTCAATGATCATCTGAGTGGGTGAAAACTCAAAGAAAAATAAATTCATACCACGATAAAATAAAAGAATGATATCATCTTTGCAAACAGTGTCACCAATGTTGCGCAATTAAACAAGATGGTGCTTAAAATGAGTATAATAATCCTGAATAGACAAATCATCTTGAAGAATGCTCATCAAGCAATTACGAAGGTGAAGACAATATGCTCAAGAACTATTCTGATACTTAGGAGATAAAGCACCCCATACTTGAGCTGAAGTCATCATTCCATTGACAACCGACATAGAGACGAGAGAGAGGGATGATAACAACAAAGCCTGAACTTGCTGATCTGTGTGAACCCAATCAGAATAAGCATCCGAATCCGTTGATTTTGTAGAAGATTCATCTTTGACAAGACTTTCATCAGATGATCCCTTGTCAGTAGAATCAGTTGGTAGATCCAAGCACTTTTTGGATCCATCATTAAAACCAAGCAAATTAAACAAATGTAAAAAAAAAAGAAGAAACATGAGTGCGTCAGTTTGCTTAGTTGGAACCATCAAGCTTGATGGTGATTCAGTTGATCAACATAGCAAGGGAGAAAGATACCATGAAGAACGAATAGAAACTAGTCCAATCATGAATGAAAAATCAGATTGCACCAACCACACAACAACCTTGTGATTGACTGTAGACTATTGACTTGACGTTTGTACTTAGAGAAGATAACAGCAATGGAAAGAGCACCAGCAGCAATGTGTGGATTGACGTGTGAGGCATGATCGGCGATGCGTGGAATGACAGACTGCGCATGAAGAAGCAGCGGTGACTGGAAAAATTGGTGGCCATTGGAGGCATATAGAGAACGGTGATTAGCGTCGGAAAAAGAGGCGGTGGGTGGTGGCCGGTTTTGTCAATAACAAATATATATTTTTTAAAAGATAGAAAATTATTAGAGACACCTGACTGATACCATGATAGAAAGTAAAATCCACACATAATGTGGTTGTGTGTATTGATATATACATACATATATATATATAGTGAGTACAAAGGGATACAAAAGTACAAAACAAATATGAAACATAATAATTTCACAAAACCAATCATAAAGGATATTTGTTTCTTATCCTGATTCGAAACCATCTATATCTCTATTAGATGGACGTCTGATCACTTTAAGTTTGACACAAGGGGTGGAGGACTTAATCATTTTTCATTTACCGTCTTTCTGAAAAATATAATTAGAACACATGACAAGGGAGTTCAAGGAATCTCTTTAACCTCCTCCTTGTAAATGCTATTCTTTGTCTGATTTTGCAACGGCTAGGGGAGTCGATGAAACCCCTCTTATCCAAATGAATGATTTTTTTAAAAAAATGAGGTTATTTTGAAATTATTTATCATATAACATATTTTTAACAAAACTCTCACACGTACGTGCATGCTTCTAAAGGTGAAGTTCTCGGTATATATTTTGATAGAATGTCAAAACCCACAAAAAATTTATGTTGTGTGTATTGATATATAGTAATTACAAAGGGTATACAAAGCCTGAACAAATATGGAACATGATACATACAAAACCAATCAGAAATGGTAATTTCCTTTCTTATTTTGATTCTAAATCAATTATATCTCTATAACCCCCCCCCTCCCTCAAGCGAAGCGTGGAACTGGTAGCAACGCAAATCTTGGACGTAAGAACTCAAACTGAGGACGATGTAACCCCTTTGTAAAGATGTCAGCAAGCTGCAAGCCTGTAGAAACATGAGCAACCTTGATCTTGCCAGAAGACACCATCTCACGTACAAAATGATAATCAATATCAATGTGTTTGGCTCTCTTGTGAAAAACCAGATTTTGACCAAGAAAAAGAGCACTATTATTATAACACATTAAAACAGGAGGCACACAAGTTAATACAAGTACATCTCGAAGAAGATTTATCAACCAAGCTAGTTCTACAACCGTGTTTACCATAGAGTGGTATTCTGATTCTGAACTAGAACGAGAAACTTTAGGTTGCTTCTTGGCACTCCAAGAAACTAGGTTACCACCAAGGAAAATGGCATAATCATATATAGACCTACAAGTCTCAATACAACGAGCCTAATCAGCATCATAATAACCTAGAACTGGTAAAGCAGACGAATTTGCACAAAATTGAAGACCATAGTGGAGAGTACCACATACATAGCGCAAAATTCAACTAACAACTTAGAAATGGACATCAGTAGGATCCTACATGTATTGAATGACCGTGTTCACATCATAGGACAAATTAAGATGTGTAATCGACAGATACTGAAGTGTACCAACAAAAGATCGATAAAGAATGAGATTTTCAAACGGCTTACCACAAGAGCTAACAAGCTGCGAAAAAGCCAGAAAAGGGATGACAACAAGCACCGAAGCCTGCATTCCAGCGCGCAATAAAATGCCCTTTGTATATCTGGCTTGGTCAAGGAATAAGCCGTTGGAAGTACTAACAAACTCCAAACCCAAAAAATGCTGCAAAGAGCCAAGATCGGTAATCTTTAATTCCTGATTAGCCAGATAAATAAAATTTCGAATGAAACAACCGTTATTCCCAGTAAGAATAATGTTATCAACATAAACCAAGTAGAGCAAAGAGGCACCCTGTGAAAATACAAGCAAAGATGTATCAAAGGAATTGCATACAAAATCTAGGCCTACCAAAAAAGAGCTAAAACGTTGAAACCAAGCCCGAGGAGCTTGCTTAAAACCATAAATGGTGTTGCGTAGATGAAAAAAAAATAGGACGCATTGGGTTTTTGTATCCAATAGGCTGCTCCATATAAACCAGTAAATCTAGAACACCATTTGAAAAGGCATTTTTGATATCTAGCTGTCATAAGGGCTAATTATGAGTAACAACTAGAGGTAAAACATTACAAACAGTAAATGTAAGATCATAATCAAAACTAGGAAGTTACGAAGAACCTTGCTCAACCCATCTCACTTTATGCCTATCAAGAGAACCATCGGCCTTGTACTTCAAATGGTACACCCATTGAGAGCCAACCACATTGGCATAACAAGGATGAGGAACCAAATCCCATGTCTACTGAGTGCGAAGAGCCTCCATTTGGGAATCCATAGAAGCAACCCATTCAGGATCCTTAACAGCCAAGCGATAACTCCTTGGCTTGGTCTTAGCAAATAAAGCACTCAATAAACCAGAAACATCATAGTCGAAAAAATTGGTGTACCTGAGGGAGCCAATACGAGAGTGAGTGGCCATCAGGTAGCAAGAAGAAGAGTCGGGCACCGGATTTGATGCCAATCCCAATGCTAGCGGAGATGAGGATGCGAACAGCCGATCTAGAGAGCTAGAAATTGGTGATGCATCAACTGGAGACACTGGCAGCGTAGGAAAAAAGGTCACTATTTGAGCTGACGTAGTTGGCGGTGCATCGATGACACGCGCTTGCAGAGACGTGTTCGACGCATGCGGTTACAGAGTGTGCTGCTGAGTTATAGTCGGCTGACAGGCACAAGAACGATCAGGCATAGCTTGAGCTCTTGGTATAGACTATAAATCAAAATAATCAAAAATGATGGGAAAATAGGCTGAAGAAGGCACAAACGAAGGTTCCAAAAAGGTAGAAACATCAAGCAACAGTGGTGCAGTCGCAGAACCAGTACAGGTGGTAGGGAATAAAATCTCATCAAACCGAACATGGCGGGTGATGTACTCCTTCTTCGTAGCAGGATCAAGACAACGATAACCCTTGTACTGAGAACTATATCCCAAGAAAATACATGGCAAACTCCGAGGCACAAATTTATGAGGAACATAATGGCTCAATTACAGAAAAACTTGACAGCCAGAACGATAAAAGTTGGAGTAATCAGGAGTAGTGCCAGAAAAAAATAGAGAGCAAAGACTGACCAGATAAAACCAGAGTAGGCAGCCTATTGATGATGTAGGCTGCTGTAGAGAAAGTATTATACCAAAATGAATGATGAAGGTCAGAATGAAAGAGCATCGACCAAACTTTTTCAGTAATATGGCGATCCTTCCCTCTGCATGACCATTTTCCTCTGGAGTATAAGGACAAGAAAGCTGGTGGTGAATGCCCTTAGACGCAAAATGTGATCGCATGTGATGATTTAAAATTTTGTTTCCACAATCACTCTGAAATACTTTAATGGTTTTAGAAAACTGGCTCTCAACCAGAGCCTCAAAATTCATATAAGTCTCTACAAAATCTGACTTTTGTCCCAGAGGATATAACCAAATAAACCGAGAAAAATCATCAACAAAAATGACATAATAGGAGTAGCTAACTTGAGAGATAACATGTAAGGGTCCCCAAAGATCACAATGAACCGAATCAAGTATGTGTGGTGCGCGTTTTAATTATAAGTAAAAGAGAGACACTTGCCTTTAGCCATGTCACACGAAGAGCCGAATGCGACTAGCTAGTGACAGAAAAACATCCATACTTGCTCAAAGAAGAAATGATGCGGTGACGAACATGACCCAGTCTACCATGCCAAAGTTCAAAAGATGCTTAGACGCACTTGATGCAGCAAAAACAGATAAAACAACACCACCATAATCCAAAACATATAAGCCACCATCACGATGGCCTTTCCCGGTAACATCACTAGTAAACTTGTTCGAAATAGTGACAGATGAATCATTAAAACAAATAACAATATTCATATCCCGGGTCAACTTGCTAATAGAAAACAATTTTTTTGTAATTTATGGAATCACCAAAACATCAGACAAAGATAAGGAATCAGAGACTCGAGAATTGCCAAAATGAGTAATGTTAAGGACATAACCATTACCAACAATAACAGATCATTACCTGAATAAGGAGCCACTTCATCAAGAGTGGACTAAGAAGAAGTCATTTGGTTGGTCGCGTTAGAATCGGCTATCCAACGATGAAGTTGGGGAGTAGAAGCTCGAGAGACCAAAAGAGGACACGTCGAGGCAAAGTAACCGTATTTCTTACACCATCGACAATGCAACTAGTAGCATTCACCATGCAATATAGGTGAGAAGAAGCAACATGACCTACAACATAACATGATTGACATCGTGGTTGATTGAAAATATCCATAACACAATTTATTTATTTTGTATATAAAATTTTTTTGCTGAAGAAAGAGCCGGAATTAGGGCAAAACAGCAACATGTTATCAAGCGCGTGGGGACACGCATCGTTGAAAGAATGGGTGTGTCACTGTTCCGCGCATGAAGACACGCATTTGTAGTAGAGTGGAGCGCATTTCTGTCAAACCTTTCGTGATTACACATGCTTTTGGAAAGGGGCAAGACGCACACGTGAATCTCACTCTCGTCTTGTTTTCTTGAATGAACTGCGGGATGCTGGCAAAGAGAGCAAGACGTCGACTTTGAAGAGGTGGCTTAGAGAACTTCTTGACCTTAACACCAAAGAACAATGCAGCAGAAGAAGACGGCCATTGGGGACGGGAAGCCAAGACTCGTCGGAAAAGCAAAGAAAACCCAGCCAGAGACTTGATCGGAGACATTGGAGAGCACCGGAGACAGTGGAGAAGCGTACATAATGTGTGAACCGGAGACATCCGACAAGGCATGCAACTTGATCGGAGAGCACCAGAGAAGAATATCAACGGCGATCTAGTGTTGGTGAACGAGACTCCGACGACGACGATCGGTCGGATTCGAGAAGCGGCGATCGACGATGGATTCTTGAAAGGAAGTGACCTAGACTGACAACTAGAGGTGTTGATCGGCAATGAGAGACGGCGGCGGTGGGCGGCGGCCGGCAACTGTCACGGATAGGGAGTGGAAACTTGTTTTTTTATGGTAAAGAAGATGAAAAGGCTAGGAATTTTTAAAGAGACCTAACTGATACCATGATAGAATGTAAAACCCACAAATAATTGTGGTTGTATGCATTAATTTATAGTGAGTAAAACTCATAAATAATTGTGGCTGTGTGTATTGATATATATTGTGAGTACAAATGGTATATAAATATGCTAAATAAGTATGAAACATTATATATATATATATAAAACTAATCAAAAAGTGTACTATTTGTTTCTTATCCTGATTCTAAATCAATTTTATCTTTATTATATTTATCTTCCTAACTTCAAACTGGAAAATCTCTTTGGGCTAAAATCATGTGGTCTATGAGAGATACTCATAAAACATCCAGAAGTTGGAAAAGAATTAAGGAAGTTCAAGACATAGCTTTAAATAACACAACAGTCCTTCTTGGATCGGGTTCAGTTTCTTTTTGGAATTCAAATTGGACCTCTATGGGACCACTAACAGACTACTTAATTCATCCAACTGAATTTCCTTATCAAAACTTAACTGTGGCTGAATACATTCAAAATAAACCATATTTTTCTAGCCTGATCAAGACCTCACTACCTGATCACATCTACCACTTGCTGGATATGGAATATAAACTTGTTCCTGATTACGATGATATCCTTATATGGAAACCTTCTTGGACAGGAACCTAAACTGTTAAATCAGCTTATGACTTGATAAGAGAGAAGAAAATGAAGATACCATCCTATACTCATATGTGGTCTAAACTCTTACCTAAAAAAATTAGTTTATTTAATTGGAAACTTTTAAATAGACTAATTGCCCTTCCAGATGTGCTAGAGGATTTCCAATTTCATCTACCTTCCAGATGTTGTTTCTGTTTTCAAGAATCTGAAACTATTCATCACTGTTTTAATTCCTGTGTAAAAGTCGACAAACTTTGGAAATTTGTGAACTCCACATTCGGCCTTATCAATAACCATTTCCAATTTTTGTGGGATAGAATCTACTTTTACTGGAATGTCTCTTCCTCTGCTGGCTCCTTGTTAAAGATCATTAGAATAGCTCCTTGTGTTGTACTCTGGTACCTGTGGTGTGCCAGATGTACCTACATCTTTGAAGGAACAATACCAGATATAATGCTCATTTTCAAACGGATTCTATATCATTTCAATGATACCTTTTTGGCATTCAATCTGGATTTCAAATGGGCTTTATCCCATATACCCATATTACTGAGGCAGAACTCTATAAAACACAGGCCAGTTAGAATCATAAAGTGGTTTCTACCTTCCAAATTCAAACTTAATACTGACGGCTCCTTTCTTAGCACTGGTGATGCTGGTATCAGATGCATAATCAGAGTTCATGTTGGTCAGGTAACCATAGCTCTTTCAAAATCTATCTTGGCTGACTCTGTCTTGCAGGCCGAAACCTATGCTCTTTTGCATGGTATTCATCTTGTTATTGAACAAGGCATCAGGAATATTGACATTGAACTAAATTCCAAAGTCCTTTATGGAATGATACACAAACAACTCAAGATTCCATGGAAATTGCTACCTCTGATGAGGGAGATATGGCACCTGCTACAAGAATTGGATTACTCGCTGCATCATATTTTCAGAGAAGCCAACGGAGCTGCCGACTTACTTGCAAAGATGGCGAGCCGCGACCAGGTAAATAACACTTATGATTCTGCAGGTTTGCCTAGCTTAGTGGCTGGACACGTAAAGCTTGATGCGAATGGAACTCCCCATGTTAGAGTAGAATAATTAGCTACCTATGTACTTTTTCCATGGTTGACGCTGGTTGATCTTTAGGTTATAATAGGATTCTTGTATAGTTTTTCACAGATCATCAGCTGAATTCTCAGAGGTAAGGTATTAAGCCCCCCTCTTTTTCTGTATCTTTCATTTTAAATTAATAAACGGGTAGGGGTCTGCCAAACCACCAACCATCACAGGTGGATTTATTTTTTTTTAAAAAAAATCTCCATTTTAACGCAATAAATTAAATGTAAGATCAGTAAAACCCGTGCAAAAACTTCGGGACATAAATACCGTGCCAAAACATAAAGAGTAGCGTATATATGGACAACTCTGTAGATATATAGGCATAGGTGTACGTAGAGGTCACTAAATATAACATCTAACAGTAATGATGAGTCTGATAAATAAAGAACAGTAGTTGTAACCTTTTTGAAGATGAGTTGTAGTTAGTTGAAACTTGAAACTAGGGTTGGCACATATTGTCAGTAACATTAATTGGGTGGGACTTTAATGAAATTTTGTGAAATATAACATGGTAGGTTTTGGAAGGTAATCAAAATGTATAGGGTTCTTTTCTGTTTCTTAACTTTTTATCCTTTCCAAACTATTCAATTAGATGTTAATTAAATATAAAAAATGACTTCATGCAAGGTTTCTTAAACGAGGAAGTTACATGGGTCAACATGAGAGTTTCGCGCACTCGGCATTCCTCAAGACCAAATTACATATGTCTTTTATGTAAAATATAGTTCATATATGGGTTTAAACAAACTCCGTGAGCTCGATTTTCTCTTTTAAGCAATTGTTTTTACTATCCATTGGTTTTAAATGAAACACTTGTGATACCTCTATGTTTGTTTTAAAATACTAGAGTTATATGTTTATTTTACTTCTTCGTGTTGATGATATTGTTCTCACATGTAGTAGTTTTGCTCTACTTCATAAACTCATTTCTATTCTCTTGGCTCAGTTTCATATGAAAGATCTAGGAAATCTCCATTATTTTCTAGGTATTCAAGTGTTGCTTACTCCTTCTGGTTGTTTTTGTCTCAACAGAAATATGCGTTTGATTTACTGAAGAAATTTCATCTCCATAGTGTTAAATCTATACGCACACCTTGTGTTTCTAGAGTTACATTATCCTTTGTTGATGGGGACCTTCTAGGTGATCCCACGAGATGTCGTAGTATGGCTTGTGTTTTGCAATATTTGACCATCACTCATCTGTATATTACTTGTGTTGTTAATATGGTTTCTCTGTTTATGCATGCTCCTCGTACTACTCACATTAATGATGTGAAGAGAAATTTTTAGGTATTTGCAAGGTAGCTTGAAGTTTATTCTTTTTCTCCACTCGGCAAGCTCGCCTGCATTGGTGGTGGCTTTCTTTGATGCAAATTGGGTTGTTGTCGCTCTACCACTGGTTATGCCATTTTTCTTAGGAAGAATTTAATTTAGTGGCGCTCTGAAAAGCAACCTAGCTATTGTGTCCAAATCCTCAACTGAAGTTGAATATAGAGTTGTTACATACACTACGACTGAAGCAATTCGGTTACATCAGTTTCTTGCTGATTTTGGAGTATTTTCTTCATCATCTCGTTACTCTCTATTGTGATAATGTTTCTACCACATATCTTGTTGCCACTATGATTCATCATGACTGTAGCAAGCATATTGATGTATACTACCACGTTCTTCGTGAGATGGTTGCACACGAAGATTTTCGTGTTGGATATATTCCTACACATTTACAAATTAGTGATATTTTTACTAAAGGTCTTTCTAGTGAGTTGCTTTGTAAACATTGTTCTAGTCTATTTATTGCACCCTGTAAAGATTGATTGGATGTATCCGGGTATAACTTTGGAATAGAATTTTTTTTATATAAATACAATTTACATATAAGGAGTGTTTGGACTACCTATTGGGTAAGACACAATGTCTCATTATTCTGTATACAAACATTCCAATATCCGATACCATCCTGTAGAATCAGTCTAGTTCACTTGAAATATACTGATTTGAGCTTAAATTTTATTATTTGAATTTATTTTTTATTTGTTAAACTTTATTTTTGCTAATTTAAACTTAATTTTGCTAATCTGATCTTATTTCTAATGATCTAAACTTAATTTTATTGACATGGACTTGAATTTGCTCAAAATAAAAAACATTAATAATTTAGAAAAATCAATTAGAACAAAAAATAATAATTAAAAGAAGATAACGATAATATGTATGCTACTAAACTAAACTAAACTAAATTAAAATTGATTAGACTAAACTGTAGTGGATTGAACTATATTACATTGAACTGGACTAAACCGAACTAATCTGAACTATACTCAACTAGAATAATTAGACTTAACCAAATGAACTAAACTGAATTAACATGGATTGGACGGAGCTGCTATTACCTAGATTCAACAAGATTAGATTGGGTTGGTCTAGGACGAACCAAACAAGGCATGAATGAATTGAGGTGAACTAAATCAGGCTGAGCAGGAACCATGCTGGACTAAACTAGTTTGAAATGAATAAGGCTAGACTGAAATGAACTGAATAGAACTTGATTGGACTAAACAAAATTGAGATAAACTTAACGAAGATGAATTGAAATAGACTAAAATGACCTGAAATGGATCAAATTGGACTGAACAAAACAAACTAAACTAGATGGAGTTGGAACTGAACTGAATTGGACAAGAATGAAATTAGGTGAATTGAGCTGGACTAAGCCGAACTAATATGAAATGAATTGAAATAAAATGAGCTAAACAGACTTCGACTAAATTGAAATGGATAAGACTTAATGGAAATGGTATAATTTGACCTGACTGAATTAGTTGAATTGAAGTAAAATTAACTTAATAGGCTTGAATTGAAATTTCATGGTCTGGATTGAATTGAACAAGACTGAATTGAAAGGACCTGAACTGATCGAACTAGATTGTGGTAGAACTAATATGAATTGGTCTTAGCTGAATGAAACTAAATCCGACTTAATTAAATTAGACTGACCTCATTTTAATTGGACAAGACCAGACTAAACTGAACAGAACTAGAAATAATTAGGTTGGATTGAACTAGAGTAAGCTTGACTAAGCCGAGCTAAAACAAAATGGACTGAAATGAAATATAATGAAATAAACAAACATGATTAGAACTATATTGGACTTAACTAGAATGGATTGAACATGGCTAAAGTAGATGAAGCCGGAATTGAACTTTACTGAATTGACATGGTCTAGAATAAAGTGGACTTAATTAGGTTAGTTAAACCAGACTAACCTGAATTAAATTGAACTAGACTAGACGAAACTAAACGATCTAAGAAATAATAATGATCGAGAGAAAAATGTGCTTATATAACCCTTAGTTCTTTCATAAGTACATATATAACCTACAGTTTTTTAGTGTTTATATAACCCTGGTCTTGCCTAAAATGTCAGTCAAAATACCCCTAAAAGACCAAAATACACCTTTAGCTAAGAAAATTAAAAATAAATGAAACGTACAGATATTAATATTAATAATATTGAATAAAGATTTAATTTAAAAAATCACACTTAATTTTGTTGAACTTAGTTTTGCTGATCTAAAATTAAAAGGCTGACCCGAACCTACTTTTGGTTATTATAATTTTACTTATCTGAAATTAATTTTGCTGATATGAATTTAAATTTGCAATTTTTTTTTAAAACCACATAAATATATTATATATAATAAGTAGCGTTACGTAGTGATGTTGATTTGAACTTAATTTTACTGAAATTAAAGTGAGTTAGACAGGGTATAGTCCAAACATCCCATATTACTTGAATCCCGATATTTGTAAAGATAAAAAAAGAATGCAATGGTCTAGTAGTCGAGGCTCAAATTCTTAAAAAAAAAAAAAAAAAACAGTAGAGGCTCAAATGGTCACCCTTGTTTAAGCCACATTTTCTTTACTTGATCTGTATGGAACAAAATTTAAATTAAAATTAAAATTAAAATTAAGTAAATAAAATAATAATAATAATAATAATAATAATAGAGTTTTGAGTAAATTAAATTTTATCAAATTAAAATTAATCAAACTAAATACAACTATATAGAATTGAAAGACTCACGAAGTCTAAACTCTTGCTTCCTCATTACGGTCCAGTTCAGTTCAGATTATTTCATCTACATTCATTCCATCTCATTTTTAATAATCCCATCTCACCTTCAATCGTCTCTAATAATCTCAGTTCAACTCCAATAATCATAGCTAGGGGTGTTCACGAGTCGGGGCGGATCAGCTGACCCGGCCCAAATTGCTCCTAAATTTAGGGTCAAATGGGTCAGGTCAGGTCGGGTCAAAGTTCCCATAGTTTAGGGTCGGATCGGGTCGGATCGGACGGGTCACAGGTCAACCCAAATCGACCCAAATTGTCCAAAATCATATAAAATAGTAAATTTATTTTTTAAAAATATTTTTAACTTTATAAATAAATATTTTTTTTTTCAAGAGCGTTAAAATTGTTTATGAAGTAAATTAATGGTGGATATATTGTATTAAATTAATTCATTTTTATGATTTTTTAAAGAAAATGAGGCAAAATTGCAAATATGTCAAAATGGGTCAAATCTGACCCGACCCATTTTGATCCAACCCCTTTTGACCCATATGGGTCATTGACCCAGCCCGACCCGAATGGGTTAAATCAAAATGGGTCGGGTCGAGCAATTTGAACACCCTAATCTCAGCTCATCTCCATTGATCTTATCTCAGCTCTAATGATCTTCAATAACAACTTAGTTCAAATAATCTCAACTCAACTACTTTTTCAATTTTTTAAATCCAAATTGTTATGAAATTTATTTTAATATATTAAAATATTAAATTTTATTTATATTGGAACATAAAAATTATTATATTTATTGCAACTATGAAAATATACATATTATAAATGTTTAATTTTTATTCAACTAAGTCATTTCCATATTTAATTAAGTATAATTCATTCAGATCTATTCATTAAATTTAATTCAGTTTAACATATAATATTTTCTCATTTTTAATTACTAGTGGTAAAATTCTAACAAATTAATTAATTTATTTGAGTTAAGTTCACATTAAATTTCATAATTATGAACAATTTTTTCTGGTATGTTTTTTTACCTTATTTAATTTATTTTTAATGAATTGAATTTAGTTAATTTGAATTATGTTCACTTCATTCATTTTGGTCCAATCCATTTCAGTCCAATTAAGTTCAATTCACTCCAATCCAGTCCAGTCTAGTCCAGTTTTTATTATGGCCTATTCTTAATATTTTGTAACTATATTTAATTTCAGTAAATTCAATTAGGATATTTAAATTTGGATGAATTTATTAATTTCAATTATTTAAATAATGTAAGGTTCAGCTCAGTACAATCCAGTTTTTATTAAGGCCTATAATTACTATTTTATAACTATATTTAATTTTAATATATTTAAATTTAGTTTAATTTAGTAAATTATTTAAATAAACTAAGGTTTAGTTCAATTCCGTTCAGTGCAATCCAGTTCCGTTTTTTTAAGGCCTATTATCACTATTTTGTTACTATATTTAATTTGGCAAAGTTTTAAGAAAGACCGTCTTTTCATATGCATATGGAAAGACGAAGCTAAATTAAATATAGAAAGGTAAATATTTTAGCTGCAATATTAAAATTTTATTATGCAACGTACAATAGTTATAAGCTTATGACCCGTTAATTGTAACCCAAAGTTTTATTATGATTTATTCTAATGTGCAGTTTAAACCTTAATCTTTCGATAACTTATGGAAAGATCATCTTTCAAAAGATGGACTCACTTAATTTTAGTGAAATTTAGTATATATAAATTTAGTTGAATGTAGTATTTTAAATTATTTAACTAGGGTTCAGTCCAGTTCAGTTAAGTTTTTGTTAAGCCTACTATTACTATTTTGTCACTATATTTAATTTTAGTAAAATTCAACTTAGTAGATTTAAATTTAGCTGAATTTAGATTTTTTTAAAAAACAAAAGTTTAGTGGAATTTTGTATTTTAAATGATTTAAATAAGGTTAAATTTATTGTATTTATACTTATTTAAATTTAGTTAAACACCAACCATCTCATCTCATCTCCAACCATCTCATCTCATCTCATCTCAGCTCCAACCAGTGGCGGAACTACCATGGCGCGTGGTAGGGCTCCAGCCCTACCTGAAATTCCGGCGCCATGGTATTAGTAGTAATGAGCGGGCCTGGAGCTTCAACGCGCGCGTAGCATTTTTCCGGCGAAAATCGCGATTTCCCGGCGAAATTCGCCGGAGAAGAAGACCAGACGTTCTTTTTTTTTGGCCAGAAAACATCAAAACGACGTCGTTTTGGCTTAATCAAATGACATCGTTTTGATTAGTGAATAAGAAAAAAAAAAGGCTGAAATGGGTTTTGTTATTGGGCCAAAATAAAAAAAATGGCCCAATATAAAACCCAAGTCAAATATTCAAGAAACCCACAATTGCCATTTGCTACTTTCTTCAAGCATAATGGAATTCAGAGAACCAGCAGCTCCTCCGCCTCCTTGCCGACAGCGCCTCTGCTTGCGCCGCCCGTTGCCGCCGCCGCCTCCACCGCCGTCCCGCCACCGTCGGACGCTGCTTTGTCCGTCCAGGCTCCAGCCCTTCGTTTTCCTCTTCATCTAGTCTCCTCTCCTCTTTGTGGTAATTTAATTTTAGGATTTATTGTTTATGTTATTTTTTCCTTCAAAAATTTAATTTATATGAATATTATTTTTAGATTGGATATAGAATTGAAATTATATTGTTGTATCAATTGAATTGCACATGTATAATTATAAATTATAATTGTTTGATTTATTATTTATGTGAAATTGACAAATTATGGAATTAGGGATATTTGTTAAATTGAATTTAGATGAATATGCTTTTATAAATTATTTGTTATTATAATTTATTATTGTTTCATAATGCTTTTAAATTTTATAATAATGGATTCAATTTATTTATTTTTCCTATTTGATATTTAATAGGTTATGGACAAATTTTTAATTCGAAGTAGAGGATTTCCATCTTCTAAGAGATCGAATGAGCCTAATGAACCAAGGCACAATGAAGAGGGAGAGGGTGGTCGTAGAAAACAATCTCGCGTAGAATTCAATCGGAATGATATTATAAGTGATCCCGGGCAACGTAAACCTATTGAAGAGATTGATGTTTCTATTAGAGATGAAGTGCTTAGAGAATATATATTAAGAGGTCCTTGCCAGCCTAAGAATCATACTTTTCCCAAGACATTGTTCAATGTTGAATTTAGAAGTTTTCAATAGTGTTGGTTTGATGAATTTGATTGGTTGGAGTATAGTGTTTCAAAGGATGCTGCCTTTTGTTTTCTTTGCTATCTTTTTAAGAATTCATCAAAGGAGACGGCATATACTGTGGATGGGATGAAAAATTGGAAGAATGCCCTTAAAATTGGAAGATATTTTTGTTAAGATCGAGAATGAATCGATTATTCAACGTTATCAAGGCATGGAGTCACGTAGGTATTTGTTGCCCCCACTTGTTCCTAGTTGTACCTCTAGTAATTCGAGCATTAGAAAGTAGTTATTTTAGCAGTTTAGTGAACTTGTGAAAACCTTATTTTATCGTACTCGATTTATTAAATTATGTACTATTATTAATTATTTTTGAATTAATTTTTTAAAATTTAAATTTGAGTAGTATTATCCAGCCCCACCTGAAAAAAATTTCTAATTCCGCCACCAGCTCCAACCATCTCATCCCATATCTCATCTACCGTAACCACATCTCTACTATCATCTTCATTTCAACTCAAGTAGACAAGGCGTGAATCTGCATGAAATACTCAGAAACTAAAGTTGCATACATTTCTAGAAGTGCAGGGCAGCAATGGTTAAATTCCACAAGGTGGATTGCTATACCACGCCCTGTATTTTACTATCCTCGCCCTAATACGTATACAATATATTTTTTTAATTTAATTTCAATAACTGAATTAAAATTAATTTAGATAATTGTAGTTAGTTAATATTAACTGAATTAATTTAAAAGAAATTCCGCCGCCGCCGGACCACCGAGCGCCGCCGCCGGACCCGGTTCGCCACGGCCTGGCCGCCGGTCCGCTCGCCACAAACTGGGCGCGAGCCGGAGCGGTCTCCGCTCGCCACGGTCTGGGCGCAAGCCGCTGTCGGTCCGCTCGCCACCGCCTGGCCGCGAGCCGTCGCCGGTCCGGTCGCCACCGCCTGGCCGCCGTCGGTCCGCTCGCCACCGCCTGGCCGCGAGCCGCCGCCGGTCCGCTCGCCACGGCATGGGCGCAAGCCGCCGCCGGTCCGCTCGCCACCTCCTGGGCGCTCGCCACCGCCGGTCCGCTCGCCACGACCTGGGCGCGAGCCGGAGCGGCCTCCGCTCGCCACGGTGTGGGCGCGAGCCGGACCGTGTCAGCTCGCCATGGCTTGCCGCGAGCCGGATGGCTTCCTCTCCCCAACTACCCACATTTAATGTCATTTACTCTATCACACACCCGAAAATGTTGAATTTTCTGCTATAAAAAGATCATTTCTGCTATAAAAATATGTGGAACTCCAAATTTTTACTCTCCAAATTTTTACTCTCCAAATTTGTACTCCAAGCAAGGGTGTTAGAAATTCCATGTCTTCGGAGGTAATTTTACTAATCAGTTTTCTGTCCATAAGTAATAGTTAAATTTATTATCTATTATTTTTTGAAGTAGAAATTTATGCTCATCTTAGTTTTTTAATTTATGCTCATCTTAGTATTTTAATTTATTAATTGTAACGTAAAAATTATTGTAACGTTAATTTTAATTATTGTAACGTTAATTTCAATTATTGTAACGTTAATTTTGTTGTTTTGTTAATTTTGTTATTTTGTTAATTATTGTAACGTTAATGTTGTTGTTTTGTTAATTTTGTTATTTTGTTAATTATTGTAACGTTAATTTTGTTGTTTTGTTAATTTTGTTATTTTGTTAATTATTGTAACGTTAATGTTGTTGTTTTGTTAATTTTGTTATTTTGTTAATTATTGTAACGTTAATTTTGTTGTTTTGTTAATTTTGTTATTTTGTTAATTATTGTAACGTTAATTTACGTTTTTTTACGTTATTTTTTTATTTTAATTTGTTGAAATGTAATTACTTTGTTTCATTTTACATTATTCAAATGCAAGTATTAAAAGTTAATTTGAAACGACCCGGTTGCATTTTCGATTCCAAAAGTTCATTAGTAAACATTAAATTCGTTACGTTAATTAATTTTAA
Organism: Rubia yunnanensis; assembly: GCA_037428765.1. NCBI lineage: Eukaryota > Viridiplantae > Streptophyta > Magnoliopsida > Gentianales > Rubiaceae > Rubia > Rubia yunnanensis. The sequence goes on along the minus strand of CM075061.1, from coordinate 21,563,146 downwards.
ACCTTAATGTGAAATGTAAGAATGTAATATTAATTCTAGCCACAATGTTATTTCATTTTTTTTCCATTACATGTATGTTTTAGCTGTTAATGAGAAATGGCGGAGTGCACCCTTAAGTCCATTAGGAGGACAGTTTGAAATGGATGAATGTAATTTTAGTTTGGGGAGTTAATTTGTGTACGGGAATTTTATAACTGTAATGGCATTTCATGTACTATAATTTTATCTTTATGTTCTCTTCTTTAAGTATATGTTTTAACGTTTTGACTGTAATTTTATCTTTATTCGTTCATATGTAAACGTTAATTGACGACATCATTGTCGTTGGTATAGCAGTTGAGTGTAACTAATTACTTGATGTTTATTGCTGTTTAAGGATGACAATCAGTCATGTGAAGCTGCTGCAGGGCGGAATGGATACTCTCCATTTGCCACCTCAGCTGTGTTTCCAGGTGTTGCCGAGGCTTATTCCTACCTGCAACGGATTGCTCTGCAGGTGGGATTTGAACTTGTCACGGGGTCCTACAAACAGAATAGGAATGGTCCCCTGAGGTTATATTGCATTTGCAATCGGGGCCGAAAGGATAAGGTTGTAGATACGAGCGAATCTGATGTAGTCCGGCGGAGTAGCACCTCGACCAGAAGTTGTGACTGCCATTCGCGATTGTCTTGAAGCAGAGAATCACGAGGGATGGTAGGAATGTAGTGCCGTGCAAGGATCCTAGACGAGGGATGCACAACCACTCTTTCTCAGTGTATCCCGAGGGTCATAGACAGAGCTGCAAGCTCCATGCGGACGCGAAACAAATGATCAGAGATTTGACAGATTCAGAAACAGCCCCAAGGCATATCAATGCCAGCCTCAGTAATTCGTTTCCAGACCTGCATCAGAACATTAGGCAGGTGTACAATGAGAGATCGGCATATGTAACAGAAAGGCGAGGCGGGCGCAACACAGCGGAGAATTGTTTGCATCTGGCCACCGCGAAAGGGTATGTCACTAGTCACCGCTCAGCAGGTGATGGTACTTTGACTCATTTATTCATGGCTAATCCCGATGCTGTTGTGGCATTTCGCACGTTTCCGTGGGTTGTGGCCATCGACTCAACGTACAAGACCAATCGCTACGGCATGCCATTCATTGAGATGGTTGGGATGTCCCCTTGCAACACAAACTTCCTGATTGCCTACGCAATTGTCGTTGACGAAACGGCAGATACCTATGAGTGGGTGCTGAACGCGCTGAAGAACTTGCTTGTGGATGGACCGTTCCCTGAGGTTGTGGTCACCGATCGGGAGATGGGACTGATTAGGCCACTTCGGACTGTGTTTCCAGAATCGAATCATTTGCTCTGCACCTGGCATATTAACAAGGATGTGGAGGCACGTGTTACTGTGCTGACAGGGAATAAGAGGAACGGGGCAGCGTTCAAGAATGGTGCATGGTTCCGGGTTTGCAATGCGTCCACCGTTTCAGAGTACTAAACCGCCTTGGTAGATATGAGGGCTGGATGGTCTTGGAGCGAGGCTGTTATCAGTTACGCTGAGACGACATGGCTCACCCCCCATAAGGAGAAATTTGTGAGGGCATGGACGAACAGATTTCTGCATTTCGGGAACACAACTACATGCAGGGTCGAAAGTGCACACTCGTCATTGAAAGGGTGGTTACAAACGTCGACTGGTTCACTGGACACGGTATGGAGGCGTGTCGACCTGCAGATAGCCCAGCAGATTACTATGATCAAGACCGGCCTGGAGAAATCAAGAACGTGCATTGGAAGATTGCACCGTAGGGCCCTTTTCAGCAACTTGATCAACAATGTGTCCAAATACTGTCTGGATAAATTGACGGTCGAGTCCGGGAGGATTGATGCACTCGGAGCACAGGTATATGCTTACTGTAGCTGTGTGCTGCGCTCGACACACGGAATACCGTGTGCATGCGTCATGGCAGGGGCAGTTGCTGAAGGAATCCCCTTGTACTTGGACGACATTCATCCGCTGTTTAAGAGCCTGGCATTGGGTGATCACGTGCAGAGCACGGAAAACATTGCGAGGGCCTGTTGGAGGAGCTGGCACGCAGCGACCCTTCGGTCCGCCGACGAGTTTCATCCTACATAGATGCGCAGTTGCGTCCGGAGGAGAGCGGCATTGGCGAGCCGGACAATTGTACCAGTGCACGTGGGAGACCAAGCGAGCAGGTCCCCCGATCAAGATCAACCCGACGTTCACCGAGCTACCACGAGCACGTGAACAGGCGATACGGGAGTAGTTCAAGGTCCCCGGGGCGTGCTTCAGGGAGCGGTCGCCGGCACGGTAAGTACAAGCACCATTCTTCCTAATGAACGCCGCCTGCACAAGATATTTATCTTAATGTGTTCTCCTGCAGCGACATTCCCGTTCCTCGAAAGTGTCCCCCACATTGTCCGGCGTTACATCGAAGGCTGGAACGATGTCGTGAGTGATAGAAACTGTGGCTTCATATGCGTTGCTGATGCGTTCCACGTAGACGGTGAAGGTGAATGGTCTACAGAGCGTCGGGCAGTATTTAACGAGATATCAACTCATTGGCCTGACTATGTTCCCATATACGGTTCGCAAGATGACGCTGAATTCGCCAGAGCCCGTATACACCACACCAGCGGTCCATGTGATCCAGAGCATTGGTTTACGGTCATTGCAGACATGTTTCCTGTCGCCACCTACTACAACACGGTTGTAGTTTTGTATTACATTTTAGAGAATGGGTCGGCGGACCATTGCTGTACAGTCCTTCCACTGAGGGCAGGTGGGGGCGAGGATGGAACAAGTAGGGAGCTACACATTGTATACGTTTGCAGTGCAAGCCATTTCGTCCGGGTACACGTGAAGGAAAACTATCCCATGCCCCCCGTGGTTAATATGTGGACCACATTGAGGAAGGCTGATGTCGTAGGTTGGGAGTTACCCTTTCGTAGGAGGATAAGGGCTTGGAGAAGAGCATACTCTGAGAGTAATTAACTGTTGTGACCCAGCGAAACATTTCGGCATGTACGCAACCGTTACAGTTATTATCGAAGCGTCACAATTATTTTGAAAGCGTTACTGTTGCAAAAATCGATGACTTATAAATTTGATATGCACAAACAGTTACCGATTACATAAATGAGTAATTAACTATGGCAAAACTGTGGGTTCATACATAAGCAAACAGTCGACTAAGGAATGGGTCCATAACCGAGTGGCCTCTAGCCTGTCTCGCCGAGGCACTAACACCTCTTCGTCGTATGGAACGACCATGGCCGTCAGGTTGACCAGCAGTGCTCATCTACAACACAAGATATGTAATTAGTATAACAATTGAATCAAATTGATATGATAAGATAAATTAACATACATTTCAACAACGTGTGAACTAATATTTTCGAACAGTGCATAATTTCAATTTACTAATGGAAACTACATATTCTATAATGCATAGGAAAAAGTGGATATAACATAAAAAAACCCCACCACAAACATCAAATTTAATTCTCGTACAAACCCATACAACGAACTACACATTTTTTTAAGTTACAAATTGGAAATTACATTACTAAATAATCTTATTTTTTTACCACATCACACTATTATTAACATTCAAGGAAACAATTGTTAAAACATATCATAATAATTTACTACATAATTGTTTACATCGGATTAATAAAGTTTATTTAAATAGAACTATATTCTATTATGTCACATATACTTTCCAAATTACGGAAATAGTAATCATTTCCAAATTTAAACTAAATAATTTCTAAAAAACACAATTTCTTCGTTTTAATTCCAAAATTCATTAAATTCCTAATATTAGATTTCTCCAAATTATTCTACATCTTAATCTCCTATACTAACCACCAACCCAACATCTAACCACCAACCCAACATCTAACCACCAACCCAACATCCATTCTACATTTAACAAAATTCTAACAAATTACGAAAATAGTAATCATTTCCAAATTTAAACTAAATAATTTCTAAAAAACATAATTTCTTCGTTTTAATTCCAAAATTCATTAAATTCCTAATATTAGATTTCTCCAAATTATTCTACATCTTAATCTCCTATACTAACCACCAACCCAACATCTAACCACCAACCGAACATCCATTCTACATTTAACAAAATTCTAACACACCCCAATTCTAACAATTCCGACAAGTTCAACAAAATTCGAATAGATCGGGCAACAATTCGCACGAAAAGTAAAAAAAAATTCCTCCAAAACTTACGTTTTCCGGCGGGTTTTCGGCGGGCGGCTGGCTGGGCAGAAATGGAGAGAGGGAAGGGGGAGAGAAATGGAGAGAAAGAAGAAGAAGAAGGAGAGAAAAAGAGAGAAGGGAGGAGAGAAAAAGAGAGAAGGGAGGAGAGAAAAAGAGAAAATTCACAATTTATACTACTTCTCCCAATTTTTACTTTTTAATTTTAAGTTAAAAATACGTGTATTTATACGTATTAGGGCGAGGATAGTAAAATACAGGGCGGGATATAGCAACACCCTTTCACAAGTTATAAGTGTGGCAGTATACATGTTATTTGTTAATGGGGGCATGTGGCGTGAAACACATAATGCTGCTTGCCTGCCATTATGATCACCACCATCTACCCCTGAGTTGTACCTCTATTAATAAATTAGAATATTACTGGTAATTGTAAATATATTCTATTACCTTTTTCTACCTTATATAAGTATTTTGTATCACTATATAATGTATCATGAAATCATGAATACAAACACACATTAGTACCCTTATTTTTTACATGGTATCAGAGTCTAAAATCCTGAAATCCTAAGAAAATATTTCACTGCCTTTTCGAGCCATCGCCGTTGCCGTCAAGCTGCGCGTTGATCCATGTGTCGTTGCCATTTGCTCCGTTCCGCCGCTCACCGATCGCCACTGCCATCGTCTGGCTGTGGTAATCTGTGTGCTGCCTCTCTTGATCCGATCGATTTGTGTGTTAAGCCACACACGCCGATCCCGAAGCTCACACGCCACCGTGTTCCCATCATGCGCCATCACCGATCCGATTCGCCACTGGTCGCTGCATCTGTTGTTGATCCCTACATGATTTTGCACGATGTCTGCTTCTGAAGAACATGCTCGTATTGATGTTGCACCTGGGGTTCCGAAGCTTCAGGATATGAGTGGATATGATGTGATTGCGACTTTACTGTAGCAGTTACAGTTGCAATCTAGCCCTCGGACTACTGTACCTATTGGTCGTCTGTCAACTGATCCTTACTTTATTGGCTCTGGCCATGGTCCAGGTCTGCAAATTATATCGAACATGCTGAAATGTCAAAAAAATTACATTGAATGGTTTGACGCAATTTACCGCGCATTCCTTGCTAAGAACAAGATTGAGTTCATTGATGGATCCATTACCAAACCCCCCGGATGATCATCTTGATCCTGCTGATTGGCCTGGGGTTAATGCTACTCTTGTCTGCTGGATCTTGCCAACCCTGGATCTGGTGTTGAGATCTTCTACAAGCTCGTTTGCCACAATTAAGGAACTATGGGATGACCTGAAGGAGTTGAATGAGAAAGCCAGCGCCGCCAGGCGGCGCCAGCCTCTCGGCCGATCGCCGAGAACGAAGGATCCGCCACGGCTCTTCCACTCCCGGCGCCATTTGCTAGCAACGCCATGTCGCTGCCTGGCCTAGTGGCGGTGACTTCCTCTGGCAGCGTCCTTACCTAGTCCGATATTGGCCCTGCTCTGTCTGATGACCACTGGAGCACGACCATGCGTTTATTTAATCAGGTTAATTCTCTTACTGACAATGAGTCAAGTAAGTCTACTTTGCCCTGGATACTTGATTCGGTAGCCTCATATCACATTGCTGGTGACATGAGTTCTCTTACTAATATTACTACTGTTGTTGACACTGTGAATGTTGTTCTGCCTGATGGCTCTGTGTCATTTACTACCCAATATGGTTCTATTTCCTATGGTGATGTCATTCTTACTCATGTGCTATATATACCTACTTTGCGGTGCAGCTTATTATCATGCTCCAGATTGTTATCTGCCTAAAATATCTAGCTTTGTTTACTGAAAACTATTGTATTTTATGGAAAATCAGTACGAGGAAAGTGATTGGTGTGGGTGAACAGAAAGGGGGGGGGGTGTTTTGGCTTCGTCTGCTGGATACTCGTGATCATCCTCCTATCCCACAGTCTTATTCGACAGTTGCTTTTGTGTCTTCTTCTGATTTATGGCATCAGCGTCTTGGGCATCCTTCCTCTACGGTGTTGTCTTCCGCCTCTTCTATTGATTTTAGCACTAATAAGACTTATGTTCCTTGCTCTATATGTTATAGAGCAAAATAGACTAGGCATAGTTTTCCATTGAGTTCTACAAATGCTACTGCACTATTTCAATTAATACATTGTGATGTTTGGGGTCCTTATAGAACACCATATTCTAGTGGTGCATTTTATTTTTTAACTATAGTTGATGATTATTCCCAAGTTGTGTCAGTTTATTTATTAGTGGCTAAGTAAGAAGTAGCTTCTAGATTTTTGGAATTTTGTGCCTTGGTGAAGAACCAATGGGGCCGAATCATACTGCATATTCGGGCTGATAACGGGACTTAATTTTTGCCTTTGAGATCTCATTTTGCTGCATTTGGGGTTTTTTTAGACATCTATTGTTGATATACCACAGCAGAATGGTCGAGTTGAAAGAAAGCATCATCATTTACTCAATGTGGCGCATGCCTTATGGTTTCAACCCAGTCTTCCAGTTGATTTTTAGAGAGAATGTGTTCTTACTGCTGCTTATCAGATTAACCGGACACCGATGAAGCATCTCAATGGTCGTACTCCAAATTACTCATCCTTAAGAGTTTTTGGTAGCTTGTGTATTGCTGCTCATGTTCCCAGATATCGTGACAAGTTTGCGCCAAAAAGTCGGTGTTGTTTGTTTCTTGGTTACCCTACCGGAAAGAAAGACTATCATCTTTTTGACTTGGAATCTCGCGTAATCTTTACCAGTTGGGATGCAGATTTTTTTTGAAGACATGTTCTCGTATTCACCAACTCCGACATCGGCCTCATCAGAAGACCCCGGCGATGCCATCACCTCACCACATACCTTCTCATCGCTGTTGCCAGAGTCGCACGACCCATTGTCTCCAACCGCTTCCGGCCCCATTCCTCCGGCTGTCACCGATCACCCACCGCCGACGACTGCAATTTTTTGATGCCGGTTGCCGCCGGTCGCCACCAGCTTATCTATGCAGACCACCGCCAGCACTGACCCATCAGCACTAACCGGCCCATCCCCGGCGGACAAGGTTCAGTCGTCGAATCTCGACCAAGACCGCCGAATTCCACTTCTAGCCTGAATAAACGTTACATCGCCAAGGACACCACCACCTCACGCGCTGCCAACAATGGTGTCTCACGCGCCTCACACGCTGCCTGCCCAGCCTCTTTCCGCGGAATATTCAGCTTTGGATAACTCTTCCGCCGAGTTACCACCTATCAGACAGAGTATTCATGGTCATCAACCTCCTCCTTATTTGGAAGATTATGATTGTGATTATTATGCCTGTGCTGTAATTACTGAAGTCCCCCAACTGCTACGTTCACTCATGCGCCGTCAATATCTTCGGGTGTTCTCTGTCCTCTTAATGATTATGTAAATTGTGATAATTTTTCTAGTATGCATTCTAGATTTTTGGGTGTAGTATTATCAAGTGTAAATCCCACCACTTATTTTGAGGCATCACAGCATGCTCATTAGCGAGATGCTATGATTGAAGAGGTTAATGCGCTTGAGCACAATCAGACTTGGACTTTGGCCCATCTGCCTTTGGATAAGAAGGTGATTGGTTGAAAATGGGTTTATCGGACGAAGTTTAAGTCAAATGGTATTATTGAACGTTATAAGGCGCGCCTAGTGGTTCTTGAGAATCACGAGGTTGGAGGGATTGATTATAATGAGACATTTGCTCCGGTTGCGAAGATGAGTTCTATTCGCCTCTTATTATCTATTGCGGTCATTCATGGTTGGGAACTACATCAGATGGATGTCAATAATGCTTTCCTGCATGGTGATTTGCATGAAGATGTTTTTATGTGACTCCCACCAGGCTATGCTGCACCCCATGGTCAGGTATGTCGCCTTCAGAAATCTCTTTATGGTTTTCGCCAGGCTCCTAGAAATTGGTTTGCCAAATTGGCTCAAGCTTTTCAAGCATTTGGTTTTGTTCAGAGTAAGGCAGATTACTCTATGTTTTTCATTTCCCATGGATCGATTTCTTTGTATGTTCTAGTTTATGTGGATAATTTGGTCATTGCCGGTAGCTCCTCTGCGCTCATCTCTAAGTTTAAGAAATACTTGAGTCCTTGTTTCCATATGAAAGATCTTGGTTTACTTAAGTATTTCTTAGGCATAGAGATTGCTAGAAGACCGGGGGGGTGTTTCTTTCGCAAAGGAAATATGCCTTGGACATTTGATATGCTTAATTTAGTCTTGTTTTGGGTCACTTTTGTGCTCTTTTATTATCAAGAGCTTGTGATTTACCTTGAAATTCTCTTAGGAGGGGTAAGAGAAACTTTACACTCTTTTACCTCTTCAAAGTGGATTTCACGTGACAAGGGAAGAACATGGAGGCTTGAAGACCAGAGGCCATTAAAGATCACATTTTTGAAGACTTTTGAACACTTGCTTCGAAGACATGAAGACCGGAGACCATCGAAGACTTTTGAAGACTTGCTTCGAAGACATGAAGACCGGAGGCCATTGAAGACCATTTTTGAAGACCTTGAAGACTTGAAAAATGAGAGGACTCACTGTGAAGATAAATGTTTACCATGAGAAGAAGAAAAGAAAACAAGGCTAAATTTTGGCACTCGTCGCGAGTGGCGATGAGTCCGTCGCGAGTCGCGACCAACAGATGGCCAGAATCTAACCTTATCCTTTCTGTACTATAAATAGCACTCCCTTTCCTCTCAATCGGAATCTTTTTCTTCTGCATTTTTGGTACTGTTTCAAACCCTATTTTCTTCCATTTTCATCTTTGAACTCTCTTGTATTATGTTTGGTTGTTTAGCATTAATTAGTATGAACTCTTGTAGCTAAATATAGGTCTTGGGAGCAATTGATTGAAGCTTCCAAGCTTATGTAGTAAGATTCTATGTTTGCTCATTTATGAACATTTATTGGAGAGCATTTATTATTCCATTAATGTTGTGTTTTACCTCATTTATATCATGGGTTGTTTGAGTATATGAAATGTTTGTAAGATTGAGATGTTAGAGTGTTAGGGAAGTTGCAAATTTCTTAACTCATTTGATATGGAAATCCAAAAGCATGGATTTAGAACTTCTTGTGTATAATGTGTGGTCATTCTTGCTAGATGAGTATGTTAATGTGGTTTGTTTTCATATTTGTCACATAGATGCCAAGAAAGGTTGGTCCTTATGAGCATCTAGATTCCTTTTTGTAAGATTAATTTGTAGATTGCTCATGAGCACTTATGAGTGGTTTAGTGAAGGCCATTCGAAAGGATGGTAGAAGATGGAAGGCCACTCACAAAGTGGTAGAAGATAAAGTGAAGAAAAGAGAGCAAACCAAAGGGTGAAGAATGATCTATGTTTTGAAGCAGAGTTTTGAGATTTTTCCGAGAAGAATCAGCCTCCAAGAGTGGTATCATTGGATTTCTCTTCTCAAGTACTATAAAATCGACTACAAGAACTCCCAAAACGGATCAACGGTTCACCCGGAGGAAGCAAAACAAAACGGGACTTTTTTCCGTCGCGACGAGTGTGTCGCGACTCGCGAAATGTTGACCTGAGAGCTCAAAATTTTACTGATCTGGTCGCGACTTGCGACGGAGGCGTCGCGACTCGCGATAACTGCCTTGCAACTTGCGTTTTACTCCCTTTTTTCTTGTACTATAAATAACTTTTAACCCCCTTCTTCCCCAACTCTCAAAGCCCGACTTGGGGGCTCCAAAACCCTAGTTTTTCACCATTCTTCCATTTCTTCTTCTTTCTTTGTAGATCTTTGTTCTATGTTATGATTTTTGATTATCTAGCCTAGTTTTATCTTGGGATCAATGGATTGAAGCTTCCATATCTATGTAGTAAGAACCATATCTATCTATTTAGTGCTTTTGCTATTGTGCATTTATTGAGCTTTGAATGTGAATTTTTAATTGCATTGATGTTGTTGGAAGCTTGAGTACATGAATTGCTTGTATGATTACTTGTTAGGGTTGGGAGAAAGTAGCTAATTCTCCCCTCTTTTAATGTGGAATCCAAGAGCACGAGTTAGAGCTTCTTAAATGATGTTGGTGTGTTGATAATTGCTAGATGAATGTGATGATGTCGAACTCGTTGTCATGTTTATTTTAGGTAGCAAATGAGAGAAGTCTATAAATGTCGATCATTCTTGACTAATCTTGTGTAAGTGCATGAATTGGTTAAATGCTTAGATACGGTGTAGTATTTATAAGTGTTGCCAAGCTTGTTGATTCTTCGTGCTAAATGCCATCAATGGGATACTCTTAGTCCTAAGGGAGTCATTGGTGAGGTTTGACAAGAGATGTCGAATTCACTCTTGCAAACTACTATCTAAGAAGGATAGAAGATTTATCTTCACAACAAGTAGTTGAAGTAGTGAATAGATTGTTTCACTCGTTCTTGAAGCCTTTATTATTTAGCATTTATGTATTCTTGATGCTATGTTTCACTTCATTTATGTCATGGGTTGTTTGAGAATAGGAAGTGTTTTTATGATTGAAGTGTTCGGGTGTTAGGAAAGTGACGAATTCCTTAGCTCCTTTGCATGAAAATCTATGAACATGAACTTAGAACTTCTTGTGCATAATGTGTTGTGATTCTTGCTAGATAAGTATGTTAATGTTATGTCAAGTAATGAATGTTATAGAATGAGTGAATGGTTCAATGATCTACATTTTGTTTGGAAGTGGATATCAATTGCCCCCAAGGCTTTATCTTTGTAGTTTTAAACTCCTTTTTCTTAGTTTTGTTTGATGATTAGCCTAGTTACTTGACTTTGCAAGTTATCTTGTATTTTTAATTTCATAACTTAGGACCACCAAACAACCAAACCCCCCCATTTATATGTTTTTATATGTATGTATATATGTTTACTCCAAACCTAATATCAACCTTTCGTGCCTAAACGCTTAGGAAGATCCCTCTTCTTCGTGGATGACCCCGATTTGCCGCTATCTACTTAGTTATAGATAGTAAGCATTTTGGGCTTATAAATATTAACTTTGAGAGGTACGGCGACGACCTCCCAGGGAATGTTTATAATCCCTTGTGAGATAGAAGGCAAATGTGTTAATAAGGCCATGTTAGACTTAGGGACTTCAATCAATGTGATCCCATTCTCCTTGTATAACAGGCTAAATCTAGGCAATTTTCACAAAACTGGGGTTGTTATCCTACTAGCCAATCACTCAGCACATACCCGAAGGGTATTGTGAAGGATGTGTTGGTGAAAGTGGATTCTTTGACATTCCCTGCAGACTTTTATGTTCTTGAAATGGGAAATGAAAATAGTGCTAAACCTATTCTTTTAGGAAGGCTATTTCTAAAAACTTCAAGAAATATAATTGATGTGCATAAAGGAACATTGACCATGGAATTTAAGGGGCGGAGGGTAAAATTTGACTCTAATAGTTCTACTGATCATCCTAGTAGATATCATTCTCGCCAAACTATTCATGTTATTGATGATGAAGGACAAGATGAAATTGAGACCATAAATGGTAGTTCCTTAAATGTTGCCATAGATGATGTTTTGAGTGATAATTTGATTTCAAATGTTGTTAGAACTAACTTGAAGGAAAGCAACAGCGAATGCACTCTTGGAGATGCAGCATCCAACCATTTTTGTGTGTCCGCGGGTAAGCCAGTAAGGGTGTTTTTCCCTCCTTCTCTTGAGAAGACTTCGGTGGAAGAGTGCAAACCACCACCGAAAGCTCTTAATTGTTCATCCCTTGGAAAAGGAGAGCCACTCCCGAATGCTTACGTGCTTGAGATCACCATGGAACAAAAAGGTGAGTTGTTGGAGATGTTAAGGGAACATCAAGAAACCCTAGGCTACTTGAAGGAGGTTTTGTTGGGAGATGATGCGAATCTCGATTATTTTTACCCTGACCGAGGAAAAGGAACCGATCATCTCGGTTCATTTTGTGAGTAAGCTCCAAGAAGGAGAGTAAGTCATGCTGACGATGTTAAATAAACTTGATTTTGATCACCCGGATCGTCATTTGTGACTTTCTGTTGATGTTGCCTGGTTTTAGATTTTGTCATTAGTTTCATTGTTTTGCTTTATGCTTTTCACAGGTTGTTTTTCCATGCTTTTGTAGCAATTTTGAAGCCAAGGCATTGGCCTTTTGAAGGAAGAAATGCTTGGAGTCAAGAAGGAAAGACTTGGACAAGAGGAGGAATCAGAAAAATTTTCTAAGTACCAGGTTAGTAGTCCTTTGCGAGTCGCGATAACCTCGTCACGAGTCACGACGGACCATCGCAAGCCACGACAAAGTGGTTGCAAGTCGCGACCAAATCAGAAATTTTGTGTGAAAATAGAGCTCTCGGCCTTCACTTTTCACGAGTCGCGATGGACCATTGCGAGTTGCGACGAAGTGGTCACGAGTCGTGACCAAATCAGAAATTTTGTGTGAAAATAGAGCTTTCGACCTCCACTTTTCACAGGTCGCGATAGCCTCATCGCGAGTCACGATTAACCATCGCGAGTCGCAATTAACCATCACGAGTCGCGAAAAAGTGGTTGCGAGTCACGATGTAAATAGTAACTTCTGGAATTCTATGACCCACCCATCGGGAGTCGCGACGAACACATCGCGAGTCGCGATGGAAGTACTGCCCTATTTTAGAAACGGGCAAAACTTTTTTTTGGCCACAAACACAATTCCCCTCCGCCTCTCTACACCTTCTCCGCCATTCCTCTACGAACCCATCTCCCTCCGACCGCTGCAAACCGCCGCTCTCCGCCGCTCACAACCACCACTCCATACCCCATTCCTTCTTACCAAGGTCCACCCACAAATCCACCCAAGATTGTTAAAGAACACAAAACCCTAGAATTTGGGGGTTTTGTGATCTTTTGCAATCAGACTTCAAATTGCTTGTGGGTTTCACTCCTTTCTAATCATAGGCTTCTAAGTGGTACAATTCTTTAATCTCTTAAGCTTTACTTGTGATTATGATTGAATCAATTATTTTGTGAGATATTGTATGAACTTTGTGTGATACCTTAGGTTAGTTAGATTGATTGGAACATTGTAGATGTTGTTGAATATATTGTGCTTGCAAGTTAATTTGAAAGGATTGTATGAATATTTGGTGTTTACGGCTTGGTTGGATGTAGGATAACATAAATAATCACTTTGAGTGTATTGAGTTGCTCTTATTGGTCTTATGCTTGCATTGCACTATTAGTGTTGCTTTGATTAAGAATGGATTGTGGTTTATACTAAATATGAGGCATGCTGGCCCTTGATGAGACTTAGTTGTTATTTGGATAAAAATGTTATTGTGCTTTGAAATGGTATTTTGCTTAGTGTAGTTTAGCCATGGGACTTAAATGTGGACATTGTGAATGTACTAATGGTGGCTAAACTAATTTGGCATGACTGTGATTATGAGATATAGCATATTTGATTTCAACTCTGTAAGGACTTCATGGACTTGAGAATATGGGCATGTGGGACATAATATGGATTGTATGTGCAATTTTGAGTAGAACTTGAACTAGTAGGCTTGAACTTGAGTTAGCTTGTGATGATGAACTAGTTTAAGGTTGAATATGAATTTGCAATATAACATATACACATATTCCTGTGCATTTGACTTGTTTGCTGTGGTTGTTAGATATGGCCCCTACAAAGAGGCCCAGGGATCCTCCTCGAGGCGGGCGCACCACCGCTCCACCTCTGCCTCCACCACCGGCTCCAGAATCGAGCCATGTACCTTCCCCACCGGATATGTACATGGGTTTGACCCGGATCACCGGGTCTTATGCTGAAAGGTGGGAAGCCCTGGCGAGTCATCAACTCAAGGAGACGAGTTTTGTAAATGTACCCACACTAGATGCTCTTGGGCTTACCCAGCATGTCAGATGCCTCCTTGCCAAGGGGGGAATGGAAGGATTCATGAGCAGGAGCGCACCCTTTTACAGGAGATACACTCTAGAGTTCCTGTCCACGGTCAGGATCTGCAGCTTGAGAGATGATCAACCATTTGTGAGGTACATTGCTTTCCAGCTGGATGATATATCTAGGCAAATGATAGTCTTGCAGATTGAGGAGGCGTTTGGATTTGACACTGTGGAGATACGGGCCAGGCTGGACCCACAGGCCTAGGAACGATCGATCGAGAATGTCATGCAATTTTGGAATGTCATCAAAATGAAGCCAAAGAACTCCCATGACAAGAGCAGTGTCATCATCCACCCTGCACTTCATTATGTTCACCGACTGTTGGCTGGCATGGTACTTTGCTCGGCGGAGCCAACAAATGTGCCAGACAACGACATTCACTTTCTGTGGCACTTGACCAGTGAGGGACCAGGATACGGGTTGTGGGCTGAGTTGTGGATGAAAAGGATTGTGGAGGTGGCGGAAAAGCCAAAGGGGAAGATCATGGTCAGAGGTATGACAGACCTTTTAGCAGAGTACTTAGGATTGGTTTCTCCGGCTGACTTTCCGCACTTAGGAAGGTGCACTTCCTAACTTATCACCACTGAGAGGTTTGTTATATTTTAGATTCTCGGTGCGACATAGACCACGGGGCTATTCCACTGGTTGTATGGCGCCAGGAAGGTCACATTCATGGCACTTCCTCAGCCCAACGAGACGAAGTTGGAATTTGATACACCTCTAGGAGACTTGGCGATTTCACCTGACTCTTCATGCATAGATGACTTCCAATGTGAGCTCCACGACCTTGGCCCAGCTCCTTTCCAGCGTGATGATACCAGTCTACCTTTCTCTGAGCGACAGCAGCAGCAGCACTCCCAGTAGCACTTTCCGCATCCTCCACTAGAGACCGAGCCGATGCAAGAGGACGATGTTCCACAACACTACTCCCATCCTCCATCGGACTTCTATAAGCGGATGATGCAGACTATGCAGGATAGATTCCACCACCAGAACAACATGATATTGGAGCACAATGTGTTTATCTCCCATACCTTGATAAACATGGATGAGGAGATTTATCACCTGTTAGCTCGCATCCATGAGATGTAGTCCCAGGCAGGCGGTGTCTCAGGTCCCGATCCAAGAGCAGAGAGGCTGAGATCTAGGAGGCAGAGGAGCACAGAGTGGTTGGCTCATTATAAACAGTGTTATTTTGGCGATGACCCTTCTTCCTCACATCAGTGATTTGTGAGCACCATATCCTTACCCTTTATATACTTCACTTTGTACGTTTTTGCCCTATTGTCTACATTGAGGGCAATGTAGTGTTCTAATTATGGGGAGGGGTATCTACTTTGAGGTGATTAGGGTTGAAGATACTTTTGGAGATACTTTTACATAACTCTTTTGTTTTGTTTTGGATATTTTTCCCTTTTGTTTTGGGATGTTTTTCTTTTGATGTACTTGGGTAATGTTGGCTTTGATACTTCTCTTAGCTTTAACATTTGGAAAGCACTTTGCTACTTTTTGGATTGGAGAAATGTGAAAAATTTTGAAAAAAATATAAAATGAAAATAAATAAATAAAAAGAATCCCGCTAAGTTGAAAACCCGAGAGGGCATCTTAAGCAACATTGGGAGCCCGGATGGGTCGAAAAGATGAGAGGGCGACCTAGGCAAAAATGAGAGGCTAAATGTGTGGAAAAAGGTGAGATGTACGCCAAAAAAAAAACATGACGTGTGGCTAGGATGAAAATCCAAAAGAGCTCCTAGGTAAAATGAGAGAAAATGAGAGAAATTGAAAAATGTTAAGTATTCACTCATTTGCTGGCGTTGGAGTCATAAGGTTGCGGTGGCTATACAGATGGATCGGGTAGCTTGACATCTTGAGGACCTCTTGGGAGTGGAAAATTTAGCGGGAGAAGACGAAGTAAGTTATAAAACTCTTGATCATTAATATGCTTCGTTTTTAGGTTGATATATTGATATAAAGAGGAGCATGTGTTTTGAACCTTATACATGTCTTTAGCTTCACCTTGTATCATTGGATTTGGGATTGTCAATTCAGGATTTGGAGATATTTTAGGGATATCGATGAATTGATGCGTTGATATGGTTTGGGTAGATTTAGGAATGGGGGTTGTGGAAAACTTCTCATTTAACCTTAACATTGGGATGTGTGATATTGAGAGTTTTGTGAGGTATTTATTTGGGGGAATAGTAGTTAGGATATGGATACGTCATTTCCTTCATATGCTCGGATCTTTTCTTACTCGAGGACGAGTAAGGTTTACACTCTTTTACCTCTTCTAAGTGGATACCTCTTTTACATCTGGGATCATTTTTGAGACATCTATTGTTGATACACCACAAAAGAATGGTCGAGTTGAAATCATCATCATCATTTACTCAATGTGGTGCATGCTTTACGGTTTCAACCTAGTCTTTCAATTGATTTTTGGGGAGAATGTGTTTTTACTAGTGCTTATCTGATTAACCGGACACCGACAAAGCATCTCAATGATCGTACTCCATTTTAGTTGCTCTATGGGCAAGCTCCAAATTACTCATCCTTAAGAGTTTTTGGATGCTTGTGTTTTGCTACTCATGTTCCCAGATATCGTGACAAGGTTGTGCCAAGAAGTCGGCGTTGTTTGTTTCTTGGTTACCCTTCTGGAAAGAAAGGCTATCACCTTTTTTTACCGGGAATCTCGCGTAATCGTTACCAGTCGCGATGCAGATTTTTTTGAAGACATGTTCCCGAATTCCTCAACTCCGACATCGACCTCATCAGAAGACCCCGGCGGCGCCACCACCTCACCACCAGCCTTCTCATTGCTGTTGCCAGAGTCACACGACCCATTGCCTCTAGCTGCCGCTGACCCCATTCCTCTGGCCACCACCGGTCACCCACCGCTGGCCGCTGCAGTTTTTTTATGCCAGTTGCCTCCGGTCACTGCTAACTCATCTACGCTGACCACCACCGGCACCGACCCATCGGTGTTGACCGGCCCATCCTCAGAGGACAAGGTTCAGTCGCCAGATCTCGGCCAAGACTGCCGGATACCACTTCTGGCCCGGCCAGACGCATCACCAAGGACGCTGTCACGTCATGCGCCACCGGCAATGGAGTCTCACGTGCCGCCTGCCCAGCCTCCTTCCGCGGAATCTCAAGCTTCAGATAACTCTACCGTCGAGTTGCCACTTATCAGACTGAGTATTCGTGCTCGTCAACCTCCTCTTTATTTGGAAGATTATGATTGTGATGATTATCCATGTGCTATTACTACTGAAGTCACCCCCAACT
This sequence comes from Rubia yunnanensis, assembly GCA_037428765.1. Taxonomy (NCBI): domain Eukaryota; kingdom Viridiplantae; phylum Streptophyta; class Magnoliopsida; order Gentianales; family Rubiaceae; genus Rubia; species Rubia yunnanensis. Next base: position 21,545,654 of record CM075061.1, on the reverse strand, counting down.
GCTACGTTCACTCATGCACCGTCCCTATCCTTGGGTGTTCTCTATCCTCTTAAAAATTATGTAAATTGTGACAATATTTCTAGTATGCATTCTATATTTTTGGGTGCAACATCATGTAGTGCAGATCCCACCACTTATTTTGAGGCATCATAGCATGCTTATTGGCGAGATGCTATGATTGAAGAGATTACTGCGCTTGAGCTTAATCAGACTTGGACTTTGGCCCATCTGCCTCTGGATAAGAAGGTGATTGGTTGAAAATGAGTTTATCAGACGAAGTTTAAGTCAAATGGTACTATTGAACGTTATAAGGCGAGCCTAGTGGATCTCAAGAATTGCTAGGTTGAAGGGATTAATTATACTGAGACATTTGCTCCGGTTGCAAAGATGAGTTCTATTCGCCTATTATTATCTATTGCGGCCATTCATGGTTGGGAACTGCATCAGATGGATGTCAATAATGCTTTCCTGCATGGGGATTTGCATGAAGAGGTTTTTATGCGACCCCCACCAGGCTATGCTGCACCCCATGGTCAGGTATGTCGCCTTCAGAAATATCTTTATGGTTTTCGCCAGGCCCCTAGAAATTGGTTTGCCAAATTGGCTCAGGCTTTACGAGCATTTGGTTTCGTTCAAAGTAATGAAAATTACTCTTTGTTTGTCTTTTCCCGTGGATTGATTTCTTTGCATTTTCTGGTTTATGTGGATGATTTGGTCACTGCTGATAGCTCATCTGCGCTCATCTCTAAGTTCAAGAAATAGTTGAGTTCTTGTTTCCATTTTATGTGCATAATTTAGTGCTGCTTTGGGTCACTTTTGTGCTCTTTTATTATCAAAAGCTTGTGTTTTACCTTGAAAATCTCTTAGGAGGGGTAAGAGCAACTTTACACTCTTTTACCTCTTCTAAGTGGATTTCGCGTGACAAGGGAAGGACACGGAGGCTTGAAGACCAGAGGCCATTAAAGATCACATTTTCGAAGACTTTTGAAGACTTGCTTCGAAGACATGAAGACCGGAGGCCATCGAAGACCATTTTTGAAGACCTTGAAGACTTGAAAAATGAGAGGAATCACTTCGAAGATAAATGTTTACCACAAGAAGAAGAAAAGAAAACAATGTTAAGTTCTGGCACTCGTCACGAGTCGTAATAAGTCCGTCGCGAGTCGCAATGAGTCCGTCGTGAGTCGTGACCAACGGGTGGCCAGAATCCAATCTTATCCTTTTTGTACTATAAATAGCACTCTCTTTCCTCTCATTCAAAATCTTCTTTTTCTGTGTTTTTGGTACTGTTTCAAACCCTATTTTCTTCCATTTTCATCTTTGAATTCTCATGTATTATATTTGTTTGTATAGTATTAATTTGTATGAACTCTTGTAGCTAAATCTAGTTCTTGGGAGCAATTAATAGAAGCTTCCAAGCTTATGTAGTAAGATTCCATGTTTGCTTATGATCATTAATTGGAGAGCATTATTATGCCATTAATGTTGTGTTTTACCTCATTTATATCATGGGTTGTTTGAGTATATGAAATGTTTGTAAGATTGAAATGTTAGAGTGTTAGGGAAGTTTCAAATTTCTTAACTCATTTGATATGGAAATCCAAAAGCATGGATTTAGAACTTCTTGTGTATAATGTGTGGTAATTCTTGCTAGATGAGTATGTTAATGTGGTTTGTTTTCATATTTGTCACATAGATGCCATGGAAGGTTGAACCTTGAATGTTGTTTGTTCTAAGTTTAACCTAATAAATGATTTGTTTGGTTAAATGACAATGTCTTTGGTAGAAGGCTTGTTATCAAACCTATGGTCTTTTGGGTGAAATTCCATTGATGAAATACCCCTATGATGTTGTTTGTCTAGGGTGATCATCAATGAGGTTTGCAAATGGTCGTTGTTTGTCTTTGCAAATTACTCTTAAGGAGGAATGAATGTTGATCTTTGAATGAGAAGTGATAACATTCCTCATATACAATAAATGTAATTGAATAAGTGAATGAATCGATGCGCTATATGAAGTTTGGATGTGGAAGTTAATTGCCCCCAAGGCTCCATTAATTATCATTTACATCGTATCTTTAGTTGCATTGTATGATTAGCATAGTTCTCCTGCTTTGCTAGTTGTATTTCAATTTGATAACTTATTCTCAAAAACCAACCAACCCCTCCCCCCCCCTCCTTGTTTACATGCTTTTATATGTATATATGAATGTATATGCTTAGTATGTTTTCTCCTATATATGTTTAAACACTTGAAAAGATCCCTCGTCTCGTGCATAACCCCGACTTGCCATTATCTACTTAATTGTAGATAGGAAGCATTAGGGCTTAAAAGTATTAACTTTAAGAGGTACGGCGACGACCTCCCAACATTTTATCTGGTATATGTTTATCTGCTTCTAAACCGACTGACTTTCTGATGGAGCAACAACATGATCATGCGCATGTTGAGGGTCCAGCTTACCATGATCCCGAGCAGTACATGCATCTGGTTGGGCGTCTGATATACCTGACTATCACACGTCCTGAGTTATTCGGTTCATAGACTTGCCCAATTCATAAAGTCTCCTTGTGTTCCTCACTGGCAAGCTTCAGTTTGTGTGTTGCACTACCTGAAGAGTCATCCTGGTCAAAGCTTATTTTTCTCTTCCACTAGTGCGTTACAGTTGACTGCTTACTGTGATTTAGATTGGGATGCATGCCCAATTACCCAACGTTCTCTTTCCAGATATTTTGTGATGATGGTGATTCTCCGGTTTCTTGGAAGACCAAGAAGCAACCTACAATTTCTCGGTCTTCCGATAAAGCGAAGTATTGTGCTATGGTTGTTACCTGTTGTGAGTTGTTATAACTTAAGTCTATACTGAAAGACTTAGGGGTTATACACATTTCTTCTATGCGACTGTTTTGTGGAAGTCAATCTGCTCTTCATATTGCGGCAAATCCAGTGTTCCATGAACGCACAAAGCACATTGAAGTTGATTGTGTTTTTGTCTGGGATCTTGTTCAATCTGGCACTATTGTTACTCAGCATATCCGCACGTCAGACCAACTTGTGGACTTGTTCACTAAGGCTCTCGGACGTAACCGGTTTCATTCCCTGCTTGGCAAGTTGGACATTTATAATACTCATGCTCCAACTTGAGGAGGAGTATTGAGGAATTAGAATATTACTTGTAATTGTAATTATATTCTATTATCTTTTCCAAGCTTGTATAGGTATTCTGTACCACTATATAATGTATCTTGATCATGAATACAAACATACATTATTACCCTTATTTTCTACAAGCTCACACTTATACTTATACATATGGAATTGAATATATGCCTGGGTTGCATCATATGCCTATAGTTATCACTTAATTAAGCTGCAATTTGCTCTTGATGAACTTCACCTTTCTGACAAGCTCCCTCAGATACTTAGAGAAGAAAAAGTTCTCTTAGATAACTCTTAATAAGTTTAGGACCACATGAGAGGAAGTAAACAAACACACTCACTAATAAGTACAACTTTAAGAAGAAAAAGTTTTCTGAGATAACTCTTAATAAGTTTAGGACCACATGAGAGGAAGTTAACAAACACACTCACTAATGAGAACAACCCCCTTTGACGTTTCTCTCAAGCAACTGTTTTGGTGTGATGTTCACTACCCTTGTACACATGTATACATAGTGTCATGCATACGTGTACCTTTTGAGTTCTGACAAAAGTTTTACCTATGGATTTTTTTTTATAAAGTTTCACTTATTAAGTAGATTTTGTTTTTTTTTAAAAAAAAAAATTGGGTAATAACTCAAATGAGCCCCCAATAAAATCCCTCCCCTCCCTTTGCCTTGGTGGGAATTGAACCCATGACCTCATGGTAATAGTACTAGACTTCAACTGCTAGGCTAACATTCAATTCCACTTATTAAGTAGATTTTGATTTAGATTGTACACATTTCTTAATATAACCCTCCATCATTTTCTACTCTCTTCGTCCCATTTTTATTTGTGCTTCTACTTTTTTAGCATTATTTTCTGTCAAAATTTTACTACATATTTGAATAGGTTTATAAATAGTAATATTATCGTACTCCCTATGTTTTCTTAAATTTAACACACTTACCATATTTGTATGTTTTTCTAAGTTTGTCGCATTTAATTTAATGACAAAACAGTACATCATTTTCAACCACTCATTAAACTTTTTACTCTCATCACTCAATTTCCTCCACACATTTCAACTTACAAAAAAATAATACCTAAACCAATGGTTCCAAACGTTGTGAAACGAGGGAGTATATGATATAGTTGAATTCTCCGTAACACGTACTTTTAAATATCAACTTTTTATTTATCATTATTATACACTAGTGGAGTATTATCGCGTGTTGCGCGATATCATTAATTAAAATATTGAGATTAAGTTTTATTTAAAATTTTAAAATTTAGACATATAAGGAAAATCATATGAGTTATGAAGTGAAATAATTAATTTAGTTAGAAACCTTTAAATATTGAATACTATAAAAATTAATTACTTTTATAATATTTCATTCAAATTATTTTTTTAAATATATATATATATGCTGAGATCTGTTTTAAAAGGTTATCAGAATTATATATATCTCACTGCAATGAATAAAAGTAAATGTCAAATGACCTTATTAGTTTCACTGATTATAAACTGTCCTCATTTAACAATTAGTCGGTCTAAAACAAGACTTTGTCATATATTAATAAATAAATAATATGTATAGTACATATTTCAATCAAAAGTACTATATCATTATATAAAAAAATTCGAACATTTTATTATTTCAAATTATGTGTTTCTTTGGATTTTCTTTAGTGATATATATAGTACAATAAGATATTTATGGTTTTAAATATATCTTTAAAAGTTAATATTTTAACAAGTTATGATTGATTATATATAGTAAATAATTAAAATTAGTAACAAATAATAAAATTAGCATGTTCACAAGTTATGATTTATTATATATATAGTAAGGAATTAAAATTAGTAATAAATTATAATATTAGTATGTTATTGTTAGACAACCTAGGTGTAGGTTAGTTAAAATGACTTCAATATCCCCGGTTGATAGCACAATCCAAAAACAAACAATTTCTATTATATGGTGCTCTAGATACGTTAAAACAAGTAATAATGTATATTTGAATGTGAAAATATAAAATAAAATAATACTAAAGATATATTAAGTTTTTTAAAAATTTAGTATGTAATTTAACAAATGCAGTGTATAAGTGAAAAAATACAGTGGACTGTCTATAACTTATGGATAAGCCGTGTGAAAAAACCTCCTCATTATAAAATACTCTATCTAACCGTTACTTGGCATAAAACAAGGCCTTGTGATATGTAAATATATATATATATATATATATATATATATATATATACATATTTCTATTAAATTATGTGCTTGTTTGGATTTTCTTTAGTGGTATATATAAAAATTGATGTACAAATAAGAGTGTGTATTGAACTCTTCCCTATATGTATACACACCCTTATTTGTTCATCAATTTTTACACCAAATGCTAACCATCCATCTAATCTAATATCACTCATTTTTTAATTATATTTAGTAAAAATCAATTAGAATGGTTAGATTATGTTAGATGGATGGTTGAGATTTGGTGTACAAAATGGTTTCAGAGCTAAGTTTGAGCTTGATTATGGCTATTCCACACAGATTTGTTTACTTATTTCTTAAGTATAAACTTATCAGCAATTGTTAAAATTAATGTCTGTAATATCCTTTCTATATTTACGTTCGTTGGTTCAGAGCAATGCGGTCTTCTGTCGGGAATGTAATTCTCAGTTTTTCACCGGTTTGTAAGTAATGGGTCACTGCTTTGACTGAACAGAATTCGGATTTGTAATTGTTCCACCATTTAATTCTGAATTGTCGAATGAGGGAAAATGGCTTGTTTGGAAATATGGATTTGATCTGAAAGCTCCAGGCAAGAATCCATGGAACCCTGAATGTGGAATGGAATAAGAGTTCTTTTTCAAAAGGTTGGCACTTGCTAAGCTTGTGGAATGCTTCCAATCCTTCTGCAACTGGAATGGGAAGTATTTCTCTTGATGGTCCTAATGTTGACCACCAATCATAGATCCACATTGGAATATCTCCACTAAATTGTTGGTGGAATGAACCATGAATGGTCAAAGGACCTAATATAGAAAACTCTATACCATGCTTGCATATAATCAGCATAGTTGAATCCGGTGGGGAAGTAATTTACCGAAAAATGTCTATTAGAATGAATATTTTGGAAATGGCTGGGACGAAACACTTGCTTAATATATATTTTGGAATAGTCAATTCTACTGGGATCCTGTTTATTTTGTACATGTTGTATCTCAATGGACTGGGTATCTACTAGAATCAGCTCATAGTAGTTTTGAGTCTTGTTGATGTCATCTGCCAACCATAAACATGTTGGCAAGAATACACTGGATACAAATGACTTTAGTTGAGGGTTGTCTGGTTCTGTCTGGGATTGAGTCATTAGAATATATTCTGGGTTTGGCTTGTCAAAATAAGAAGTGGGGCTTGGGCTTGTGGTTGAAGGAATAGACTTTTTGCTGGGGTTGAAGGAATATATATATATATAGTACAATGAGATATTTATTGTTTTAAATATAATTTTTAGAAGTTATATATTTTAACAAGTTACACTACTATAATTACCCTATAGCGAGAGGAAATTCCGTTGTAAAAAGGCTTGAAGTAGTTGTAATAGACCATTTACAACAAGTAGTGTGGTTGTAATTGACATTACAACCACTTTTACTCACTGGTTGTAAAAGATATATTTACAACAAGGCACTATATTAGTTGTAAGAATCCATCAAGTACAACGACCTTTGCCGTTGTAAAATTTTGTTTTGATGTCACCTTCATTTTATTTACAACACTTTTTCTCTTTGTAAATACAAGTATTTACGACATAATACTTTGTTGTAATACACATTTTTATTAAATTACTACAATATTTATTGTATTTTTTTATTATTGCATAATATGCTAAAATGAGCATAAAAAATAGCAATTGCAATTGATCAAATTTTTATAAATAAATAATAAATATCTAATATTTAAATCATGACATCTAAAACGTTAATGATCTTTGACTACAAAATAAATTCTTAAAAGAAACTAATTTTAACAATATTCAATTAAACCGTGTTTGTAGCTAAAAACTCCATAATTCTTGAATTGCACTTGCACTCTTCTTTAATGATTTGAAAGAGAAAAAGGAAAAAAGATTATTTAATAGTATTAATTTAGGCATGTATATCCATTTATTTATGCTACCCTTAAGATCGAGTCTAATCCAAGAAAACTTTTAGCCTTACTAGTAAATTTAAATGTACGTGAACGAACCAAGTTATTCACAAAAAACTCACGAACTCTAAACTCGAATTGACCTAGCTCGGTTCCAAAATCGAGATAAACTCGTATAATATTCGAGCTGAACTCGTATAATATTCGAGCTGAAGGTCAAGGAACTGTAAGAAGAAGAATCATTAAACCTCCTCTCTTCCTAAATGAACCAGAGACGCATAATAAGTCTCAAACAAACGAAACAACACATAAAGTGTTGTGCGGAAAACCTGAGAAAGAACAAACAAAGAAAATAAAACGAAAAACAAGACACCGAGATTTTTACGTGGTTCACTAATTGGCTACATCCACAGCCGACCAATATCGGATTCCACTAGAGGGAAAGGTCAGAATTACAGATTTCCTACTCTCTACCAATCCTATCTCTTACGGGTTACAATAAAAGACGAGGCACTATACATAGTCCTTTCCACCTTAAACCCTAACGGCTTTGGGCCCAGAAACAATCTGGCCAAAACCAGAACCGGAGACAGAATGCCAATAACAGCCCAAACAGAGGACATGCTATACCGTCGGGCCGGGGCATCTCCGCCCCCCGGGACAGGGTGCACTCCACCCCCCTGGACCCCCCTACTCGTTGACCGGGCAGCGAGACCCCCGTACCAACCTGTCGAAGCGGCTAATACGTATTCAAGGCATACCAACATAAAGCAATAATAAGTCTAATCCTCACCAATCATCACTGGATCCTGTTGGTGTTGCATAAAGTGCATCTGCATTTTGCAAATTCTCTATAAACGCCAACAAAAGAAAATTAATAATTAACATATAATGCTTCTAAGATGCATATATATCCAATTTACAATCAAAATATTATGAACTTTCAGGTTTAGTTTGGTAGGAATTCAGCACAATTACAAATCAAGCCAACAATATGAGCTTCTATAAAGAAACTACCTCACTGCCATCTCCAAATCATTTATTCAAAGTATATACTCTGCTGCAAGTTGTAGTGCAGAAGGTTTTACAATTGCCATAAGGGAAAAAGTATGTATTTCTTCCATACATGCAAAACGAATTTTGGTGAGTTTTCAAAATCCATAGCGTCACAAAACAGTTTTCAAATTTTCTAGACAAATAGAGTTGTTAAAAAAACAAACAAAAAAAGAAAAAGAGAAGCATAAACTGAGGTCATAGTTCAACTACATGTGGCTCCACGTAACTCAGGTGCAAGCCAAAGAAACACATTACTTTCCCAAACAACTAATGTGATTGCTAACCAAGTTCACGGTATCATAATCAGTATTCAAATCTGAAAGGAAATAGATGAAAAGTATACGGTGATAAGAGGATGAAACACCTTTGATCGACGAGGATACAGACTACAGAGATGCTAATGGATGAAGAAACAGCAAGCAACACATAGCGTAAAACAAAAGATATTCAGCTTACATGTGATACTTTTCAACTGAACAGAAGAGGTTGATCTTGGGCTTGGAATAGCCAACTAACCACCACACAGGTTCAGTGAAATGAAAGGTTCCTGGTAGCTCTAACACTCCAGGAATCAAAGCCCCGAGGACTGCAAGCATTGCCCGACGAGCATGAAGCACTTTAAAGCTGAAAAATCACAAAGATGCTTTCAGCTCAAACACTTTTTGTATATGTGTAAAAACTAAACAAAAGGCCACTAAATTGGATGTTCTGAGAACGTGAAATCCGTGGGTACAGTACAAAACAAGCCTAATTGTGTACTGTGCTGAAAGAGATCCAGAAACGAGTCAAACAAGCAGAAAAGATAAGTATACAAAATCATGCTTGAAGTACCTGGTGAGGGCAGCAGGATCCTTGCCAAGACCAGCAATGTCAAAGCCATAATCCCCTGGAAATTCTCAGCAATATAGCATTATTCCTACACGAAAGCATTCTAACTCAACATACATCAATCAATCAGAAATTTAAAACGAATAATAGGGCAGAAGACAGACACGGCAACTAAGTTCAACATAGGAATTATTAACTACTAGCACCAAATAACAGAGTAAGTGAAATCCATATTCATCACGGGACAGAATAACATTGATAGAAACTAAGAATTTCTCTTCTCATCGCTTCACTAAACCTTAATCAAGCCAGAAGCTTCAAATTCAAGCAAACATCAAACTCAAACATGTAAACTAAAGTCCGCAAAAAGCACCACCTATACAATATCCGTACAAACAGTCATCAATTAAGATTCAATCAACCTGATCGGAGCACCGGATAGTGCGGCCTTCGAAGCGCTCAGAGAGATTGGCGGTGAATCTGAACCATCGCTTGTGGTTCTGGACGAGCCAGCACAGCTTCGGCCACCTCTACAGCGCTTCCTCTGGCACTTCATGATGAACTGATGAACACACAGTTGATTTTGGGTGCAGTGAACATTTTTGAGATGATTCAATGAATTTAACTTGAGAATTGGTGAAATCAAAGAAGAAAGCGTGTTCCGGGGAAACCTGACCTAGGGAGGGCTCATTGGAGAGGGTGGCCAGGAATGTCAGAGATTTTATGATTTATTGCAGAGAAGTCTCTAGTTGTTTGGTAAAATTTTAAATTTAACTGTCAGAGATTTTATGATTTATTGCAGAGAAGTCCCTAGTTGTTTGGTAAAATTTTAAATTTAACCCCGACTATAAAATAATAGTCAATTAACCTAAAAAATTATAGAAAGGGGGTTTGCCTAGGCTTGGTCTAAACTGTTTACAACGGTTTTATGACCAATTACAACTATATATTTTATTTCTTGTAAATAAATTGGGATTATTATTATGACTTCTTAAGTTTCGTTGTAAATACCAATTTTTTACAACCATTTTTTCATTTCTTTGTAAAATTTGGCTGTAAATGGGGTAATTCTAGTAGTGTTATGATTGATTATATATAGTAAAGAAATAAAATCAGTAACATAGAATGATATTGATTTTTTTATTGTGCATCCAATTGTGTCTTCTTGTGTACATATAATAATATTTGTATGTTATTTTTAGATAACTTGGGTCTATGTAAATCAAAATGAACGCCATCAAAATACCAAATAACCAAAAATAAAGAATTTCTATTATATGGTGATTGGTATAAAGTAAAATAATAAATTTAGTTATAATTATTAAAGAAAGAATAAAATAAAAAGTACTATATGAAGTAGTAGTATTATATTTATGATGAGTACTCCCTTCGTCCCAGATAAATCTGCACACTTTCCTTTTATGAGTATCCCAGACAGATCTGCACATTTTCCTCTTTAAGTAAAATTTAACATTTCAAAAGACATGTTTACACTTTGAGATTTAAAAATTTACATTCTATCTCATTTCCACAAACCCTCTCTTCTCCTCTTTCGTTTTTCTCATCTGCCAGAAACCCTCTCTATCCTTTCTTTCCTCCTCTGCCATTCTGCTCTGCCCCTCTCTGCTTCTGCCGTAGGCCCTCCCTCCGCCATCAGCCCTTCCTCCGCCACCACTTCATCTGCGATTGCCACCCCACACCCCAATCTTCACCACCTCATCCCCTTGCTGGAACCATAGCTTTCACCTTCTGCGCGCCCTAATTTACTCCATCTGCGACTGGAGATAGGAGGAGGTGGCAGATGAGTGGCAACACGAAGGAGAGAAGCAGCGGTTCTGTGAACCCTAGTTTACCCTATTTGCGACCAAAGAGCGGAGGAAGCGGCGGATGGAGGCTACGTAGAGGAGAGAGTTGCAGCCTGCAATCCGAACTGAGGACGGGGGGCTGTATCCGAAACATTTTTGAACTGCCGGCGATTTTTTTTCATTCCTGAAGAAGTGCGTTCAATTCTTTCGAATTCATTGGATCGCTCTCTTTTTTTTTACGAGAAAAATCAATATTTTAGTAGATCCTCTATCAATCAGTCATTCATTGAATGATAAATAACTACAAGTGAGAAACCATGAACCAGAATAGAAGAGCTTGCCCCACCCTGTCGCTCCATCCCCGCAGGGGCAGAGAACCCGTCGCTGTCTCGGCTGTGCTACCGAAGGCTCGGCTACGCAGAGGAGAGGCGACGCAGAGGAGAAGAGACGAAGGAGGAGAGGCGGCGTGACGGGAAGGCGACGAGGCGGAGGGAGGGGCGGAGATGAGGCGTTGGAAGTTGGAGAGGCGCGGTGGGAGGAAGACGGTGGAAAAGCGTGGCGGAGGGCTGGGGAAGAGGCGGGGTGGTGGGAGTTGAGAGGAGGCGGCAGCAGAGGGATTTGAGGAAGAGCGGTGGAACCCTAGTGTTGGAGGAGTTAGATCTGGGCATTTAAAAGACAATGGCAATTTGGTCATTTCACTCGGGGAAAATTTGTAAAGTTATTTTCTCTCTCTGCAGATTGCCCTGGGACTGAGGGAGTAGTATAATATTTATAACCTTGTGAAAATAATATATCGCAAGTATATGAAGCAGTAAAATATTTTTTTAAAAAAACACTCGACCTGTTTAAAATTACTCGTGTCTATAAAAATACAAGTAATTTAAGCAAAACAATAGAAAACAAAATGAACTTGTACGATAAATTTCAAAATAAACTTTGCAATAATTGTTTTCCATATATTGTTGTTTAGTGTAATAAATTCATAAATATAATGATCTTAACAAAACATCAACATAATGGTCAGATTGAAAATTTTGTCATCTTTACCATCAAGCCTTAATATCAGATTAAATTGCAACTTCTTATTCTTAAATTTTGGGTTTTGTAATAAAGATACAAATTATTAGGTCAAGAAAAAAAAGTCTCTAAAAGGCGGTATGTCCATAAGTTTATAGACAGTCTACTGTACTTTCTATCTTAAATGTTGTAATTTTTTTAATAAACTTTAAATATTGTATTATAAAAGTTGAAACAAGTAATAATATGTATTTGAATGTGAAAATATAAAAATATAAAATATATTCAATAATTTTAAAATTTTAAATTTAGTACTCCGTCCCCAACAAATGCATCGTATAAGTAACAAAAGACAATGGACTGTCCATAATCTCATGGAGTGTTCATACCCACTCAAGGAAAATTATATGAGTAATAACGAAATGAAAATTATTTATCAGTAGGGGTTTTCAAATTGTTCGACCTGACCCAACTCATTTGGGTCAGGTCAGGTCAATGTCTCATTTGGGTCAAGTGGGTTGTCAAAATGGGTTGGGTCAAAATGGGTTGGGTCAAAATGGATCGGGTCAAAATGGATCGGGTCAAATTTTGACCCAAATCGACCCATTTTGACCCGTTTGCATATTTGCCCCATTTTCTTGATAAAAAATTCATAAAAATGAATTAATTTAATAAAATATATCCCACCATTAATTTACTTTATAAACAATGTTAATATTCTTGAAAAAAATATATTTATAAAGCTAAACATATATTTTTTAAAAAAATTAGTTTACAATTTTTATATGATTTTGATCAATTTGGGTTGGTCTATGACCCAGTCCGACCCGGTCTATTTGGTTCGGGTCGGGTCAAAATGGGTTGGTTCAAAACAAGTCGGTCGGATTTTAACCCAAATTGACCCATTTTGACCCATTTGCATTTTATCCTATTTTCTTGAAAAAAACTTCATAAAAAAGAATTAATTTGATACAATATATCCACCATTAATTTACTTCATAAACAATTTTAACATACTTGAAAAAATATATATATTTATAAAGCTAAACATATTTTTTTTAAAAAAATAAGTTTACTATTTTAATATAATTTTGGTCAATTTGGATTGATTTGGGTCGACCCATGACCCGGTCTGTCCCAGCCCATTTGGGTTGGGTTGGATCAATGTCCCATTTGGGTCAAGTGGGTCGGGTCAAAATGGGTTGGTTCAAAACGGGTCGGGTCGAATTTTGATCCAAATCGAACCAATTTGACTCATTTGCAATTTTGTCTCATTTTCTTTTTAAAAAATCATTAAAAAATAATTTAATACAATATATCACCATTTGTTTACTTCATAAATAATTTTAACATTTTAGAAAAATAATATAAAGCTAATATAAAGCTAAACATATATTTAAAAGAAAATAAGTTTGCAATTTGTATACTCCCTCTGTTTCACTAAGAGTGGCACACTTGCCTTATTGAGATTTTTTTAAATGGCACACTTTCCATTTTTGGCAAGATTTCTACAATCTCATTCACTCATTCTACTTTTTACTGTCTACACTCAATTTCAACCTCTCATTTTCTTCACATTAATCCAAGAGCCTAAATCTAGTGTGTCACTCTTAGTGAAACGGAGGGAGTATAATTTTGATCTATTTGGGTCGACCCAGTCCAACCCAACCCAACCCAAAACTATGGAAATTGTAACCCGAGCCAACCCATTTTAACCCTAAATTTTGGGTCAGTTTAGACCGGGTTAGCTGACCCGCCCTGACCGATGAACACCCCTATCTATCAGTACTAGCATTTCCACAAAAATACTGAAGTGTTTTCTTTATTGCAAGTCAGCAACCAACCATAACAGTTTGTGCTGATAATCTCATATCCTGCATCAGTTTTTCATTTTCCTCATTTGCTACTAAAGCTGCAGTAGATATTTCATCAGTTGGAATCTCGATGGGAAACACATAATCTTCCATCATTTCCTCCATGTACTCATGCATAAGATGGTACAACCCATAATTGATCCGACCGACCCATTTAACCCTAAATTTTGGGTCAGTTTACACTGGGTCAGCTGACCCGCCCTGACCGATGAACACCCCAATTTATCAGCACCAGCATTTCCACAAAAATACTGAAGTGTCTTCTTTATTGCAAGCCAGCAACCAACCATAACGGTTTGTGCTGATAATCTCATATCCTGCATCAGTTTTGCATTTCATTTGCTACTAAAGCTGCAGTAGATATTTCATCAGTTGGAATCTCGATGGGAAACACATAATCTTCCATCTTCCTCCATGTACTCAGGCAAATGCCATGCATCAGATGGTACAACCCATAGAACCCATAGTCCGTAGAGCCAGGGGTGACCAACGTTCATGTTCAACTTTGAGCAACTGCTCGCATTGATGCTGACAGAACCAGATACGATAAATATTGGAGCCCACCTTAAATTCTAGCCACAGATGTGGTGTTGTAGAAATCCAGAAGGATTTCCAGAAAGAGCAAAAAAGTTGAACAAATCTTCAAAGGAAAAGAGGAAAATTGATCTTGTTTTGGGAAAATATTGTCTGTGTATTAATAAGGTTAAAATGAATCTGTACCGAGCCATCTATATATACAATGTATAGCTGAACTAATCTCCATGTACAACCTGCCAAAACTAACTAACAAAAATCAGTTGCAAAACTGCCAAAAGCTAACTATCTGCACTAAACTAACTAATTGAGTTGCCACTTGCTTTCTTCAACTGATCTGAGTTCTTCCAGATGATTCATGAGGATGCTAGAAGTATCTAGATGGATCACTGCTCTCCTGATTCTCATGATCATAGCAGATAGGTAGAAATCAGTAGCATCAGTAGCACAGTAGCAACATGTTTTACATTCCTTCATTCCCCCCCTTTAAGATGAGGCATTTTGTAAAGCACAAAATCTCATCTTGGACAAAAGGTGAACTGCTGAAACTGGAGGAAGTAACTTGGTAAAAACCATCAGTAAGCTGATCATGAGAGTACACATGAAGATGATCAATAAAACCATTATCATAGGCATCCCAGACATAATGACTGTCTAATTCTATATGTTTAGTACGCTTATGAAATACTAGATTTGAGTGATATGGAGAGCAACTATATTGTCACATTTCAGAGGTATGGGAAGATGGACTAAAATGTCCAGATCTGAAAGCAGATAAGTAATCCATTTCGACTCAGAAATTGTCATGGACATGACTCTATATTCACACTCAGCTGATGATTTGCTCATTGTGTGTTGCTTCTTTGATTTCCAAGAAATGAGAGACTGGCCAAGGAAAACACAATATCCAGTGACAAATCTTCTTGTGATCTTATAAGTATTCCAGTCTGCATCACAATAGGCTGATAAAATAGGAGATTCCTGAGTTGGGAAGAATAGGCCATGAGATGGACAACCCTTCAAATACCTGACAATATGGACACCTACTTTCCAGTGATGTTCTGATGGTGTTTGAACAAACTGGCTAAGTTGATGTGCAGAAAATGTGATATCGGGTCTGGTAAAAGACAAGTATAGTAGCCTTCCAATTAATCTTCTATATGGCCCTCGATCAATGAGCAATGGAGCAGTCTTATCTTCAGCTTGCCAGGAAGTAGGAAGAGGAGCAGATAGAGTTGTGCATTCAGTCAAATGCAGATCATTGATAATATCAATAACATATTTTTTCTGATTCAGAAAAATGCCAGCATCAGACCTAGCAATCTCTATTCCCAAAAAGAACTTGGCAGGTCGTAAGTCTTTGATGGAAAACAGCTTGTGAAGATAGGATTTGAGATCTGCTATCTCAGTTTCAAAAGAACCAGTGATCAAGACATCATCTACATAAATCATAAGAATAAGAGATGAATGACCACTATGCCTAATGAATAGGAAATGATCATTTTTGGATTGCTGCAGTCCAAATTTGATTAATTGTTTGGAGAATTCAGTATTCCATTCTCTGGATACTTGTTTTAGGCAATAGAGGGACTTTCTAAGCTTGCGATCCTGATGAGGAAGAGCCCTCTTATAACATTGTGGAGGTACCATATACAGCTCTTCAGTGATATAGCCATGCAGAAATGTATTATTCACATCTATTTGATGTAAATGCCAATTATGAGATACTACGATGGCTATGAGCAACCTGATTATAACTTTCTTAGCCACAAGGGAAAAAGAATTAAAGTAGTCCACCCCTTCAATCTGTGAATAACCCTTAGCTACCAGCCCAGCTTTATACCTCTCCACTGAACCATCAGCCCTGCACTTAACGTTGAACACCCATTTACACCCAATTGGCCTTTTTTCCTGCAGGTAGAGAGACTAAATCCCAATTTTGATTGCTCTCTAGTGCATCAATTTCTGCTTCCATGGCACGTATCCAATGTATATCACTACATGCTTGTTTATAAGTATGAGGCTCGTGGATTTTTGACAATTTAGCAAAAAAAGCACTATGAGTGGCAGAAAAAATTGGTATGAAGACATCAGAAGAAGAGACATGATTGATTACAGAGTCCTATATCCAACAAGGTTTATTTCTAACCCTAGTGCTTTGTCTAAGAACTGGTGGAACAATAGGATCAGATATGGGATTCTAATTTTCTAAGTTAGAAACAGGTTTATCAGTGAAAACATTTGTATGAGGTGTGTGACTGTGAGAAGGAGAGATATGTCCATCAAGATTCAAATCATGATATGACTGATATGAATTATGGTTAGGTCCCTGACTTGTATTTGACTGAGATGGATAAGTATAATAAGGGGCATCATGCTCAGTGTTGATTATGAATTATGGTTGTGAAGCCTGATCAGTGGGATCAGGTATAACAAGTTTATTATACTGACCGTTGGACTGAAAATGATAGATGTGTTCATGGAAAATTATATCTCTGGTAACAAGAGTCTTTTCATTTACCAAATCATATACCTTATAACCTTTCTGATTAAAAGGATATCCTATGAATATGCATGGTTGTGATCTGGGACTGAATTTGTGTTTGAGTGGACTGAGATTAGAGGCATAGCACAAAGATCCGAAGGTTCTTAGAGAAGATAGATCAGGTGGTTTTTCATATAGGATTTCATATGGTGATTTCCAGCCTAGAATGGAAGAAGGTAGTCTGTTTATGGTATATGTAGCTGCTAGAACTGAATCTCCCCAAAAATGGAGTTGCAAATTTGATTGAAACATGAAAGATCTGGCCACTTCAATAAAATGTATATGTTTTCTTTCCACGATGCCATTCTGTTGAGGAGTGTATGAACAAGATTTTTTATGAACAATTCCTAGAGAAGAAAACAAAGACTGACATTCTTGATTTGTAAATTCTGTACCATTATCACTTCTGATGAATTTAATGGTGTTGTTAAACTGAGTTTGAATCATGAGTATGAAATATTACAGTAGACAATGGATTAAGACTTTAGACTTTAGCATAAAAGTCCAAGTGGCTCTGCTGTAATCTTCAACTATGGTTAAGAAGTATTGTGCTCCAGCAGTGGTTTTTACCCTTAAAGGTCCTCATACATCCATATGAATTAAAACAAAAATAGCAGAACTGTGAGATATTGAATCAAGAAAAGAATTTCTAACTTTCTTTGCTAAAGGACAAACTATACAAATTTTGTTCAAAGTAGGAAGATTCAATTGATTCATTACAACCCTTGATGGATAACCTAATCTGGAATGTAGGTTCAGAGTTTCTATATCTGAAAACTTTCTAGAAGAATACAAGGCCTTATGTGTTATTACTTGACTTGACTTTTGACTGATGATGAAGCTCTTTATTACTGATGGTAGAAAGGATTTTGATTCAGGAGATATAGTCCATTGTTTTCAGTAGCTACCCCTATAATGGACTTAGCCTTGAGGTCATGTATGGCACAAGCATTAGGATAGAAGACAAAGAAGATGAGATTGTTGTGATAACTTGTTGATTGATAAGAGATTGAACTTAAAAGACTTCACATAGAGACAATTTGCGAAGTAATTAAATCAGTTAGTTTAACTGTTCCAATGGAATCAGCTAGTACACTAGAATGATCAGGTAAAGTGATAGGCATTTTGTGATCAATTGATCTAAAAGATTCAAACACTGATAGATTGCCACAAATGTGAGATGATGCTCCACTATCTAGAATCCATTCACCAAACTTAAAATACCAGGTAGTAACAATCGCATTGGTATGCAGGTTACCTAAATATTCTCCAAAATGGGCAAAGTTAATCATGCCCCACATCTCTGATCCTAATTCCTTTGCTTTCCCCCTCCACAAATTTGCTAAACTCATCGTGAATCATGTTTGCAATCATTGACTGAACCTTTCCAAACTGATGTCCATCCACTGCATCCAAAGGAGTATTACTGATCTGCTCCTTCTCTTTAGCTTCTGCAACTGCTGCATTAGCATAGGGTTTTGCCTTGACTTTGGTTGAATCAGGCCACCAGTCTGGATAACCATTTAACTTGAAATAGTTCTCTCTCATATGTCCAGATTTCTGACAGTACTCACACTTCAATTTTTTTTGTGATATCTCCCTCTTTTTTTTCTGGTTGAATCTGTAGTGTTGTACTGAGCTGATGCCTGCTTCACCATCATTGCAGCGTTCTCATTAATGTTTCCAAAACTGTCCTTCACTCTTCTCCGTTGCTCTTGTTTTCAAAACAGTGAGTAAGCCTTTCCAATAGTTGGTAAAAGGATCAATAACTAGGTGTTGATCTTTCAGGGCATCAAACTCATTGTTGAGTCCAACCATGAACTGCTGCAGCCTGTCCTGATTGGCTTGCATCTCCACCTTTTCATGAAAGCCACATCTGCAATCACAGTTAAAGCATGTGAATCTTAACTGTGGCCGGATAATGTTAATCTCATCCCATAAGCTCTTCATATTTGAGAAATATTGAGTGACTAAGTCTGATCCTTACTTCAGTTCACCTAATGTTCTCATCGGTTCATTGAACAAAGGTCCTTGACTCAAAAAAAAATATTTCCTTAATTTCTTCCCTGAGTATCTTCACATCTGTGTGGAAGCGAAGGCTCCTAGCCAGCTCCTTACTGATTGGTCTTTAGATCCAGGACACAAGCGTAGAGTTAACCTTCATCCAATGATCATAGATCGACGAGTCAGGATCTAGTTTCGGAACTCCAGTGGTGATGAACTGCAACTTTCCTCTTGCAGAAAAGGTAGTGATCATAGCCTGGCTCCAGATGACATAGTTTCTTTCAGTCGCCAATTCTGAAACCACAGTTAAGCCCGCATGATCAGAAGACGACAGAAACAAAGGATCATTAGGCCCGATCCTTGCATAACCATCATCATCAGTAACGTATCCAGCCATTGTAGCAAAGATCTGGTGTTCAAAAGGAGTTTTCTAAGAGAGAAATTGATCAATCAAAAGCCTATGGCTCTGATACAATGTAGAAA
Source organism: Rubia yunnanensis (assembly GCA_037428765.1). Lineage (NCBI taxonomy): Eukaryota > Viridiplantae > Streptophyta > Magnoliopsida > Gentianales > Rubiaceae > Rubia > Rubia yunnanensis. The sequence goes on along the minus strand of CM075061.1, from coordinate 21,526,198 downwards.
TCCAGAAGGATTTCCAGAAATAGCACAAAAGTTGAACAAATCTTCAAAGGAAAAGAGGAAAACTGATCTTGTTTTGGGAAATATTTTTCTGTGTATTGATAAGCTTAAAATGAATCTCTACTGGGCCATTTATATATACAATGTATAGCTGAACTAATCTCCATGTACAACCTGCCAAAACTAACAAACAGAAATCAGTTACAAAACTACTAAAATCTAACTGTCTGCACTAAACTAACTAACTGAGCTGCCACTTGCTTTCTTCAACTGATTCGAGTTCTTCCAAATGATTCCTGAGGATGCTAGAAGCATCTAGATGGATCCCTGCTCTCTTGATTCTCCTGATCATAGCAGATAGGCAGAAATCAGTAGCACAGTAGCATCAGTAGCAGCAAGTTTTACATTCCTTCATCCCCCTTTAAGATGAGGCATTTTGTGAAGCACAAAATCCCATCTTGGACAAAAGGTGAACTTTATTTTCAGGATATTCTCTGATAATAATATTGTATACGTATTCAAATGTTTAACTAATGAATTATAGTATAAATATTTAATTATTTATTGAGCTTGAATATTCTGAATACGTCTGAATACGTATAAGTACACTCCAAATATAAAATGTACATTTATTTATGGATAACAAAATAAAATATCTATGATAATAACAGGTTAAGTCTTGGGAAAGACCGCATTTTCATATACTCATAGAAAAATGGAGTTTAATTAAAATAATAAAAGGTAAAAGGTGTTAGAATATTAAAAATTTATTACGCAATATGCATTATTTATAAAGTTTATAACTTGATTCATGCAACCCAAAAATTTTATCTTCATTTCTTCTAATTTGCACTTTTAACCTTGGTCTTTCCATGACTTATGGAAAGACCGTCTTTCCAGAAACGCACTTAAAAAGGTAAAGTTTTGGGAAAGACCATCTTTCCATAATCTTATGAAAAGACGGTGTTTAATTGGAATAATAAAAGGTAAAATGTCTTAGTTACAAAATTAAAATTTTATTATGCAACGTGTAGTAGTTATAAAGTTTATAACCCGATTTATGCAACCCAAAAATTTTATCTTCATTTCTTCTAATTTACACTTTAAACATTGATCTTTCCATGGTATATGGAAAGATCGTCTTTCAAGAGACGAACTCAAAAAAAAAAGTCTACAAAATATGTAAATCTTTGTGTTCATTCATCAATACACGTGCAAATGAATGTTAATGAAAAAATACACGTGCAAATGTATGTTAATGAAAACGTTTTTAAAAAAATACTCTCCCTCCATTTTTTCTATTTATGGCATTATAGGTTTAGGTGTTTGGATTTAGAGTCCGTCTCTTGAAAGACGGTCTTTCCATAAGTTATGGAAAGACCAAGGTTTAAAGTGTAAATTAGAAGAAATGGAGATAAAATTTTCGGGTTGCATGAACCGGGTTATAAATTTTATAACTACTACATGTTGCATACTAAAAGTTTAATATTGCAACTAAGACCTTTTACCTTTTATTATTCTAGTTAAACCCCGTCTTTCCATAAGCCTATGGAAAGACCGTCTTTCCCAAGACTTTGTCCTGGATTTATGTGGATAAAATTGAATATAGAGAGTAAAAAATAGAATGAGTGGATGAAATTGAAGGAATCTTGCAAAAAAGGAAAATAGTGACAAATAAAAGAAAACATGCACTTATAGTAAGTGTGTCATAAATAACAAAACAAATGGAGTATAAAGGTTTCATGTATATTCTATTATTGAAAGCATCGATGAAAAATTAGAAAACTTATATAATCCAACACATTTTATACTCTAATTTTGCCGCTTGTTTTATTTATCAAATGATAATTTTGAATCAATTTTTCAATCATAAACTGGGTGAATTTACAACTCAAATTTAATACGCATTAAAAGTTGGCAAAGTCTTAGGAAAGACGGTCTTTCCATAAGCTTATGGAAAGACGGGGTTTGATTATAATAATAAAAGGTAAAAGGTCTTAGTTGCAATATTAAAGTTTTAGTATGAAACATGTAGTGGTTATAAAATTTATAACCCGGTTCATGCAACCCAAAAATTTTATCTTAATTTCTTCTAATTTACACTTTAAACCTTGGTCTTTCCATAACTTATGGAAAGACCGTCTTTCAAGAGACGGACTCTTAAAAGTTAGCACACTACTTTTTGTTTCTGAAATTATTTACGTAGCAAAGAATGACTATTTAAAATAAGGCAAAAATCGTGGGAAAGACGGTCTTTTTATAGACTTATGAAAAGACGGGGTTTGATTAGAATAATAAAAGGTAAAAGATCTTAGTTGCAATATTAAAGTTTTAGTATGAAACATGTAGTAGTTATAAAATTTATAACCCGGTTCATGCAGCACGAAAATTTTATCTTAATTTCTTCTAATTTACACTTTAAACCTTAGTCTTTCCATAACTTATGGAAAGACCGTCTTTCAATAGACGCACTCAATAATAATTATTAACCTCAGTACAAAACAGATAAATATGCTACTTATTATTTAAAATGTATAGCGAAGGATTCTTCAAGGAATTCGATGCTCTTTTTTTTTTCTATTAGAAAACTAAACGGCTCTCTTAAAATTAAAATCAAAACAAACTTAAGGACTCCTTCATAGTTGATAGCTTGATGAATCCAAGTTCTCCATAGCATAAGTGCATACATACATGAGTGCCTAATCCTCGTGATAGGTCTCATAGACTAATTCTGAATGGGATTTGAAGTGCTCTAGTACTGCCCTCACTCATGTTTTGCTCCTTTACTTTCTTGGGCTTTTTCTTGACGACTGCTCCGCTTCTAATCATATTGTGCGTATTTGTCTGCAAAAGTTTCCTCCAATCATGATGCACTGATCTCCCCAGCAGTGGTGGAGACCTTGCAACTATGGAGGACAAATCATGGTGGGAATGTAGCAGGAAGAAAAGACCAGACCCCATTCAAATGTGAACCAAAATTAGGGCAAAAAGAGCAGCTGAAGATCTGATCTTGATCTTCATGATGATGAAGAGGTGATGCATAATATTTGGTCATAAAGCGATGGATGAGATCAGGCACTCTATACAGTTTATTTTGCCTTTGTACTGACTGCTTTAAGTGAACAGTAGAGATTGATGCATAAGGTATTCGGCATTCAAATCTAATCATATGGCATACGATGTTAACTGGACAAGAACGATCAAAGCATTTTATAGACTAACAAATAAATACCAAAACTCCTTAACAGCTTCATCTCAGATCCTCCCGTGCAAAATTCAATGATGACAACTTCATGCATAACAAAACTACCTCGCTTAAAAGCTAACAGATGCTAAACATATGAATGAAATACTGAGATGCGCGCATTAGCATGCCAATTGGCAAACCATACTTGTCACAAAACAGACTTCAAATAAGCCACACCTATCTAAAATAGAATTCTACTCTACAATAGCTCGATCACATACAAAGATTGTGTGCATGCACACAGGTACCTACACACGACATAAACAAATTTGAAACCTCAAGAACTTAGTTGAGCAAGAAGACTCAGGGAAGATGACAAGCAAACGTGAGAGAAACAAACATACCGTTGAATGTGCTGAGGTTGACACTCACAAGGAGTACAATAAGGCGAGTGTGGATCATGTTCATCAAGTGTAATAGCTCAGGGCCATAGTAACCTTCCCAGAAAGCTAACATCATGGGCCTGCACCTGATTACATGAAATTTCCAATAGATTAAGATAATTAGCCACTCGTATGAGAAGGGGAAAAAAAGAAAACAGATACTGTTATACTTAGAGTGCTTTTTTCTCATTTTTATTTTCTTAAAGCCATTTTCTAACAACCAACCTAAGAGGTTAACATCATCGGGTCATATAAATTATAACAGGTTCACAGACAGTTCCATCACATTTGTCCTAGCTTCTTTTGAACCACTATCGACATCTGTCATCTCATAGCATCTTCTCACCAGCAGCTTACATACAATGCAGTTTTTCACCGTCCATTGAGATTTTAACTCTATCAGATATGTAAAGGAGATAATTGATTTTCAGAAAAACAATTAAGTAAGGAAATTGATTTATACGATGAAGCAGTCCAGAAAGAATTTTAATACCAAGCTCCAAAGTTCTTTTTTGGTTTTATGAAATAACAGACTGAAATAAACACATGAGTAATTGACTCTTAGTTAAAGAAACTTCTAAATCAGACCAAAACAGTTCGTCCCCTAGAGTACAGGTAAAATGTGGTAATGCATGATTTAAGAGCAATATTGAATTGTATAATTGAATGACTTGCACATCCAAATACAAACAATTCTATTGTGAATATATCTAACAAATTCTTATGGAATTTACAGCCATTAGGAATTCGGATTAAGTAAGCCAGCTAGATAACAGTACCAGATGAACTTTGAAGATCAGTATTGAGGTATTCCAATAAAACCTGAAACATTATAATTCATTTGTCATCTTACTTACCTCATAACCTATCCAAACAACTGAAACAGGGGTAGCCAGTGTTAATGACAATAAACTGCAAGCAGGGAATGAAACCTGTTTTATCTGTGATTTAGTTGAAACTGCAAGGAATGAAATTCAACAATAATCACCCTATGATTCACATTACACGACATAAGTGCTCTACCATTAATCATTTGTAATCCTGTAGAGAAATATACTAATACTCTTAACAAGTGATAGAGAAATATCACCTTACATATGTTCAGTATAACAATGAAACTATGTACTCAAGGATTCATGAACTCACCGGCAAAAGGATGATATAGACAACCGGTCGCACAAAGACAAACTTTTTCTTGATGGTATAAACCCCATATTGTACCTGCATTTACATTGCAGCCAGTTGCAATTAGATTTCAACTCAAATTCAAGCAACAACCACCTAACTTTTTGTAATCATCTCTGATGGTGATGTGGTAATTCTTACTGAACCACCAAGACTAAGCCCTGCTGGAATTCCATCACAATGGATGACACCTTGCCTGTAATGAGCTCGCATCAGAGCCATTATTTTCTTGAATTCCTCTCTATCTACTTCCCAATCATGAAAAATGATCATTGACCATCTCAAGTAACTAAATTGACCATCTTCAGTAACTAAATTGACCGTCTCAATTATCTCACATAAAATAATCCACAAAGAGACAGCAAGGTACACAATCTCAAAACCTTGTGTAGAAAAAGAGCGAAAGCAAAGAATCCCACGACTTTCATTCCCCTGCTAAACCAAAGAAATGAATAAGAAAATCAAGGAACGACTAATTCGGTGAATTAACAGTTACTGCAATTGCAATGCTCCTTTTTTGAAATGAGAAGCCTTACCCTACCCCACAATCATCCATATCGTCGTCCTCATCCAAAAATATGGCGGAAGCCAGGAGCATAAAAGAGACGAAGATGCGGCTTCGAGGCGCAGCGGAGACGGCGATACAATCCATCGGCCTGGTTTTGACAATGACGAAGAACTTGGACGACGAATTGGGAACAAACTCAGATGCCGTTGGATCGACATAAACTGCCGTTGGATTTCCGGAAAACAATTCCGGTTGAACGGTGATTAAGAAGAGGAACAGTAAGGAAACCAGACGGTGATGAAGAAGAGCAAACCAGAACGGTGACGAAGAAGATGAATAGAGAAGCTTACGAAGTTTTATGCAGAACGGTGTCGTTTTCTCAAATAGGGGGAAGTCAAAATAATTACAGAAATACTCTCGTTGATACCAATAGCAAACAATCCTTATTAAATGGTGTTTTGCGCTTAGTAAATATATTAACAGTCAAATATGTTTCTTGAACATTGTGATAATGATTGAGGTGCAAATAGAGATGAGACGTAGGGATTATTAAATATAACTAGTTTAATCTTCGGGAATAATATGATAAGAAATAGATGTCCAGTGTCTAGCCCATAGATCATTTCAAGCCACAATATGGTAGGCCAATTTTTTCAACCCACAATTCGGGAATGATATGATAAGAAATAGATGTTCAGTGCCCAGACCATTAATCATTTCAACCCGCAATACCGTAGACCAATTTTATTTTTGATATACTAGCCCAGTTAGAGGTAAGAAGCATAGAGGTTACTTTAGTGTATCTTTATATACACACTAGGGCCAGATTTTACTCTAATCAAGGTATGTTTTCTTTTCCTAAGATATTTTGTCTTGTATTCCCTATATTTTGACACTAGCTTAATCACCGGAGAATGAAAGTTTAGCCCCCCATAACATCTCCCATTTTGAGATATCCAGGTTGGTACCACAATCTCTCCACGTATGCCTATTTAAGGCCATCCAAGTGTATCTCCAAGGCACATTATCCGCGTCATCGGTAGAGAGTGATCAATATGTAACCACTTACTATCGTCTACATGGGAACCCAGGGCCGGCCTTATAAGGAGGCAAGTGAATGTTTTGCCTTGGACACCAAATTTATTAACTATATAGAGACCTCATTTTGATTAAAAAAATGTACTGTGCATGTAAATTTTTTTTACAATTCTCAATTATTAGTCTCAATAACATTCTTATCTTTTTCCATATAGAGCACATTTTACTAATTTGCATACCCTAAATATTCTATGTAGGGCCCATAATTTCAATTTACTTCAGACCCCTAAAAGTTTAGGGTCGGCATTGTGGCAACCCTTCATAATGGTCAACACCCACAACACAACTTGGATCGCACGATAACTACAACCACTTGAAACCCAACAACAGTGGGAGGTCTAGTCACATCCCCTTGGATCAACCACTATCCTACCAATACGACCCTGAGAGGGTGAAATAGCTTATCACCCTGAGAGGATGCAAAAGACTCTATGTCATGAGGAGAGGGAAACCACTTATCTTCTTCAACCCCCTCATCATTCACTAAATGGAAACTTTTCTAGTTCTAGCTCCAGTGAAGACAGATTTAGCTATCCACATGGGTTCACTCCAATGAGACTACTACCGTTCTAACTGACACGTGGTCCAAGGCAAATCAGCTGTCCCAACCCAAATTGACCCAAAATTTTAGGTCGGGAAGGGTCGACTATTTTTTTTGTAAACTTGGGTCAAGACAGACCAGGACATGGCCGGGTCAAGTAATTCCACATCGACCCTAAAACAGAAAGTTACACGGTAATACAACACATTTCACCTCCATCGTCATTTTTTACTGCACTCGCTCGAACTCAACCCCAAGTTACCACCACCATGTCCTCCTCTAAATCTAACCCACGTGTGCTCCCTCAAAACCTTCCCTCTATGACTCCTCCACCCTCTCATTTTCCTCTGCCGTCATCCGAGTGTAGAACCCTGACGCCGCCAGCCTGGCCTCCGACGCCCACTCCACATCCTTCTCCTCCCATCCATTGCCACCCCGGGAGTGGGATCTCCAAGACCGGATCGGGTCCGTGAAGAACACGCATAAAATCCAACCATATAGTGAAATCTGAAAACTGATCGTGGCGACGATGGTTAACCTTTTCTTCGGTTGGAGGCAAAGAAACATGTTGCGACAATGAAGGTCCGGCGAGCTCAGGAAAGCCTCCCATTCCCTTGCCTTTTCATTTCCTTCTACTCTCTGTGTGGACACCTTTCACCACTTTAGAAGTACAATTTTTTTAATTTCTTTTTCACACCCTAAGTCATGGTGATGTAATGGGCTGCTTTGGTCCCATCTCTGCCCGAATCGCATTGACCCATGCTGACCCAAATGGGACACAGCTCAACCCGACCCAAATGGTTTAGATTGGTTTGAGTTGAGTCACGCCGTGTGTGAGGTTTGAGTAGCCTTGGAGACCACCATAAAAATGCTTCATAATCAGGAATCATATGTTGATGTGACCAAAGAACCCCTTCTAAGGGCAACTCCTACTCAAAGAGTACCAACTACGCATGTACCACCATGCCGTAATTTTCTAAGGATGGGACCATATCAATTCTATTGATTGAAAGTCACCTCTTGAGTTTATATCCACTAAGGTGGCGTTGTGACCTTATAGAGCATAGTGAGATACCAAATTCTAGAGGGAAAAAGTGACCTTCTAGAATGGTTGTTCACGTCGGGTCTTCGAGTGTAATGTTATCTCTGGAGTTAGTCTATTTAACCATGGAATCAGGTGGATTAACTTTGGAGGTAAGGGATAGAAGGGTGGTTGCGTGTATCCGACATCACTTAGCTAAGCCGAAGGGAGGTGAGAGATGATTGAGAGAGTGTAGTCCTTGAAGGTAAGAACGAGGATAGTCTCCAATGATTTTTAACATTTCCATAATGTGTGATCAAGGTAATACGATAGGTCACACTTCTAGGATTTGAACATAAGTTAAGGATAAATGAATAGCTAAACATGTGAAACAGATGCCCTCAAGTCTCCTTAATATTATCTTTCTCATTCTTAGTTAAATTACATGTTAGTTAGAGAGCCTTCTTAATTTGGTTTAATTGAAGTTCTCAAACAAAACCCACCCTTTGTTACTGCCCACACATGGTGACACTTCTGTGTGTCGTGTGCTACCTACACTTTCAGTTAAACCTTTTTCTCCGTGGAAGAAGACCATAACTTGTCACTGTCTAATCCATAGTAGTTAGTAGCATTAGGGCCTGTAAATTTTATCTTTGACAAGATGCGCTAGTTTAACGATGCTAGCGTGTTTGTCACCTTATCACTAGTACGGTTTCAATTTTAACAATCACAACAAGGGAATAGACTCACTTCTCATGACCAAGGGCATACTAAATAAACTCAACAAAAAAACCAACAAATTCATCGTCAACCCTAATAGTGTTTCCCTACATGTGTTTACGTCTCTCTATGGCACGATACATGTCAACAAATTTTATGGATATGCAAAGTTCCACCGGATGTGTAATTCGACACTATAACTCATTCCAATCTGGAATAACTACATCAATACTACTTAAAAGGCATACCCTACGATATCACAATATTGCTTAAAACCCATACCCTACAACATCACAATCACAAACATGACATTAATTACATCAACAATTCTACCAAAAAAACATTAATTCCATGCATTTAATTCAATACACATTCTCATGATCATACCAAGAAATTATATATATATATATATATATATATATATCACCAAACAATATTAACCACTATCTATCATTGCCACAAATATTAATAAAAAATGTTACCTTTTATGGTCTTCATTGAAGTGAATTCAATGTCTTCTTCCTCCAAAAGCCATTAATAAGCCCAAACAATTAAACCCCCAAGTTCTTACCCCCCAAAAAAGGGTGGGTATGTGAGCATTTAATGCACCTCTAGCACCAATTCATCTAGCTTTCAACTGATGCTAAACAAAATTTTAAATATATAACCGGTATATTACACTGTTTCGTATCTTTTTCCTCAAAAACAGTGTAGAGAAACACAGTTTTTGCTTATCCCATCTCTGCTGCCTTTAATAATCACTGGTTGAATGCAATTATTCATCCAACTGATGCTAATTTAGCTTGCTAGCATCAGTATTCTGACTATTTTCCATTTTCTGGTGCTTATAATAGGTTTAACACCGATTTTCACAACCGATGCTACAATATATTAGTGCCTTAGGGTATATTTCAGTAGTGATTGTGTCCATTTTAGAAATTTAAAACCCGCTCACATAAACTTGCACACAGGTTGCACAGACCTGCACAAGGTTGCATAAATTGTATAATCATTATATACTATTAACATTATATTATAAATTCATAACCTACTATGCTTTCACTCGTCTTGCTTTTTGCTTGATAATTTGAATGTTTGCTCTTCCTAGCTGGCAGGCTCTTGCATTTTGATTGCTCTTGTAGTCTTGTAGTCTTGTAGTCCAGAGTCCTATTTAGATAATTTCTTTTGTTATTGTCAAATTGCTAGTCCCCATCATCTTTTACTAATAGATAATTGTATTTCTTTTCATAACGTTTTTTAGGTTGAAATAATTGTCCATCAATCATCTGGGAAGGGATTCAACTCAATAGCTCTTCACAGCCCACAATATTTTTGGCCCTTAGTTTGTTGATCTTGTTTAGGATGCAATTGGTGCATTATCAGCATAATTAAACACATTGTGTAGGCTTTAAATTTACTGTGCAATTACCGTGCCCTTGTGCACAAATCTTATTATTGTGCAATTATTGTGCCCTCGTGTACATTATCTTATTGTGCTGGGAAATTTTATAGATGACTATTGATGAATTAAATTGAATGACTAAATTATTTTTTTGGTCCCTAATATATGACCTAATACCATCTTTTGGTCCCTATTTCCAAAACCACCTTCTTTCGGTACTCTACAAATTCAAAACGATTTGTTTGGTCCCTAAGACAGTTTTCAAGGTGGTTCTTAGATGGGTTTGGGGACCAAAAGATGGTATAAAATTATATGTTAGGGATCAAAAACAATTTAGTCTACCTGACAACCACCAGGAATTTGGTTTGAGGACCAGACAAATTATTTTAAATTTGTAGGGTATCGAAAGGAGGTGGTTTTGGAAATGGGGACGAAAAGATGGTATTAGGTCATATGTTAGGGACTAATTTTTTTTTAAAACAAATTCAATAGTCTAAATAGAGGCTATGAATCAATGGCATAGCCTGATCAAAGGCAATGTGAGGCACAACTAAAAGAAGGAAAAAATAAGTGATGAACATTCATGCAAGGATGATTGGCCATTAGAGCTTCAATTGCACTATAAATAGATTGGCATTCGGGAGAAGAAAAACACACCGAAGAGAAGAGATTGAAAAGCTCAATTTTCTTTTCTTTATCATAGTTTCTCCTTTCTACAATGGAGATTGAATTAGTTATCTCATTTTATTTAGAGAGAATGTATTGTATCCCTACTTTTCTACACTAATAAAATCATCCTAAAGGCCTGCAGTTTTTCCTCAATTTTTTTTGGGTTTCCACGTAAAATTATTGTGTCTATTTCTTCGATCTCATTTCGAAATTAGTTATTATCTTGTCTAACCCATCATCATATTTCCCTACAAGTATCAGAAATCAAGTTATAAACAAAGATGGCCAGTACAACAAAGTTTGATGTTGAGAAATTCAATGGGACTAATTTCTTGCTGTGGAAAATGAAGATGAATGCAATACTAAGGAAACATAATTGTGTGGATGCTATTGAAGGGAGGCCAGAATGTGTCGCTGATAACAAATGGAACAAAATGGATGGTGATGCTATTGCCAACCTACATCTTGCATTAGCTGATGAGTTGTTGTCAAGTGTGACGAAAAAGAAGACCGCGAAGGAGATTTGGGATGCTCTATCTCAATTGTATGAGGTCAAAACCCTTCACAATAAATTTTTCTTGAAGAAGAGGCTAACTCTCTTTGGATGTCAGAATCATCATCAGTGACAGATTACATCAACACCCCAATACTCTATTCTCACACATCATAGTGAGGGGTCACGTCATAGAAGCTAATGAACGTGCCGAGATTTTACTTCAAAGTTTACCAAAATCTTGTGATCAACTTGTCATTAATCGCACAAACAACATTTTGATCGACTTTCTAGTCTTTGACGACGTTGCATCTGCGATTTTGGAAAAAAATTGGGATGCAAGAACAAGGAGGCCAGACAAGCATGTTCAAAAGAGGCGCAAGCCTTGGCGGTAACAAGAGGGTGATCAATGGAACGTGATTCCAGTAGGAGTCATGGTAGGTCTAAATCAAGAAGTACGAAGAATGTCAAATGTTACAATTGTGGCAGGAAAGGACATTTCAAGAAGGATTGTTGGAGTAAGAAGAGGAGTGATATCCCCAAGTCATCAAATGCTCAGGGGAATGTGGCACATAGGTATGAAGATGGTGAGGTCCTTTACAGTGAGGCAACAACAGTAGTCGAAGGCAGGAAACATTTTGCTGACATTTGGTTACTGGACTCAGCAGTAGCATGGCACATGACTTCAGGGAGGGAATGGTTTCAAAACTATGAATCAGTCTCTGGAGGATATGTGCACATGGAGGATGATCATGCCTTGGAGATTGCTGGTATGGGTACCATCAAAAAAATGTTTGATGGTACAGCTCGAACCGTTCAAGAGGTTCGACATGTGAAAGGACTCAAGAAGAACTTGTTATCCATGGTCCAGTTGGATAGCCTTGGATGTAAGACCAATACTGAAAATGGTATTATGAAAATTGTTAAAGGTGCACTGGTTGTGATGAGGGCAAAATAGATCGCTGCCAATCTATTCATGCTTCAAGGAGAAACAATCCAAGAGGTAGATGCATGTGTCACATTAACTAGCAAAGGAGAAGAGATGAAGATGATGTGGCATTTAAAACTGGGTCACATGTCAGAACGAGGTCTGAAAATCTCTCCGACAAAGGATTGCTTCCGGGGCTCAAGTCAATAAATTACCTTTCCATGAGCATTGTGTTACGAGTAAGCAGCATAGATTGAGTTTCAGCAGATCTGGTTTCAGGATTAAATTCATACTTGACTTGATTCATTCTGATGTTTGGGAATCAGCTCCCGGGAAAGTAATAGATCCATCCAAGAACCCTAGCTTTCATTTTGCTCCAAAGGCATTACGACAAGATGTAGTCTATTCACGATAATTATCATCTTTCAGAGTCACCGAGAAAATAGTGAGACCAATATGGTATGAAGGATGTAGATAATCAAGAAATGATGGTGGCGGTGGCTTTGGCTTCTACAATAGCGACGTCTTCCTTTGAAGCGAAGGCGGAGACAGAGGAGGGATTCTTGGATATGAATTGATCGACAATGAGAGTTGATCCATGTTGGCTGATTTAGCGTGCTAGGATTTTAGAGGTTTCAAGATTTCTAATTCTAATACCTTGTAAAATATTAAAGGTTCATTGTATTCATGGCCAAAGATTACATTATATATAGGTATCGTACATAAGCCCAAAAGAAAAATTATTCTAATCTAATCCTTATTTTACAAGAAACACAATATTACAGAAAATCATTATACATTCAAATGTGATTTTCAAAGAGTTCAGTGGCTCAAATGGTAAGATAAATTTATGAATGGAGCCTAAAGTAAATTATGTGAATAGTTTTCAGGGCCCTAGAATTGCCCGCCCTTTTATTGTCAGGCAATACAACGTGGAAAGGCAATGTTAACCCTATGTAACAATTTTACCATTTATACAACCTTGTGCGAGTTTATGAAAATCATATGTGTGAATAGGTCTATGAATAAAAATAATCACACAATACTCAATGACTATTTATTGTTATTTTGAGTCAATTTTTAGCCAAGTTCATTAATAATTGATAGAATGTAAAACTCACAATTGTTGTATCTGTGTGTATTCATATTTGTAAGTGAGTACAGAGGGTTCCAAAGTCCAATTGTACATGAATAGGATATCACAAAACCAATCAGAAAAGGATTCTTTCCTTGTCCTTCTTATGTTCCTTCTATAACTCTGTTACTCATCTCAAGAAAAGTGTAGGATTTCTAGCAACATAGAGCTTGGAACATAAAAATTCAAATTGGGGATGATGTACACCCTTTGTAAAGATGTCAGCAAGCTGGATATCAGAAGAAACAGGAGATACTGATACGAGGTAAAAAATGCCATTTATTGTAGTTTTTTAGTTTAGTATTTTCAGGAGGATAACACTATACTCCTTTTCTCATTGGTTTTTTAAATGAGGTAGTGTGATCATTTGGAATTTTATTTCATTTTAGAACAAGGCTCTTTAACTCAGCCATGTTGGCGTTTTTTAAGATTTTAATTTCGGCTATGCTTTATTTTAGTGTTTAGAATATTCAATTCTGATTTGATTAGAATTAGATTTGTTAAGGTTAGATAAGACAATATTCATTCAAGATGTTTCTTGAAGAACACAATCATTTAATTAATTAGTCTGCATTCTCTCCTTGCCGAGTGCGTGGGCGATGGTGGAGATCTGCCGGATCGAGTTGAGCAGGAGCGGATTTGAGGGTTAGAGTTTGGCTCCAGAGAAAGAAAGGAGCAGAGGAAAGGGTCTGTGATTAACTGCACAGACTGATTAATTGCACAGAATGGAGCAGAGAAAAGAGGGATGTGAGGCGGCGACGATGGAGAGGCATAGCGGTGATGGCGGAAAGGTGAGGAGCCGATGGCGGAGATGCGAGAAGAGGGTGATAATCCATCTATGTGATTATTTTATGATATTTGTTGTTTGGTCCCCCACATTTTTTCATTTTTTATTTATTACCCCGAGACCAAATTAATTCTATTTTCCCCCGAATTTAGTTTCCCCTTTTCTTATTTTGCATCTAGGCCCTGGACTTATCATGAGACGGTTTCACAGGAGACGGACTTGTGGTTTTATCTCCTTTTGTGATGAAAATATTTATCCTTAATAATCTTTTGATATGCAGTATATAGAGTAGAGTCCTTATCTTTGAAAATTAAAATACAAAAAAATTTAGTGCCAATTTTAAAAATTATTATTTTTTGAATGTTTAGCACCATTAATGAACGTTTCCCATTTCTTTCAATAGATCTTGTTGTCGTTGACAAAAATAAACTTCTTAAATTGGTCTGCTGTTAAAATTCTTCCAATACAATAACATATTGTACATAAGTGAACGCTCATTGCACGGTGAAATAAGAGCTTGCACAATATGTTTACTTAACATGTTTTAAAGAGAAGTAATTGCAAACCCAACTTCTTCACTTGGAACGCACATAATTTCTTGTAGTGTCATAAGGGGAAACATATTTATGGATAACCTCCATATAATTTGATTTTATACATACGTAACATTACGCACTATATACACCGGCCTCTACTATGTTTTCTTCACTCTAAATTTACAATTAGATAGATAATAAATCAAATTCAAACATGTCCATCGTCAAGAAACCATTTCCTTGCAAACCCCGTGTCCCAAAAAATCGTGTTGGGATTCGAGGACTTGTTAAAGAGGAGGAGATTGAAGGTGGTGATGGCAACGGTGATGATCATGCTCAAATTTCCATAAAAGGGATGAAATGCTCAATACCGAGATACACCTCAAAATTAATGTTGGATGGGTACGTACAACCGTGCAATATTTGAGCAAAATAGATGATTATGGTACAAATTATAAAATTACAACTCCAAGATCATCGGTATATAATTGTTTTTTTCTTAAGTTGAAACATGTGTACTTACTCCCTCCGTTCCACCTCAAATTGCAAAGAATCTTTTTCACGGTTATCAAGAAACATGTTTGACCGTTAATATACTTAACTACGTATAATAACGGCAAATAAAAATTTGATATTTAGAAACTACTTGTTACGACGAATCCAACCATATAACATATGATTTGATTATTGTTTATATGTCTATTCAAATATGTAGTTAAAGTTAGAGAGTGAATAGTGACATAAAGTGAAGTGTGAAATTTGAGTTGTGATAGAGGGAATAACGGATTTTAAAGAGAAGTAATTTCAAACCCAACTTCTTCACTTGGAATGCACGGAATTTTTGTAGTGTCATGAGAGTAAGCATATCGATGGGTGGCCTCCATATAGTTGAACTTTATACATATGTAACATTATCCACTATATATACCGGCCCTGCCATTTTTTCTTCACCATTAAATTTACAATCAGATAGAAAACAAATCAAATTCAAACATGTCCATCATCAAGAAACTATTTCCTTGAAAAACCCCATGTCCCAGAAAATTGTCCTCGAATTTGAGAACTTGTTAAAGAGGAGGAGATTGAACGGTGGTGATGGCGACAATGATGATTGTGCTCAAAATTCCATAAAAGAGATGAAAATGCTCGATACCGAGGTGCACCTTGAAATTCCCATTGGATGGACACGTGCTACCGTGCAATATTCAAGCAAAATAGATGATTATGGTACAAATGATTAAATTACAACTCCAAGATCATCAATAGATAATTTTTTTTTTCTTAAATTGGAACATGTGTACTTAACAAAATTTGGAGAATTTTTTTTTTCTTAAATTGGAACATGTGTACTTAACAAAATTTGGAGAGAAGTAATTGCAAATCCAACATCTTCACTTGGAATGCAAGTAATTTCTTGTAGTGTCATGAGGGTATGCATATCGATGGGTGGCCTCCATATAGTTGGGTTATATATATATATATATATATATATATATATATATATATATATATATAAAACATTACCCACTATATATACCAGTCTCTACCATTTTTCTTCACCCTCAAATTTACAATTAGTTAGAAAACAAATCAAATTCAAACATGTCCAAGTCAAGAAACTATTTCCTTGCAAAACCCCATGTCCCAGAAAATTGTGCTGGAATTCGAGAACGTGTGTCAAAGAGGAGGAGATTGAACGAAGGCAATGGCAACGGTTATGATCATGCTCAAAGTTCCATTAAAAGGGATGAAAATGCTCGATACCGAGCCACACCTTAAATTCCCATTGGAAGGACACGTACTACCATGTAATATTCGAGCAAAATAGATGATTATGGTACAAATTATAAAATTACAACTCCAAGATCTCCGATAGATAATTGTCTTTTTTCTTAGGTTGGAACATATGTATCAATATAAGACAAAAAATTTGTAAGTATATTTTTATTTAATTTTCTATCTTTACGTGCAATAGTCATGCTATTTCTACTAAAGAAGAAACAAGTAACTAAAAGTAGGGGTGGGCAAAAAATCGAAAACCAAAAATCAAACCGAATAATCCAAATTTGAATAACCCGAACCAAATTAAAAATACCATTTTTGGACAACCGAATTGGTTAAACCGATCTTTGAATATGGTTTTTGGTTTGGTTTTGGATATTGAAACTCAATTCGAAAACCGACCCAAATACCGAATTGCAATTAAAAAATAATTATATATATATATTAATGATATAATTTTAAAACCCTAAAATTGTCATGGTTGAATTTGTATTGTAGTTGTTGGGTTTTTAATTTAAACATTTGAATTCGATGATGTGGAAATTAAATTACATAATTTTATAGAATTTTAAATTAGTCTGTATATTTTTCAGTAATTTTCGATAAAATATCCCATTAATTCGATTTATTTGGTTTGAAACCGAATTCAAACCGAAATCAAATTTTGAATTTGGTTTGGATAATTTGATATTTCGTGTTATTTGGTTCGGTTTCAGTTTAGATATTTTAGGGGAAAAATCGAATAATCCAAACCGAATAAACCAAAAATCGATTAAACCGAGCTGATGCCCACCCCTAACTAAAAGGCGTCAAACTTATCTATACAAACCAACAAATAAAAATGGAAATTGAAAAAATAGTGAAGCGTAAATTATATTAAAAGTAGATGCAATTTTAATCAATTAATCTTGCGAAATAAAATGCAATAACTTTTATTTAATAAAATGGTAGAGGCATCAATGTTATTTGCACCGGATCTCAACACACCAACAACTTCTTTTTTTTTTTTTACATCAAACCATCCAAAGATGGGGAAATTATATTAGGCCTTCCCAAGCCCAAAAAAGAAAACATAAATACAAGAAAAGTGAAGAGTAGAGCTTAGTGTAGTTTTTACAAGAGTGAGCCTATTGCTCTTGAAGCAACAATAGTTGCTTCCAAAGGAAGTAGGAGTAATGAAACAATAGATAAAGGATTACAAGGAACTTCTAGCCATTGAGAGTGTCCTTCGAACTTGTTAGTGAATCAATAGACGAAACACAGATCAGCCAAAAGAACACCAATGAGGCTAGAGAGTGTATCCTCTACTAGGCAAAAGTGTGGCAGTGTGAGGCAAAATTCTGGATGTATTGAGTTCCAGCAGCAGCATCCAGAGGTGTGAGTAGCAGGAACAACAGTGAGATGTAATCCTAGCAAAGCTCGTCATGGTCGCATCATGGATCCTCTCAGCTTGAATGGATCTTCTCAGTCATGGTCAACTTGAATGGATCTTCTAAGTCAGAGGTGTGAACCTGTCAGAAAACAAGTAAAATCAGTAGCACCCATTCAAGTTGCAATTCTGATAGTAGGTACACCAATCTGATCAAGTCTAATCAGTCCTTGTACAGTGTTAGATAGGGAACTAAAAGATAGGTTTGAACAAGATTGAGCTTGGAGGCATGATTTTGCTATGCTATTAGCAACTTGGTTAGCTTGTCTATACCCATGCCTTAGGGTACTTGATAAAGAGAAATTCTCAGGAAATGCAGCATTTTCATAATGTTATGTATAGTTTACAGGGGCTTTTACATTAAATGCTGTAATTTTTATAAAATTTAATATTATATTTTATAAGTTAAAACAAGTAATATTATGTATTTAAAGGTGAAAATATAAAAGTATATGATATAAAAAATATTTTTAAAAATTCTAAAATTTATATGTAATTTAACTAATGCAGTAAAAAAAATAAGTGGTATGTTCATACGTTTATGGATAAACCGCATGCCATGACACCTACTGCTTGATCAATTAGCTCTACGGTGGTGATAGGCGGCTTCGACACTTGAATACCATTGTTATTTAAACACATTGGATGTTTTATTCTGTTGTTATTTATTGTCTTGGACCACTAAATTTATTTTTTTTAACTGAAAACACCCAAGGGTGGGGGTTGATATATTGGTACCCCAAGCCACATAATTTACGAGCCAGTGACATCATAGTAGTTTTATACAAAAAAGTCAATATCATTGCCTCCAAAAGAATGATCAGATACTAATAACTATAAGTCTATATATGTGCTCATTGGATCAGATACTAATACCATTGGACCACTAAATTTGAAAGGAGTTAAGTGCTCATATAACTCTATGTTTTGAGGGTTTGTGCTAATATGATCCTGTAAAGTTGAAAAAAGCTATTGTAACTCTGTGTTTTGCTAGAATGTGCTAATATAACCCTGAAGGCCTGAATTTGGCCAGAAATACATGAAATGACTATTATACCCTTTGTAATAAAAAATAGCAAAGCTAGAAAGACGTTTATACCCTTATTCCTCAATCGACATAACCTTTCATTTTTCCGTTTCCTCCTCATTTGTTTCCCGCGCCCGACCTTTCGTCTCTTCCAAGGAGAACTCCAACAGTCTTCTCGCTTTCAATCAGACCAGTCTGGACGTTGTGGCAGTGTTTTCAAACGGGTCTGTTGTGCCAGAGTCGTACAGTGGTTGGCGTTCTCACCGGGTGTGCAGTTGCGCCGCCGTGGTGGTGGGTTTTGGTGGGGAAAATAGACGAGGTGTAGATATGGTAAGCTCTGACCCATTTACACCGAAAATCATCCAATTTTATGTGTCGTTTTGGTATATCGACGATGGTTTTGCTGATTTTGTTGGTGTTTATTTGGTCGTTTGTTCACTGTTGATAGGGTTTCTTAGATTTTTTAAATTTGTGGGGTTATTATGTTCATCTTTTTTTGTTGCTGGGTGTTAAAATCCATCTTGTATGTTGTGTTAGTGCTTTCTGTTCTGTTGGTACTGTTTGTCGACTCGATTATCAAGGATTAGGGTTTCCATATTTTTGGGTTTTTGAAAACAGGGTGGTATGAGAAGTTCTTGTCTCTTTTGTTTAATCAGCTTCGAAGTTAATATGTTTGTGATTTGTTAGTGTTCTAATAGGGTTCTATTTTTTATTGTAGGATGATATCAACGATTTTTTACAGCATGACGCTTCGTCATAGTGATAGGTGGAAAGTATTGGATGGCATCGATTCGGATAGGTACTCGTTGGTTGCTTTGATGTCGGACTTCACCGAGCACTTCTTGAATGATCTGAAGTTGTGGTAGAAATTAAAGCTTACATTAAACTATTGGTATCCTGTGAAGCACAAAAATTTTCTACGCAGCGAGGATGACGTTGTTAGCATGTTCAAGGAATTTGAGCAATAGAAATCAGTGGAGATTTTTGGGGTGGTTGTTGATGCAGCTGCCAGGCAGGGCGAGTGCAGCAAGGGTAAGAAGTTGAAGTCTACTGGAAAAGTGAAGGAAACTGGGGCTGCAATGGGCATTGATGCCTCAGACCATAGCAGTCAGGATAACACACATGTTAATGAACCCGATGATCAAGCAGTGTTGGATGAGGAGGCTGATTGGATATACCGTTACACAGAAGAAGGATCTGAGATAGCATCTGAAAACAATGAATATGTGGACAACACTGCTGAACCGGATGGGGGCAACAAAGCTTGAACACATTATGATGCAGAATCCGATAATGGAGGTGATTTTCACCCTCTGAGAAAGTGTATGAATAGGAAAAAGTTCGAGAAAGGGCAAAGTGATAGGGTGAGCTTGGGAGGGTATGATGTTTCCGTCCCAGAAACACATTAATCAAGCCTTAGTGGATTTTTCTATTCAGTAGGGATTTATATACAAATTTTTAAGAAGCGAGAAAAATCAGGTGACAGTTATCTGCAAGGATCCGAATTGTGATGGGAGATTGCATAGTTCCACTGTTTAAGGTACTCATACTTATTTGATAAGGATGCTGACTAGGCAGCACACATGTAGGCTGGAAGGACATGTGTTGGGCCCCAAAAACTGGATTGCTCACAGAATTATAGGTTTGTTGAGCGCTGACCCAAAAGTGTCAAATAGTGTACTTGAAGAGCACATGTTGAGATTTGGAGTGCAACCGAAGAGGCATCAATTAATGTGGGCGAGGCTGGATGCTTTGCAGATGACTGAAAGTCACCATAGAGAGTCTTTAGTGCGGTGCCACGGTATTGCGTAGAGGTGGTGAAGAGTAATCCTAGGAGTCTAGCATTGTTGAAGCATGATGAAGGAGTAGTGCAACCAGTACCCATTGTGAAGAGATTTTTTTCTTGGATTAGATGGTCTGAAGAAGGGCTTTTAAGAAGGTTGTTGGCTATTCTTTGGTTTCGATGGCTGTTACTTGAAGGGGAGGTACGGTGGTGTGCTTTTGAGTGCCATAGGAAATTACCCCAACGATGGATTCTATCCCCTAGCCACAACGTATGTTGAGAGCGTGTCCAAAGATAGCTAGTTATTTTTCTTTTGGATGATGGAAGATTTCCTTGGTGGTTTTTGTAGAAGGTAGACGTGGACCTTCATGACAGATCGTCAAAAGGTAATATTTTTATTACCGAGATTTTCTATTTATGTTATGATCTGACCTTGAGTCATTTATATAAGTGATGTTTTAACCATGTGCTTCTTATTTATGCGCTAACCTGACCCTCAGTTTTGTTTGTATGTGCTAATCTGACCCTGGTTTTTATATCTTTGTGCTAATTTAACCCTATCCAATGTATATATGTTTTGTTATAACGTTATGCATTTTAATACTGAAGTGGTGATTTTTTTAGGGTCTGAGAGAGGATATTTCCGAAATTGTTCCCCATGCCACCCAAAAGAAGTGCAGCCGCCACATCTACGCTAACTTTAGGCAGAATTGGCACGTAAGCATCATGAAGAAGCTTTTTTAGAGAGCGTCAAAGGTAGTGTTTCCAAATTGCTGATATATCCCCCTTTATGTGCTGATATTAACCCCTTTATATGCTGACATAAACCCCTTTATGTACTGATATATCCCCTTGTTATATATGTATGTGCTGATATATCCCCTGTTTATTTATGTATGTGCAGATATATCCCTTTGTTCTTCATATATACCATTCAATTTATGTGCTGGTATAACCCTGGGTTTTCTATGTCCCTATTATGACCATGTATTTTTCTACTTGTGTGCTGATATAACCTTGTGTTTTGGTATTTATGTGTTTTTATGACCCTGTGTTGGTATTAATGTGTTGTTGTGACCTTGTGTTTTGGTATTTATGTGCTGTTTTGACCCCGTGTTTTGGTATTAATGTGCTGTTATGACCCTGTGTTTTGGTATTCATGTGCTGCTTTAACCCCATGTTTTGGTATTAATGTACTGTTATGACCCTGTGTTTTGGTATTTATGTGCTTTTTACCTTATGTTTTGGTATTAATGTGCTATTATGACACTATGGCTTTTTTTTTGCAGTCATACAATTTAAGGGACTTTAAAGCAGCAATAGAGAATATCAGGGAGCTCTCAGAAGGAGCGTATGTGTGTTTGGCAAGTCTTGGGGATCCTTATGGGCCAGGCATGCTTTCTGTGAGCGCCTGAAGTGTGACAATGTCACGAATAATCCCGCCGAGTCTTTTAACCATTGGGTGGGAAAACTGAGGGAGAGACTAATGTTGACGCTTATGGAAGGGCTGAGAATAAAGATTTTGAATCAGTTGAAGGAAAGGTCAACCCAATGTGCTGAGTGGGATACAGTTGTGTGTCCGAGGATGGACGAGATGTTGAAGATAGTAGCAAGACAAGGTTGAAGGGTAACATTCAACCAATGCTCAGATACTATTTTTGAGGTTGTCCACAGTGAGGCCAATTACGTTGTGAGGATTGACACTAGGTCTTGTGATTGTGGTGTATAGGAACTGTCTGGGGTTCTATGTAGACACGATGCTGCCGTGTTGCTGCAGAAGAGGCACCTTCGGCACAAGTATTGTGATGTCATGCTAAAAAAGGCACAGTTTGAAAAGACCTACCATCACAAGATTCAACCGGTCTTATACAGGGCGTTCTGGGGTCTTGGTTGTGTGCAAGAGTGTAATCCCCTTGGTTTACACCGCCGTGGTGGAAGACCAAAGAAAAAGAGATCGAAAGAGCAATGGGATGGCGATGGTACAAGAAGGAAAGCTCATAAATGCAGCACTTATGGGGAGTTTGGACACAACAAACGAGGATGTCAAAGTGGTCTAACAGCTAAGGAAAAGAAAGAGGCAGAAAAAAGAAGTGCAACAACTGCTCATGCATTATAATTATTTCACTATTGCATTAGCTTCACACTTAAATATTTGTATAATAACTACTAGAAAAAAATTTATTTCTAAGGTGATGGAAGGGACTTTAAATACAACGACCACTCAAGGAACTCAAGGCACTCCACTGGTTCAGGGAACTCAAGGCAGTACTAGTGGCAGTCGGCCACCTAAGAGGGGAAGACCTCGTGGCAGTGCCTCTTCAAAGGTCACATCAAACAAAGCGACAAATGCTATTTCAATGGCGATAAGAAAATGAGGAAAGAAGGATGCAACTGCTAGTTCTAGCTGTCAACCCAAGAGGGGAACAAGGACAAAGGTATGCTTTCTTGTTATTTTTATGTCATGAATTGACTGATTATGGTGTTCTAATGTATTTATTTATTTTTTTGTACAAGAACCACCAATTACAATTTCTGACCAAGCCCCATAGCCCACAACAATTACAGAGCCTACAGAGCAAGACTCTCAGGTAATTTTAGGGTTTGAATTTTTAAGGATGAACCGTATGTTTGTAGACTCTTACCGGTTTAGAGAATGACTGTTATGCTGAAGATTCAGGGACCGGATTTTATGACACTCATCATTGAAGAACCATTGGCACCTACCAGGAAATAAATCTAAATGAAACAGAAGGCATACCATCGTTTGACCGATGAAGACAAATTTCCTAGTCCGGAGCAGTTACAGATATGGAGCCAATATCATCCCAAAAATTAATAATGCCATTCAATTTACATTACTTACAATTGAACATGTTGTCACAACAACATGGCTCACGAATCGATTAAACGGTAGGTACTGAATTCCTTGACCAGGACGAGGACTTTGAGAACCAGCTGGTTACAACATTAGACAGTATTGAAAAAAGAATTGGCAAGCCAAAATGCGGGTACATCTTCAATTATTCCACTCCTAAGTTATGGATTAAAGATGGAAATGTCGATAATGGTGGTGTTGAGATGGTTGTGTATGAAGAGGGTGATAAAATTGGTGAGGGTGGGCACTGTGGCTGATGCTCGGTATAAGAGTGGTGAGGGTGGCACTGTGTCAGAGGGTGTTGAAAAGGATGTTTATGATGTTATAATGGATGATAGGGGTAGTAATATTGTAGTTAATGTCTATGAGAGTGAGGGCAGTGAAAAGAGTGATGATGGTGTCTATGTGGATGTCCCAGTTCTGACAAAGTATGAGGGTGATATACCCAGTTCAGAGGTGCCTATGGCTGTAACTATTGTACAGTCTGCAGCTGATGTTTGTGGGGATGGGGTCATAGATATGGAGAATTTAGTTGATGCCCCTGTTTGGCAAGGGGATATGATATAGGATTACGACCAGGATGAAGGTCCTTATGAGGACATTGTTGCTAATGTGGAAGATAATAACCTAGATTTGGGCGAGAATACTCACAACGTGGTTCAAACCGTGACCATTATACCCCACCAATAAACACATGAGGTATCCTTTTTTAAAAAAATCTAATTTCATTATTTCATTATTTGTGGACAAGATTTTTTGGTAACCAAGGGTGGTTTGATTCTAGATAGGACTTGCAAGTTGGTGTTGTAGACCTAAACAACTGGAAAGTACTCCAGAAACTCCCACAAGTAAACCCGATTACTATCTCTGAGGTAATGGTAGAAATTTTTTTGAATTCACCACTCACTTTTGTATGTATTCACCCTCATTTTTGTTCCACAAAATAGGACCATAAGCCAATCCGACTAGGAGACGGCCGCGAGGGATTCAAGAACATGCTCTGGGGGAAGTCATTCTTGTACAACTAGAGGACTGCAAAATTGATGGGCACTACTCTAGCTCCAACTTTCCATAGGCCTTCAAGCTCGCAACAACCTCGTCCAACACCTATTGAAGACTTGTGGGAGAATGCTAGAAGTAATCCGCTCCCACAGCTGGAGACGGGCCCGAAAGAGGAATAAGGATAATGTATGATTATTGATTTGCTAGCTTTTGGTGATACTAATTGTAGAAAGGGTTACAGACAACTTTCTAGTACCTGTCATTCTTACTTTTGTGAACTTTGCAATACTTAGAACTGTTGCTCTATTATTCTCCTAGAGAAACAGGCCACCTTCTAGCTTTTGTAATTCCAACTTGTTCAGTAGGAAGTATTTGGGATGTTAATTAGCAAGTACTTGGCATGTTTAGTAGGAGGTATTTGGAATGCATTGCGTACAATGCATTAATTTATTAATCTAAATAGAATGTTGTTCTCTATACTTCTTTCTCGTATGAGTTTCCCAGTCATGGATTCTTGATAACGTTAAAAAACATGCCCAGTTATCGACCATTAAGTTCCCTATAAACAAGGTAAGATCAGTAATAGTTCATAGTACACAGGGTTATATTACCACTTACTGGGAAATGTTAGGGTTACATCAGCTCTAATTTACAACATATAGGGTCAGATGAGCACTTATTAAGCAAACATAGGGTCATATCAGTACTGCTTCATAGTTAAACATTGCTAAAATACTGCTTGTTTCATGAACTTATTTCGACTAGTAACAACATGAGGTGGACTAAGCATTCGAATAATTTCTTCGAATTACAACACAAAGTATTGCAACAAGAACAAGGACTGAGCTACTAAACACATCCCACGCCTAACAACGGCCAAGTACAACATATCACACAAACAAGAGTAACATGTTACCACCAACCAACACTACATTCAGTGCTATCAAGCCCCTTAGGATCAGCGGACAATTACAACCAATTCTGGGTGCTACAATGCCTTGACTAGGGCCAGCCATTTGGACTTCAACTGGCTCATTCAGAGATTCCAATTTCTGAACCCGTCTTTGAACACGGTGGTGGGGATGAAATAGAGTTACACCACTGTTATGACTCGACTCAACGACATCAGGCACAACTCACTGCTGGAATCCATCTTTCATACATCGATAATACATTCTTCCCAGATTCTTTGCACTTTTGACATAAAAACACTAGTTTCTATCTCGCACACCTTGTACATCACACTTTCCCAACGAAAATTATTCACACTACAGCTCGATGACTCCATCCTTTAGGCTTGTCAAACTATAAAAACACCACATGAAGAATAGTTCAACAACCCAGAACTATATACCAACAAAAATTGATATAATCGAGAAACCCAAAATCACACCTATGGTTCATAACCAGATCGATAAATCATATTACACAACATAATATCAAGAAATTTCTGAAAGGATTCTACCCACAATACCAGAAATTCCAATTCCCCCAAATCAAGCCTAGGTTTCATACACTGCACGAAATTAAAAATTTCGACATACCTGGGATGGTAGTCGACGACTGTAGACGAAGAGCGAATATTTTGAATGCGAACTAGGCTGGAGAAGCAGATCCATGAGGAAGAGAAGGAATTTTTGAGGGTGGAGTTCGTTCAACGACAAAGAGAAAAAAAATGACAGAGAAAATAAACGGATTTCAGCGATTAAATTCAGGGACTAGGGGTAAAATGGTGACTGAAAATTTCAGATTTCAAGTTTGGGGCATTTTTATCCTTTTCATTTTGGTCAACACTGGAATAGTGCCAAAAGGTTATATCGGAACTTCTGATGTAAAACACAGGCCTACAATAGCACTTTCCAACTTCACATGGTCATATTAACACAAATCACCAAAATATAGGGTCATATCAGTATTTTATCCATTTAAAATTTTAGAGGGCCAATGGCGACACACCTTTGTCTTACTTCCAGAAACCAACCACTGTGCATTGTGGAAATGTAGGTGAATTTTTCTCCATTGGACTGATTCTTTGTCAATTTCCCCCAACATAAATAAGCAAACTAACACAATGAAATTTTAGGGAAGCTTAATGTAAAATATGAACGTATGTTTTCATAGATGGTACAACCTACAATATATAGACATTATTTACGGAGTAATAAAAGAAAAAAGATTCTATCTAGGATAAAATAATATTATAGAATTCACAAAATATCTCCTACACTCATCCTCAAATTGGAGCATGTGGATTTCGAATGCCCAACTTGCCAAACAAAGTCTGAAATGTCTGTTAGACCCTAATCAACCGACTTTATCGAGAAAGATTACTTTTTTTAGGCCAAGCGGTTGATAGCGAGATCTGAAATCAAGTTTTTTTTATAAAAAAAAAGAAAAACTTTTTTAAGGTTGGGTCTAAGTGCCTTCATAAATAAACCCGTTGGTTGACTAGCAGTACAAATATGATAAGTCACCACATTACCTGATTGAATCAAATCACTAATAAAATGACAGTCAATCTCATGTGCTTCGTCCTTTCATGAAACACTGGATTGACTGCAATATGAAGAGTTGTCTAACTATAACAATACAAACGTATCGGAGTAGGATGCACCATTCCCAAGGAACGAATAAAGAACTTGAGCCACAACAATTCGCAGCACGCGACTGCCATAGCCCGATATTCTGCTTCAGTCAAAAAATGAGAAACAGTGAATTATTTCTTCGTCTTTCAAGAAATCAGAGATTCACCAATCATCACAAAATATCTTCTACACTTCACAACCGGTATCTCTGGACTTAGAAAAATATCAAGTCACATGTTTTGTATTTTTGGCTATAATTAGTAAAGGGGGATATTTCGGTTCGACCACTAAAGGTCACATTCTCAAATTATTATCATTTACTTCATTAGCTATTGTTACACTGAATTATATGCATTCCAGACCTGTTGGACATCACTCACATCCTTTTAAGCTATTCCACTATTTTATATTTTTATTAGGTAGAAGTATAAGGAGCACCAATAAAATTTTATATGTTATAATGATTAGATGATGGGAGTTTCCCAATGCTTTATCTAGGTAACTATATAAAAGAAATCCTCCCAAACCAAATGGTTGACACAGCCATCGTCAGGGGCATAATGGTCATTTCGTAGGGCTGCCTAACATGTGCCCCTACAGGTGCTCTCAAATGGCTGCCCAAAACGACGTCATTTTGGGCATTATTTTTGTCATTTTGTGCATCTTTTTATAAAAAAGTTGCGGCGCTGCCATGTGTGTTTACGGGTGCTGTCAGGTGGCTGCCTAAAACGACATCATTTTGGCCATTAGACGCTTCGAGAGGTGAAGGTTTTAGTGGAGGGGTTCGAGAGGTACGTATTCGAGAGGTGAAGGGTTTGGGAGGTACATATTCTGGAGGTGGAGCGTTCCAGAGGTACGTTCCCGAGAGGTGAAGCGTTCCAGAGGTACTGATTCGAGAGGTGAAGGCTCTGGTGAAGAGGTTCCAATGGAGCTATTCGAGAGGTACTGATTCGAGAGTTGAAGGTTTTGAAGGGGGTTTGAGAGGTGAAGAGGTTCCAGTGGAGGGGTTCTAGAGGTGAAGCTTCCTTTGAACAATTTGAGAGGTGAAGGTTCCTTTGAACATTCGAGAGGTGAAGGTACGTGTTTGAGAGGTACTAATCGAGAGACACGGCTTTGAGAGGTGAAGGTTCCAGTAGAGGATTCAAGAGGAGGTTCGATAAGTGAAGGTTCCAGTGGAGAGTTCGAGAATTGAGAGCTGGAGAAGATTCGAGAGGTGAAGCGTTCGGGAGGTGCATATTCAAGAGGTGAAGGTTCAAAAGGAGAGGGTTCCATTGGAGGGGTTCGAGAGGTAAGGATTCGAGATGTGAGAGTTTCAGTGGAGAGGTTCGAGAGGTAACCCTTCGAGAAGTGAAGGTTCCAGTGGAGATTCGAGAGGTGAGAGTTCGAGTGGGGTGTTCTAGAGGTAATGGTTCAAGTGGATAGGTTTGAGAGGTAACCCTTCGAGAGGTGAAGGTTCAGTTGTAGAGGGTTTGAGTGGAGGGGTTCAATTGGAGGGGGTCGAGAGGTACCCATTCGAGAGGTGAACGTTCAGGTGGAGATGGTTCCATTGGAGGGGTTCGAGAGGTAAGGATTCAAGATGTGCGAGTTCCATTGGAGGTTCGAGAGGTGAAGGTTCCAGTGGAGATTCGAGATGTAAGAGTTCAAGTGGGGGGTTCGAGAAGTAATGGTTCAGGTGGAGAGGTTCGAGAGGTAACCCTTCGAGAGGTAAAGGTTCAGTTGTAGAGAGTTCAAGTGAAGGGGTTCTATTGGAGGGGCTCGAGAGGTACCCATTCGAGAGGTGAAGGTTCAGGTGGAGAGGGTTCCATTGGATGGGTTCGAGATGTGAGAGTTCCATTGGAGGTTCGAGAGGTGAAGGTTCCAGTGGAGATTCGAGAGGTGAGAGCTCGAGTGGAGGGTTTCGAGAGTTAATGGTTCGAGAGTTACAGATTCGATAGGTGAAGGTTCAGGTGGAGGGTTCGAGAGGTACCGATTCAAGAGGCGAATGTTCAGGTGGAGAGGGTTCAATTGGAGGGGTACGAGAGGTAGCGATTCGAGAGGTGAAGGTTCTGGTGGAGGGTTCGAGAGGTAACGATTTGAGATGTTAAGGTTCCATTGGAGGTTCGAGATGTGAGGGTTCCAGTGGAGATTCGAGAGGTGAGAGTTCGAGTGGGGGGTTTGAGAGGTAATGGTTCAAGAGTTACCGTTTTGAGAGTTACCGTTTCGAGAGTTACCAATTCAATAGGTGAAGGTTCAAGTGGAGAGGTTCGAGAGGTTCAAGAGGTGAAGGTTCTGTTGTAGAGGGTTCAAGTGGAGAGATTCCATTAGAGGGGCTTGAGAGGTACCCATTCGAGAGGTAATGGTTCGAGGTGTGTAGGTTCCATTGGAGGTTCGAGAGGTGAGGGTTCCAGTGGATATTCGAGGGAGAGATTTTGAGTGAGGGTTCAAGAGTTACTGCTTCGAGAGTTACCGATTCGATAGGTGAAGGTTCAGGTGGAGAGGTTCGAGAGGTAACCATTCGAGAGGTGAAGGTTCAGTTGTAGAGGGTTCAAGTGGAGGGATTCCATTAGAGGGGCTCGAGAGGTACCCATTCGAGAGGTAATGGTTCGACAGGTGAGAGTTTGAATGGGGGGTTCGATAGGTAAAGGTTCCAGTGGAGATTCGAGATGTGAGAGTTCGACTGGGGGGTTCGAGAGGTAATTGTTAAAGAGTTACCGCTTCGAGAGGTACCGATTCGATAGGTGAAGGTTCAGGTGGAGAGGATCGAACTCCACTAGAACCACTTCCTCTCGAACCCTTCCACTTCCAGGTGGAGAGGTTCGAGAGGTAACCCTTCGAGATGTGAATGTTCAGTTATAGAGGGTTCAAGTGGAGGGGTTTAATTGGAGGGGCTCGAGAGGTACCCATTCGAGAGGTGAACCTGTACCACTCGAATCCACTACCTCTTGAGCCCCTACACTGGAACATTCACCTCTCGAACCTACTATGGAACTTTCACCACTCGAATCTGTACCTCTCGAACCCACTACCTCTCGAACCTCCACTGAACCTTCACCTCTCGACTCCAATGGAACCCCTAACCTTCACCTCTCAAATCGGTACCTCTCGAACCCTTCCAATGAAACCTACACCTCTCGAACCCCTCTAATAGAACCTTCACCTCTTGAACCTCCAATGGAACCTTCACCACTCGAACCTTCACCTCTTGAACCTCCAATGGAACCTTCACCTCTTGAACCTCCAATGGAACCTTCACCTCTCGAACCTTCACCTCTCGAACCCCTCCAATGGAACCTTCACCACTCCAATCCGTACCTCTCGAACCCAATACCTCTCGAACCTCCACTGGAATCTTCACCTCTCAAACCCCTCCACTTGAACCCTCTCCACCTCAACCTTCACCTCTCGAACCATTACCTCTCGAACCTCCACTCAAACTCTCACCTCTCGAATCTTCACTGGAACCTTTAACTCTCAAACTGGTACCTCTCGAACCCCTCCAATGGAACCCCTAACCTTCACCTCTCAAAACGATACCTCTCGAACCCTTCCATTGGAACCTACACCTCTCGAACCTCTGACTTTCACCTCTCAAATGGGTACCTCTCGAATCCCTCCAATGGACCCCCTAACCTTCACCTCTCGAATTGTCCAATGGAACCTTCACCTCTCAAACCTACTATGGAACCTTCACCACTCGAATCCATACCTCTTGAAACCACCGCTCCAACCAACTACCTCTCAAACTTCCACTGGAACCTTCACATCTCAAATCCGTACCTCTCGAACCCCTCCACTTGAACCCTCTCCACCTGAACCTTCACCTCTCGCCATCTCCACATTTCAATTACATGTATAATTGGTACATTTATAGCTTAAATTACATCTCTTTTAAAATTCCTATAGAATTTCTATAATTTGTTATCAAGCTCACCGCCCAACGCGCGGTGTAACCAAATTAGTACTAGAGAGATATTCAAGCGGGGAGTCGCAATCGAACTCTACAGCAAGGCTTGGATCGCCAAATAGGATTTTCAAGATCCACTTATCTTAGAATAAATCAGACTCCTGATTAGATTATGATTTATTATGATTAGAGTTCTTTCCTTATTACACCACTATTGTACTCTCTATATATTCAGATAGTAATAATACAATTGATCACGGCAAATCATTCTATCACGGTATCAGAGCAAGTTCTGATCCTAAGCCCTAAATTTTAATTTATTTTTCAGCGCCCCGTCCTCTCAAGTCTCAATTTTTCGGCAAAGTTTCCAACTTCTTCCAGCGGCGCCTTCTTCCAGTGGCGCCCTCCTCCAGCGGCGCCCTCCTCTAGCAGCGGCTTCTTCCAGTGGCGCCTTCATCAGCGACTTGCAGCGGCATCTTCTAGCTCTCACAACGAGATCCACACGCCCGTCTTCCAGCACGTGAAAGTCACACGCCAGCTCGGCCGAAGAAGTAACCTCCAGCACGTGAAGGTCATGCGCGAGTTGACTCGCATAACGTCAATTTCTCGCGTCCTTCAATTTCTCGTGAGTTGAACCTGCTTCTCACGAGTTGAACCTGCTTCTCGAGAGTTAAACCTGTTTATCACGAGTTGAACCCGTTTCTCGCGAGTTGAACCTGTTTCTCGCGAATTGCTCAAATTCTCGTCAGCACTCAGTCAATTTCTATGCAATTTTGGTCTTTTGCTATGGTTCATTTGGGCTCTATATCTCGGGAAGATTGCTCCACTAATTGGATTGCGGACAAGGTGTTGTTTCAGGCCAGTTTGAATGGTCCCAACCGTCATTCTTCATCGAATCAGTGGATCGTTGATTCAGGTGCTACATCTCATATCACTGCTCGCACTAGTCATCTTGATAAGGTACAACGTTAGCATGGTTCTGATTCTATTCTTGTTGGAAATGGTGAATCATTATCTATTTCTCATATCGGCCAATGTTATTTATCTAGTTTCTCTGTTAATGATGTCCTTGTGGTCCTTAAGATTACTAGAAGTTTATTGTCCATTAGTAAGCTTACTCATGATTTACCTGTCCGTGTTATATTTGATGCCGATGCATTTTCCATTGAGCACAAGCTTACAGGGACGATAATTGGTAAAGGCCGTCATAGTTCTGGTCTTTATTTTCTTGAGACTAGTGATTCCAGCTTTTTAGGCGTACTATGCTCTACAAAGCTTCATGCTTCTTTTGAGCAGTGGCACTCTCGCCTCGGTCATGTGTCTCATAATACTATTCAGTTATTGAATCGACGGGGCCTTATTTCTGTCACTTCTGCTATGCCTGCACCTGTCAGTTGCTCTCCTTGTCAGATGGCCAAGAGTAGTCGTTTGCCCTTTTCCACTAGTGACAAGCGCGCTACTGGTTTATTGGATAAAGTACATTGTTATTTTTGGGGACCAGCTCCTGTTTTATCTGCCGGTGGTTTCTCTTATTATGCTGTTTTCATCGATGATTTTTCGCGATTCACATGGTTTCTTCCGATGCGGCATAAGTCAGATTTCTATGACACACTTATCCAGTTTCAGAAATTCGTTGAGAATTAGTTTTCTGCTAGGGTTAAAATTTTTCAGACCGATGGTGGCACCGAGTTTACTAATCACCGAATTCAGGCTCACCTCGTATCATGTGGAATTCATTATCAGATGTCCTCGCCCTATACACCTGCTCAGAATGGCCGGGCTGAGCGGAAGCATCGTCACATCACAGAGACTGGTCTTGCCATGCTTTTTCACTCTTCTGTGCCGCACTGTTATTGGGTGGACGCTTTCTCCTCTGCCTAGTTAAGTTCTTAGTGGCAAATCACCTTTTGAGGTTGTTTTTGATCATGTGACTGACTATACCCTCTTTCACCCATTTGGTTGCCGTACATTTCCATGTCTGCGTGCCACTGCTACTGATAAGTTTGCACCCCGATCCATTCCCTGTGTTTTTATTGGCTACAGCCCTCGTCACAAGGGCTTCCAGTGTCTCGACCCGACTTATGGGCGCATCTATATCTCTCTCCACGTTCGTTTTGATGAAACTTTCTTCCCTTATGTCTCATCTTCCACGGACAGTTGTCCAATTTCGGATCTGGAGATATCATCATTTTTTGATAGAACTGTTACTTTATCAATTGGGGCCACCACGCTTGTGCCTGTGCTTATGCCTGTGCCTGTTCCAGCTGCCTCTCCTTCACCACCATCTTCCATCTGGACGGCCGAGCCAGACCCAGCTCCTCAACTGCCGGCCATCCCACCTCCGTCGCCGGCCACCACGCCTTATCCGTCGGCCACCACACCTCAGCCGTTGCCCCCCACACCTTAGTTAGTCTCGACCGTCCGTTCTCCAGAGTTTTTCGAAGGCCACTCTCCGGTTAGCTCTGCTCGATCTTCTTCTACGTCGTCAGCTGGTTTGATTCCTCCAGCTTCACCACCACAAATTTGTACCCATCGGATGGCTACTCGATCTGCTACTTGTGCCATTCAGCGCCGGGATTATTCGGATATTATTGCTCACGGTCTCACTGCTGCGCTCCTTTCTCAGACAGAGCCCACTGATTATCGCTCTGCCCTTCAGGATCCAGCGTGGGTTTCAGCCATGGATGATGAGATGGCCGCTCTTCGTGGTCACCACACTTGGGACTTGGTGCCTCGACCTTCGGACTTCAACATTGTTGGTTCCAAATGGGTCTATAAGCTAAAGTATCGACCAGATGGCACGATTGAGCATCACAAAGCTAGACTTGTGGCGCAGAATTTTTTGCAGATTCCGAGTTTTAATTTTGACCACACTTTCAGTCCTATGGTCAAAGACTCCACTTGTGACACACAGGGACTAAAACATTATGATATTACACATCCAAATTCTTTGTGTATCTGATTAGAACTACAATTAGATGTAGCATACTGGGTATCATCCACTCCACCCACTTTGAACCGGCCCGACCCACACTCACTGACCCAACTCGAGCATTTAACATATCCGAACTAGAAATAGACTGGAATCAGTCTGATAATTTTTGTTGGCTTGCAAAATTGCAGAACAGAACGTTTGAAGGTGGTGAAGGATGCGTTTGTAAAAAAGAAGCCAACCAATATTCACTCGTGATCCAGCGCAAATGAGGCAAAGAGAAAGGGTCTTCATTCTAGATATGGTATAATCTTCTTCCTTTTAAGTATTGGTATCTGTCATAAATGTTTATATGCCAATATTGTGCTAATTAGGAGTTGTTCATTTTTTTTTTCCAAAAAACTGCAGCGATGTTAACATGAGTACAATAAATAGTGAAAGGTTTAGTTTGTAATTTGTTTTGGTAGGTCAAACTATTGTATCTTATGTAAATAGTGGATGTGAACACTTTTCCTCGGAGCTAACAGTTCACCCCATAAGAGGCATAAACAGAAGAGCTGACAATACTCCCACATGGAAGCAAACAGTTTCATTTTTAGGATAACAATACTTCCATACTCGTTTTGTTCCAGATGAATATGTACTCTTGCTTTTTTGATACTATTTTCTATTAAAGTTTTGACCATATATTTGAATAATTATATGAACAACAATATTATAGTATGTGATATTGTTCAATTCGCCGTAACAAGTACTTTCTTAATATTAACTTTTTATTTGTCATTATTTTGCATACATAAACACATTAACGGTCAAATATGTTTCTTGAATAGCGTGATAATGATGATTTAACTGGGATAGAGAGAGTATTTGGAGTTATAGGTATGTCTATCTTGAAATTCTTGGCTTGGGAAATTTGGCCAAGTGCTATCGATGTTTTTTTTTTCTTTTGAAGAATATATATTTCATTTATTGGCATTTGAGAACATTACAACTTAGTGAATTTGCTAAAACATGTTCATTATGTAAAACTGAGCGCGGGACCTTGATAAATCCAATTTGCTGAAATTTTGAAGCCATTGACCTTGTTTCTCTAATAATTGCGCTAACATCCACTAGAGGGATTCGATTCTTGTCTTGAAGGAGTTCCACTAGTGTCCGAGAGCCTGTCCATATCTGCAAGTAAGAATATCCTTTCTGTAGAGCTTGATTCAGTCCAGCCAGGCACACGTGAGCTTCTGCTTCTAGTGCGGATGAGCAGGGGACATGTTTACGTTGCGGCGTCCCTTGAGTTTGCAAGCTGGGCACCAGCATCAAGGCTGCCGAGTCGTGCCATTAATTCTGCCAAAAATCTCCATCCATCTTGAACGTAGGTAACATTTGCTGTTCATCCCACTTTGTATTTTGAGCTTCCTGCTTCTCCGTTTCTAGATCTGTATCTTCAATATCCATCCATTTTTTCCTACTCATGTCTAGGTTAAAATTGTTATGGGCAAGGTTTACCCATGAGTGCGGTGGTTGCTCCTTATTTTTGAACACCTTTGCATTTCTCTGTAACCAGTTTTGCCACAGTATATGGCAAGACAGGCTGAGCACCTCCACATCCGAAGCCAAGTTGAACCAAATTCAGAACCAGGTGTGGAATGTTTGAGGTTATGCCCGTCAAATGGGTTAACTGGATAAACCCATTATCCAAACCCAATGAGTATTTATCCAATAGATCATTATCCAATTAACCTATTTATTAATGGGTCATAAATGAGTTGGGTCATAAATGAGTTGGGTCATTAAATGGATAACCCATTGGATAACCCATGAGATATTCATATGACCCAATGGGTTAAAATATATTATCCAATAAGTCATTATCCAATAAGTCATTATATAATTAATCCAATAAGTTATCATTAAACATTTTCTTCTGATTTTGGTTACAAGTTGTCGTTATCCAATGAGATCGGGTATTAAATACTCATTAGTTTTTGGGATTGGGTGGGATGAGAATAATTGTGTTAATGAGAAATTTTGATCTCCATGGGTCTCATATTATGTTAACTCAATGAGAACGTAACAAATACCCAATAAATATCCAAAATTACCCAATTAAATGCATGTGTAATATTGAACATAAATATTCACTATAATTCACAAATTATACAAATTATAATTCACAAATTATTCAAGCTCAATCTCGTACAATATTCGAGTTCGTACAGTATTTAATCTCGTACAATATTCGAACTCAATCTCGTACAGTATTTGAGTTCGTACAAAATTTGCACTCAATCTCGTACAAAATTTGCACTCAATCTCGTACAAAATTTGCACTCAATCTCGTACAAAATTTGCACTCAATCTCGTACAGTATTCGATTTCGTACAATATTCGAGTTCAATCTCGTAAAATATTCGAGTTCATACAGTATTCGAGTTCAATCTAGTACAATATTCGAGTTCGTACAGTATTCGAGCTCAATCTCGTACAATATTCGATTTCATATAGTATTCGAGCTTAATCTCGTACAGTATTCGAGTTCATACAGTATTTGAGTTCAATCTCGTACAGTATTCGAGTTCGTACAGTATTCGAGGTCAATCTCGTACAGTATTCGAGTTCATACAGTATTCGAGTTCATACAGTATTCGAGCTCAATCTCGTACAGTATTTGAGTTCATATAGTATTCGAGCTAAATCTCATACAGTATTGGAGTTTATATAGTATTCGAGCTCAATCTCGTACAGTATTCGAGTTCGTACAGTATTTGAGCTCAATCTCGTACAGTATTCGAGTTCGTATAGTATTCGAGCTCAATCCCGTACAGTATTCGAGCTCAATCTCGTACAGTATTCGAGTTCGTACAATATTCGAGTTCAATCTCGTATAGTATTCGAGTTTGTACAGTATTCGAGCTCAATCTCATACAGTATTCGAGTTCGTACAATATTCGAGTTCGTACTATATTTGAGCTCGAGCTCGATCCCAAGTAATATTGTTCATTAGTTTCGTCGAGTTTACAAAGCCAACAAATTATATATATTTTATTTTTATTAACTATAATATAATAAAAATGTACATAATATTATATTACATAATATAATATTATGAACTCAAATATGAACAAAACGCAGATCGATTGATGAACAAAATGCACACCGATTGATGAACAAAACGCAGACCGATTGATGAACAAAAACACGGACTGATGAAACAAAACGTAGACCGGAAAGTGAGAACTGAGAACTGAGAAAGAACACGGACTTGATGGGTGATTCATGTTTCACCCAAATAAATGACATATACCCAATGTGTCATTTAGTTTGACCAAATGGATAATTAGTATAGACCCAATGGATAATTAGTATATACCCAATGGATAATTCAGTATATACTTAATGGATAATTGGTATTTTCAACCATTTAAACTTTAAATGGATAAGTTACGTAACATTTTACTTGGAGTGAAAAATTACGATTAACTCTAATCATTTTTTTATATAGGCTGAATTGTGTACATAACTACAAAAGAGGAAATATTTATTCGAGTGGTTAAATGTGGGGATTTCATTTATTATTTTCTTATGTTCAATAAAAGAAAATATTTTTTAAAATCTTCATATTTCATGGAGGGGATTTTTCAAATTTAGTAAAAGTTTCTTAAATACTACTTCTACTTCTTTCATCAAAATCTTTTATCAATTTTTAATTGGTTCAAATTAAAATTGATTAAGACATGAACCGAAATCGATAAATATGATGAATCGAGAATTTGATCGTTTCTAAAATGATTATATGTGTTAGGGAAAAATTAAATCATTCGTAATCAAACTTGTGAAAATTTTGCTATCTTATGATATGAAATTATCCACGGGTCACCCGTTACCTAACCCAACTCGACCCACCCAAAATTATCCAACGGATAATCCATTATCCAACCCAACTAAACCCAATAACTACAACCCAATTATATCCATTAACCCAATGGGTCATTATCCAATAAGTGAAAATAGTATATGGGTAACGGTTATCCAACGGGTCACCCGACCCATTTGTCGGGCCTAGTCGAGGTGTCCATTGGCTGAAATCAAAACCTAGCTGTGAGCATCGCCAAGTTCTTGTGCCATCGAACATTGTAAAAAGGGGTGGTGTAAATCCTCCCTCTCTTGCTTACGGCAAAGCTGACATAATGGATCATCTATGACACCCTTGATTACCAAATTTGATGCAGTGGGGATGGCGTTAATCAAGGCTCTCCACATGAATAGAAGAACTTTCCTTGAGACTGGTAATTTCAATAACTTCTGCCAATTCGAATTTTGTCCTGCCTGAATCATTGTTGTTGTTGTATCTTGTGCTCGGTGCCCTGTCTTTACTCTATATATGACATTCCCAGTGTGTGGCAATATTAACTTATCCTGATTGTGATCTTGATAATCAATGTATATGGCTTGGATCCTAGATGCAATATGTGGTGGGAAAATTGCTCTGACTAGAGGCTCTCTCCATTCTCTTTGCTGTGTGGGTAGATCAACTACCCTGATGTGCGTACCCTGTTGTATCGTGTAATTGCTACGTTAGGATAACCCGTTATCCAGTTGTTTATAAGCCTTATTTATTGTCTTGTCCTGTTGTCCTTATCTGTTGCCTGTAAGCCTTATCAGTGAATAACCCACTGTGCATGCTTCTGTATCAGTTCCTTGGCCCATAAAATTTATTTCCAAGCCCAAGTGTCTGGTACATTTGGAGTACATTCCATGAATTGCTGCCTCCTGCAGTATTTTCCTTTGAACACCTTGATAAACAAGGAATTTTTATCATGTAAAATTGACCAGGCATTTTTGCAAGAAGTGCCTTATTCATTTGTTCCGTTGACCTTAGACCTAAGCCTTCTTGTTTAGTCGACCTTTGCATAGTTGAGCCAGAGACTCAGTGTATGCCTTTGTTCTCAGGTTCAGCTTTCCAGATGAATGTTGCTATGATGACGTCCATCTTCCGTGCCATCGCCTTTGGTATTCTGAATATTCCTAAGGGGTAAATGGGCATGCCTTTGGTATTCTGAGGTAGCTTTCCATGGTTTTGTCTGTGTTTTTACTCACCTGTCTGGATGATTTCTCCATGTTGATACGTTATCCTGAATACCTAGCAAATCATCTAGCTTTTTGGCCAATTGTCGTACTACTTCATGAGTACACTGTATAAATAAGAGACTATCATCCACATACATGAGATGTGAAATGTTAGGAGCTCCTCTTCTTTGCCTAAACCTTGCCTGGGGTACGTTTTTCATAGATTTTTGTAGCAAGCTAGACAAATATTGTTGGCATATGATGAACAGGTACAGTAACAGAAGGCATCCTTGCCTTAACCCTCTCACCGGTTTCACCCACTCTGATTCCACTGGTGCCTTCTTTGTAATAGTTTCTCCTCCACTCCAGAAGTATGATCTAAACAAGAGTTTTATGTATTTTAGCATAGCTCTTGGCAATGGGAAACACCGTATCAAGTAATTTTCAATGGCAAATAGCACACTTTTAATTTAGTGAATTCTCCTAGCATAACTAAGCAGCCTTGAACTCCAATGCCTTATCTTGTCTGTCATTCTCTCTATTAGTGGTTGACACATATGTAGACTGGGTCTTCTGCAAGCTAAGGGTACTCCCAGATATTTGAATGGTAGTGCACCTTCCTCAAATCCAGTTAATCTTTTGATTTCATGTTTTTGTTCTTCTTCCGCTACTCCAAAATAGATTTTGCATTTTGCCTTGCTCTCCTTAAGGCCAGTTGATTCTGCAAAGACCCATATGCTTCCAGTAGTGCCTTAATTGAATATGTATCTCCTTTTAAAACTAGTAAAACATCATCTGCAAGACTTAGGTTAATCGGCTTCAGAATATCACATTTAGCATGGAATTTAAATTTAGCCTCATCCTCCAAGATTTTGAGACACCTCATGTACTCCATAACCAAAACAAATAACAGAGTTGAGATTGGGTATCCTTTCCTCAAACCTTTCTTTGATATTACTAGCTTAGTAGCTCTTCCATTTATTATATGCATGTAGGATACAATGGTTACACAAGCCATAACCCATTATATGCATTTACTTGGGAAAACCTGTCCTTTTTAGTATATTTTCAAGAGCAGTCCATTCAACTATGTTATAGGCTTTTTGGATGTCCATTTGTAGCATGCATCTCAGCCCACCCCCTTTCCTACTATACCCTCTCACTAATTCATATGCTAGCAGGATATGATCATGTATGTTTCTTCAAGGAACAAAGGTTGCTTGATCTTCACTTACCACTTCAGCTATCATGTTCTCAGCTTCATAGTCAAAATGTTGGATATAATCTTATACAATGCCGTGAGGTTGAATATAGGCCTCAAATCTTTCATGGTTTTTTCCTCAGAATTTTTTGGAATTAGGGTTACCATTGTACTGTTCACTACCTTATATAGCTTCCCTTGATTGAAAAATTCTTTCACAGCTTCCACTACATCTCCCTTCACAATATGCCAATTCTCTTTGAAGAACTTAGAACTGAATCCATCCCCCCAGGGGCTTTCATGTCTCCAATACTCTTAAGTGCATCCCATATCTTCTTCTTGTACATCTCTGATCAGCTTTTTCCAACTTTCATGACTCAGCCTTTTCCCTTTTCTCATAATTGATACATCAATTCCCTTAAGCCTTTTAGATGCATTTCCTTCCATTTTTAAATTAAAAAAATAGTTACTTCATTTTCTATTTCCTTCTAATCAGCCACCTTAATACAATTCGTTTTGTCAATCATCAATAGCATTTTAGTTGTATTTTTTTCTTTAACTGAGGCATGGAAATAAGTATTATTTCCATCCCCCCAGTCGAAGCCAATCAGCTTTTGATTTTTTATTGGCATTTTTTGAATTTTCTATTTGTTTATCTTGTCTTTTCCCAGATCATTTTGTGCTTCTGCCAATTTTCTCCTTTCCTCCAGTTTTCTTTTGTATGTTCTCTGGGATCCTGCTGCAGCCTCAAGAATTTTCTCCATGGCTTCCCATTTAACGGGTTTTCCCAGTTTTCTTTATTATCCTTTAGTATTTATGTCTCCTCCAGTATAAAATTTAGAAAATTAAACTATATTTATGTGTCTTATATTGTTCTTCATGTACTTACAGTCTAAGAAGGGCATGTTCTGACACTCTTGCTTCAAGTATTTCAACTTTACCATCCTTAAACTTTTGGAACCATTCTGCATTTCCAAAGGGCCCTGTCAATTCTCGAGTATATAACCCCATCAACTTGTCTATTTGACCCGGTAAAAAAATCACCTTCACTTTCACATTCATATTGCCTAGTTCTCTGCACCATCCGATCTAAATCCCATAATTCATTCACATGAACCTGATTACCTCCAATTCTGTCATTCATTGGTAATACCTTATAAAAATCTCCTATCCAAATCCATGGTCCGTACACTTGACCTTTAGGTTCTCAATTTCCCACCATAGTTTTCTCATTTGATTTAAGTGGTCACTTGCATAAATTGCAGTGAGCTAGTTTATATTCTTCCCATCCACATCCACTATTTCACAACATAAAAGTTGATCACTGCACTTCCTCACTCTAACAACAAATTTGTTCTGATTCAACATGACTCGTATTTAGCCATTCGAATGTCCATCATAGTTGTCCACAAAAATCCACCAATCCCTTAATTTGTCCCTTACTTTTTTCTATATTTTCCTTCTTCACCCTTGTTTGTATCAAGACAACTAAACTAACACTCATTCTGCAGAGAAGGGAGTTTATCTTCCTATATTTAGTTGTTTTATTTAGCCTTCTAATGTTCCATGAAATTATCATGAAACATGTCCCCGGGCATCTGGAGGATCACACCAAATCTTCAGATCTCTGTCTTTTTTCACTTCTCCTCCTTTCCTCCACTGCTACTTCTTTTCCTTTCTTATTCATCTGTTCATTTTCCCCCTTCTTATTTGATTTCATTGTGCTCCACATTTTGTGTTATTCTTCCTCGGCATCTTTCCCCGTTTCAATTTCAGCTCTCTTCTCATTTTCATTTTTCTTTTCAGGCTTAATCCTCCTTTTTCTGCATATCCATTTTCTATTAATTACTTTTTATCTTTGGTTTCAATTGTTGTGTAATCTTCCTCCTCTCATTCTGCTTGTAACAATGCCCATCTTCCAAACATTGATCATGAGACATACGTTTCCACACAAATTCAATCTCCCGTTTGATTATATTTCCCTCCACATCCTTAATGGTTACATTTTCTGGGATTTTCTAAGTTATATCCACCTCAATCAATAACCTGGCATATGATACTATCAGTATACTAGCAACAGTTTCATCAGTAAAGAGGGGTTTACCTATGGCACTTACAATCTTTCCAAGGCTTTTTGAACCCTATAGATGCGGTGGTAACTTTAGCAATTTCACCCTGATTGGCATAGATTTGATCATATCATGTTTCACAGAAAAGTTTAGATTCCAAATGCAAAAACATAGCCATATAATATATGGTATACAGACCATTCTTCAATACTTCATTTCCATCACCTTTTGACTTGAATTTCAAGAGAAAATACCCTCCTCATTATAATACATATCAGGTAGAGCAGAGAATGACCATAATTTCAGCATGTATCTTTGAATTACATTCATCGTTAATGGTTCGATAGCCTCATTGTCCAAAATATTTTGACTGGTTCAATGTCTCCGAATATGACAAATGGGGTACAATATACTAATCAATCTGCACTAGAATCACAAGCATCATATTAGCACAATATTTTCATTTACTAAACATCCCAGTTGGTGCCATGAATTCTACTGTACAACAAAAGGCACTAAATTTTTTTAGAATACACAATACACTAGTGGAGAGACCCTCGTTAAGACACCCAATCAAAGAACCGCCTTTGATTGAGATTCGAATAAGATTCCGATATCAGAATTGAGGTTCCGAAGTCAGAACTACTTTCAAATTTAAGATCTCAGTCAAAGGCGGTTCAAAAAGATGAAGGCGGTTCCTACCTTTTTTCGACGTAAATAGGTAAATAGTATAGACGGTGGAACCCACGGTAGAGCCCAAAGAGAGCCCTACCAAATACAAAAGAATCCAACCTTAGGTTACGTAGTGAACCTAAGGAGCAAATCCGAGCGTGGTGGGGGGGGTGTGGGGGTGCAAAACCGAAGGGTAACACTCCCCCGCCCCCCCTTTTGTCCAAATAAAAACTACCAACCCTAAGCAAGATGAACGAGCAAAGGGAGCACAAACAACCTGGAAAAACACAGGCTATAAAACACAAGAAAAATGGGGTGAGAACAAACTCACTACCTATAAACAAAAAATCCGCTTCTACCCCTAACAAATGGGGCCATCTTCATTTGAATTCCTTAATGCAGCCGAGAATTGTGAGACTCGGGTCTTGAGCTAATGTCGTTGCTGGAATATTGATGAAGGTACTGAAATCCAACGCCAAGTGATTTGAATATCCTAATGCAGCTGAGAGTACGTCTCAGGTCTTGGATGTCGCATTGAAAATGAAGCCGATGATCCGGATTGTACCGTGTTGGCACGAATGAATATCTGCTTCTACCATGTACATCCCTAAGGTGGAGATAGAGGGATGTTATTGGCTTTCAAGCATTCTCTTATAAGCGCCGAGGGTGATTTGGTGGGCAAAGATTAAATGAGGCCGTGCCTCCAACCTTTGTAAATCCCAGTCGAATCAACCTCCTGAGGATGTGAGAATGGATACACTTGTACCACGTGCATTAAGCGTGGCGATTATGTAATCGCCCACTCTATTTTGAGCAAATGGACAGCTTTATGCTAATTTAACACAGAGTGTAGCGCGAGCATAGAGCGCATAAATAACCGTTAATTCATTAGTAAAATCTAGGCTTAGGAGAAAGAGCATTAGAGTGTAAGTCCATACTCTTAATCCTATTGCCTCATCCTGAATTCCGAGTTGCAATTGCCAAAATAAATCCGAGTAAAAACCTTGACTCCATCAGGCTCAAACGACTCCAACTTGGCCCGGGATATAGCACCAAGAAGCACTAAGCAGCGCCTAGTCTTGATGCCCAGATCCAGCGCCCAGTACCCAGAAAAACCTCTCCATGCTAGTTGCCCAGTTGCCGAGATCCGTCGTTGCATATGTCAATCCAGTGCAGCGGCTGGCGCCCAGCCCACAGTGCCAGGAACCCAGTCCCATAGCCCGCAGCATATAGCACCCAGTGCGCAACAACCAGCACCACCCAACGGCCTTCCATCAACCGCTCCATCCGAGGCACTAAAACAAGTGTACATCCGGGAATAGCCTATTCATCACCATGTAACAATCTTTCATAATTAACTTGACCACTCGATTGGAACTAGGGGAGGCGCCATCCATAACAACATTATTACGCTCCCTCCAAATATGATAACTTGTAGTTATCAAGGCTAGGATACCAAATTTCTTGCGAACTTTGGAACCCTTGATTTGCCTTTTAACCCAATTCATTGAACTAGATATCGAGTTTGTTCTTCTCCTTAGTCCCATCCAA
This sequence comes from Rubia yunnanensis, assembly GCA_037428765.1. Lineage (NCBI taxonomy): Eukaryota > Viridiplantae > Streptophyta > Magnoliopsida > Gentianales > Rubiaceae > Rubia > Rubia yunnanensis. The sequence goes on along the minus strand of CM075061.1, from coordinate 21,481,693 downwards.
GACCTTATTCTACCCCACACCACCTCCGAAAAATCGCATTTAAAAAATAAATGCTCATTAGTCTCAACCTCTAGGTGACATAAAGAACAAATTTTATCCGAACTATCCTCTCCCTCAGTACGGATTTTGTCTTTAGTATAGAGCCTTCCAATTGTTGCAAGCTATGCAATAAAAGAGAACTTTGGAGGTACAAAACCTCTCCAGATGCTATTGAAAACCTTCTCACAATTACAGCCATTTTCCTCATAAAGCCTCGGATATTGATGTCGATGCATGAACACATAAGCTTTGCTCGTGAATTTTCCTGAATTCGCCCAAAGACCAAGATGGTATTGAACCTCTCTCACATCTCCTTCAAATATGCCACATAACTCATCTCGGATTTTGCATAAGTCACCAAAGTAACTCGAATACCTTTCACCCAATCTTCCATTTTGGATCCTGGGATTTAAGTACCAGAAGTCACCATCCCGAAGGTAGAATGAGTGAATCCACTGTACCCACAAACTATCCTTCTTCATATGTAGATCCCATAATCTCTGCGCCATTGAAGCCCGATTCCAAGTACCAAAGTCACGCAAGCCAAGTCCCCCAAAAGACTTAGGAGCGCACAACTTTTCCACGCCACTTTGTTCTTGTATTTGCCTCCCCATAAGAAGCGTTTGCATTTTTGTTCCAAAGCATCAAAAACCGCAGATTGAATGACAAAATTCTGTATCCAGAATCCTGCAATACCTCCCACAATTGATCTCACAAGCTCCAATTTACCTGCATAGGAAAGAGTATGGCCCTTCCATTTTGCTATTTCCAATTCAACTTTCCCTAATAAAGTACCAAATTGCGTCACCTTCAACTTGCTGGAATCCAGTGGCACGCTTAGATACCGAACAGGGAATGTCGCCCAAGGAATACCCGTGAAACTCAAATCCTCCTTTATGCCAACTCCAAAGAACTTCGATTTTACAGCATTGATGCCCAATCCCGAAGTGCGCTCAAACTCATTCAAGGCATCCATGAGTATATGGACTGAACTCGTGTTCGCCTTAGAGAAGAGCATAAGATCATCCGCAAAGGCCAAGTGCGTGATCCTTAACGACTCACACCTCGGATGAAAGGTGAAGTGTCTAGAATCCGTTCTCCTTTTCAACAATCTCGAGAAATACTCCATGCAAATCACAAACAGGAGATGCGACAATGGATCTCCTTGACGAATTCCTCTTTGCCCCTGAATGTAATCACACAGTTTACCATTAACTGCAATCGAGAATGAAGATGTGCGTACACATGTCATGATTCTATCCGTCAGTCTTTCCGAAAATCCAAGGCCAAATAAGACTTCCTCCAAGAACTCCCAAGAGACTGTGTCAAATGCTTTTTGTATATCCACCATAATCATGCATCGTGGAGAATTCCGAACCCTTCCATATCCCCGAACAAACTCCTGAGCTAGCATTACATTATCCGAGATATTTCTACCCTTCACGAATGCACCCTGACAGGGATTAATGATCCCTGGCAGAATTCCTTCTAGCCTGTTTGCAATAATTTTTGTGATAACTTTATAAACCACATTGCAGCACGCTATTGGTCTAAAGTCACTTACTTTTAGATTATCAGGCTTCTTCGGTATTAGTGCAACCGAAGTATGATTAAGCTGGGCCAAGAGGTCCCCTGTCTGAAAGAACTCCAACACCGCAACTGTCACTTCCTCACCCATAATGTCCCACTGCTTCTTAAAGAAACCCGCTGTATAACCATCCGAACCCGGGGACTTATCATCCGCCATTGCAAATAAAGCTTGTTTAACCTCAATGTTCGCAACCTCCTGGTTTAACTAGGCCCTATCCACATCCGTGAGATTGTTGCCATCACCAATAACAACCGGATCAAAAGGTGCTCTATCCCTCTTCGTGCCGAACAAGCCCTTATAGAAATTTGCGAATAACTCTCCCTTTCGACTATTTGAAGTTACAATCCGATTGTCACTATCAATAATCGCTGGGATACCCCCCCTTTTCTTGCCGAGATCATAGTATGAAAATACTTAGATCCCTTATCCGCCAAAGTAATGTGATTGATCCGTCCCTTTTGAGCAAGAAAAGATGATTCCGCAAGGTAATACAACATAGCATTCTTCTTTAAACTTCGCAATGCCGGAACATCATTGTCCGAAGCAATCTTAGCATCAAATTCATCAAAAGCTTTGTTGTACTCCGCATCTGCAAACTTTGCCTTTTTGGACACATGATTAAAATCAAGCATACCCAATTCCTTCAATGGGTGTTTCATCCTAAATAATTTTCTGGTCACCAAAAATTGCTTAGTCCCCTCAACAGACGGGCTCCAATAATCCTCCACTATTTGCCCACAATTTGGATGACCTAACCACATATTTTGAAATCGAAAAGGCCTACCCTTTCCATCGATCTCTTGTCACATATCAACCACCATGGGAAAATGATCGGATTGAGCCGAGATTGGTAGAAAAGTTGTACGACAAGCATCACCATCCCATCCGTGGTTTAAGAGCACCCTATCCAGTTTCCTCCAAATTTTCCAATCAGCACTATGCCAAGTTAAGTGCTCACCTAAGGAAGGTGCATCCCTTAATCCACACTTTACACAAACATCCTGAAACTCCTTCATCGGATACAAACTAGGGACAGTAGTTCCATAATGATCATCAACACTAAGGATAGCATTAAAATCACCAAGAACCATCCCAGGAGAATTCAGATTAGCACCAAAAGACTTCAATTCCTCCCATAGTGGTAAACGCGCCAAACGTCCCTCACTATGACCATACACAAATGTACAGAAAAACTCAATGCCAGAAGAAAGATTAGGAACCTTGAGGTGAATACATTGTGGAGATTTCCCAAGAACATCTACCAAGAAGCCTTTCGGATCCCAGATAATGAGCATTCTCGAGTTCTGCCACAGCTCAAAATTATGCGTAAACTTCTATCCCTTAAAACTCTTTAAGAAAATTTTCAACAACTTGTCCTCCATTTTCGTTTCCAACAAACCACACAGTCCAACTCTATTAGTAGAGATGATCTTTTTCACCCATCTCCTCCGTACAGGGGCCGACACATTCATGGATGCGGCATTCATTGGGAAACCGAGGTCCCTTTTGGCTTCGGACCGCCGCCTTCAGTACTTTGATTGCCAGAGTTATTAGAATTACTCCTCGAGGCCGCTAACATGTGTTGAAAGGGTTTCTGGATGCCCTTCCCTTGCTCATTTATTCGGGTCCTGCTCTTACTCCGAGACCTAGTTAAAGCCCCCGGGGTAGGGGGAGGTCTACTCTTACTCTTGCTCCTATGCGGCCTGGGAATTTTTGAGCTTCGAGCTTCCGGATGGATCATTTGTTTAGGCAATTTTCCAGCACCTTCAATCGGGTTGTCATCATCTCCAAATGCTTGTTGCTGCCTATCGGATTCCTTAGGCGCTGGATTTGTGGGATTGACGGCACGGATGCTGGATTTAGAGCGCTCGGCTCTCCTGCCGCGTGTTGCTTGGGCAGACCTGGCGCCTACGGCGAGGTTTTCAGTGCCAGTGCTTGTAGCTCCAGGCGCTGGCGATGCGGGCAGTTTTACTGGCAGCGCAACAACTGCCTGATTAACCTCATCCTGCATTACACCGATAGTTATACCAGGCCCTTTTTAAGCACTTCCAGCTTTCTCGATGCTTTTAACTATGCCTTCAACTATTTTTCCCTTCCCTTTCCTTCGCCTCTCTACCTCCTCATTGTCCGAAGAGGCATCCTCAATGATCACATGTTCTCCATCTTAAACCGAATTTGAACTTAGAGTATCTCCAATATTTTCAGCTTGCATATTCCGAACCCAGACTTGGTCATTATATCGAGATCTCCAGTTTTTCTTTCCCTTTCCCTTCGCCTTCATATCTTTGTTACCTACCAATTCCGTAGGAATTTTGTGTTCCATCTCCTTGGCTTTCCAGTAATCATCACACACTTCCATGAGATGATTGTTTTCACCACAATTCGAACACCAAGGTCTACAATAATCATAAATGAATTTTTGCACAAAAACCTCACCAGTTGGAACACGAAAGCTCACCTCCTCCTTGAGCTTTTTGGATGTGTCAATCCATACCAAGAGACGTGCATAGTAGCCCCTCAACTTGAGAGTACCATTATCCATAAGGATTGGATCTCCTAGTGAAGTGGCAATTTTCTCCAATGCCTTCTTGTGCCAATAAGTCTTTGGCAAATGTTCCATCCTTATCCAAACTAGTTTAGTAGCTTGGATGGTCGCATCATACTGCCCATATTCATCCACTAACAACATGAACAGTTTCTTTCCATAGAGATAATGGTCAGGGCCATTCATCACCATATCTTTATCTTCGGCACAGTTAAACCTGAACATGACATAGCCATTTTGCTTGCTCTGAACAGTGCACGCAACCTTCCACTTTTCCACCAAAAGAGTTCGGATAGCATACATTCCGGGGAAGAAGCCCGAAAACACACCCAAGAATCCGTAGAAGGGTTTGTATAGATCTTTATGTATCTCCTCCTCAGTGAGAACAAAGTCGACACTATCTCTATTGTTTGCAACAATTCAATAGTCGACTTGTTCATGAGAATGTCTGGATCATTCCATAGCCTCCTTCTCTCAAGTTTCAGATCATTCCATTCTCTTGGATGCACTTGCTGATTTTGCCTCTTGTTACTATCGAGGATTATTATTGTTCTTGCTACCCTTAGAAGACTCCCCATTAATCACCATTGCAATGAAGCAAGATCAAACCCCAAACAAATAAACACCAATCCGATCGGAATTAACCCAAACCGATCGGAATTCACACAAACAAGCACAAAATCCTATCGGAATTGACCCAAACCAATCTGACTACACCAATAAACACAAAATCACCAAGTCGAGATTAACAAAAAAGCAATAACTAATCGCAATGCTTGCAATAGAAACCAAACTATCCCAATGATCAATCGGAATCAATAACACATAAACATCATGCACCAAATCGAAAAACAACCAAACCACAAGGAATTGAATCGAGAAAACCTGGAAACTTTGGCCACCAAGCAAATCCGATCACAAATCTTGAGTCCGTATTATGATCCAATTCCAAATCTCCAAAACCTTGTGCTAGATCTGATGAAGAGGGTATGAATTTGGTTAAAAAGTGTGCTAAAAATTTTAATCAACCCTTTACACCCCTTTGCGCATCCAAATCCCAACCAAAACCCAGAAAAGATTGGATTTTTTGGCCAAATCTCCTTCTCGAACAAGGAATCTATGCAAGAAACCAATGCGATCTCCCACACAATTCCCGATCCAAAACCGTATCCAAGATCCAAACCGAAAAAAATGCACAAGATCCACCAAGAACTCTCCTTTGCCGTATCAAACCCTACTCCAAGGCCGAATAAGATCACAAACTCTCCACAAATTTCATATGATTTTGTGCGGAATCTGAAGGAGAATCCGTTAAACCATAATTCATCGGTGGAAAGTGGATGAAATTCGAAGAAATTGGCCTCCAAAGGATGGAAGAAAGGCTGTGCCTTTTTTCTTCTTTTTTTCGCCCCAGAGCTATTTTTTGAGGGCTCTTTCACGCGGTTCCTACCTTTGATTGCATTAATAGAAGGCGGTTCCATTGAAGAACCGCATTCTATTAGGTGTCTTGGTTGGGCCTATATAAAGAGAAGCCCTATTTTGTCAAGCCATAGAAAATTTTCTAACTCCCTCACCCAAAATTATCTGCCTCTCAATTGTTCTAACTCCCTCACAGAGTCACAGGCTAGCCTCTCTCTTCTCTCACGTACAACCTCTCAATTTTTCTACGATCGAACATCACAACCACCTTTTCTCCTTCACCACCGCATTTCTTCCTCCCGTCGGAACCCTCACCACCACCAGCGTTTCTTCCCCTCCACCATTGCCCACACCACCACGACTCCTCTCCGTCGTGGCCCTCACCATCATAGCCATCACTGGCACCGCCCTCACCATCGCCGCTCTGATCCCAATTCCTGCTACGCTGCCCCGCTCTCACCACTGCTGGGCTGCCCCGCCTCACCACCGCTGGGCCGCGCCGCTCTCACCATCGCCGAGTAAAGACCACCACCGACGAATCAAGACCAGATTTGGTATTTCTCTGATCGAACCACCACCATTGGGACTCGCCGCGCCACCACGCTGGCCTCGCCACCACCGCCTGGTCTACCAGATCTAGAAGCTCTGATTTCTTATTTGTATTATTGATGTGATTTTAATTTTTTGAATGAATATTTGTATTGTTGTTTTTGTCTTAATTTTTAGAATGAATAAATGGCTATTAATTATTCTGATTTCATATGCATTTTTTGTTACTGTTCTTTCAATTTTTCAGATCTGGTAGTGCTTTGCCTCCTGTGGTCTCCGACTATTTTTTTGGGACATCTAAAACTAGTTCCAAATTCATAACTGTTTCGGACATCAATAGTAAGTGGTTCCACATCTCGTTAGATGACAGTTTTGAACTACCTTCTTGTAGGAAATAAGGGTAATAATCTGTCTTCTATTCATGAGTTCAGGATACATTATATAGTAGTACAGGAAACCCATCCCAGTTGGGAGAAGGTAACAGAATACAATTATATCTACAATTATGGTAGGAATACAAATCCAATTCCAATACCAATACTAATTAATACTAATTCCATAACAACTATAATACTAATTCCATAACACTCCTCCTCAAGTTGGAGCATGCGGATCAGAAATGCCCAACTTGCCAAGCAAGGAGTGAAACTGGTTACGGCCGAGAGCTTTGGTGAACAAATCCGCGGGTTGGTCAACCGTACGAATATGGTGAGTAACAATAGCGCCGGATTGAACAATATCTCGAACAAAATGACAATCAACTTCAATGTGCTTAGTACGTTCATGGAAAACCAGGTTGGCTGCTATGTGAATGGCTGATTGACTGTCACAAAACAATGTCACAGGAAAAGTGTGCGAAACTCCTAAGTCTTTCAGCAAGGACCGAAGCCATAATAACTCACAACAGGAAACTGCCATAGCACGATACTCTGCTTCAACAGAAGATCGAGAAACAGTAGGTTGCTTCTTAGTTTTTCAGGAAACTGGAGAATCACCAATCATGACAAAATAACCGGATAAGGAACGCCTAGTTATAGGACAGGCGGCCCAATCCGAATCACAATAAGCAGTCAATTGGAGAGTACTATGGGAAGAGAGAAATAAACCTTGACCAGGATGACTCTTCAGATAGTGTAAAACATGAACCGCAGCTTGCCAGTGAGGAACACAAGGAGACTTCATGAATTACGCGAGAGTATGAACTGAATAACTAAGTTCTGGACAAGTAATAGTTAGATATATCAGACGCCCAACCAAGCGGCGATACTGCTCCGGGTCATGGTAGGCTGGACCTTCAACACGTGCCAAATCATGTTGTTGCTCCATCGGAAAATCAATTGGTTTAGAAGCAGATAAACCTGTATCAGATAGAATGTCCAAAGCATATTTCCTTTGCGAGAGAAACATCCCCTCCGGTCTTCTAGCAATCTCTATGCCCAAAAAATACTTAAGCAAACCGAGGTCCTTCATGTGAAAACAAGAACCCAAGTATTTCTTGAACGTAGAGATGAGCGAAGAAGAACTACCAGCAATAACCAAATCATCCACATAAACCAGAATATGTAAAGACTGTGATCCACTGGAAAAGACAAATAAAGAGTAATCTGCCTTACTTTGAACAAAACCAAATATCCGTAAAGCCTGCGCCAGTTTAGAAAACCAATTCCGAGGAGCTTGACGAAGACCATAAAGAGATTTCTGAAGGCGGCAAACCTGACCAGGCGGAACCGCATAGCCAGGTGGGGGTCACATGAATACTTCTTCATGTAAGTCACCATGCAGGAATGCATTATGAACATCCATCTGATGTAATTCCCAACCACGTATAACAGCAACGGAAAGGAACAAGTGAACGAAACTCATCTTTGCAACTGGAGCAAAAGTCTCTGTGTAATCAATTCCTTCAATCTGGCGGTTTCCAAGAACCACGAGACGAGCTTTGTAACGTTCAATGGTACCGTCAGAGCGAAACTTCGTTCGGTAAACCCATTTACAACCAATGGCCTTTTTATGCGCAGGCAAAGGAGACAAAGTCCAGGTCTGATTGCGCTCTAGGGCAGTGAGCTCCGCAACCATAACATCTCACCAATAAGAATGACAGGAAGCCTCAGAGTAAGTAGTGGGATCTGCACTAGAAGTTACAGCACCCAAAAATCTAGAATGCATACTAGAAAATTTATCACAATTTACATAATCAGTAAGAGGGTAGAGAACACCTGAGGATAGTGATGACGTATGGGGGAACGTAGTCGAAGAGGGGGGGTCTTCAGTAAAAAGAGCACAAGTAGAATCATCACAATCATAATCAGCCAAATACGACGGTGGACGTCGAGCACGAACACTTTGTCTGGTGGATGGTGGATTATTGGCAGTAGGTGGAGGAGGACCAGCGGTGGATCGCCGGTGTGGATCGGTGATGACCCATCGGCGATGTCTGGCATTGACCGGCCGGTGTTGACCGGCGAAAGGGCGGCCAGCGTTGACTCACCGGCGTTGACCGGCGTTGATCGGCATTGACCGGTTAGTATTGACAGCGGAATAGCGGCCGGTGGTGACTCGCCAGAGTTGACCGGCTTTGACCGGTCAGCATTGACCGGCAGGAGGGCGGCCGGCGGTTGATCGGAAAATCCGTATGGTTCCGGTGAGGAGTCGAAAATCAGCGGTGCAGTAGTGGCGCCACCAGGTTCATCTGTTGAAGCGGACTGCTGAGATGCAGAATACGGGAACTGGTCTTCAAAGAAATCAGCATCCCGAGTGTTAAAGATAACTCGAGAATCCAAGTCAAGAAGACGATAACCTTTCTTTCCGGCAGGATAACCAAGGAAAAAACACCGACGGCTTCTTGGTGCAAACTTATCACGATATCTTGGAACACGAGCAGCAAAACACAAGCATCCAAATAATCGTAAAGAAGAGTAATTTGGCACCTGTCCATAGAGTAACTCAAAGGGAGTACGACCTTTGAGAAGCTGTGTCGGTGTTCGGTTGATCAGGTAGGCAGCAGTAAGAACACATTCTCCCCAGAAGTCAATAGGAAGATTGGCTTGAAACCGTAAAGCTCGCGCTACATTTAGTAAATGACGATGCTTTCTTTCAACTCGACCATTCTGTTGTGGAGTATCAACCATAGACGTCTCAAAAATGATCCCTGATGCAGTAAAGTGAGATCGAAGAGGCAAGAATTCAGTGCCGTTATCAGCACGAACTCGTTGGATTGTTTTTCCCCACTGGTTCTTGACTAAAGCACTAAATTCTAAAAATCTAGAAGCTACTTCAGACTTAGCTACTAGCAAATAAACCCAAACAGCTCGGGAAAAATCATCTACTATTGTCAAGAAATAAAAAGCACCACTAGAAGATGGTGTATTATAGGGTCCCCAAACATCACAATGAATTAATTGAAACAATGCAGTAGCATTAGTAGTACTTAAAGGGAAACTATGTCTAGGCTGTTTTGCTCTATAGCATATAGAACAAGGCACAGTATGTTTATTACTGCTAGGAGTAATAAACATACTGTAAAATGCAATAATTTTTAGTAAACAAAGCTAGACAATTTAGGGTAGATAACAATCTAGAGCAAGATAGTAAGTTGCAGTGCAATGTAGGGATATATAACACGTGCGGCAGTTTAAAACCATTAAAACAAATGGAACCATATTGTGTAGCGGAGAACATCGAGCCATCGGGCAGAAAAATATTCACAGCATCAATAGTAGTAGTAAGATCAGAAAGAGAACCTTTGTCACCAGTCATATGATAGGAGGCTCCCGAATCAAGGATCCATGGTAAAGTATGCTTACCAGACACATCACCAAAAGAGTGAAGCTGATTAAACAGGTTCATGGTCGTGTTCCATTGGCCATCAGACAGGGCAGGGCCAAAATCGGAGCGAGCAGGGACCGTGGAGGAGGCCGCCGCAGCCAGGCTTGGTGGCGACAAGGCGGCTCCGGTGAACGGTGGCGGGGGCGATGGATCGGTGGCGCCACCAGGTTGACCGGCATTGACTAATGGCCGATCAGGTGGTGCCGATTTCTTGCCCTTCTTGAACCACTCCTGGAAGCCGTGTATCTTAAAACAGGTGTCTTTGTCATGACCCTTGCGACGACAATGTGTGCAAACAAGATTCTTACGATCGTCGGCAGAAAGAACCACTGGCGACCGACGTGCAGCATATGTCATGGATGTAGAAGAAGAATCACGGGCTCGAATGATAGCTCTATGATTCTCCTCCTGAGTAACAAGGGCATACACCCTCATGATAGATGGCAGCGGCTCAATGCTCAATATATGGGATCGCAAGGTGTGAAAACCTTCGTCGAGGCCAGAGATGAATTGATAGATCAAATCCTTATCTCTCCTGGAGGATTTTCGCCTGAAAATTGCACTGGCATAAAGCCTTGCAATCTTCACAGATACAGACCACAGGCGGTCGCATGCAGTGATAATCTGCAAACAACTTCTTTAATGTGGCAAAATAGATGGCGATGGGCTGACCGTTCTGCCTGCAACCTTGAATGGCTTCTTGTGTTTGCATAAGCTTCATTCCATCAGCGAAAATAAAGCGTGCCTTAAGATCATCCCACAAATCCTTGACGGTAGAGAAAGAACTTGTTGAAGATCGTATCACTGGATCCAGGGTCTGTGAGATCCAGCAGACAAGAGTAGCATTAACCCCAGGCTAGACAGCAGCATCTGGATGATCATCCCGGGGCTTTGTGATGGATCCATTAAGGAACCCAATCTTATGTTTGGCCAAGAATGCGCAACAAATCGCATCAGACCATTCATTGTAGTTTCCTGGTCCTTTCAGCATGATTGGTACAAGTTGTAATCATGGACCATCGCCGGAACCAATGTAGTAAGGATCAGTCGACACACGACCAATCGGTAAAGCAGCATGAGTGCCAGATTGTGATTGCAGTTGTTTGAGTAAAGCTGCAATTACGTCACTAGCACTCAGATCCTGAAGTTTCGTACCCCCAGGAATCTCAAAATGAGGTTGTTCATCAGAACCCGACATATTGTAAAATCAGGGACGGATAAGAACACCGGTGGACAGTTGCGTGGCGGACGGCGCGTGGGTGGACGGCGGCGGCGCGTGGCGTCAGTTGGCAGCGGATCAAATAAACACGAGCAGCAAACGTCGTTGACGGGGTCGTCGTCGGAAACCTGGTGGACAGCGGCGACGATGGTGCAGCGGCGGTGGCGCGTGGATTTCGGCGGCGGCGCGTGGGGCGTCGGACGGCGGCGGCTCGGGAAAGATCAGGGCAGCGGAAAATTTTCTGTTTTAGGTTTCAGAATTTTAGGCTTTGATACCATGTAGGAAATAAGGGTAATAATCTGTCTTCTATTCATGAGTTCATGATACATTATATAGTAGTACAGGAAACCTATCCCAGTTGGGAGAAGGTAACAGAATACAATTATATCTACAATTATGGTAGGAATACAAATCCAATTCCAATAACAATATTAATTAATACTAATTCCATAACAACTATAATATTAATTCCATAACACTTCTATTTTTGCATTAGAAGACGGTTCCAGATTATATATATAGCCTCCTCGTTATTCACACTTTACTAATATATGTCACCTGCAGCAATGTTATATCATTACTAAAATGCAAGCCTTTTGTTTTGAGGCTTGTACCAGGAATTAAGTGTAGACTTATAAGTCAACTATCTGCACATTAATACAATACTACTCCATTACTTGGTGAATGGCGATGCAAAATAGGAAGAGTCTGTGGGGTTATGTGCAAGGCAGAAAAAACACTACTACCTCTTTATGAGGCTTGTATCACTGATATAAGCATAGACTTATAAGTCAACTATCCTCACATTAAAACAACGGTTTTTCTAACGAGTGCCCATGGGCACTCGTTAACAACTTCAGATTCCATTGAAAATTGTGTTATTAAACGCAAATAAAGTTAATGATTAATGACATCCCTCAAAAACTTACACTCCCTACTTATGATCATTAACTCTATCTACATTTAATAACACAATTTTCGATGAATTTGCATTTAATAACACAGTTTTTGATGAAATTTGAAGTTGTTAACGAGTGTCCATGGGCACTCGTTAGAAAAACCGAACGGTGAATGGTGATGCAAAATAGGAAGAGTCTGTGGGGTTATGTGCAAGGCAGAAAAAACACATCTATTACCTCTTTATGAGCCTTGCTTCGATTCTACAGTAACCAACAGTGAATTTTTGTCCATTCATTTACTGTTCAATTTAGTAGTTTGAAATTTCATTATGTTTTTCATTTTACTTCTCCAATTACACATAGTCGTTTGCATGATCTTCTTCTCCTTCCCAGTCGACTTACGTGTGAAATCCACTTTCTTTCCTTTTCTTTTCTGGAGAATTCGATCTTTATGGGTTTGCGTATAAAGTATAAAATAAAATTCCTTTATCTTTTTAAAAATATTTCCATCTCTTCATTTTTGATACAAATACATCTTTATTCATATGTACTTGCAGTATGAAAATAAACTATATCTTTCATTTTCTCATAAAATAAAATCCAAACCTGAGTCTGAACCTGAAATGAGAAATTAATTATGTTGAATTGTTTCGTTTGAACTTTAATATTCTTGATATTATGAAATTATTTGCATGCACGTACTCATTTTCTACCGTGCAATTATTGCTCACTTTTGTTTCAAGTATTAGATTTGCAGAAGACTGAAGTACCATATATATTTATATTTCTGACAAAAATTGGTAGCATTAAAAATATGTTATCCTTTCATATAAAAGCAGCGTCCCAACAATTTGTCTCAACAACCAGTTCTTGAATTCTACACAACAAAATAAGATTATTAAACTAACTTTCCAAGTTACCCTTTGTCGCATCAGACTTTTGTGAGGTTCAACTTCTCCATGTACTCCTTAAGATCATTAAATTACCGTTCCTTATCCTTATGTCTATAGCTTTGGTGAACAGTTATCTCCTCCGGCAGTGGCGGAACCAGGAAAAATTTCCAGGGAAGGCTGATAAATTTTAATGAAATTTAAATTTTAAAAATTCAACTAATTGATAATTCAATTTAACAAATATCCCTAATTGATAATTCCATAAACCGATTATGACAATTTCATTTTCACATACAATTATACAAAATAAATCAAACAATTATAATTTCAACTAAATTCGACTAAATATGCAATTCAACTAAATTCAAATATGCAATTCAACTAAATTTCAACAATCATACAACCATATAACTTCAATTCGACATCCAATCTAAAAATCATGTTCACAAAAATTTAAGTTTTGAAGCAAAAAATAAAAAAGAGAATAAATCCTAAAATTAATAAATCTTAGCATAAAGAGAAGTAATCTACCAGTGGTTTGGAGAGGCGGCGTCCGCCGTCCGGCGTGCAGAGGCGGTGGGACGAGGCAGCTTCCGGCGGTGCCGCGGCGAAGACCTGGTGGCGGTGGCAGATGGATGCTCTGCTCTCGGCTGAGGAGGATGCTCTGCTGCTAAGTGCTATGCTCTCGTTCTAATATTTTGAGGGAAATGGATTATTGGTTTCATGGTTTGGGTTCAGTTTTTGGCCCAATCCATTTCTCCATTTCGTTTTTATTTATTTTTTTCTTATTACAAATGAAACGACGTCGTTTCACTAACGTGAAAACGACATCGTTTTATTACTTAGGCATAAAAAAAAAGAAGGCCGCGACGTGGCCTTTTTCTCCGAGCAGATGCGTACCAGTCTTCGGAGACGCGCCAAGCATGCCGGAAGATGCGCTCGACGGCTGGACCGGCTCCTTCTACCTCCGGCCGACGATCTAGGTAGGGCTGGAGCCTTACCTCGCGTACCATTAGTTCCGTCCCTGTCCTCCGGGGTGAGATTGTTCCACGCATCACTAATCATTTTCATGAACTCGTTATCTATGCAAATGGAGTAGGTGGATTCAACGAGGCATGCTTCTGTGTGAAGAAGAAGTTATAGGCGCTCTTGTTAGTCTTCGTGTGCTCTAGATCACCACTTCTCTTCTTCCTCTTCCTTAGGCCAAAATGTTCAATTGGAGCAGCCATAGACTTGCACCGGAGCCTAAGTGGGAAGGGAAGAAACATAAGGCAACGAAGGTCCCTGTGTCATATCGCAACTCTAATTGTAGAGTACCCCCATCAACACCTCAGAGCCAACCTACACTGAAACAAGATAGAGATAATCGAACTTCCCTCTGATTGTTCCATTAGCATCAAATACAAAGCACATCTGGTGTTCCCTCCCCCATTTTCTTTATTTTTTTGCATAAAAAAAATCACTTGTTTTACCATCTTAAGTGAATTACAACCACCGATGAAGCATAGAAAAATGGCTTGAAATATGGTTCACAAATCTCAGTTCGTATGGTAAATACCACAACCACAAATGTAGTCCATACCATCTCTACTAGTGCACTTGTGTAGACTTTTGGATACCTACACGAACTAAATTAACAAACTTCAATGATGTGTCAATTTCGGTAACTGTATATTTTTCACATAGAGTTGCACACATGTTGCACAGACATGCATAAAGGTTGCACAGACAAGCACACAGTTTTATAAATGGTGCAATCATTACAGATCTTTTAAAATTATCATATACATATATTTAGATCTAAGAAAAAGAGAAAATGTCCATAATGGTACCCACTTTTAATTAAAATTTACATTTTGGTATCTAAATTTTAAAACAATTCTGAAGTGGTACTCATTTTTACATGAATGTCCCAAAAAGTACTTTTTAGTTAAAAATGGGTATCATTGTGGCACAATTTTGATCCAATATCAATATAGCACTTTCTCACCAATAACTCATTATTATAATCACAAAGATTTCTTAAGGATCTTGGGTTCTCTATCGGTCTGGGATTTACGTTTGGTTTTTTTAATCATCGTTGTGCCATTTGGTAACTACAAGGCAATCATAGACGATGGTTATGACAGTTATTTCCAATACCATCTTTGGCAGTGAACTGGTGATGCAACTGTGTCAGGATTGAAAAAAATATGGCAATTATGGGAAACCTAATGGAGGTTTATAAGTAAACATCGTTAAAAATAACAAACAATGGGGATTGAGGATAAAACACTATGTATATTTTAAATTTTAACCATTGTTACTGGTGCATAGTTATCAACTCATAAGATACGTCTCAGACAGAAATTATTGTTCCAAATTCAAAGCTAAATAGGATAAATCTATTTATATGTTTGACATGTTTATGAAAGTAAAACAAGTAATGACCTTATGGTTCTAGTATTGGAAGATAAGCCAATTTTTCAATGAATTGGATTCAATAAATTTTAGCATAATTTGGAAATTGAATTAATGAAATAAAAAATGCCTTGTGGTTTATTCATTATTCCCTGTTTAGAACATATTTCAGATTGGCCCTTATTCACATTACTTTTAATGTTTCCAATTCGAATGTATTAGAATCCATCAACATGGAATCTAAGTGGTCATTAATATCGTGGAATGCAACAATGCTCGACCACCCATTTGTAATGTAATCCCCCGGGATTTTCACCATGTATTATTAGGATCTATTTTACAAAAGCTACCATCCCTTTTTCTCTCCCAAACCGAACTTATATCTTGAACTGTACAACATGCCTTTTGGAATTGAATACGATCAGGAATGTTTGATTGTGTTTGGAATGTTGAAGATATTGAAACCTTTGAAAATTTATATAAAAAAACTTACTAAGTAAAATTTTTTATTTATTACAAAAAAGTTAAATTTAAAAATTCAAAGTTAAAATGAACCTGGTTTGTAGAGGAGATTTTGGGGTGTGTAAGTTATGTATTGATATGATTGAAGGTGTTATATTCTTCATTGATAATGAACAATATAAATAGAGGTACTGGCTAAACCCCAAGATGGAAGTTATGTTTACAGATCACCTAATTGCTACGAATTGATTTCTACAGCTCATCAAGATATTTGCCTAGAGATGTACAGCTAGGAATAGAGATATACATTGCTATAGATAGAATATACAGCTAGAATATACTGTTAACACCCCCCCGCAAGCTCATGGCCGAGACTGGACATGAAGCTTGGACCGAAGAGTAGAGAAATGTTGATTTCCAACAGCTTTAGTGAAGATATCCGCAATCTGATCAAGGGAACGAACATGACGAACAACAAGATCGCCAGAAGCAACTTGTTCTCGAACAAAGTGATAGTCAATCTTGATGTGCTTGGACCGCTGATGAAATACTGGATTAGCAGAGAGAAAAGTGGCACTCAAATTGTCACATAGTAGAATTGGAGGCAGCTGAACGGGAACATGCATTTCCTGAAGAAGCTGTAAAAGCCAAATAAGTTCGGCTGAGGCAAAGGCAATGTCACGGTATTCTACTTCAGTGCTAGAACAAGCAACCACTTTCTGCTTTCTAGAAGACCAGCTGATGAGATTACCACCGAAATAGATGGCAAAGCCATGTTGTGATCTGCAATCATCCGGATCAGATGCCCGCATTAGAATAGGCCACAAGTCGGGAGTCATGGGCTTTCTGCAGAACTAGACCAGAGGAGATAGTGCCTTTGAGATACCGCAGAATTCTTTTGACCGCACACCAATGATCTTCAGTTGGAGAGTGCATGAATTGACATACCCGGTTGACAACATAGGAGATTTCTGGTCGAGAGATGGTAGCATACTGTAAGGCACCAACGACACTTCGGTAGAGAGATGGATCCTGAAGAGGCTGGCCAGCAGCAAGTAGACGAGATCCAGGTTCTGCTGGAGAACAGATGGGGCGAGCTTCGGACAAGTTGCTGCGCTCAAGGATATCACATATGAACTTCTGCTGAGAGAGCTGTAAAGTAGAACCCTGATGAGATACCTCAATACCCAGAAAGTAATGAAGATGACCAAGGTCCTTCAGGGTAAAGTCTCGATGAAGAAGACCAATAAACTCGTCAATGAAGGTTGCATGAGAACCAGTGATAACAAGATCATCCACGTAGACAAGAACATATACCACATGCTCACCAGACTTCTTAACGAAAAGGGAAGGGTCAGAAACGCACGCCTGGAAGCCATGACGAAGAAGAGATGCTGTTAACTTTTGAAACCAGGCACGAGGAGCTTGCATAATATGCTGCCAATTAGGGTCTTTGGAGGTTTGATGAAAAAGTTTAGGTTCAAGAGAGGCTGTGAGAGCAGTAGGTAGGGGATATTTAGTGGATAGAAGGGTTTTAGGTTTAAGAGAGTGAGTAGAAGACCTAGTGGTCATGGATTGTGTGGATTGATCAGCTGGGCGAAACCAAGTAGGTGCATGAGGGTAAGAATTCTGATCAATTGGATGTGGGGAGGATGAAGTTGATGGTGAAGATGACGGTAACGGTGACGGTGACGGTGACGACGGTGACAGTGATGATGGTGATTGTAACTGTGATGATGATGATGGTGACCGTGATGGGGACTCAGTAGAAGTCAAGTTAGGTGTTTGTTGTGGTGAGATTGAAGTTTGAGGTGAAGGCAGAACTTGAGGTATTACGGGAGTAGATGTGGCTAGGCCAAGAGGACTTAGAGGGACAACATCAGTAGATTGGGTTTGAGAGTTACGAGATTGAGTCATAGAAGGATATGGGAATACAGACTCATCAAAAACAACATATCTCGAAATGTAAGCTCGTGAAGTAGGTAGATGGAGGCACAAATATCCTTTATGTTTAGAGCTGTAACCAAGAAAGATGCAAGGGAGAGAATGATATTCCAGTTTTTTGGCATTATAGGGACGGAGAAAGGGATAACAGAGGCATCCAAAGGAGCGGAGAAAGCTATAGTCGGGAGCTTTACCGTAGAGACATTGGTAAGAGAGGGTAGGTGTGATGGTGCGGTTTATAAGAAAAACAGCGGTATTGAAAGCTTGTTCCCAAAAAGTAGTAGGAAGGCTGGAGTGAGCTAGAAGGGCAAGACCTTTTTCAACGATCATTCTATTGCGGCGTTCAGATGATCCATTTTGTTGAGGAGTATGGGGACTAGAGACTTGATGGAAAATACCTTGAGAGGTAAGAAGGGTAGAGACGTTACGATATTCACCGCCCCAATCGGACTGAAAGGCTTTGATTTGAGTGGAGACTGGGTTTGTATGAGTTTAAGAAAAATCTCAACAGTGGAGTAAACTTGAGACTTGGTAGAAAGAAAGTAAAGCCAGGTAAATTTAGTGCAGCCATCAATAAAACTTATATAGTAACGACTTCCAGATGTAGATAACTCAGAGGATGGTCCCCAAACATCTGTGTGTATTAAATCAAAAGGATGCAAAAAAAACATTGCTACGAGGCGAAAATGGTGAACGATGACTCTTTCCAAGTTGACAAGAGCCACATACATTGTCTAATTTATTGCTAGAAACAGAAAGACTATGACCTGAAACGGTACGACGAAGGATGGATTTGTGCGGATGAGCCAGACGATGGTGCCAACATCGAAGGGAGGTCCGCTCGGTTTGAAACGCAAAGGGAGAACTAACAGATGATGGTTGTGGGGAAGGAAAGCGCGGAAAGCTGTATAGATCATTCTCAACGATTCCCTTTAGAAGTGTCTGACCCTGCAAAGTCTTAACAAGGCAGCAGTCTGAGTGAAGTTCCACAAAAAGTGGGTTATCACGAGTAAGTTTAGACACACTAAGCAAACTTTTGGTAATTTTAGGTACACGAAGAATATCATTCAGTTTTAAGGGTTTAGCAGCATGTTCAGCAGTAAGAATAGAATTGCCAGAATGAGTAATCAGAAGAGATGTACCGTCTCCAACTTGGAGTTGGTCATTACCATAGTATGGTTTCTGCTGAGAGAGATTGCCCAAATCAGCAGTCACGTGATGGGTTGCACCGGAGTCGACATACCAAGGGTCACCGAGATCAGAGGGACTGGAGGACACCATAAACGCAGATTTGCCGGAAGAGACATTGCGAAGCTTTGCAGCTGCGTTTTTATTTGTAGGTGGGAAAGACTTCAAATTCAGCCTGTTATAACAATTTAGGGCCTCATGGCCCAACTTAGTACAAATCTGGCAAGTGGGCCTGGCATTGGGCTGAAGTTGGGAATCAAAGTCTTCCTTTATGTTGGGACTGTCGTGAGCAGAATTGCGCCAGGCTTGCTGCGCAGAAGCATTCGCTGGTGAAGACGGAGGAGGACGGTGGTTGGAGGCACGATAAGCCGCATTCGCCGCCGGAGATTGAATGGACGACAGTTCCTCCTCACGCGCCTCTTCTTGGAGCAGAACCCCCAATAATTCATCGGAGCTGACCGGGTCGGATCGAAGGGAGATCGCCGATCGGAGTGCCGAAAACTGAGAACCGAGGCCGTACAAAAAACATCCAACGAATTCCTCGTCCGAGATGATGCAGAGGCAATCGGAGAGTGAATCCATCAAGGCCCGTTTCCGATCAAAATATTCCAATACTGACATTGATCCCTTTGACAGTGATTGGAGTTGTTGGCGTAGGTGCATCTCGCGAGCACCGGTTTGTGCTTGAAAAGTCCGGCCAAGTATGGACCAGGCTTCGGCTGTGGAGCTGGCACGAGCAACGAGTCCGAGCATTGCAGAGGTCAGTGTTGACTGTATCCACAAAAGGACAAGACGGTCCTTTCTGAGCCAAGCCGCCAGCACTGGATTGGGCTCCTCCCTAGCCGCAGTTCCGGTGCTGGGATCAGTCGGGTCTTTTGGCGGAACAGCAGCAATTTTGAGAGTCGCCAGTGGCGGCGTAACATCTATGAGGTAGGAGTCCAGGCCATAGGCCTCAAGTGCTGAACGAATGGTACTCCTCCAAAGCGAGTAATTGGACCTATCAAGGCGAATTGCCAGGTTTGGAAAGGTGAAGCTAAGGTTCGAATCAGAACCATCATTGGCAACGACAAGAGCGTTGGTGGAATTGATAGAATATGATGAATCATAGGCCATTTGGATCGTGTTTTAGGCTGATACCATGTAAGTTATGTATTGATATGATTGAAGGTGTTATATTCTTCATTGATAATGATCAGTATAAATAGAGGTACAGGCTAAACCCCAAGATGGAAGTTATGTTTACAGATCACCTAATTGCTACGAATTGATTTCTACAGCTCATCAAGATATTTGCCTAGAGATGTACAGCTAGGAATAGAGATATACATTGCTATAGATAGAATATACAGCTAGAATATACTGTTAACAGGGTGCAAACCATCAGATAATGGTAGAATCATTCCCATGCAACAAATCGTAGTCATAATCAGTTCAAAGGGAACCCTAGTAAAAAACCCTAGCGAGGGTAACAATTGTGTGACTCATTTTCTCAATTGTTTGAAGGCATTCATATAGTTATTTCGTTCAAAATATGTTGTTTGTACTTCAGTGTACATTAATGCAATGTTGTTGTTGGGGTCTCTGGCTTGTTTAGGAATCGGTGCATCTAGTTTATGGGATGTGAATTTTTGTGTTCATGCAATTTCAATGTTCATATCGTTCATCTCGTTTTTGCTTGATTTCATATGGGTTTTAATGACGATTTTTCTTGATTTCGTGTGGGTTTTTGGTCTCTTCTGTACAATTCAAACTATTTTTTGCAATTTCTCACATTCATCCTTGTGAATCTGCGACCTCGCAAATGACCTATTGGTCATGTCAATGTGTCTACAAAGTTCATTCGAACTCGGTCTTCAATTACATTCCAGTGCAATGTCTACTCTGTTTTACTGAGATTTGCAATTGTTTTGTTCAATATATGTCTCCAGTGAAGAAAACAAAGAAAATGGGCAAGGGCTAGAGTGATGTAGCGGGTTCATCCTGTTTCAAAAAGGTGAGGACTAGGATGCCCCTCCGTCACCAATATTTGACAAAAGACACTTCTTCGAAGAGGAAAACGAGAAGCATTTTTAAATGTTAAGGCATATAAGGGTAAAAAAGGTTAGAGGATGTGGATAGGCTCCACTTGAACGTTTTCCTTGAAGCATTCAAACCTTCCAGAATGGTGGGGTTGATTTGTCTCGACAAACCAACCTACAAAGCGGAGGTGAATGAGTTCTATGCTAATTTCACTTGTCTAACCACCATGAACTATTCCACAAAAGGAAACGGGGTGTTAATGGTACTAACATCGGAGGTGATCAATGAGACGATTGGAGCTACATTTGGAGGAAATGCGCAGGAGGTTGTGACAATGAAAATATACTACAGGGATGCGTATCCTTCTAGGGCCAACGAGGATGATCCGATGAGGGCCCTCAACCCCAACTGTATGGTGGAGAAGTACTTTAAGATTAATGTGGGTAACGGGACCATAGGGTCAAGGAAGATTAAGATTGATGTACAGGATGTGGTGGAGAAGATGATGTACAATATGATTGTACAAACGTTGATCCCGGCCGGACATCAATCCAAGTGCACTATCAACGAGATGGTCTTGTTTTATCACTGTGCAGAGAAGAAAGTAGTCGACCCTAGTTACACTATCATCAATGAGATGCACATGGTCTCCCTCACTACGAAGAGCCGGACCCTCCCCTACAACAATGTGATCACTGCCCTAATGGAGAGGCAAAGTGTAATCAAATCAAAAGTGAAGATTCAGCTGAAGTACTATGATAAGAGATACTTCAATGAGAAGCACTAGCATTGGGAGACGGGGATGTGGATTGATTGAAATGTCCCCATGGAGCCAACACTCTTGTCCCATCATCGGGTACAAATTCAATTTTATTCTCTGTCATTCCTAATTAAACTATGAACTTTGAATTATATTAACAATTTATTTTTCCCTAAAAGGATTTAAAACTAATGCCTGGGTGATGCTCATGAGGGAAATGGCCGAGACAAAGGCTTTGAATCAGCGCATTGAGCGCTATGTCCAGCAGTTGACCATAGATATGGTGGACGTGAAGGCGATGTTGGCCGGTTCTATCAATGCACCTTGTGTCCCCCATATGGGGCTGCACATGGATTTTAGGAAAATATCGATGACACATAGAGTGATGACGATGAGACGGAGGGGGATGATGATGAGATAGAGGGGGATGACGCTCAGGAGGATGTGCATGGGTCTGAGGCAAATGAGCAGCACGGTAAGGAGGATATCCTAGCCCACGATGATGATGGATCGAACTCTAGTGGTAGCGAGATCGATTCCTTAAGCAATGAGTCTTATCGTGTAAAAAGATTGGAGGACTATGGGAATAATATGTCTAAAGAAGATCCAACCCTCATGTTTCACCAGAAAAAGGATGAATGTTTCTTAGATTGATTAATGTGTGATTTATGGTTGTCTTTGGATTTATTGAATTTGATGCCTTTTGTTGCATTTCATAATGTTTCTTGGATTTAAACAAAGTTTATTTTATGGTTGTATTTGGATTCCATTCATATTAGTATATTTTTTTCATGGATTTTAATGGTATTAATGATTTCTGGTTATATGGTTTGTATTTGATTACACTACATGTGGTTAGCTATGGTGAACTTGGAATGAGACCTTTAGTTGAATCATTCCTTGTTCTGGCTTAATTTGTTTAGAAGTGATGATTTTGGAGGTTAGTTGTACACTTGCAACGTCGAACTATACTCACACACCATAAGGTTGGTGAGGCTGAGGGATTACTAATTAGCGAGCAACTTTCCATATATTAAGTGAGATAAGCTAGTTTAGGCACTGACTTGGATCGATGGGTCAGTGCGACATTGCTGTGAGTAATTCCCTCTTTCCGAATTACTCACGGACAAGTAGTGCAAGTTCGTTTGCTCTCTTTTACAGTCAATATCAGAACATTGCTAATTCGCATAAATGGTGTCTTATTAACCGATTTGTAAACTAACTAGCTGCGATGTCGATTTATAACTCCCCGTACACAATCATAGCTTCACTTTCGGGTTAAAATGGAAAGAAAATTGATTTACCAGTGACATTAAAACATGAAAAGTCACATAAACAGACATCAAGGTTATCTAAAATGATAAATAAACCCAATCTATGTCTTCTTCTTCTGATTCTTCAATTTGGGGTGCCTTTCAATCCACACGTTTTCTTTGTGGTCTCTCCTGAAAGCCCTCCACCCCATATATCTCATCCTTCCTAACGTTGATGTTGCTTGATGAAGTGCGTGGACTAATTTTGGACAGTGCAGATGGACAAGAATCTCTCACAAATTGACTTTTCCCATGAATGACCGCTAACTTTCTAGAATCACATAGATCACCAACATAACACACTTGTGAAGCAAGAATGTAAGGATTCATAGTATAATGTGTCCTGCTCAAATCGACGACTATAAAGCCTAGGTCGTCCAGCGATACAGCGGCAGGGCTATCAGTCCATTTGCATTTGAGAAGTGGTACCTTGAAACTTGTGTAGATGAGTTCTCATATTACCCCAATCACGTCATAGAAAGACATGTTCCCATGAATCTTATTCTTTGCGCTGCTTACATGTAATGCTTCCGCAGCTAGACTAACACCACTATTTTGTATAGCGGTGTGTGTGTCCTATTCTAAGGTTGAGAAGGTAAACCCATTGATGTCATTGCTTATGAAAGAAATTGCAGTTGCAGAAGGCATGAAGGCTAACCAATTAAAGGTGTCACCATGACTCTCTTCTACTACTATATGGCGTAACCAACCAATGAAAGTGTGATTGTGTTCACCAATTTCTTACTTCTCCAACCAACCAGGGTGATGCTCCTTAATAGTGGCCATGTGCATTCCAAGTAAATGCAAACCACATCTGAGTTTCCCAGGACATATAAGTGTGCTTTCATCAACTTTCGGGCGGTTAATAACCTAGTAGTTCCTTTTTGCAAACCTTTGCCACCTACTCCATATGCATGGTGGGGTTTTGGTACATCAACTGACTCATTATCCTTCAAGAATTCCATACAATATTCTACAACCTCCGCTCTCACATACCTCTGCACAGTACTAGCATCCGTGTGATATTTATTTTTTAAAGAACCCTTGAATATCTTCATATACCTCTCGAAGGGATACATCCATCGAAGATAAACAAGAACAACGCGAACCAACAAGTGCATCATAATTTCAAAGAAAGGAGGGAAATACATCTCTAACTCGCACAAAACAATTACTATTTCTTCTGGTAGTTCCTCCAATTTTTTACGCCTAATCTCCTTACAAAAAATTGCCTTGAAGAAGCGACACAACCGGGTAATGCACTTTCTGACGTGAGTTGGCAAGATGGATCTGATTGCAACTAGGAGAAATTCTAGAATCAAATAATGTGAATCATGCGATTTCATATTTCCCAATCTCTATCTCTCATCGGATACTAGATTGCTAACCCTAGAAGAGTAGTCCGTCGGGACAACCATACCTTTGAGGTTGGAACATATCAACTCCTTCTCAAGCTTTGAAAGTGTGTAACAAGCAGCGGGCAAGTCTTCGATCTCCAATCCTCGGGGGCCAATTCAGGTCTAATTCCCATTTCAACCAAATCATTCCTTGACTTCAAACCATCCCTTGTCTTACCGGGGATATTCATTAAAGTACCAACCAAACTATCACATACATTTTTTTCAATATGCATCACGTCCAAATAGTGTCAGACGTCAAGGGTCTCCCAATACAGTGGTTCAAAAAAAATGGAACACTTCTCCTAACTACTGGCAACATTAGGTTTCCTCTTCCTCTTTCCAAATTCATTTTGAAAATTACTCAACATGTTCGAGATTAATGCACCTATTAAACCGGGAGGAGGGGGCGCCAACTCTACCTTGCCATCGAACTCAACACTACCATTCTTCCACCGATGAGTTTTTGGAAGCCATCTCCGGTGCCCAAGATACACTGTCTTACTTCCATGCCTCAACTGACTATAATCCGTTCCTTCCAAACAAATTGAGCATGCTTTTGACGTTTAAGTGAATAGCCAAACAAGTTTCCATATGAAGGGAAGTCATTAACGGTTCAAAACAACATGACTCTAAAACCAAACGACTCCCCCTGAAACCCATCATACATTCTCATTCCATGATCCCACAACTTTTTTAGGCCATCTACCAACGGGGATATGTACACATCGATATCGTTCCCCAGTTGCTTAAGACCAGAGATCATTAGAGAGAACATGATGTACTTCCTTTTCATGCACAACCATGGGGGTAAGTTGTAAATCATTACCATCACCGGTCACAAACTATGATTGTTGGTCATATATATTACCAAAAGGGTTTATTCCATCCATGCACAAACCAAGCCTAAAGTTACGTGGCTCATTCCCAAATTTAGGAAAAGCCACATCTATCTTCTTCCACTGATCACCATCGGCGGGATGACTAATACCTTCAGGATCAACCACCGTCTGATCTGCATGCCAAGTCAAATTATTTCTATCCACGGGATAGTCAAACAATCTTCTCAATCGAGGAATAATAGGTAGATACCAACCAGCCTTGACAGGAACTTCTTCGTCCGGCGATTACCAATTTCTCCATCAACAACCACCTCTTTAAATTTGAACCTTAGAGCATTGCATTTCGGGAATTCCACCGCCTTTAAGCGATCTCCCCTGTACAAGATACAATTGTTCCGACAAGCACATATTTTTTTATCTATACCCATCGGACATAGTACCTTCTTCACCTCATATACCATTTATTGCATTCGATTGCCATCCGGAAGCATTTCTTTCAACACTTTCAACAAATCGGAGAACCCAACATCACTATAGGAGTACTTTTCTTTCACATTCATCACCTGCAATGTAGCCTTCAATACTGTCATTCCTTTAGGGCATCCATCGTATAGAAGTGTTTCATTTTGTCTTTGCAATTCCGAATATCTTTTACAATTTCCACTATAGTTCTTGGCAATCTCGTCAACCAACTCATCCATCCTATCATCCTTCTCGGTCTCTACTTCAGTTCTAGTATGGACATCCACATTCTCCCCATGCCAAAACCAAATTTTGTATGTTGGATCAAAACCATGTATAAATAAATCATCCTTTCGGACCAATTGCATCTTCATGACTATCGGTGTTCCTGCACTTCTTGCAAGGACAATACACATACAACAAATTCTGCTTTGCGGCATTCGTGAATGCATATTTAATAAGTTAGCTACAAAATATTGATACTCCACACTCGTTCGATCTTCATCAAAACAATGGGTTTTATCCATAGACATTCCTACATTACAACAATAAGTATGATGAGACGTCAAATGCATATAATTATAGAAGCATCTAACATATATTTTCTTATCTTTTTGTTAGAATATTGCTAGATTGAGGTAGGTTTACATCATAAAGAGTTTAGATAACCGGTTTCGGTTTTTGTATCTAAATCCTTCAATTTGTAACCTATTTTGAGTCTAATGGATTTTTTGTCCATATGAGCATCTAGATTCCTTTTTGTGAGTTTAATTTGTAAATTGCTCGTAAGCACTTTGGAGTAGTTTAGTGAAGGCCATTCTCAAGAATGGTAGAATATTGAAGACCACTAGTCAAAATATGGTAGAAGATAGAAGGGTCAAAGAAGAAAGACAAAGAATCGAATAAATTGTGATCTGGGAGTTAGAACCGAGTTCTGGGAATGATCTGAGAAAAACCAGCCTCTGAGGGTGGTACCATTGGAGTTTTCTTTCCGAGCACAATAAGATCGACTACAAGAACTTCCAAAAAGGATCAGCGATTCACCCGTAGCGATGGAAATAATAAGAGGGTAGATTGAGCACTGCGGACCTCAGCATATACTGTGGCCCACAATGACGGATTTGGGCTACTATTATCTTCATTTTTCAGCCTCAAAACTCCCTCTCTTTTCCATTACTCTTATCCTAATTTCTCCCTTCAAAAACCCTAGTTTTCTTCATTTATTCTTATTTTTTGCATTTCTTTCATGAATTCTTGTTATGAGTTTAGCTAATTTAGGCTAAATAAACTCTTGGGAGCAATTGGTAAGCATTTCTAGTATGAATTTGTAATATTCGATTTATACTATTTTGTGTTTTGATTATCAAGTATATTTTGTGCTTTCTTGTGTGATTAATGCATGATTTAGACTAGGATGATCAACTAGTTGATGATTTTGAGTTAATTATTTGCTAGGTTTTTGGTCAAACCTGGAAGACTTAGAATTTTTGTCGATGTGAATATCGTTAGTTGATGTTAGGTTATAATTGGGTGTGACAACTAATTATGATAATTGATTAATGAAATTACATAGATTTAAGATGAATTTGAATGGATTTGACTAATTATCATGTGGCTCACTAATAACGATTAGCAGGAAGGCCGAACCTTGTAGTTGTTATTAGTAAATATATTTGTGTTATCCCAATATTTCTTGCTTGTACAATATTGTGCTAGTTATGTTGGGTCTCCATGTTCATTGATTTTCTCAGGGGAGTTTATGCCGCCAATTGTCTAGATTGATCAGAAGGTAAGGGTTATTGTATGGCGTCGATCGCCCAATCTAAATATAATCGAGGAGAGGCGAGAAATATCTCCACTCGAAAGGTGTTGATAAGTTCTCCAAAATATGTGGTTAATGCATAAAAATAGGATAATTAATCGATGATCAAAGGATGACTTGAAATGTAAACCAATTGCGCACAAGACTCGTTATCATATTAGTTACATAATTTGTGCTACTTTTTTTTATCCCATTTACATCTATCTTTCTAGTCGGTTGTTAAATCTAGTAGTTTAAAGTAGTCCTGGTGTTTTTCACCCCCCCCACTTTGTCACCACACACTTAGAGTGACATCTTCGTGTGTTTTTAACTACGATTTACCACTCGATAAAATCCTCTTTTTCCTCGTAGACAACCTTGTCTTACCACTAACTACTCTTTAGTAGTTGGCCACAATTTGGGCTTATAAATACTATCTTTCAGAGGCACGGTGATGGCCTCCCAAAGTACACATTATTTAACATCCTATATCTTAGCAACAAATATATACACTTACATTCATTCAATTCACGGATTCCTTAAGCATATATGATTATTAATTAGAGATATACATACACACACACACACACATATATATATATATATATATATATACATATATATGGACACACACACATATGTGTGTCTATGAAAAACCTTCCTTATCACACACACACACACACACACATATATATATAACATCAACCATATATAATTATGCAATGTCTATTCAATCATTCCATAGTTAAACACACCATATCAATTGAACTATAACCTAGAACCAAATTTGAAGATGGAAATACAAATTGAGGAATGGAATACGTACTTGCTACTTGAGTGGGGAAGTTATATGACAACCACAACCCTATAGCCCTCCTTCAACAATGAGGAATTGTATATTGTAGAAAAATCTTCAACAGGGAAGGAAATTTAGGGAATTTTGATTGAAAATGGTCAAAGGACCAAATAATACTGACCAAATCCCGATAGATGAGACACAGCTCTTTATAATTGGTAGATATCTCGTCAAACTGAATATAAGTGCGGTGTTGGTAATCTCATGAATGACTTATACTGCATGGACAAACACATGTTGCCGAAGTCACACCAATGTCGGCCATACTTTTTACTCCATTATTGAATGTTATTTACCTCGGCTACCATAGAACCAAGGTAAAAAAAACTGTTATTTACCTCATTTTTTATAACCGAGGTAGGTAATATTTTTTACTTCTAAAAAAGAACCAAGGTAAAAGAGCTTTTTACCTCGGTGTTTTGGGCTAAGGCAAAAAATTGAGATAAAAAGGCCGAAGTAATATGAGCTGTTTCTTGTAGTGACCATTTGTGGAAAGTTCAGGGGAGGGTCCCTACACATCAGAGTGAATCAAATAAAAAGGTTTTAAGAAGACTAAATATAAATAGGGAGTGGCATTCGATGACTCTTACCAAGTTGGCAAGAATCACAGACTGAATCAAATTAACAAGGCACATGCAAAATCTAATTGGAAACTAGATGAGTAGAATAGACTGATGAGGGTGAGCCAGCCGATGATGACATCACTAAAGTGACGCGCCCTCACCGCGGTAGGAAACTGGAGAAAAGCTGGGGGAGCAGGAAATAGGATAATGGTGTGGGAGACAATATAATCCCTTTTCAACGGTTCCCTTTAAAAGTGTCTGACCTTTCGAGTTCTTGACAAGACAAAAATCCGAATGAAGTTCAACCAAAATGTTATTATCACGAGAGAGTTTAGAGACACTAAGCAGATTTTTGGAAATATTGGGAACATGAAGAATATTACATAATCAATAGAAAGTGTATAATGACCTAAGTGAGTAATGGAATGAGATGTACCATCTCTGATCATAAGGCGGTGATTTCCATAATAGGTGTTCTTAAAGGTGAGGTTGTGGAGGTGATGAGACGTGATTTTGGTGTTTCATTAGTACAATAAACACCATTTTTTACCTTGTTTTGTTGGTTTTTAGTTAGATTATTTGGTGTTTTACAAAATAGGGATTTAGAACCACCTTGTGTGACTATTTTCCCTAATTTCCCTAGTTTGAGCATTTGGTGTCTAACATGTTCTACCTCTAAGATTTGGTCGATTCCTATGTGTTTTGTGAGCTTATTTGGAGACTATCATGAAAATGACCATTCTCAAGGATGGTAGAATATTGAAGAAGTCCATTCATAAGAATGGTAGAGGAAGGTAAGCCACTTACAAAGTGGTAAAAGATAGATTGAAGAAGGAAAAAAAGGAGAAGGCAAAGTAATGGGTGAAGAACTTTGGAACAAGTTTTGATAATGATCAGAGATGAATGGGTGTCTGTAAATAGTATCATTGAATTTTTCTTTTTGATTACTATAAAATCGACTACAAGAACTCCCAAAATGGATCAATGGTTCACCCATGGGAAGCAAAACAAGAAGCCGTGAATTACAGCCCGGCCGAGCAGATCACCATCCGCCCGAGCGGATGAGCGAGCCAAGATTAGAGCATTGCCAATCTTCCCGGGAAAATGCAAATCCACGCAGGCGAGTTTTCAATTGCACTTTTCTTTTTTTATTTTCCTCTCTCTTGTACTATATAAAGCATCTTTGGCCACCCATTTCATATCAAATCTTCTTATGGCCGAAAATCCTCTTCCAAGAACCCTTATTTGCTCTATCTTTTCATCCTTTTTCATCTCTGTTCATGTTTTTTTTTTATGTATGCTAGTGTGATTTATATTAACTAAACTTATATATTGGGAGCAATTGATTGAGGCTTCCAAGCCATTGTAGTGAGAAACTTTATTTTCTCGTTTATGAACCATTATTATGATTCATTTATTGTGATATAGATGTGGTAGATTACTTCATTTATGATATGGGATGTTTGAGAATATGAAGTTTTTGTATGATAACATGTTAGGAACTAATTATGTGCACATTTTCTCATATCTTTTGCATGAAGTCCAAAAACATGGAATTAGAACTTCTTGTTGGGTAGATGATGTTAATATTGCTAGATGAATGTGATAATGTCAATATTTTTCATGTTTATCCTAAGGTAGCACTAATGGGGAATTCTTGAATGTTGATCTTTCTGGGTTAACCCTAAATAAATGCATTGTTTGGTTAAATGGCTAGCTATTTGGTAGAATGTTTGTAGTTATCTTCAAATATATTGGTTCTTTGTGCATGGTGTCATTGATGAAATATCTTTAGGCGTCGTTGCCTAAAATGATCATTGGTGAGGTTACAAATAGTCGTGGAACACTTTTTCAAATTACTCTTAAGAAGATCAAAATGTTTATCTTCAAAATGGAAGTCGTAGCATTCATAATAGGTAATCAAGATGAATAAATAAGTGATTGTTTCTATGAACTATAAGAGGTTTGGAAATGGAAATCAATTGCGCGCAAGGCTTTGTAACTTGTGTTTTAATCCTCTTTTCTTAGTTTGTTGTACGATTAGCATAATTGCCAAGAGGCCCCAGAACTAGAAGCCCCTCCAGAATCCTATTGGATAACGGGGACATCACCAGACCCCACCTCAACCCTCTGCTTCTTACGAGGCCAACTGTTCAAGGGAGTGTCGGTGTACCTCTCCTAAGACACCCTTCTACTATATTTATGCCTAAGGGGAGTGATCTTTGACAAATTCATCCCTACAAAAAATATAACAACTATTAGTGAATAATATAACAAAGCCTAATATGCTAAAAAATATTTCCAAATGCGCGACTATTAGGACACTATTAAAAAGAGAACAATCTTGCTTCCCCTTTGGAAGGACTATCTTCAAGGCATACATTAGCCAAATATTTCACGATCTAGCTCTTCTCTGTTAACCTCCCTAAACTATCAAGTTGTTGTTCATAGGGAATAGTGGAGTTCCACACATGCATAGACTTATCTTCCATGCACTTACCATAAAAATATCTCTCTTTACAAGGCCCTTGGTTACTGGGAAAACCTTGCACAAGGTGAATCCCAGAGATAATTGGATAAAACGTAGAACTACTCTCTTTACTAGCGCTCCACAAGTCATAAAACCTAATAAAATCACCAACCTTCAACTCCTTCCCATCATTGTTACACACTTCCACATACCCACTCACTATGGCCACGCCTCTCAGGTGGAGCTGGGCAAGAGCAATTCCATAAGACACCAACACACTCACCAAAAAATTTGAGACAAAGGGAGGGTTACATACCCTCTCAACAGAATCCAGTAATCGAACTTCACAGTCAATCAAAGATGAGTTACATCACCTCCAGGCCACTAATAATTAATTGTTTGTAGCATTATCCTTTGCTGACCCCTTCCCTAGTCGTCTCATCCGCCCACCTCTCCACCCCGATGACCACTTCCTCCCCAAAGAGAACATCATCACGTGCCACCCCACCACCATTGCTAGACCAGACAGCGGAGGACGGGGACTCAGAACGCACATCTACCATATATGTGAAATAAGGAAATGGAAAAGAGGCAGTACCTTAAAATTATGAGAGCAATGGAAAATCCACGAAGACTCCAACAAAGCCAAATGTGTAAGGAAAGTTTCACCAAAATTCCCTAAAGATTTTATTACATAAGCAATACATATTAAGTCACACTAAAAAAGTGCACATTTTCGAAGCAATAGATTACTTGCGTACATTGAGAATGGGAGCTGTCACTTGTTAAACGTGCTCCGTAATGATTACTTAGCATGCCACTAGCTTGGCAAATTAATTTTCCCTTGATTTGTGGGACAATGTATCTCATCCCCTAATAGAGATAAAAATCAACTAGTAATAAAAAGATTAGAAATAATAGTAAATACCTCTCACAAACGAAGGCATTCATGGCTTCGTGTTAGCTTCACAATCACCGCTCAATAAAAAAAATACATTTTGTCTCAAAAATAGACAAAACGTGCATGTTTCAAATTGATTAAAGCACGCAAACACTACACTTTTCTTGACTTCGCGACTTTGGGGGGGGGGGGCTTATGGTATATACCTAGTTTGCAATATCCCGAACACAAAGAGTAGCTTGCTAAAACCAGCTCGCTCCACACATAGTAGCGAACCTACCACAGTTCACTTACAAGCAATCAGTCCCCGAAGAAAGCGCAGAAGCACCACCGCCATGGCATGCCCCACTAAAGTCATGATCTAGCATAAGATAAGCACACACGATGAACCACAGTGGCATGATCAAGAGACCTATAAGTAGAGAAGTAGAACTCAAGTCCAAAGAGGTGACTCTTAACACACAACATTTAATAAACACTCTTTAACCTAACTTGGGCATTAGAGCTTCTCCTCGGGGACATCCCTTGGGATTCTTTTGCAGGCACTCCAGCGAGAGGAGTGTATCTGGCCGGCCTCGGGGTCTATCTTCAGCCGGAAGGAATCCTCGCATTAATTAACCTAATAATGTTCAAGTTGATTAGCTAGCATTATCCTAGTAATATTCAAGTTGATCAGGTTTAAAAAGATAGAATAAATTAACCAAGAACAATTAAGAACATATAAATATCAATTATAACACAAGAAAATGTCCAGAATAGTACCCAAGTATAAGTGAAATTCACAGATTGGTACCCTATTTTTTAAAATTGTTCTTAAGAGGTATCTAATTTTTCATTAATGCCCCAAAATGGTGTTTTTTTTAGTTAAAAGTGGGTACCATTCTGGCGCAATTTTGATCCAAATCGGTACCCATTTTTTGTTGAAAGGTACTCTTTTGAGACATAAATGAAAATGTTGGAATCTTTAAAGGACAAATTCAAATTTTGGATATCAAACTGTGAATTTCGATTAAAAGTGTATCATTTTAGACAATCTCTCATATTTTATTCCTTGTATAACTTTATTAATACGATAATGGATATTCCTTTTATAATATTTAAAATATTTTTCAAGAGTATGTCTCCTGACTGGCGGCCTGTTCATAAGTTTATGGACATGTCACTTATATTTTACCTTATACATTGTATTTGTTAAATTACATACTGAATTTAGAAATTTAGAAAATATTTTATATCATATATTTTTATATTTTCACATTCAAATACATATTATTACTTGTTTTAACTTTTAAATTACTATATTTAAATTTTATTCAAAAAATATAATATTTAAGGTAAAGGACACTATGGACTGTCCATAAACTTATGGAAATAACGTCTTTTTGAGACTTTTTCTTTTTTCAAAATGTCTAAACCAATTCTAACCTATTCTCAAGTTGCAAAAAAGTTTAAGTTTATAGATCAAGTGGTATAACGTCTCTTTGTCACTGTGTACGATTCCACGATCACTGTGTGCGACTAACCAGATCTGTGCTTTCCTCTTTCCCGATCTCCGGCACCGCCGTGATGGCGGAGCCACCACCAGCTCCCCCAAACCAACCTTTCTCTTACGCCCAAGCAGTGAGCCAAGAGTTACGCGAAGCTCTGGGTCTTCCCCAATCCGACCCGATTGATACCAACTACTCCTCCTTCGTCCCCAAATCGAGAATCGAACATTTGGGAGAGCCAGGTCTCCACTTCTCGGAGGAAGAGTGTCTCAAATTGGAAGCTCCGCTCAAATGGACTCTGGTCGGCAAATTCGCCCGAAGCCGGCCTCAACTGGAAAGACTCCGGAAAGACTTCCTCACCGCCGGTTTCAAAGGGCACAACCAGATCACCCTCCTTGACAACAAATAGGTTTTAATTTCCTTTTCGCTCCCCGCTGATTACTACCGCTGTTGGCTTCACAAAACCTAGAATTTTGGGGCTTACTCCATTAGAATTACCAAATGGGAGCCGAATTTCAATCCAAATGCCGACTCACCCATTGTCCCAATCTGGGTCTCACTATATGGCTTACCTCAACAATTTTTTGACAAAGATGTTCTAATGTCTATTGGTAGTATTATTGGCTCTCCGGTCAGGGTGGATAGGGCATCCCTAAATAGAACAAGACCTCATGTGGCTAGGATTTGCGTCGAATTGGATGTAACCAGACCCAGATTAGATAGAATATGGCTTAGTTTTAGGGAAGTGGGATTCTGGCAATACATAGAGTATGAAAACATCCCCCACTATTGCGCTAACTGCTTGAAATTAGGCCATCCTGACACTGTCTGCAGGTTTGATAAAAGCTCCTCCAAATTCACTCCCTGGAAACCACAGGGGAACTCACAAATCCCAGGTAACAAGCCCATTCCCCATGATGTACAGGGCAGGTCCACAGGTAAAAGGAATGGCTTATCTTCCACTGCTGTTTATATCCCTAAATCACAGCTGACCCTCAAGAACAAAGCTGACAATGCTGCTAACAAGCTTCCCCAAGTCCCCTCTTCTCAAGCAGGTACCTCAGCCCCGATCAAAGTCATAAGCTCGAATCACTCCATCCTTGGAAATGGATCCCAGGACTTCACCCCACAAGCAGAGACTGAGATTAGAACCAAAGACTCAAGTTCGAAAGATTGGATCCCTGAACAGGGACCCCAGGTTCCCTCTACTACCCTTTTAACTGCTAATGTGGTGTCTAATGCTGTAATCCCATCTGTTTCTGAATCTGTTCCTACTCAACCGATCTCCTCTCTTACTCAGGACTTAAGTACCTCCAATTCACCAAACAAACTTTCCTTATCCTCTCCACCAAGTCCACCAGAGATCACACCCAATCTCTCCCTACAAAATCACTCTCAGGACTCTACCAAAAACCAGTCACCCGCAGCTCCCTCTAACCCCCAATCCCCGAACAACTCCCCTTTGCAAGATCCCAGCTATCTCTCTGTGTCGGACACTAACTCAAAAAAAACTGATCCTACACCAGTAGTACCTAGGACTGGCAAAAACACCTCATCCCCATGTGAGCACACCATCTCCCCCTCAATGGCCTCGGAGGAAAACT
Organism: Rubia yunnanensis; assembly: GCA_037428765.1. Lineage (NCBI taxonomy): Eukaryota > Viridiplantae > Streptophyta > Magnoliopsida > Gentianales > Rubiaceae > Rubia > Rubia yunnanensis. The sequence continues at coordinate 21,446,245 of CM075061.1, read as the reverse complement.
CTCACCCCATCTTTGCCAAAAGTCACATCCATAAATCCTTAGATTGGATTAACACAGAGGTTTCCCTCAAACAACAATCCCACCTGCATAATCAGGAAAACCTCAGTTTCGAACATTTAAAAGCTATCCTCCTCAAAGACCATCTACGAATAACAAACATTCTCAACCCCCCTCAAACTGATTTTAAAAACAAACAAAGAAAATACACCAAAAAGGATTACACCTCCACTCCGAAAACGGTTTTCACCCGTTCCTCATTGTCTCTTTCCAAAGATTATCCATGATTAATATTTGTGTCTGGAATATTAGAGGAATTGGCAACAACCCATCCCTGACTCGTTTAAGAAACATTAAAAGACATAATTCGATTAAAGTCTGTGCCTTAATTGAACCTATCCTTAGCCCAGCCCAAATCCAGCCCACCTCAACTAAGCTAGGTTTCAAACATTCCTATGCTAATCCAATCACCAAAATCTTGCTTCTATGGGATGAAGACATAACAGTTGACATAATCAAAGTGGAAGACCAGTTTATCATTGCGAAAATCAAAGATACTCTTCTTCCATTTGAATGCCAAATCAGTTTCATCTATGCTAAACACACGATTTTTGAACGAAATATTTTATGGCAAGCTTTAGCTACCTTCAACATGGAACCTTTATGCCTGATTGGAGACTTCAATGTCATAGCTAAAAATGAGGAGTATCTGGGAAATTCCATCCCAAACCAAGCCAGTATAAGAAACTTCAACACCTTCCTGAATGATCAACAATTGTCTGAGATCCCCACCTCTGGAAGTTTATACACTTGGACCGGGATGAGAACAAAAGGGAGAGTATGGAAACGTTTAGACAGAGGTATTTCCAACAATAGCTGGTGGGCAAACTTCCCCAGCTCAAAAATCAAAACACTTGCCAGGGAAGGCTCAGACCACACCCCTCTAATCCTCACTATCTCTAGTGCACAGTCTAAGTCTTCCCCCAAGCCTTTTAGATTCCAGGAATGTTGGACCAACCACCCCTCCTTTATAGACCTTGTGAAGGATGCTTGGAAAATCCACACCCATCTCAAAGGGATGAGAAGATTAGTTTTTAAACTCAAACATTTAAAACACTCTCTCAAAATCTGGAACAAGGAAACCTTTGGTAATGTGTTTGACAAGACTCAGCTCTGTGAAGAACAACTCCTTACTGCTGAACATGATCTATAGCAACTTGAGTCTAGCAGTAACATTCAAGCCCTTAATAAAGCAAAAGCAAACCTAAAACTTGCTTTAACAAACCAGGAAACCTTCTTAAAACAAAAATCAAGACTTAATTGGATGAAAGAAGGAGATGTAAACACCAAATTTTTCCACCATTCCATCCAAAACAAACATAAAAGACAATCTATCTCCCTCATCAAAGCCAGAGATGGAAAATGGCTTAGTGACATAGAGGAGATAGAGAAGGAAGCTATTTACTTCTACTCAAATCTCCTAAGGGCTGAACCCTTGGACCCTTCTGGAATCAACACATCTTGCATCCTGGAAAATATCCCTACTGTCGTCACTGATGACATAAACTCATCCCTACTTAAAGATATCAACATAGATGAACTGACCAGCATAGTTTCCTCCATGAAAGGCAACTCAGCCCCAGGCCCGGATGGCTTCTCTGGCCATTTCTATCATTACTGCTGGGATATCATAAAATCAGATGTTCTCATGGCAGTGACAGATTTCTTTGCTGGTACTGCTATTCCTAAAGCCATCTCAGCTACCCAAATCATTTTAATTCCCAAAAAAGAGGTATGCTCTTCTTTCTCAGACTATAGACCCATCAGTCTATGAAACTTCTCCAATAAAATTTTCTCAAAAATCATCTCCACAAGACTGAAAACCTCTCTTGACACTTTAATCAGCCCTGAACAATCAGCTTCTATCAAAGGAAGAGACATTGCAGACAATGTGCTCCTTATGCAGGAATACACAAATTTCCTACATACCAAGTCTAAAGGACCTAACATGATTATCAAGCTAGATATGATGAAGGCCTTCGATAGGGTATCCTGGCCCTTTTTGGCTAGGGTGCTGATCAAACAAGGTTTCTCTACTACCTTAGTTAACCTGATCATGTCTAATATTAAAGCTGCCTGTTTCTCCCTTTTGATCAATGGCAAATCAGTTGGCTTTTTTCCTGCTTCCAGAGGTCTAAAACAAGGTGACCCTCTTTCACCCTTGCTTTTCATATTAATGGCTGAAGCCTTCTCCCATAACCTCAATTTTCTTTACCAATATGATAATATTCTGCCTTACAAACTTCCTAGGCAGATGAAACACTCCTCTCACCTATCCTATGCAGATGACACAGCCATATTCCTGAACTACACAAAACAGGGCCTACTTACAATTATGTCCTTCCTGAAATCCTTTGAGCTTGCTTCCGGCCAAAAGATCAACCTTAAAAAATCTACCTTCTATATCTCCAAGCATACCCCTAACAGAATCACATCATTTATCAAAAAAGATACCTCCATGCTTGAAGGCTCCACCCCTTTCAAATACCTGGGCTGCCCTATTTTCAATGGCCGAGTAAAAAACTCTCTTTTTCATGGCATGCTCCTCTCAATCCAAAATAAAATTAACCACTGGCACAATAAGCTTATCTCTCCAGCAGGTAGAGCTACCTTAATCAACCATGTCTTAACATCAATGCAAATCCACCTCATAACGGTTTTAAAGCCCACCACTCATATCATAAACCAAATCCATAACACTCTAGCCAGATTTTTCTGGAAGCATTCCTCAGATCATACCCAGAAACATAGATCCTGGAGATCTTACACCAAGCTTTGCTTTCCAGCCTCAGAAAATGGTTTAAATTTCAAGAATCTGCACACCCTAATCAAATCCTTCTCTTTGAAACTTTGGTGGAAACTCCAAACTGGTAACTCCCTTTAGGCAAAAGTAATGTGGACAATGAAAGACTCGCAAAAAACCTCCAGAACCTGGAGAAGAATCAAAGAGGTCAATGACACAGCATTACTGAACTCAAAAATCATCCTTGGCTCTGGAGAGGTGTCCTTCTGGGAATCGAATTGGTCCTCAAATGGTCCTCTCTCTTCTCACCTAATTAACCCCCTAGAGTATCCATACCAAGACCTAACCGTGGCTGAATTTCTGCACAACAGAGATTCATACTCGGATCAGATCAGAGACTGCCTCCCAACAAACATTTTCCAAAGCCTCACCCTAGATCATCAAATCTCCCACCTTTTCGAAGATTCCATTATTTGGAAAGCTACTCAATCAGGTCTCTTCACAGTCAAATATGCTTATGAACTAATCAGAGTAAAGAAACCAAAGATCCCTTCCTATTCACACCTCTGGTCTAAGATACTTCCAAGGAAAATCAGTCTGTTCAATTGGAGATTGCTCAATAGACTATTGGCTCTTCCGGATGTTCTGGAAAGCTTTCATTTTCACCTCCCCTCTAGATGCTGTTTCTGCTTTAACAGCTCCGAAACCATCCATCATTGCTTCAATTCTTGTGTCAAGGTAAACCTGATCTGGAAAATGCTCAACACCACTTTTAGTTTACCTAACCTTCCATTCCAACTCCTATGGGATCGCTTCTACTTCTACTGGTCTACTTCTGATTCTCCTCATCTTTCAAATCTGATCAGAGTTCTCCCTTGCATTGTCAATTGGCACCTGTGGTGTGCCAGATGCACTTACTTCCACGAGGGCATAAGGCCGGACTTAGGGTTTCTTTTTAGACGAATTTTATTACACTTAAATGACACTATACTGGCATTCGATCTGAAGTTCACATGGTCTCTTGGCCCAATTCCTATTCTTCTATGCCATAACTCTTTCAAGCCTAGACAGGTCCGGATCACCAAATGGTTAAAGCCCTGTGGTATCAAACTAAATACTGACGGCGCTTTCAACAATGGTGCGGCGGGCATCGGTTGCATTCTCAGAAACCTCAACGGCCAGGTATTAGTAGCTCTATCCAAACCCATACTGTCTGACTCTGCTCTGCAGGCTGAAGCTACTGCCTTACTACACGGGATCCAGCTAGTGCGAGAGCAAGGCATCACCAAAGTCGACATAGAAACAGACTCGAAATTTCTACTAGGGATGATCCTACGCCAATTCAAAATACCGTGGAGACTGCTTACAACGATACGAGAAATCTGGTTACTACTACACGGGATGACCTACACTTTGTCACATATCTTCATAGAAGCGAATGGTGCAGCGGACTCCCTCGCCAAGTTGGCATGCTGGAAGCAAGTGTACAGCATTTTCGGAGCACTGGATCTTCCCCCACCAGTGGCGGGACAGGTAAGGTTAGATGCAGCAGGTACTCCCAACGTCAGAATAGACTAGAATGTAGTTTGCACGTATTGTAACTTCATTTCAAATTGTCATCGCTGATCTTCTAGTCCTTTAGTCCTTTGTATTATTCCTGTTAAGATCATCCGATGCACACTCAGAGGTAAGGTATTACGTCCCCCTCTTTCTTTGTACTCTTTTTTCATATTAATAAACGGGTAGGGGTCTGCCAAACCCCCCACCATCACAGGTGGATTTATTAAAAAATAAATAAAAAGTTTAAGTTTATAGAAAATCTCAGGAAATGTGACATTTCCATAACCTTATGGACAGTTCACATGGGTCTTATCTTAAATGTTGTAATTTTTTATAAAATTTAAATATTGTATTTTATAAGTTAAAAAAAGTAATAATATGTATTTGAAGGTTAAAATATAAAAATGAGTCTTAGGAAAGACGGCCTTTCCATAAGCTTAAATAGACAGTCCACAGAGGCTTTTACCTTAAATGTTTTTTTTATAAAATTTAAATATTGTATTTAATAATTTAAAACAAGTAATAATATGTATTTGAAGGTGAAAACATAAAAATATATGATATAAAAAATATTTTCAAAAATTTCAAATTTTATATGTAATTTAACAAATGCAGTTATAAGGTAAAAAATAGAGGGTCTGTCCATAAGGTTATAGACAGGCCGCCTATCAGGAGACCCCACTCTATAAAAACATATGACATAAAAAAATATTTTTTAAAATTCTAAATTTTGTATGTATGTTATTTAACAAATGCAGTGTCTAAGGTAAAATATGAATGGTATAGACAGACTGCCTGTCATGAGACCCACTCTTATGTTTAGGTTGTCTAACAATGATTAAGCTTTAAAAAAAATATTATATGTACAAATACAAAATAATGCCAATTTGTTTACAAAGAAGAGAAAGTCTCAGGAAATGTGGCATTTTCATAACCTTATGGGCAGTCCACAAGAGATTTTACCTTGAATGTTGTAATTTTAAAAAAATATATTGTATTCCATAAGTTAAAAAAATTAATAATATGTATTTGAAAGTGAAAATAATATGATATAAAAATATTTTCAAAAGTTCTAAATTTTATATGTAATTTAACAAATGCAGTGTATATAGTAAAAAAATAAGTGATATGTCCTATCATAAGCTTAAGGCTGGCATTATGAGCCAAAATAACATATCAACCAACTTACCAACCGAACCACATACCATCTGTACCGAATATATTGGTAACCGATGATGTGGTATGGTACTACCATACCACACATTTGTGATGGTATTGAGAAAATATTATCATACCACACGTGTATCTTTTAAAAATATAACTAATATTATGTTAAATGTGAGTAGTTAAGATTTAGTCATTCGTTAATATTATTACAAATAACAATTCAAATTACGTAGTTTGTGTTTTATTTTCAATATGTTGGATATTGGTAAAAGTTAAAATATCTTCTTAAATTAGATTTCTTAACTTGAGACATTTTTATAAGCCTTACAAAAAATAAATTAAACCGCAATTTTTTACTGTAACTTACTTATTATAGTTCTTAATTTGATGTTATATTAATTTACTAATATGATTAGAGGATATTTAATTTTCTAAAATTAAGTTTATAAATAGAAAATTCAATTATTTGTAATTTGTTTTTTGAGCTAAAATTATTATATTTTATACTTGATGGTATTCTACCGTACCGTACCGATATCAACCAACTTTTACGTATACCAATGTGGCAAAGATTTGGTACAATATTGGTTCTAAAAAATAACATACCAACATTGTTGGTATGGTAGTGTTATTAGAGCATCTCCAATGTAGCCTTCTTTCTTTTAAACCTCTATTGCCACATAGGATTTAATGACTCCCACTCTATATTTGCTTTCCAACCCAAGGGTCAAATACCATAGTCAGTATTATGTGGACAAAATTTACATCGACCCTGTCAAAGTGACCCTCTCTTCTCTGACTGTGAAATTGACGCTCGCTCTTTGCCAAATCAACCAAAAAATTGGGCGGGTGAATCAAATTTCGTCTAGGATTACATTTGCTCTCTATTTCTTCTTCTCGCGGTTGGGGTTTCAGAATCTCAAACTTGTATCCACTTCCCGCAGTTGAGGTTTCAGAATCTCACACTTGTATCCACAAGAAGCAGGTTTTCTTCACCACTTTTTATCAATTTCTAGTTGAAATCTTGTTCGGAATGGGGTGTTTTCATCAAACGTAAATATGATTTGCAGAGTGACAGAGACACAATTAGTTTGTAAATTGTTGTTCTTGCTGATCACCTACCGCCATATATTTGCAGAGACGGTGAAAAGCTTTTGAAGAGAAGAGCATTGCGGAGCGAACTTGGGTTGGTGATTCTTGTTTTTATTTATCGTTTGTTATTATTTACATGAAAATTGCATCAGCGTGTTCAAGTTGACATTTAGTTTGGTGATGCCACTTTTGTGCCTTCCATATTATATCTTGGAACTTGGAAGAGGTCTTGCGTTGTTGTGTGGCTTGTTTTCAACTGTTGTATTGCTCTCTATATTGTGGAAAAGTTTGTGTCCGTGACTTTTTCTACAGTATCTACACTCAATGTTATTCTGTTCCGTCTTATTCTGTTCTAATTTGGATACAATTGATTGTTTGTTATCTCCTCGATTTTGAGTCCACCGTTGGGGATTTTGGAAATATAACGTCTGCATTCTCTGAGCCATAGTCTGTGAGCAGGATGCCTTGTAGGAGATCTGTCTAAGCAAATATTTTTTGGGGCAACATATGAATCATCATCCTTTTGGTTGGTTAGAATATTTGGGAAACCAGGTGGAGGCAAACTGCAATGGTTTGTGAGGTACTTAAGAATTCTGAACTGATGGGTTAGTATCTTTAGTAGCAGCCATTTTCACGTGTGCATCAACTCTCACGCGTGTATTCATGTTAGAAACCATGAGTGCATTCACATTAGAAACCATATTAACATTAACATCAGAAACCACGTGTGCATTAACATTCGAAACATCCAAATGTGCATCAGTGTTAAGATCAACATCAGAAACATTCATCTGTGCATCCAAATGTGCATCAGTGTCACTGACAGAACAAATTCGTTCTGCCCTGCATTTTTTTGGCGTCTTATTTTTGTCTCTCAAAGATAAGCATCTTTCAGTAAGGAGATGGTAAAATGCTGCTGTCTACGCTATATTCAGGCTAAATTTTACTCCAAGTTTCTTGAAGTCTTTGTGGCATTGCTTCGCGGTTAGCCTTTTCTTTAATTTCTGCCAATTTTGCTCAACAGGGCAGTGTGTTTACTTTTTAGCATTCTGGTTTGGAGATAGTAAAATGTTGCTGTGTATGATAGATTCAGATTATGGTCTGCATCTCTCCAAGTTTCTTGAAGGCTTTGTGGCATTCTTTAATGGTTATCTTGTTTTTAATTTGTAGTAATTTTACTCAACAGGGGAGTATGTTTACTTCTATTTTTTCTGGATTATTTTTCTGGAGTTCTGATGATGAATCTGAACATTCTTAACTATGGTCTTGTTCATATTTATTTTCTTAGAATACTTAGTTGATCAGCATGGTGGTGCATTTCTTCAGGATTTGATCATCAGTTTTCTTCTCTGTGCCTCTTAGTATACTTTCTTATTGTGCCTAGTATTTCCTTTTTTTCTAGGACCTTCAGCTGTTGTGCTTTATTACTTATGTTTCCTAGTAGTTGTCCATTCATAAATTTTTGGAGCTCATCATTTTCTTGAATCAGAGATAAGATTATGTCCTTATGTAGGTTGTCTCTTCTATTTCATAGAGCTCATGGATTCTAGAGAGTTTCAGCCAGCTTCTCAGTCAAACAAAAATGATTCCCAGGACACCATAGAATCTCTGAATTCTATTGGAATTCAGTCTCAAACTACTACCACTCAGCAAAACTTTGTTGATTTAGATCAATTTTGCAATGGGGTGTTTTCATCAAACTTTCAATATCAACAAACTTATCCTCAAGTTTCTTCTCAGCCTCGACTACATGTCTCATGTGATGCTGATATTGGAGCTAGCCAGAAGTCAGAAACTCTGTGGAGTCGCATTTTACAGGTATGGAGAGAAAATATGGGGGGATTCGATAGAACACGTGATGCAAATTCCTTGGGATGTCGATGGGGAAGACTTCAAGCAGCAATAAACAAATTTCATGGGTGCTATGAACGGTTGGAGAGAATGAGAAAAAGCGGAACAACACTTGAAGATGTGGTAAGTAATCTCTTTTAATTAATGAAACTGTTTATAACTTTTAATTATGTACATAACACAATTATAGGTGATGTTTTTTCAGTTGTTTCATGTGTAGAAAAGAGGTGCTTTGCGAACATTCCAAGACACCAACAATAATAAACCATTCAACCATGAAGAATGTTGGGAGATTTGTAGACAAAATGCAAAATGGTGTACACAACACCTAACTAAGCAAGATGGAGTCAAGAAGCGAAAGTGTGTAGCTGATATCACAAATGAAAATCCACCAACTTCAAAGCAGACACAGTCCGACCCAATTTCCATTCCAGGTTTCTGAGTACCACTTCATAAGTTACTTAACCATTCCAGGTTTCTGCATCATTTTTTTGTCTGCTACTGATACTGTCACACTGCAGTAGTAGCATTTGAATCACACTGCAGTAGTAGCATTTGAATATGTGTGTGCAAATTTGTTCATATAAGTTCAAATAGTAGTAGTAGCGACTATTGAATATTTTAGTACCTGAAATAGTTTCTGAAAGTGTACTATTTTATTATTTAAATTTCAGATTCATATGAAAATGTTTGTTCTGAAACAAAAGCTAACGAATCGGAAAACATAAACGATGAAGAAGCTGCTCGTCCAACCATTGGAAGAAAGGGAGTAAAAGATCAGAAGAAAAGGGTGGTAGCAGATAAGGGTGTGGTTGATGCTCTAGGCAATCTTCAAACCTCTCTTGAAAGGCAATTTGATTTGAATCATGAAGAGCTCGATATGAAGAAAGAAAGAGATAAGAAAGAGTATGAGTTGAAGGAAAAAATATTCAATGCGGAGATTGAATTCAAAAAAAGTACCCAAATGATGAAACAGAAAGCTCAGAAGCGAATAGAAGATGAACGCATATTGGAGAAAGATCTCACCAAATTTAGTCCGGACGTGCGCAAAAAATTTGAAATAATGCAAGCTCGGATATTGAAGGAATGGGAAAAGGATGGACTTTTTGGAGATGTGTCTTCCAATGATGATATTGACATCTGATGTTTCTATATTTTGAAGTGTTTAGTTTTGAGTTTGAGAATACAATATGTTTTTTCAAACGCTTCAAAGGATTTGGTAGATTCTTTAGAAAAAGGTTGCAACTGAAGTTGCATGCTGAACATAAGAGTATTGAATGTTTTATCTCGATATTTTTATGGACTAGTCTGTGTACAAGTACAGGTAAACATTTTTATTTTCATCCGAATGGCAATATTTATGTAATTTTGTAACAGTGCCTAATTGGTGGAAATGATAGAGATTCTACCAAGTCATTAAAATTAAGAGTGCAAAGCTTTTGTCAATCTTGAAGGCTACATTTCTCGACATTTCTAGTGCATTGTGGTAATCTTTTACAATATACCTAGTGAAGGATAATGGATACATTCAGATTCAGATTCATTCAGATTCGAATCATTCTGCTAAGAATCATTCTGCATAAACTTAATTGTGCCATACAGCAAAACAAAATCATTCAGATTTAGACACTTGTTCCTCCTCACACTGTGGCTGCTAAGACTACTAATCCCGGAAGAACTTATTCACATTTTGTTTATACCAGCTAAAAGGCACGACAAATATAATCAAGGAAGAAGCAACAAAATTAAATAATGTAGTTCTAGATATAAAGAAAACCAATTAAGTTTATGCAGCACCATGTTTCTCCCACAAATGGTTGATGAGATCATCCTTCAAGTCTCTGTGGATGCTTGTGCTTTGTACTTCTTTAAGTCGCTTGATCATTTTAGAGACAATAAGGGAGTAGTCATGCTCCACATTCACATAATCAATCGTTTCTCCCGCGTGAGGAACCCAATTTTCAGGGTTGATTCCTTTACGCTTCTCACTTTCAATGATCATATTATGCAATATGATACATGTTTTCATAATCTTCCCAAGATCCTTGACATTGCACATGCGTGCAGGTCCTTTCACAATGTGCCATCTACTTTGTAACATGCCAAAAGCTCGTTCTACATCTTTTCTCATGGCCTCTTGACATTTGGCAAACAATTTTTCTTTTTTCAGAACAAGGCGATGATATTGACTGGATAAGAGTTGCATATGGCGGATAGATTCCATCGGATAGGTAATATCCCATATCATACTCATGACCATTAACCACAAAATGACATGGAGGTGCAATACCATTGACTAGATCATCAAACAATGGGGACCTATTGAGAACATTGATATCATTATTTGTACCGGCCATACCGAAGAAAGCATGCCAAATCCACAAGTCTTTTGATGCCACGGCTTCAAGGATAAGAGTTGGTGTCTTCTTAAATCCACTTGTGTGTGTACCATGCCAAGCCGTAGGACAATTTTTCCACTGCCAATGCATACAGTCAAGACTAACAAGCATTCCAGGAAAACCACGTTCCTCCCCTTCTTTAAGTAACCTTTCTTTATCTCTCTCATTCGGCCTCCTCAAATACTCTTCTTCAAAAATATTTATTATAGCATCACAAAAATGTTTGAGGCTTTCAATTGCAGTACTCTCACCAATTTGAACATATTCATCGAGAACATCCGCAACACAACCATACGCAAGCATCCGCAAAGCTGCCACCATCTTTTGTAAAGGACTTATCCCGCATCTACCAATTGCATCAACCTTCGGGGTAAAGTATTGATTATAATTCCCAACTGCATGTAAAATGTGATTAAATAATTCTACATCCATTTGAAAACGATGACGAAATTGTTCAGATTAGAATCATCTCCCTTAAAGTAATCATTGATGATTAACTCATGACGTTCACGTCTTTCACGCTTTATATACCGTCGTCCGGGAATAGAGCCTCCATGTGGTCGCTTTTTATTCATGGACATCATCAAAAGTGAAGTGGGAACCATTACAGAAATTGATTGCATATAGCTTCTTGTCGAGGAAACAATACCATCATATTCTTGCTGGTCGTCAAATAACCTTTTTGAGATGGACATTGATTCATCGCTCGAACTATCTAACTCTGAGTCAGCTTCAAATTCTGAAGACATCTCTATATCTGAAAGTAAATTATGTTTTCAAAATCGAATTAGCAACAAAGAGATTTGACAATTAACATTTGCATCATTAGAGCATGGGAATATATAGAGATCAAAACATACCAGGATGATCACTTAGAACGTATAGCAGTGAAAATTGTACATGTAAAATTGAAGAATCCCAAATATTATTCACATACCTTGAGAAATCGATAACTTGATCGATGCGATGAAAAAGAGGTTAATGAAATTCTCTTGCAGTAAAGATAATGAGTTGTCAAATTTTTACCAGGAAAGAATTTCATGTTTCGCACTCTTTGTGTGTGTACACGTCAGGAAAAATTTATTCATTTGATGTTTGGATTGAAGAAGAGTTCTAAAAGAATCCCAGTCAAAAGTTTAAATATTACATCATACTGAAGGTGTGTGCAAGTTCCAATAAAAATTTGCCATGTGTTCCCGATAAATAGGGAAGACTTTCTGTGCATTGGAGATGCTCTTAGCAAAAAGTGACGATAAACGTATCAAATCCACCACTACAGAAGTTTATTGACAGACCACTTGTCAAGAAACCCACTTTACAATGAAAACGTTAATCATTTCATTATAGCCTTTTATTTTCTATTCTCTACAAAGAAAATACCTAAGATAAAATAACACCCGAATGACTCCCTTCCTCTCAGCCACCCGATAATCAGGCAATGCTACCGAAGTTCTAACTGGTGGTCTCGTTGCTCCTTAAGAAAAATCCAAAGGTCGCTTAGATTACAAACATGGATTCCGAATCGGTGCCTCCATCGGCCCATTGTCTCTTTAAATCCATTTTTAACTTATAGCAAAGGCAATGGTGGGCTCTTGGTTTTAAGATATCGCTCCGGTGTTCGAAAATGTCCACTGTGGTGGTTTTTAGAGCAATCTCTTAATAAGAGACCAATCTATGGTCTCTTGCTAAGATACCACCCAAGAGCCCACATTTAATTCTTTCTCATCCTTTTAATTTTTAATTTATTTTCTATTAGTAATAATTAGTCACACTAGATAAATATTTCAATTTTTAAATTGTAAAAATTGGTTAGACTAAATCAATATTTTATTATTTAAGTATTTTATGTAATTTTTCTAGTCTTAATAATTAATTTTTTCTAATGTAATTTTTTTATACAATTTTTCAAAATTGAATTTCTCTTATTATTTATTTTATTTAAAAATAATTTCTTTTAAAGAATTAATTTTCTTTTTTTACAACGAAGGACGATATATACAAGAACGAAAAAAATAATTTTTTTAATAAATTTTCAAAAAAAATGAAATTCAATTTTAAATGTTATAATGTATTATTAAATTTTATATTCAACTTATTTTGATTGGATAAATTTATTTAAATTAAATTTAAAAATTAATAAATATGATAGAGAAAATCAAATATGGTTCATAAATAGTTAAGAATAGTCTCCTAGTTTGATCACCTCTTAGTATTGGGATGAATATTTGGCCAGTAAATTAATTACAATATTGATCGTGATTACAAAACTTATAAGATTAAGCCAACTGGTTTAGAATGATTTTCAATGTTTTCCTTCTGCAACATTCATTCTCCTTAGTGGTTTTAGAGTAGGTCTCATAAATTTATGGACATTTCACTTATTTCTTATATTATATATGAGAGTTTTCAAATTACATACAAATTTTAAAAAATTTGAATTATTTTTTATATCTTATATTTTTATATTTTTACCTTCAAATACATATTATTACTTGTTTTAACTAATAAAATATAATATTTAAATTTTATACAAAAATTACAACATTTAAGGTAAATGACCCTGTGGACTGTCCATAATTTTATGGAAATGCCACCTTTCCCGTGAGTTTATCTCCTTTTTGAGGTCAAAACATTTATCTTCAATAATCTTTTGATATAGAGTATATAGACTGGAATCCATATCTTTGAATATTAAAATATAAAAAATTTCGTGCCAACTGGAAAAAAATAATATATATATATATATATATATATATATATATATATATATATATATATATATAGAATGTTTAGTAACCTTAATGAATGTTTCCCATTTAATTTGATAGATCATCTTTTTTTTGAACAAAAATCAACATCTCAAATTGGTATGCTGTGAAAATTCTCCCAACACAATAACATATTGTACACAAGTGCACGCTCATTGCAAGGTAAGATAAGAGTGTGCACAATATTTTTACTATACATATTTGAAAGAGAAGTAATTGCAAACCCAACACGTAATATCTTGTAGTGTCATGAGGGTAAGTATATCGATTGGTGGCCTCCATGTAGTTGAATTTTATACATATGTAACATTACCCACTATATATACCGGCCTTTACCATTTTTTTCTTCACTCTCAAATTCACAATTAGATTGAAAAAAAAAATCAAATTCAAACATGTCCATCGTCGAGAACCTGTTTCCTTGCAAAACCCCATGTTCCAGAAAATCGTTCAAAAATTTGAGAACTTATAAAGAGAAGGAGATTGAAATGTTGATAATTGTGCTCAATGTTCCATAAAAGGGATGATGGTGCTCAAAGTTCCATAAAAGTGATGAAAATTCTCCCAACACAATAACATATTGTACATTAGTGCACGCTCATTGCACGGTAAGATAAGAGTTTGCACAGTGTGTTTACTTAACAGATTTTAAAGAGAAGTAATTGCAAACCCAACTTCTTAACTTGGAATGCACGTAATATCTTGTAGGGTCATGAGGGTAAGCATACTGATGGGTGGCCTCATATAGTTGAATTTTATACATATGTAACAGTACCCACTATATATACCGGCCTCTGCCATATTTTTCTTCACTCTCAAATTTACAACTAGATAGAATACAAATAAAATTCAAATATTTCCATCGTCAAGAACTTTTTTCCTTTCAAAACCTGGCCATGTTCCGAAAATTCGTGATAGAATTTGAGAACTTATTAACGAGGAGGAGATTGAGCTGCGGGGATGGCGACCGTGATGATCGTGCTCAAAGTTCCTTAAAAGGGATGAAAATTCTCCCAACACAATAACATATTGTACATAAGTGCACGCTCATTGCATAGTAAGATAGTAGTTTGCAAAATATGTTTACTTAACAGATTTAAAGAGAAAGTAATTGCAAACCCAACTTCTTCACTTGGAATGCACGTAATATCTTGTAGTGTCATGAGTGTAAGCATATCTATTGGTGGCCTCCGTGTTGTTGGATTTTATGCATATGTAACATTTTCCACTTTATACACCGACCTCTACCATTTTTATCCACTCTCGAATTCACAATTAGATAGGTAACAAATAAAATTCAAACATGTCCATCGTCAAGAACATGTTTCCTTTCAAAGCCCTTGTGGTTAATAATCACACATATATAACAGAGGCCTTGAGTTCGATATCTCTTACCCCATTCCTTCCACCATACACAAGCATTTCACACATATTTAATAACATAAAATAGTATATGCATTCACTTGAATTGGACTCTTTAAATTTTTTATACAATCCGATGGATCCAATTAATGAAAACCACAAATCCTCCACGTGCTTTTATTTATCACCCGCATTTAATAATATAAAATAGTATGGCAAAGTCTTAGGAAAGACGATCTTTCCACAGGCTTATAGAAAGAGGGTTTAATTAGAATTATAAAATGTAAAAGATATTAGTTGCAATATTTAAAATTTATTATGCAACGTGCAGTAGTTTTAAAGTTTATAACCCGATTCATGCAACCTGAAAGTTTTATTTTCATTTCTTCTTATTTAACTTTAAACATTGGTCGAGATTTTATTAAAGAGGAGAAGATTGAACTGTGGTGATGGCGACGGTGATGATCATGCTCCAAGTTCAATAAAAGGGATGATTGTGCTCAAATTCCATAAAAGGGATGAAAATTCTCCCAATACAATAACATATTGTACATAAGTGCTCGCTCATTGCACGGTAAGATACGAGTTTGCACAATATGTTTAATTGACAAATTTTAAAGAGAAAGTAATTGTTAACCCAATTTCTTCACTTAGAATGAATGTAATATCTTGTAGTGTCATGAGGGTAAGCATATCGATGGGTGGCCTCCATACAGTTGAATTTTATACTTATGTAACATTACCCAACTATAGATACCAACCTCTACCATTTTTTCTTCACTCTCAAATTTACAATTCGATAGAAAAAAAATCGAATTCAAATATGTCATTCATCAAGAAATTGCTTCCATGCAAAACTGGTGTCCCGGAAAATCATGTTGGAATTTGAGAACTTGTTAAAGAGGAGGAGATTGAACTATGGCAATGGCGATGGTGATGATCCTGCTCAAAGTTTCATAAAAGGGATGACTGTTCTCAAAGTTCCATAAAAGGGATGAAAATTCTCCCAACACAATAAGATATTGTACATAAGTGCATGCTCATTGCACGGGAAGATACGAGTTTGGACAATATGTTTACTTAACATATTTTAAAGGAAAAGTAATTGCAAACCCAACTCCTTCACTTGGAATGCACTTGTAGTGTCACGAGGGTAAGTATATCGATAAGTGGCCTCCATATAGTTGAACTGTATACATATGTAACATTACCCACTATATATACCGTCCTCTACCATTTTTTCTTCACTCTTAAATTTACAATTAGATAGAAAACAAATCAAATTCAAACATGTCCTTCGTCAAGAAACAGTTTTCATGCAAAACCCCATGTCCCGGAAAATTGTGTTGGAATTTGAGAACTTGTTAAAGAGGAGGAGATTGAACTGTGGCGATGGAGACGGTGATGATCCTGCTCAAAGTTCCATAAAAGGGATAATTGTGCTCGAAGTTCCATAAAAGGGATGAAAATTCACCCAACAGATTAACATATTGTACATAAGTGCACGCCCATTGCACTGTAAGATAAGAGGTTGCACAAAATGTTTACTTCACATATTTTAAAGAGAAGTAATTACAAACCCAACTTATTCTCTTGGAATGCACGTAATATCTTGTCGTGTCACTAGGGTATGCATATCGATGGGTGGCCTCCATATAGTCTAATTTTATTCATATGTAACATTACCCACCATATATACTAGCCTCTGCCATTTTATTCTTCACTTTCAAATTTAAAATTAGATAGAAACGAATCAAATTCAAACATGTCCATTGTCAAGAAACTTTTTCCTTGCAAAACCCCATGTCATGGAAAATCATGCTGAGATTCCAGAACTTGTTAAAGAGGAGAAGATTGAACTAAGGCATTGGCGACAGTGATGATTGTGCTCAAAGTTACATAAAAGGGATGAAAATGCTCGATACCGAACTACACCTTAAAATTTCCATTGGATTGACACATAATACTGTGCAATATTCGAGCAAAATAGATGATTATCGTACTATCGATAGTTAATTTTTTTTCTTAAATAAGAACATGTGTATCAATACAAAAGACAAGATCCATAAGTGTATGTTTATTTATTTTTCTATCATTACGTGCAATAATCATGCTATACCTACTGAACAAGAAACAAATAACTAAATGGCATCAATATTATCTATACAAACCATAAATGAAAATGTAAACTAAAAAATTAGTGAAGCATAATTTATATTAAAAAAAGGATGCCATTTTTATCAATTAATCATGAGTCCATCTCTTGAAAGACGGTCCTTCTATAAGCCATGAAAAAACCAGCTCGCTCCACACATAGAAGCGAACCTACCACGGTTCAATTACAAGCAATCAGTCCCCGAAGAAAGCGCAGAAGTGCCACCGCCGTGGCGTGCCCCACTAAAGTCATGATCTAGCAGACACGACGAACCACAGTGGCATGATCAAGAGACCTATGAGTAGAGAAGTAGAACTCAAGTCCAAAGAGGTGACTGTTAACACACAACATTTAATAAACACTCTTTAACCTAACTTGGGCCTCAGAGCTTCTCCTCGGAGACATCCCTTGGGATTCTTTTGCAGGCACTCCAGCGAGAGGAGTGTATCTGGCCGGCCTCGGGGCCTGTCTTCAGCCGGAAGGAATCCTCGCATTAATTAACCTAATAATGTTCAAGTTGATTAGCTAGCATTATCCTAGTAATATTCAAGTTGATCAGGTTTAAACAGATGGAATAAATTAAACTAAGAACAATTAAGAACATATAAGTATCAATTATAAAACAAGAAAATGTCCAGAATAATACCCAGGTATAAGTGAAATTCACAAATTGGTACCCTATTTTTAAAAATTTTTCTTAAGAGGTATCTAATTTTTCATTAATGCCCCAAAATGGTGTTTTTTTTTAGTTAAAAGTGGGTACCATTATGGCGCAATTTTGATCCAAATCGGTACCCATTTTTTTTGAAAGGTACTCTTTTGAGACATAAATGAAAATGTTGGAATCTTTAAAGGACAAATTCAAATTTTGGATACCAAACTGTGAATTTCGATTAAAAGTGTGTATCATTTTAGACAACCTCTCATATTTTATTCCTTGTATAACTTTATTAATACGATAATGGATATTCCTTTTATAATATTTAAAATATTTTTCAAGAGTAGGTCTCTTGAATGGCGGTCTGTTCATAAGTTTATGGACATGCCACTTATATTTTACTTTATACACTGTATTTGTTAAATTACATACTGAATTTAGAAATTTAGAAAATATTTTATATCATATATTTTTATATTTTCACATTCAAATACATATTATTACTTGTTTTAACTTTTAAATTACTATATTTAAATTTTATTAAAAGAATATAATATTTAAGGTAAATGACACTATGGACTGTCCATAAACTTATGGAAATGACGTCTTTTTGAGACTCTCTTTTTTCAAAATGTCTAAACCAATTCTAACCTATTCTCAAGTTGCAAAAAAGTTTAAGTTTAGAGAAAGTCTAAGGGAATGTGACCTTTCCATAACCTTATGGACAGTTCACAGGGGTTTTATCTTAAATGTTGTAATTTTTTATAAAATTTAAATATTGCATTTTATAAGTTAAAAAAGTAATAATATGTATTTGAAGGTTAAAATATAAAAATGAGTCTCAGGAAAGACGATCTTTCCATAAGCTTATGGACAGTCCACAGAGACTTTTACCTTAAATGTTGTGATTTTTTTATAAAATTTAAATATTGTATTTAATAATTCAAAAAAAGTAATAATATGTATTTTAAGGTAAAAACATAAAAATATATGATATAAAAAATATTTTCAAAAATTCCAAATTTTATATGTAATTTAACAAATGCAGTTATAAGGTAAAAAATAGAAGGTCTGTCCATAGGGTTATAGACAGGCCGCCTATCAGGAGACCCCACTCTATAAAAATATATGACATAAAAAATATTTTTAAAAATTCTAAATTTTGTATGTAATTTAACAAATGCAGTGTATAAGGTAAAAAATGAATGGTATAGACAGACTGCCTGTCATGAGACCCACTCTTATGTTTAGGTTGTCTAACAATGATTAAGCTTTAAAAAAAATATTATATGTATAAATACAAAATAATGCCAATTTGTTTACAAATAAGAGAAAGTCTCAGGAAATGCGGTATTTTCATAACCTTATGGGCAGTCCACAAGAGATTTTACCTTGAATGTTGTAATTTTAAAAGCATATATTGTATTTCATAAGTTAAAAAAATTAATAATATGTATTTGAAGGTGAAAATAATATGATATAAATTTTTTTTCAAAAGTTCTAAATTTTATATGTAATTTAACAAATGCAGTGTATACGGTAAAAAATAAGTGATATGTCCTATCATAAGCTTAAGGCTGGCATTATGAGCCAAAATAACATATCAACCAACTTACCAAGCGAATCACATACCATCTGTACCGAATATGTTAGTAACCGATGATGTGGTATGGTACTACCATACGACACATTTGTGATGGTATAGTAATGGTATTGAGAAAATATTGTCATGATATTACCGTATCATACCACACGTGTATCTTTTAAAAATATAACTAATATTATGTTAAATGTGAGTAGTTAAGATTTAGTCATTCGTTAATATTATTACCAATAACAATTCAAATTACGTAGTTTGTGTTTTATTTTCAATATGTTGGATATTGGTAAAAGTTAAAATATTTTCTTAAATTAGATTTCTTAACTTGAGACATTTTTATAAGCCTTACAAAAAATAAATTAAACCGCAATTTTTTATTGTAACTTACTTATTATAGTTCTTAATTTGATGTTATATTAATTTACTAAAATGATTAGAGGATATTTAGTTTTCTAAAATTAAGTTTATAAATAGAAAATTCAATTATTTGTAATTTTTTTTTGAGCTAAAATTATTATATTTTATACTTGATGGTATTCTACCGTACCATACCGATATCAACCAACTTTTACGTATACCGGTGTGGCAAAGATTTGGTACGATATTGGTTCTAAAAAATAATATATCGACATTGTTGGTATGATAGTGGTATTAGCAAAAAGTGACGATAAACGTATCAAATCCACCACTACAGAAGTTTATTGACAGACCACTTGTCAAGAAACCCACTTTACAAAGAAAACATGGATTCCGAATCGATGCCTCCATCGGCCCATTGTCTCTTTAAATCCATTTTTAACTTATAGCAAAGGCAATGGTGGGCTCTTGGTTTTAAGAGATCGCTCCGGAGTTCGAAAATGTCCACTGTGGTGGTTTTTAGAGCGATCTCTTAATAAGAGATCAATCTATGGTCTCTTGCTAAGAGACCACCCAAGAGCCCACATTTAATCCTTTCTTATCCTTTTTATTTTTAATTTATTTTATATTAGTAATAATTGGTCACACTAGATAAATATTTCTATTTTAAATTGTAAAAATTGGTCAGACTAAATTAATATTTTATTATTTAAGTATTTTATGTAATTTTTCTAGTCTTAATAATTAATTTTTGCTAATGTAATTTTTTTATATAATTTTTCAAAATTGAATTTCTCTTATTATTTATTTTATTTAAAAATAATTTCTTTAAAAGAATTAATTTTCTTTTTTTTACAACGAAGGACGATATATACAAGAATGAAAAAATGAATTATTCAATAAATTTTCAAAAAAACGAAATTCAATTTTAAATGTTATAATGTATTATTAAATTTCATATTCAACTTATTTTGACTGGATAAATTTATTTAAATTAAATTTAAAAATTAATAAGTATGATAGAGAAAATTTCATAAATAAGAATAGTCTCCTAGTTTGATCACCTCTTAGTATTGGGATGAATATTTGGCCAGTAAATTAATTACAATATTGATCGTGATTACAAAACTTATAAGATTAAGCCAACTGGTTTAGAATGATTTTCAATGTTTTCCTTCTGCAACATTCATTCTCCTTAGTGGTTTTAGAGTTGGTCTCCTAACTAGCTGTCTGTCCATAAATTTATGGACATGTCACTTATTTTTTACATTATATACTGTAGTTTTTAAATTACATACAAATTTTAAAAATTTTGAATTATTTTTTATATCATATATTTTTATATTTTCACCATCAAATACATATTATTACTTGTTTTAACTAATAAAATATAATATTTAAATTTTATAAAAAAAATTCAACATTTAAAGTAAATGTCCATGTGGACTGTCCATAATTTGATGGAAAGACCGCATTTCCTGTGGGTTTATCTCCTTTTTTGAGGTCAAAACATTTATCTTTAATAATCTTTTGATATAGAGTATATAGACTGGAATCCATATCTTTGAATATTAAAAATTTCGTGCTAACTGGAAATATATATATATATATATATATATATATATATATATATATATATATTGAATGTTTAGTAACCTTAATGAATGTTTCCCATTTATTTTGATAGATCATCTTGTTTTTAACAAAAATCAACATCTCAAATTGGTATGATGTGAAAATTCTCCCAACACAATAACATATTGTACACAAGTGCACGCTCATTGCAAGGTAAGATAAGAGTGTGCACAATATCTTTACTATACATATTTGAAAGAGAAGTAAATGCAAACCCAACACGTAATATCTTGTAGTGTCATGAGGGTAAGTATATCGATTGGTGGCCTCCATGTAGTTGAATTTTATACATATGTAACATTACCCACTATATATACCGGCCCTTACCATTTTTTTCTTCACTCTCAAATTCACAATTAGATTGAAAAAAAAATCAAATTCAAACATGTCCATCGTCAAGAACCTGTTTCTTTGCAAAACCCCATGTTCCAGAAAATCGTTCTAAAATTTGAGAACTTATAAAGAGAAGGAGATTGAAATGTTGATAATTGTGCTCAATGTTCCATAAAAGGGATGATGGTGCTCAAAGTTCCATAAAAGTGATGAAAATTCTCCCAACACAATAACATATTGTACATTAGTGCACACTCATTGCACGGTAAGATAAGAGTTTGCATAGTGTGTTTACTTAACAGATTTTAAAGAGAAGTAATTGCAAACCCAACTTCTTAACTTGGAATGCACGTAATATCTTGTAGTGTCATGAGGGTAAGCATATCGATGGATGGCCTCCATGTAGTTGGATTTTATACGTATGTAACATTACCCACTATATATACCGGCCTCTACCATTTTTTTCTTCACTCTCAAATTCACAATTAGATAGAGAACAAATCAAATTCAAACATGTCCATCGTCAAGAACCTGTTTCCTTGCAAAACTAAATGTTCCACAAAAATCGTGCTGGAATTTGACTTACTAAAGAGGAGTAGATTAAACTATAGCAATGGCAATAGTGATGATCGTGCTCAAAGTTCCATAAAAGGGATGACTGGGCTCAAAGTTCCATAAAAGGGATGAAAATTCTCCCAACACAATAACATATTGTACATAAGTGCACGCTCATTGCACGGTAAGATAAGAGTTTGTACAATATGTTTACTTGACATTATTTAAAGAAAACGCAATTACTAACCTAATTTTTTTTAACTTGGAATGCACGTAATATCTTGTAGTGTCATGAGGGTAAGCATACTGATGGGTGGCCTCATATAGTTGAATTTTATACATATGTAACAGTACCCACTATATATACCGGCCTCTGCCATATTTTTCTTCACTCTCAAATTTACAACTAGATAGAAAACAAATAAAATTCAAATATTTCCATCATCAAGAACTTTTTTCCTTTCAAAACCTGGCCATGTTCCGAAAATTCGTGATAGAATTTGAGAACTTATTAACAAGGAGGAGATTGAGCTGCGGGGATGGCGACTGTGATGATCATGCTCAAAGTTCCTTAAAAGGGATGAAAATTCTCCCAACACAGTAACATATTGTACATAAGTGCACCCTCATTTCATAGTAAGATAGTAGTTTGCAAAATATGTTTACTTAACAGATTTTAAAGAGAAAGTAATTGCAAACCCAACTTCTTCACTTGGAATGCACGTAATATCTTGTAGTGTCATGAGGGTAAGTATATCTATTGGTGGCCTCCGTGTTGTTGGATTTTATACACATGTAACATTTTCCACTTTATACACCGACCTCTACCATTTTTTATCCACTCTCAAATTCACAATTAGATAGGTAACAAATACAATTCAAACATGTCCATCGTCAATAACATGTTTCCTTGCAAAATCCCATGTTCCGGAAAATCGTGCTGGAGTTTGAGATTTTATTAAAGAGGAGAAGATTGAATTGTGGTGATGGCGACGGTGATGATCATGCTCGAAGTTCAATAAAAGGGATGATTGTGCAGAAATTCCATAAAAGGGATGAAAATTCTCCCAATACAATAACATATTGTACATAAGTGCTCGCTCATTGCACGGTAAGATACGAGTTTGCACAATATGTTTAATTGACAAATTTTAAAGAGAAAGTAATTGTTAACCCAATTTCTTCACTTAGAATGAATGTAATATCTTGTAGTGTCATGAGGGTAAGCATATCGATGGGTGGCCTCCATACAGTTGAATTTTATACTTATGTAACATTACCCAACTATAGATACCAACCTCTACCATTTTTTCTTCACTCTCAAATTTACAATTCGATAGAAAAAAAATCGAATTCAAATATGTCATTCATCAAGAAATTGCTTCCATGCAAAACCGGTGTCCCGGAAAATCATGTTGGAATTTGAGAACTTGTTAAAGAGGAGGAGATTGAAATATGGCAATGGCGATGGTGATGATCCTGCTCAAAGTTTCATAAAAGGGATGACTGTTCTCAAAGTTCCATAAAAGGGATGAAAATTCTCCCAACACAATAAGATATTGTACATAAGTGCATGCTCATTGCACGGGAAGATACGAGTTTGGACAATATGTTTACTTAACATATTTTAAAGGAAAAGTAATTACAAACCCAACTCCTTCACTTGGAATGCACTTGTAGTGTCACGAGGGTAAGTATATCAATAGGTGGCCTCCATATAGTTGAACTGTATACATATGTAACATTACCCACTATATATACCGTCCTCTACCATTTTTTCTTCACTCTTTAATTTACAATTAGATAGAAAACAAATAAAATTCAAACATGTCCTTCGTCAAGAAACAGTTTTCATGCAAAACCCCATGTCCCGGAAAATTGTGTTGGAATTTGAGAACTTGTTAAAGAGGAGGAGATTGAACTGTGGTGATGGAGACGGTGATGATCCTGCTCAAAGTTCCATAAAAGGGATGAAAATTCACCCAAGACATTAACATATTGTACATAAGTGCACGCCCATTGCACTGTAAGATAAGAGGTTGCACAAAATGTTTACTTCACATATTTTAAAGAGAAGTAATTACAAACCCAACTTCTTCTCTTGGAATGCACGTAATATCTTGTCGTGTCACTAGGGTATGCATATCGATGGGTGGCCTCCATATAGTTTAATTTTAGTCATATGTAACATTACCCACCATATATACCAGCCTCTGCCATTTTATTCTTCACTCTCAAATTTAAAATTGGATAGAAACGAATCAAATTCAAACATGTCCATCGTCAAGAAACTGTTTCCTTGCAAAACCCCATGTCATGGAAAATCATGCTGAGATTCCAGAACTTGTTAAAGAGGAGAAGATTGAACTAAGGCATTGGCGACAGTGATGATTGTGCTCAAAGTTCCATAAAAGGGATGAAAATGCTCGATACCGAACTACACCTTAAAATTCCCATTGGATTGACACATAATACTGTGCAATATTCGAGCAAAATAGATGATTATCGTACTATCGATAGTTAATTTTTTTCTTAAATAAGAACATGTGTATCAATACAAAAGACAAAAGATCCGTAAGTGTATGTTTATTTACTTTTCTATCATTACGTGCAATAATCATGCTATACCTACTGAACAAGAAACAAATAACTAAATGGCATCAATATTATCTATACAAACCATAAATGAAAATGTAAACTAAAAAATTAGTGAAGCATAATTTATATTAAAAAAAAGGATGCCATTTTTATCAATTAATCATGAGTCCGTCTCTTAAAAGACGGTCCTTCTATAAGCCATGAAAATACCAAGGTTTAAAGTGTAAATTATAAGAAATGGAAATAAAATTTTTTGGTTGTATGTATCGGGTTATAAACTTTATAACTACAACAAGTTGTATAATGAATTTTTAATATTGCAACTAAAACATTTTACGTTATATTATTCTAATTAAACCATGTCTTTTCATAAGCATACGGAAAATTAAATTTTTCCAAGATTTTACCATTAATCGTGCGAAAGAAAATGCAGTAACTTTTATTAATAAAATGGTAGAGGCGTCAATGTTATTCGCACTAGATCTTAACACACCAACAACGATAACTCTAAATTCTTGATTAACTAGCTCTATGGTAATTTTTAAAGAGTGGTTCTCTTAATAAGTATTCTATTATTAATCGCATGAATAGACTAGAGACTAATTTATAATTAACAAAAATACATTAAAATTTGGAATTAGGCCCATTCAATTTCGGATCATAAGGTTTGGACCATTTCAGCAAAAAGGGCTGATTGCTACCGCCTTCCTCCTTAACGCGCTGCCATGGTTTTACTTCCTAGTCTTCAAGCGTAAGTCGTTGAAGATGGCCATCAACACCGTCCAGCTTCCGACCTTCTCCGCCGCCAACAACAATGTCAACTTCACCTTTTTCCAGCTCGTCTGTCACCTAACCCAACATCAACGAATTTACGCACTAAGACTCCTCCCTCTTCTCTGCCAAATTGCATTCCATGTTCCAGTTTTCCTTCACGGATGATTCTCAGGCCCACACTTACGGTTTGAAGATATCATTTTGCATGCTTTTTTTTATCATCTTCACAGAATTTCTCCAATCTTTTGCGTGAAGAATGGAGTATTTATCTGTGTTCTCCTAGTTATAAAAATTCTCTTAAACTACATGTTGAACTTCCGTTTTACAATTCGTGCATGTGTTGTCAAAAGAGTTTGATTTATGAAAACTAGGGTGCTGGCTTGGATTTTAAGGAGTGAGAATATCTCTCTGTAGAGAGATCATGTTGGTGAGGTTGAGATAAGTGTTTCTGTAAGAATGTCATAGGCAGCCTTAATGTCATAAGACTGTTACATTCATTATGTGGTTTCTTCTTACTCGTTTTGGAGTCATTGGTGCAGGAGATTTAAGGACAAGAAAGATTGAGCCTGAAGCTGCCCTGAAAGGGATCAGAGGACAGTATTTCTCCTATTTCTTTCTAGATGACATGTTTTTTTAGCTAGTATTTATATGCTTTCTTGGATAGTACTTAACCTCACATGTTTCTGTATGTGCTCCAGGTCTGCAATGCTGTAGTTGTTGCGAAGATAATGAATGCCACACTTATTTTGCCAGAGTTGAAACAAGATAAGAAATGGAAACGTGAGCATATCATGATAAACATTTCTAGACATGCCATTTTGGCAAGTGTAGGCTTACAATTAGTCAAAATGATTAGTATAGACAGGATATATTTTGGCAAGTGTAGGATATATATCACCGAAACCCTAGAATCAGCTAGCTCCAACCGTAATTCGATCTCTCTGGCGATGGACAAAGACGTGAACATGGTTCTTGCCAGTGAGGAAGCTTCAGAAATCGCCCTGGTTGGTTCGTCGTCTGTCGCTGCTTCTTCGTCTTCAAAGAAACCCAAGTGGTTCAAGATTATAATTGATAGAATAGATATAATATCTTGATTGATTTTAGATTAATTAGGATTGATACTGTACATATATAGAACAGTCTAGGTTTGATGTACTTAGTTCCATGTACTCTATTTATTCATCTATGATAGACACACCAAACATGGTGAATTACACTCTTTCATGGTATCAGACAGGTTTCGATTTTTTACTTCATTCTAATCTTCCGCCATTTTTTTGAAAAATCTTGAACCTTCCAAAGCTTCCATGGCAGACAACCAGTTAAGCTATTCTACCCTTATTCATATGTTGCCGATCAAGCTCAATTCCGGCAACTAGTCGCAAGTTCAAGTGCTCCTCAAATCCGAGGGTTTCTTTGGCTTCTTGGATGGCTCAATTCCAAAGCCAATGATTACAGCCAGGGGTGAATCCTCGGCTGCTGTTTCTTCTCAGACCAATGATGACGACGTTGCAAAATCCCAAGCCGCGTTCAACACTTGGGTGGCGCAGGACAAACGGCTCCAAGCTTTGCTCCGATCGTCGCTCACCGAAGAGGCCATGCTAGAGACCATTGGTTGAGGCATGGTGATGGAGATGTGGAACTCTCTTGCAGCAGCGTTCGACAATGTCTCGGCGTCCCGCGAACTTCAACTCCGGGATGAGCTCCATACAATCCGGCGTGGCTCCTCATCAGTAATGGATTTTCATCGCAGGTTCAAGGCTGTTATTGATGGACTCGCAACCATGGGTGCTCCAGTTTCGCCCAGAGACCATGTCATGATTTTCTTGCGAGGTCTTGGAGCCAGATTCAGTGAATTCACGAGTGTCCAGTTGGCCCAGGCGCCATTACCGGCATACTCCGATGTGGTTGCACGAGCCCGCAGCCACGAAATCTTCACCCAGCCCTCCTCCGGCGCGAGAACCGGCTCAGATTCTGTTCCAAAGCTTTCGCCGCCTTGTCTGTAGGTCTGTCCAACATCCAGGGTTTCTACTCGTAGGCACGTGACACCCATGCGCCGCCCTCGGGCACGTAGACCACCATGCACGGCCGTGGGAATAGTTCTGGTCGGACCGTCCGTTATTCAGGTTCTGGTGGTGTAGGTTCTGGTCGCAGAAAACGTTGGAATCCAAAATGCTAAATTTGCCATCATACAGCTCCACAGTGCTCCAGGCTCTCGTCGGCACCTCATCACTCTGACACCGCCCATCTTGCTGAGGCCTTCCAGTCTTCTGTCTCTCTTGAAGATTCAGCCTCAGATTGGTATCTGGACTCCGGCGCAACGAATCATATGACTTCCACTTCCTCTCGCATGGATAGTGTTGTCCCCTATTCTGGTAATCGTTCTGTCACTGTTGCTAATGGTCATTCTATTCCTATTTCTCATATTGGACATCATCGGTTTTCTTGTAATTTGTCGTTTCTGATGTGTTGGTGGTCCCTGATATTACGAAAAATCTGCTTTCCATTAGTAAATTGACTAAGGATATGAATTCTGTGATTTCTTTTAATGAGGATTCGTTTGTGATTCAGAACCGGTCCACAAAGGAGGTTGTGGGCCAAGGTCGATGTGATAATGGTTTTTATGTACTTGAGAAGGGTGGTGCTGCTTTTGTTGCTCATGTCAAAACCAATAAACATAAGAGCTTGTTTTGATGATTATCATGCTAGACTAGGGCATACTTCAATTTCAGTTATTTCCTTGTTAAATAAACTGAACCTTGTTGATGTGGTTTCTTTACTTCCTAAACCTGCAGTTTGTTCGCCTTGTGAAATGGCGAAAGGAAAACAACTTTGTTTTGTGGACAATCCTAGACGGGCACAGACTGTCCTCAATTTAGTGCACTGTGACTTATGGGGCCCTGCGCCTGTTTAATCTGATAGTGGATTCTCTTATTATGTCATCTTTGTTGACGATTTCTCACGATTTACCTGGTATTATCCATGGGCACGGAAATCATATTTCTTTGAGACATTCTTACAGTTTTAGAACTTGGTTGAAAACCAATTTTCTTGTTCAATCAAGGTGTTTCAGAGTGACGGTGGTACATAATTCATGAATGCACGCATACGATCCCATTTTTCAAATAAAGGAATCCTTCATCAGATTTCTTGTCCATCCACACCGGAGCAGAATGGTAGGGTGGAAGATAAACACCGTCATGTTACAGAGATGGAATTATCTAGGCTTTTCTCCTCTGGCTTGCCGATCTCCTACTGGGACGTTGCCTTTGCCACAACTACCTACACCATCAACAGGCTTCCCACTCCTGTTCTTCGTAATGCCTCACCATATTCTCTTCTATATAGTCGCCATCCAGACTACTCAAACTTTCACCCGTTCGGATGTTGGGTGTCTCCTTTCATTTGGCCATTTGCTTCTAAAAAACTGGCCCCTCGCAGCACTCCGTGCATATTCGTGGGATATAGTGCTCGTCATAAGGGTTTTAGCTGTCTGGATCCAGTCTCTAAGAAGGTCTATCACACTCAGCATGCCCGTTTCGACGAATCTTATTTTCCATTCGTAAGTGATACTACTCGCACTGCCCCAGAATCTCTGGACGTCTCAACGTTTATTGATTTTGATTTGGATGAGCTGTCTAGATCTCCTGCTGTCCTCTACCACCTACTCAGAATTCGTCTGGGTCAACAGTCCCGACACCCTTGTCTCCTTTGTCGCCATCCCCGGCTGACGTTCCACTACTTCCTCCATCGAGTATGAATCATCGTATGACCACTCGCTCTCAGACAAGTAGTCGCACGGCAAAAAAGTATCCAGACTATGTGATGTCAGGGTTTCTTGCGGTATTACTAGCACAGACTGAACCTCGAGGGTATTGGTCTGCCCTTAAGGATCCTCACCGGGTGGCTGCTATGGATGAAGAAATGGGTGCTCTTCGTCAGCAACATACTTGGGATCTTGTTCCACGCCCTACTGGTATCAATATCGTTAGCTCCAAATGGGTTTATCATCTCAAGCATCGCCAGGATGGTACCATCGATCGGTACAAGGCTCGACTTGTTGCGCAAGGATATTCTCATTTGCTAGGATTTGACTTCACCCACACTTTTAGTCCGGTCGTCAAGGCATCCACATTCAGAATTATCTTATCCTTGGCCACTACTTTCTCTTGGCCCCTTCATCAGTTAAACGTTACAAATGCATTTCTTAATGGTCTTCTTGATGCACCAGTCTACAAGGAGCAACCGGCCGGTTATACTGATCCCGTTCATCCTGACTATGTTTTTTGTCTTCGCAAGGCTATCTATGGTCTCAAACAAGCTCCTCGAGCTTGGTTTCAGCGATTCAGCTCCTATTTATTTCATTTGGGATTCCGGTGCAGTTCTGCCGACACTTCCTTTTTTGTGTTCTCCCAGGGATCGAAGATTCTATATCTGTTTGTATATGTGGACGACATCATTCTAACCGGCAATGATCCTACTCTCATTCGTCGGTTCATCACCCACACTGATCGTGAGTTCGCCATTAAGGATCTTGGTGCGCTTCACAATTTTTAAGGCTTGGAGGTCTCTCGATCTTCTTCTGGACTCTTTTTTGGGCAGGCTAAGTATGCGATGGAGATACTTCAATGCGCGAGCATGACAGATGTTGTTCCTGTTTCCACACCCTTTGTTCCTGGCTCTCAACTTCACAGCACCTTAGGGTCTGAGTTCTCGAACCCCAAGCTTTATCGCTCCCTGGTCGGTGCATTGTAGTACTTGACCATCACTCGCCCTGATCTCTCCTATGCGGTCAACTCTGTTAGCCAGTTTCTTCAGTCGCCTTGAGAGGATCACTATCAGGCTGTCACTCGCATCCTTCGGTATGTCCATGGAACACTTCATCATGGTCTGTCTTTTCGACCATCTCCTAGTGGTCTTTCCTTTCTGGGCTACTCCAATGCTGACTGGGCTCGTTGTCTCGAGACTTGGCGTTCCACTTATGGCTATGCCATTTTTCTTGGGGGCAATCTTGTTTCTTGGAGTGCTAAGAAGCAACCGACAGAGTCTCGATCCAGTTTTGAGTCTGAGTATCGCGCTATGGCGAATACTGCTGCTGAACTTACTTGTGTGTGTAATCTTCTTAAAGAGCTTCGAGTTTCCCTTTCGTTGTCGCCTCTCCTGCTTTGCGACAACAGGAGTGCCATTTTTCTTGCTCAAAATCCGATTGCACATAAACGGGAAAAGCATATAGACATCGACTACCACTTCGTTCGTGAACTTGTTGCCTCTGGTAGGCTCCGTGTTAGTCATGTTCCATCCTCCTTACAGATTGCGGATATTTTCACTAAGGGTCTGTCTCGCAATCTTTTTGATCTGTTTCGTTCCAAGCTTTGCATATCATGTAGTCCTACGCTTAGCTTGAGGGGGGGGGGGGTGATAGAATAGATAGGATATCCTGATTGATTTTAGATTAATTAGAATTGATACTGTACATATATAGAACAGTTTAGGTTCGATGTACTCTATTTATTCATCTATGATAGACACACCAAACATGTTGAATTACACTCTTTCAATAATCTTGGCTCCAGAAATCTATATGGTATGCGCTCTGGTGCACCAGAAGAATACGATTTCGTTGTAATGTTTCCTATAAAATTTTATGTGAGCAAATGTTGCTTCTAATTTATGTCATAAATATTAAGGTCTAAGTTATTTCTTAGCTATGAGCAGACTACCAAATGACACAGCTTGCGTTATATGGATATTGCCAATAACTTAATTATTTATTAGAAAAAAAAAAGAAGATAGCATGCATGCAATATGTCAGCATACATATACTATGTCTAACTAAAAAAATGAAGGATTAGCAATAAAAAAAAGGCAACATCCAAGTAAATATAACTAATTAATACATACAGAAGGCAAATATATGCAATATTTATGTAAACATATACATGTTATCACATTAAAAAGCCATACAAAGGTTAATAACTTAGCAAAGTATAACTAACTAGTATATATGGGATATTACGTAAGTATACAAATGTAGTGTCTAACAAAAAATTAAGAATCAATAACAAATGAAAATAAAAATTTATACACGGTACAACTAAAAAATACACACTGAGTACAACTAACAAATACACATTGAATACTAACTAATACAATATATAAATAAATAACTGCAGTTCCTATTTCAAAATGAAAATCAACGACAAATGAAAACAAAAGGTCATACACATTACAACTAACAAGTACGCATTGAATACTAACTAGTGCAATATATAAAAAACAAATACTAACAAAAAGTAATAAACAATACAACTAACTAATACACACCGAATACTAACAAATGCAACATATAACTAAACAAATACAGTTTCTAATTGAAAATGAACAATTAACAACAAATGAAGATAAAAAGTCATGCACAATACAACTAATTATACACACTGAATACTAACAAATGCAACATATAAATAAACGAATGAAGTTCTTTATTTAAAATGAGCAGTCAACTACAAATGAAATACAATACAAATAATTAGTACACACTGAATACTAAAAAATGCAACATATAAGTAAAAAAATATAGTTGTTAGTTCAAAATGAGCAGTCAACCACAAATGAAAATAAAAAGTCATACACAATACAACTACATATGCGCACTGGGTTGGGCCAGGTTGACTTGTGGGTTTGAGTTCTTGCCCTTTTCTTCTTCGTAACTTGCGTCTTCTACTTTTTCTTTCTCCCTTCCTTTCTTCTTCTTCATCTCGCTTTCTTCCTCATCTTCTTCTTCGAATGTCCTTCTTCTTCTTGTTCGCCTCACTTGCCATTCCTTCTCCTTCTCTGTTTCTTCACCCCTTCAATTAATCCCCCACCATTCAATTCTCCATTGGAAATATCGATCTCTAATTACGAAACGATTGATAAGAGGATCAGATTCTCAATGCCAAAAACCTAATTGAAATTGAAATCAACAAAAAATCACATAGTCATTGCATCTGAACAAATTTAGTTCAAATAAAATGAATTTCACATTCTATACATCTCTCTTCTGAACTATACACAATAAGGTAACAACCACAATTACGAATTGTACATGAATGAAATCTCTGAAGTGGTGAATGTATAAATTCTGATACTATGAACATGTAAAAAACATGTGACAGATATTCAAAAAACGAACTTAATGCTGGTGAAAATATTTGTATATACTAGGCACCTATTACCTTACAATATGTATCGTTTGTATTAGAATATGCATTTGTTTTAAAAGCTCTGAATATGAATTATGAAACTTTGGAGATCAAGTATAAGTTAAGTTAAAATTTGACAATTTAAAATTGTCACATTAATTGTGCATTGAATACTTTACAACATGTATTGTTTAAACAAAAACACGCACCTGATTTAAAAATGTCAATTCCTTTTATGAATAGCAAAACTTTGTCATTTGGTAGTGCATCAGTTATCTTATGAATCGTTTCTGTTTTGTTAAAACATGCATATGTTAGCATACAACTACTATTTCTTATAGTATACTACAGAAAAGAGGTTACACAATTTTTATTTTTTCATAAAAGTTTCCCCATGAATTTCATTTAATTCCTTACAATGTGTACTAATTACATTAAAAATTATATATTTTTTT
The DNA here is from genome assembly GCA_037428765.1 of Rubia yunnanensis. Classification (NCBI taxonomy): domain Eukaryota; kingdom Viridiplantae; phylum Streptophyta; class Magnoliopsida; order Gentianales; family Rubiaceae; genus Rubia; species Rubia yunnanensis. The sequence continues at coordinate 21,412,942 of CM075061.1, read as the reverse complement.
CAAATACGAGAGTAAATCTTCCCGATTTCAGTTAAATAGATGCCACTAAAAGTCTTGTCATCATGAAAACAACACATGTAAAAGCATTACATACTTTGTATAAAAATCATGCAAATGTTGTTGGTTTCATACACGAGCAGAACTCTCAACACTTGAACAAAGGGCAAGATAGGGGATAAATCCTACAAGTGCTCATAGCAAAAATATCCTATTATGGAACTTACAATTATAACATTGTTTTTATCTAAATCAACTAACAATATCTAATACAATGAATCAATTATTAATTTTCAAAGGTAGATCATCTTCGAATTCCTTGAGTTCAGTATCAGCTTGATCTATATCAAGTTCGTGCTGAAATGTTTTGTGGAATCCAATGTTTTGATATTGTGTGATTCCATACCACTTCTAGTGTAGATCAAACTCCCACAAAAATTCCTACACATTGGATATTAACAGTTGCAACATGTAAGCAAACCGGTACATTGTTCATTTAATTGACGTGAGGAACTGTGTGCGAAATACGTGCAATACACACACTAGAAACTAACTATTCACATTTTAACTACTGTTTCTCTTCTTCTTCTTCCTTTTCTGCCTAACGGCTCTTTCGCCGGATACTGTTCTCGGATACTGGTCGACGGAGATGGCGTCTCCGACGCCAAACCCATTACCTGATCCCAATACAGCCACGGGCAAAACCTTCCTACAAGCTTTGAATACCAAGCCGACACCACTCACAACCACCCTTCCAGATACGTCTGATCTTCACCCAATAACAGAATACAAGGGCAAATTGGCCTACATCCTTCCCCCGGAGGAAGGCGAGATACTTGCTTCCCATTATCAGAACGCCTTGGTTGGAAAGTTCAATCGGGGGAAACCGTCCATGGATAATCTTGTTTCTGCGTTTAAATCTATAGGATTTAAGGCTAAATTTCAATTGGGATCAATTGATTATAGACATGTTCTCATTCGATTTCAGGATTGCGAGGATTACCAAAGGTGCTGGATGAAGGGCCAATGGATGGTACATGGAACCTTGATGAAAGTCCAGAAATGGACTACAGATTTCTCATCCACTGCAGAATCATCAATTGTTCCAGCTTGGGTAACTATTCACCAATTGCCTTTACATTTCTATAATATCTCTGCTATTAAAGGCATCAGTAGTCAGATAGGTAATTTTCTGAAAATGGATGCTGCAACCCAAGCTCTAACTAGACCTTCTGCAATAAAAGTTTGCGTTGAGGTGGGTCTTCTAACCCAACTCCCAAACTCTATAGTAGTAGGAATTGGTAATAAAGTTGCAGACTATAAAATTGAATATGATCAGTTGCCTCTGTATTGCAATCACTGTAAGATCATAGGACACAGTCAGGCTAACTGCAATTTCTTGCATCCTGAACTAAGGAAAATTAATAGGACTTTAGCTAAAGTAAATGTTACTAAAGCTATTTCAGATTCTGGTAAAGATCTTAAACAAATTGCAGTAGACCAGAATACACTAGGTAAAGACTCTAATGAACCTTTGGAACAGGAAGGGCCATCTAAATTATCAGTCTCCCAAAAGGAAAAGGATTTTCAAATACAAATTCAGGAAACTGAAAGTAATTTGGGTAGAACAAATTATAGGAGAGAAAAGATGGAGTCACATGTGAAAAGAAATAAACCTTTTTACTCCCTAGATGATATCTCCAAGCCTATCACAAACCTCTTTTGGAGAAAAAAGTCACAACAGTCAGAAGGACCTCCTGCTCCACTGGAACCTCTTCCTGCTCAGGATGAGGTTTTACTTAATAGGAACATGGTGTCCATATCAAATGCTTTCCATACTCTAACTGAATTACAGGATGAAGAGAATGAGGCACAAGAGGAAGAAGCGGTTGACATTTTCCAGGAATCTTTGGAGACACATGAAGTTCATTTACCTCAGGGGAATGCAGATAAGGACATTAATGAGGATCAGCCCCCTTTGCAAAATACAGCTGAAGAGCAGAGTAATCCAATTGTAGCTGTAGTGCAGAGCATCCCTATAGAGCAAGACCAAAGTAGAACCTATGATCTAAGCACTTCAGGGGAAAACTCTGCTGTAGAGCAAAATGTTCAACCTCAGGTTAGTGTTTCGCCTTCAGATAAATTGAAGAAAGGTCTTGACAAAAGAGGCAAAAACACAAATGTTTCACTTACTAATTTAAGGAAATTAAGATCCTCTCAAAAAGCCTCCCCCCTAATTTTAAATGATACAGTACACCAAAGTAGGTAAAATTCTAGTTTGGAATGTTAGGGGCTATGGCACTTCACGAGACAGATTAAAATCTTTAAAAAGGATACACAAGATTGATATTTTATGTCTAATCGAACCATGGCATGATAATCAATTTCTGAGCCAGTTGAAGCATGAACTTGGTTATAACAATGCTTTCCATGCACTCACTGCTAAGATTTGGATCTTATGGAATCAGAATTTCAGTTTGACAATTTTAAAAGAATCTGACCAGTTCATACAAGCTAGAGTAACAGATAATGCCTCTTCAGTTTTCTGGAATGTGAATTTTATTTATGCAAGTGTCCATAGACAATTGAGAGAGAAACTGTGGCTAGAACTACAAACTACTGCACTAGATCCTTCAATTTATATTGGTGATTTTAATACTGTTGCTTCAGTTAATGAATATAAAGGTAGGAAATCCACCCCACGGAAAAGCATTAAACAATTTAATGATTTCCTATCTATGATGGACTTGCATGAAATACCTACTGTTGGTAATTGTTTCACCTGGAGTAACAATAGACATAAAGATAAAGGGAAGGATCTTCTTTTTCAAAGGCTTGATAGGGGAATAGGTAACTTAGACTGGTTAGAGAATTTCCCTCATAGCTCTATACAGGTTCTAAACAGAAATACATCAGATCACTCCCCTCTTCTCTTATCTATTCAATCAGCTGTAGAAGTAGCTCCAAGACCTTTCAGATACCAATATATGTGGTCTAATAGAGAAGAATTTTATGATGTTGTTGCTTCTAACTGGGAATTACCCTCATCCATGGTTGGAATAAAAAATTTTGTACACAAGTTAAAAAGGCTTAAGATAGTAATTAAAGAATGGAACAAAACTGTTTTTGGAAATGTTAATCTTAATCTGGAAAAATCTGAACTAAAAGTTAATGAATTGGAAATTCAATATCAGCAATTGCAGGATGATTTGGTTTTACAGGATCTATTGAAATCTAAAGCTTTACTCCTCAGATCTCAGAAGGAATACAACATTTTTCTGCAACAAAAGGCTAGGGTAAACTGGTTTAAGCAAGATGATGCAAACACAAGATATTTTCACCACACGATTAAGGAAAAGAGAATTAGAGCTAGGATAACTAAAATTAAAGATGGTGAGGGTACCTGGATAACTGATCCAAACTTGATAAAAGATGAGGGAGTAAAATTTTTTCAGAATCTTCTGACTAAGGATACAGATCACAATGATGGGAGATATCTAAAGTACTTTCTTCAAGAGATTCCTAGGGTGATAACTGAACAATAGAATTCAATTCTGCTTAATCCCATTGACTTACAGGAACTGAAAGATGCAGTATTTGAACTTAATAGAAATAGCTCACCTGGCCCTAATGGATTCCCTGGAGAATTTTACTTAACTTTCTGGGATGTTATTAAGAATGATCTCTTGGGTGCAGCCAATGATTTTTTAAATACTGGAGACATTCCAACGGCAATATCTAGTACTTGGCTCACCTTAATACCCAAAAAAGCCATTCCTAACACATTTGCAGATTTTAGGCCTATAAGTCTATCAAACGTTGTTAACAAAGTTTTCTCTAAAGTGTTAATGATGAGGATTAAACCTTTAATGCATCTACTTATTTCCCCTGAGCAAAGTGCTTTTTTTAAAGGAAGGGAAATTTCGGACAATGTCATTCTAATGCATGAAATGACAAGATTACTCCTTCGAAAGTCTAAGATATCAAATTTGATAATCAAACTAGATATGCAAAAGGCTTTCGACAGGGTCTCTTGGTCTTTTCTTAACTCCATTCTACTTCAATTCGGATTTCATGGTAAATTTGTTAGACTGATCATACTAAACATCGCATCTGCTAAATTCTCAGTTCTAATAAATGGTGCTATATCTGGTTATTTCTCCTCTTCCAGGGGAATCAAACAAGTTGATCCCCTTTCACCTTTCTTATATAATATTTTATCTGAAGCTTTTTCTAGGGGATTGAGGAAATTGTTCACTTTACGATATTTACAACACTTTGATCTTCCCAGAACATGTTCTCCACTTACTCATCTAATGTATGCAGATGACACGGCTATTTTTCTCAATTCTAAGCCACAAAATTTAAGACACTTTAAACATTTTCTGAAGGCTTATGAGATCACTTCAGGTCAAAAAGTTAATTTTGCTAAATCAGAATTCTATGTTTCCCATAAAATTACTCAGCAGAATGTCCAAGTAGTTAAAAGGATATTAGAAATGAAGAAAGGCTCCTTTCCTTTTAAATACTTGGGAGTCCCTATATTCTCTGGTAGGAATTTAAAGGTGCACTATTTGCCAGTAATTGAGAGAATGGAAAAGATGATTACCATTTGGAAGAACAAATGGTTAACTTTAGCTGGTAAAATCATTCTGATCAATAACTGCTACCTCTCAATTCCAATACATTTGTTTGCAGTCCTTAAACCACCTAGGATAGTTCTCAAAATAATGGAAAAGATGGCATCTAGTCTAATTTGGGGAAAATCAGATCAGGAGAGTAGGAAATGTTGGAGATCATGGAAAAGAATGAGTTACCCTGTAATTGAAAACGGTTTAGGATTAAGAGATTTGAAAGCTACAGTTGAAGCTTTTTCATGTAAGTTATAGTGGAAGCTACAGAAAAATGAGACTCAATGGTCCTCTTTGTTATGGAATCTACCTGAAACTTATAAACAATCACAAATCTGGAGTAGAATAAAGTCTGTAACCCCAATGGCAAACATTTAAGTAGGATCATCTTTGGTAAAGGGGACTGTTCATTCTGGAATTCAAATTGGATGGGAAATGGTGCACTATATTATATCTGGCCTGAGGACAGGGACATTCCTTTTGAAGACCTTACTCTTAGTTCTTTCATTAATAACAAATCAGCCCACTTACCAAGGCTGGAGCCTTATTTGGCTACCAATATTATACATATATTGCAGGAAGTTAAGTTAGAGCATCTTCATGAGGATCAGCTGGTATGGACTCAAACAACAGATGGGAAATTCACTATCAGATCTGCATACAACATTCTCAGACAAAGGAACCCTGAAATCACACATTTTCACAAGGTCTGGTCTTCTTACATCCCTGGTAAAATGTCTATTCTTACTTGGAGAGCTTTAAACTGTATCCTTCCCTTTGATAATGTTCTAAGTAGGATGGGATTTTATTTAGCTTCGAGGTGCCCTTTCTGTTTGTGCAATAAGGATAATCTTGATCATTTCTTTAACTCATGTCCTGGATCCCTATCAGTTTGGTATAGTATCCACTCCCTACTAAAGCTACCACAGATTAGTTTTCCAAATCTTAAGAGTAGGGTTGAGTACTATTTATCTTATAATGCGGAATCAAAAATACACTCCAAACTGATAAATGCCGCTTTTATAACTACAATCTGGACATTATGGACGGGCAGAAACAAATACATTTTTGAGAATAGAACTTTAACAAGTGAGAATTGTACCCATGAAATTAAACAAACTCTCTTCACAATTTTCACAGCTCATAAAATTCAAGGGAACAGGGAGAAGCATAAACATTGGGTGCAGGCCAACATCATTCCAAAAATTTATCAGAAACATAGACCTGCAATAACTATAGCAAATTGGGTAAAACCAACCACTGGCTTTAAGATAAACACAGATGCTTCTTGGATCAGTTCTGGATCTACCTTTGCTGCAGTAGTTATAAGGGACTGGAGGGGGGATGTGGTCAAACTCAGAGTTAAAAAACTGAATTGTCCAACTCCTCTGCAAGCTGAATTACTCGCTATCAAGATGGGATATGAGATATGTTCAGAATTAGATTTAGGATTATGTGTTTATGAATCTGATTGTTTAACAGTGGTCAACAGCATTCTAAATCCTAATAGATGTCCCTGGAGAGTCTTCTCCATATGTAATACACTCCATGTTCTTCTTTCATCTCATTCAATTCAGCACATACATAGACAAGCTAATATGGCAGCTGACTACTTGGCAAAATTTGCTAGGAAAAACAATTTGCAAGGTGATATTGATATTAGGTCAATTCCTCATTTCCTTCGGGGGTTGCTATATTTAGACTCCATTGGTTTCCCTGCATTGCGAGTTGGATCATACATGGACATCAATAGGACATAGATTTGGAGGACTACTTTGTTATTTTATTCTTTCTTGCTGCTATTTGGCTCGGTTACTGCTTCTTGCTTCATTCCATTTCAGGTTTTATGCCGGTCTGGAGGGATAGGGAAGGAACTGAGTTGGATCATACATTCATTGCGAGTTGGATCATACATGTTTACTGCACTGGAGATCTCCTCACTGCAGATTAGTTAAACTGAATTTTTGGGATATATTCACTTGAGTTATCTCTTGGTTGGCATACAGTTGACTAATAGGCGTCTCGAATTTTTGATTCGTCGACCGGTTCGCGGTATGTCAATTAAGGTACATAGATTAACTAAAACTCTTCTTCTAGCTTAGAATAGGCTATATTACCACTTTTGAAAGTAAGCATCTGCGTCAAGATTTTAGGCTTTACAATCATCTTCGTATGATCCTTTTGTATCTTGTACAGTTCTCAGACACTACGAGCCAATTCTGGCTTATTAAGATTGGCTAGGGGAGCCTAATAAAGTCCCCCCATCCTAGGATGGTTTTAATTTTAAAAAAAAAGCAAACCGGTACATTTGTAATTCAAAACCAACAATAATCAACAATGATTATAAAAGTCAAACACAATAAAATTAACAAATACATATTGAATACTAACATATGCAATATATAAATAGAGATATGCATTTCCTAATGCAAAATGAACAACCAACAAAAAATTTAAAACAAAAGTCAAACAAAATAAAACTAACAAGTACATGCTGGTTACTAACAGATGCAACATATAAGTAAACATGTGCAGTTCCTAATTCAAAACGGACAAGCAACAACAAATTAAAATAAAAGGCATGCATAATACAACTAACTAGTACACACTGAATACTAACAGATGCAACATATAAGTAAACATGTGTAGTTCCTAATTCAAAATGGACAAGCAACAGCAAATTAAAATAAAGAGACATGCACAATACAACTAACTAGTACACACTGAATACTAACAGATGCAACATATAAGTAAACGAATGCACCTCTAGTTCAAAATGAATAATCAGTAACGAATGGAAAAAAGGTCATTCACGGTACAACTAACCGGTACACGCTGGATAATAACAGGTGTAACATATAAGCAAACTAATGCGCCTCTTAGTTCAAGACGAACAATAAGGGAAAAAAAGAAAGGAAAAAAGGTCATTCACAGTATAACTAATAGGTACACGTTGGATAATAACTGCTGCAATATATAAGTAAACGAACGCACCTTGTAATTTAAAACGAATAATCAACAAGTTTGTTGTAACAACGAGAGGACAACTCAAAATCCACTGAAAACGTAGAAAAAGCGTTGCCTAATGCTCAAAAGAACAAAGAACACAGCAAATCTGAACAATAGGAAAAAATTGAATGATTATACAATTGGAAACAAATTCTAGACATACGACATACCTCATCTGGCGAACGATGCAACAATCGACGAAGGAATAATAAACTGGCGGCAATGCTGAAGAAGAATCTGAGAAACAAGCGGGCTGAGAACCACAGAGAAGAGGCGAGGTAACACAAAGAACAGACGGAAAAATGTGGAGAAGTGGTGGAGAAGCGAGAGGCGATGGAGAAACAAAGAAAATGCGGAGAAGAGACATAGAACAACACAAAGAGAAGAGAGAAACCGGTTGGAGGGAGAAGAGAGAATCGTTGGAAAGAAAAAGAAGGTAAGCTGGAGAAGAAATGGAATTAGGTCTTTCATTCAATAAAAGACTTAAATTTTCATTAATTAAAAAAAAACTCCATTTTACAAAATAGTCCATGTCCTGTCCATAAGCTTATCATTTGAGACTTTCTCATAATAAAAATATCATGTGAGATTTTTTTAGATTCACCTTAACATCTATTTTCTAAATATTAATTTTTTATTCAGAATTATTTTATGTAGTTTGAGATATTGACAATCAAACATGATCATTGAATACAATGAAAAAACAATTAAATAAGAATTAATACTCCCTCCATCCCAGCTTAAATTACAGCCTAATCATTGCACACCATTCGAAAGACATGTTTCACCGTTAATATGTTTAGCTACATATAATAACGGAAAACAAAACGTTACTTTATAAAAACTACTTATTACGACGAATTCAACAATGTAAAATACGATAATATTATGTCTCATATATCAATTCTAATATACGGTCAAACTTTGATAGATAATAGTGTCATAAAGTAAGTGGGTAATTTAAGGTGGGACAGAGGGAGTAGGATGGAGGAAGTATACTCCATATGTCTCAGCCATTTATGCAATTTAACTATTCATTTAGTCAAAATTGCTCAACTTATATTCCTTATATTGGACTGTGTGGGTGAAACACACACATTGGAGGTACAATTTCGTAGCAACTATGAAGCGTGAGAGGGGTCGGCCACGGAAGAAGGTGGCTCCAACGATGGCGAAGTGGAGTAGATCAATACAGGAGAAGTGTGTTGATGCTACTAGTCCAATGGAGGAAGAGGAAGAGGATCTATCAGAGGAAAACGCTGAGACAGTGGAAGCTACTGAAGAGGCAAACCCTACTACCTCAACTGATAAGACCAATTTGATTGAAAATCGGGAGAAAAAGGAGGGGATGTTCTGGGTTGGCATTATCAGTGGGAATAGGGTTCAGAAAAATGGGATGAAGATTGATTTTGTAGCTCCCACTGTTATAGATGGTGAAATTGAGGTAGAGATTGAGATGGAGGATGTGAAAGATGAGCTGGAATATTGGAAAAATGCTTTGATTATGTATGTGTTCGGGAATTTAACAACGAATGCGGTGAAAAGGTTTGTCATAAAGTTCCGGTCGTTTGTCAGTGCGCCGGAGTAACTGTACAATGACGAGGGATATTTTATCCTTTGTTCCAACTCTGAGATGGATAGAGATGAAGTTCTGATGAGGGGGTCGTACACGATCTATGGCATGTCAATGTTCCTGCAACTATAGAAGCCCAACTTTTCCTTGAAAAGCGATGTGGTGCGAATTCTGCATGTCTGGGTAAAATGACCAAACCTACCGATACATCTATGTGGGTCTAAGATTTTAGGGAAGATAGGAAGTGCGGAGGGTAAGCCCCTTTTCACGGATGAATGCACTATAAGTAAGTTGCGGGTATCATATGCAAGGATTTTGGTGGAAGTTGATATTTCACAGCAGATTAGGGTGGTTGTAACAATCAAGGATATTGAAGGAAACAAAATCCAATAGCCAATTGAAATAGAAAGGAGATAACTGTTCTGCGACAAATGTCAGATGGGAGGGCATAGATGTAGCAGTGAGGGAGAAAGGAAGAAAAAGGTACAAGTGTGGCAGGAAAAGAAAAAAGCAGAACCAGTTGAAGGGAAAGACAGCAAGGATGATGGCATACAGCAGGCAGTGATCAATGAGAAGGTGGTGACACATCAAGTAGTGGAAGGAAATGCCTGGAAGGTGGTGGCACCAAGAAACAGAGGGAAACAAAATGAGGGTATGGCTGTAACACAGGGAGAATGTAGCATACAAGGTTTGATGGGATAGGAGGCGGCTCTGGGATTTTGATTGATTCTCCAGGGAGCTTTGACCATGTTCCATGATCATCTCATGGAACGTGAGAGGGTTAAATAATACAACGAAGCAGAGAGATATTTGCTCCCGTCTTTTTGGTATGGGTTTTATGATTTCTATTATAGTAGAAACTAGAGTTAAAAAAGAAAACATGAATGAAATAAAGAAGTGTTTCAAAGACAGGTGGCAAGTGATGGATATTATGGTATGGGAAAACTCTTTTAAAACAACTATGCAAGTCCACGGGCAAAATTTACACTCTGGATGTGCTATTTTAAGAGGCTAGCTATGAAAGACAGATTAGCAAAGTCCGGAATAGGCATTGACAGAAAATGCAGCTTCTGCGACATGGAGGAAACGATGCAACACTTGTTCTTCGACTGTTCTGTAACGAAGGAAATCTAGAGGGATATGTTGCGACGGCTGAAGATGGTGAGGGAGCATGGTACTTGGGATGAGGAGCTAGCATGGCTGGTGCAAAAATGCCGAGGCAAAGGAAGGAAGGTTCAACTTTTGAAGATGATAGCAGCAGAAGCCATTTGCTGAACTTGGAAGAGGAGAAATGAAGAGTGTTTCCATAAACATGAGAGCAAAGATATTGTAAGTAAAATTATAGAGTGTGTGGTATATATAGCATGGGTTAAACCAAAGTTGAAACCTTTATGTGCTTAGCTTATGGTAGATTTTGATTGATATAAGGCCTTTGTAACACGAGGTTGTGCATATTTTTTTTGAAAGAAATGGAAGTTTTACCGAGTTCTAGAAAAAATTGCTCAACTTTGACCTCAAATTTGAATCGATAAATAAGCTAGAATATTGTCATATTTGATCTTGTTAGATTCGTAATGACATGAATTTTTACAATATCAACTTTTTATAACCTTTATTTATACACAGTTATAGATATCAATGATCAATTTTTTTTGAGTCAACTGACAAAGGTCAACTTGTGCAAAATTGGATGGGACGGAGGGAGTGTTAAATGTTGCCGTATTGTTTGTGTTTCTTCACTGTCAACTTTTCTAGTCTCTACTCACTTATTTGCATCAAGTTATCTATGTTGCAAATAGCAATCTAAATAATGAGTCACAACATAATGTAAACTTGATGTAATATGTTGAAATGGTAATATTAAAGTTGAAGTAATCTGTATTAAGAAAATGGTAACTTTTTTAGAACCAAAACTTTGAGTATCATTTGTCACGAGTTAACTTATACAATTCTTTGATTATTTTGATTTACCCATTTTCTTTTTGACATGCACAATTTTTTTCCGTAATTTTCACATATCACATTTTAAATACTTTAAAGAAATTTAGTAGTTACATTTACTTTTAAAGCTAATTTTCCATACACGGTATATAAATTATTTAGATCAATTTAAGGTCAAAGACTCTAGTTATAATCTCGGAACTTTTGCTGATCATAGAAAAAATGATAAAACTTTTCATTTACCTGCCTAGGTCAAGGTCAAATCTCCCGCTCTTCTTCCCAATGAAAATGGTTAATTTCAAATATAATTAGACTCTAGAGATAATGAAGTATGTTGTCACTTATATAATATTTTTTTTAATATAATATAATGATGAATAGCATAAATTTGGAAAATTTTAAATCCAGGCTAAAACGCAAATTAATATTAATCCATTGTTTCGTACAAATTATAAAATTTCATAATATGGGTTATGAAATTATTTTCGTCCAAATATAGTGTTAACTCATTTGTTTCCATGTACTTATCGAGCATTAGTGTTAAATATATAAATTTTGCAAAAAATATAATGTAATAGGTAATTTTTTCGTGCATTTATTGAATTTCTTTAACATGAGACTTAATGGGATCGCCTCTTTTCCCATCAGCAACAAAACAATCTGTCCAACAATTTCTGGCAGCTCAGTCTGCAAGTCAATAGCCTCCCTTCCAATATGGGCTTTCCTCGGAAATGGATTGGGTGGATTATGGCTTGTGTTACTACAGTCTCTTACACCATTAAGCTTAATGGAAGGTTTTCACAGACTTTCCAACCAATACAAGGTCTCGGACAAGGTTGCCCTCTATCCCCATTTCTATTCATCCTTTGTCAGGAAGCGTTTTCATCCATGATAGCATCACATGGTTTCCAAAGTGTTTGTCCAGGGGTTAAAATTGGAAGATCGGTCCTACCCGTATCACATTTGATGTTTGCGGATGATTGTATTCTCTTCTTCAATATTTCGGAAAGAGGTTCAACAAAACTTGCACAAACACTGAATCTCTTTGCAGCTTACTCGGGCCAAAGAATAAATTTCCAAAAGTCTGCCCTTCTAGTCAGCCCAAATACACTTCCAATCACAAAGGATCGACTCAGTCAGACTTTTAGAATCTTTGCTGACCTATTAAAGGAAAAATTTCTTGGCCATGACATGGATTTCACCGGGCCCAGGGTGGGCATGTTCAGCAAGTTAATTCAAAGGGTAAAGGCTAAAACTTCCATTTGGAAAATGGGAGATATCTCAGTCATGGGAAGGATTACCCTCGCTAAACACGTTCTGGCTACAACAACTCAGTATACTCTTAGTACCTTCCGAATTCCAGCTACGGTTGCAAAGAAAATCGATAGTCATCTTGCAAGATTTATTTGGGCAGGGGATATTGATGGGAGAGGAATCCACTGGATGTCGTGGAAATCAATGTGCCAATCTAAGTGGTGGGGGGGGGGTCTGGGAATGAGATCCACAAGACACATGAATCAGGCTTTGTTAGGCAAACTTGCATGGAAGCTTATTACAGACAAAGAATCTTTTTTCTCAAGATTTTTTCTCGGTAAGTACTGTAGCAAAGAGGCTTTTCTCAAAGTCAAGATCAAACAAGGATCATCGTGGGGTTGGAGGGGCATATTGTGGGGAAGGGATCTTATTCGAAGCGGGGTTAAATGGCAAGTAGTTACCGGCCAAGATATTGATATCCAAGAGGAGTGGATTCCTAATCACAGAAATCCAATCAGGTTTGAATCACAAATTCTACCCCAACTGCACTTCAAAGTCAGTGATATGATTGACAGTAACAAGCAGTGGCGAAAGCCACTTTTGGGACTCTTTTTCAACCAATCTACAGTCAATCATATTGCCGAAATATATATTCCATCCGACCCCGTAGGTTTAAAGGATTTCCAATTTTGGGATAAGGATTGGCTAGGAAATTATACAGTTAAGAGTGGCTATCATGAAGCATGCAACTTGGCTAACAATCATAGCCCATATCTTCCAACTATCAACCATACTCAGTGGAATATCAACAACTATGGAAGACACTTTGGCATTTGAATATACCGGAGAAGGTTAAGTTCCTTGTCTGGAGATTGGTTCGGAATGCAGCACCAACAGGACCGGCTCTAAGAAACAGAAATATGGAGGTGTCATCGTTTTGCCAAATGTGCCATAAACATATGGAAACATCGTCTCACATCATTCTCGAATGTGACATCGCAAGAAAGGTCTGGAGGGCTTCCAGACTCGGGTTTGATTTTGATCAAGGATCCCCTTTGAATCTGGAAGCGTGGCTTCGACAATGGTTCAAATCGACGCCGACATATGAGGATTTAAATATATCATGTATCATCATATGGTCGATTTGGTGTGCAAGGAATAAGGCTACAATTGAAAATCAAGCGCCTTCGGTGGACATCATTCTAGCAACTATAAAGGAAACTTTTGAAGGGGCCACGGTCGGAAATCACACAAATCTGACAGTTCTAGCAAATCCCAACTCTTCCCAATTGGCGCTAGAACATATAACGATCCTGCCCCAACCAGACAGACCAAGGGCGAAACAAGTGGGGGACATTACACTGATATGGTATACAGTGGATAATCACATCAATCGGGTTTATGAGGACTGGTTGTGTATCAACACAGATGCGGCTTTTCAGAAAGAGGATGGCAAGGCAGTTGCGGCTTGGTGTGCGGTCCCGGGTTCAACAAGTACAACCTTCCATGGTTTTCGTTCACTACAGGCGACATCACCAACCCAAGCGGAGCTTAGAGCCATATACGAAGCAATGTCACATGCTAGCTTTCTGGGTATCCCTCGCATCTGTATCCGTACGGACTGTGAATTGGTCCTTACACATACCAGCAAATTCCCCTCGGTCCCACCGGATCTTAAAGCTTTGATTAGGAATATCAGAATGCTAGCTATGGTTTTTCATAATGTGCACTTCATGAAAGTGCATAGATCTGTAGTTCTAAATGCACATAGTCTAGCACAACTTGTAATCAGACATTGTCGATAATATAATAGCACGATTATTCTGGACCAAAAAAAAATAGCCTCCCTGCCCATTTATTACTCTGATCGATATATCATACCCTGTATTTTAATTGATTATACCATATATTTATATTATTTAGTATATAATATATATTTTTAATTTAATTTAATTAATTAAAATATGTTTAATTTAATATTAAATTAAATTTATTATTTACCACGACCTCTGCCGCCCTGCACCACCTCAGCCGCCGCCACCGGCGGTCTTCTCTTCTTCTCCGGTATCCTCCGCCACCGCCTTCTCTTCTTCTCCGGCCCTTCTCTTCTTCTCCGGTCTTCTTCTCCGGCCCTTCTCTTCTTCTCCGGTCTTCTTCTCCGGCCTTCTTCTCCTCTTCTTCTTCGGCCCGTTCTTCTTCTTCTCCGGCCCCGTTCTCTTCTTCTTTGGTCTTCTTCTCTTCTTCTCCCCGTTCTCCTCTTCTTCTCCGGCCCATTCTTTTCTTCTCCGGTCTTCTTCTCTTCTTCTCCCCGTTCTCCTCTTCTTCTCCGGCCCGGTCTTCTTCTTCTCCGGCCCGTTCTCTTCTTCTTCGGTCTTCTTCTCTTCTTCTCTTCTTCTCTTCTTCTCCCCGTTCTCATCTTCTTCTCCGGCCCGGTCTCCTCTTCTTCTCCAGCAACCGGTCTCCTTCCCTTCTTCGGCCCGTTCTCCTCTTCTTCTCCGGCGACCGGTCTCCTTCCCTTCTCCGGCTCCGGCTCTCCTTCCCTTCCCCGGCCCCCGCTCTCCTCTCCTTCTCCGGCCCCGGCTCCAGCTCTCCTCTTCCTCTCCCAGCCCTGCTCTATTCCCCCCGTTCTCCTCTTCTTCTCCCGGCCCCATTCTCTTCTCCCCGTTCTCCTCTTCTTCTCCCGACCCCGTTCTCTTCTCCCCATCCTCCTATTCTTCTCCGGCTCCGGTTCTCCTCTTCTTCTCTCGGCTCCGTTTTCTTCTCCCCGTTCTCCTCTTCTTCTCCGGCCCCCACTCTCCTTTGCTTCTCCGGCTCCGGCTCCGGCTCTCCTCTTCTTTTCCTGGTCCCGTTCTCTTCTCCGATCTTCAATTCTTCTTCTGGCACGTTCTCTTTGGGAAGACTCGAACCGGGTGGCGGTGGTAGCAGTGATGGTGGTGGTCCGGTGAAAACGTAACATCTGCCCCGGCGCTGGCGCGATGGTGGTGGTCCGGTGGGTGGCGGTCCCGTACTGGGCCGGCGGTGGTCTAGCGGTGGCGGTGATCCGGAGGTGGCAGTGGTCCGGTGCCGGCAGTGATTTTTTGAGAGAATATCAATTTTTTTTGTTTTATTTTAAAAAATTAAAATTAGTATTATACATATATACGTATTAGGGCATAAAATAATAAAATAAAGGACATGATATAGCAACACCCTTATTCTTTTTTCAATGTCTCCAATACCACATATAGTGTACAATATATTGATCAATCTGCACCAAAATCATGAACATAATATTAGCACAAAAGTTTCACCTACTAAAAAACCCCACTGGTGCGAGAAATTCTACAGAAAAACAAAAAACATTAAAAATATTTTCTATACGCAACCATTTCACGTTTCAACAGGTACAGCACCCAAGTCAGAATCAAGAAACAACATTCTGTTGGTTGTATGAATTGATACCAAAAACTTAAGAAACCAAAAACTAACCAGGATAAACTAAAATAAAAAATTATGTATAATGAAAATTAAGAAATAGAGAAATGAATAAACTTCTTGCTATTGAATGATAATTAAAAGAGGCTTACGAAGTTTACAAGGCTGAGAACTCAAGTATGGACATTGAACTCAGATTGGAGAGATTGTAAGATTTACAAGAGGGGGCTGGAATCAGCGTGCCTCTGAATGAAATAAAACTTTCTACTTATAGGCATGAGATTCTAATCTATTACATGATATTGATATAATTTTTTGAAGTCCGAAATGATCTGGTCCTCTGCTTTTCTCTATTGAATCTGGGCCTCTGCTTTGGATTGGAGCCCACCACTTTCTTCTGTCTAGTTAATTGAATTTGGTGGAAGCAGAGATCCACTTGTGCTGCTTTTTTGAATTATTGGGTTGAATCTTTGTGGAGGCTGGGATCCACCACTTTCGCTTGTCTGCTGCTTTGTGCCGGAGTGGAGTGTAGGTCCCTCCACTATCTTCTGGAATACGCCATTGCGTACCTCACTCAGAGGTTAAATGGATCTTGACTGTCTTGAAATGGATCATACATTTGATTGTTTTCAATTTTAATGGTTTGTTCCTGACTTTTGAGTTGCCTGTAGAATGCTAGAATTTTTTGAAGATCTTCATCTTGCTCAATTACTGGAATCGGAGATCCTGGAATGTGTTGTGGTTGTAATATCTGATGAATTGGTCTTGGACAAGGTATATCTTGAATTGGTAATGGTACTAGAAAAGAAGGGGTTGGTTGAATAATTGCTGGAATATTGGAAGTATAACCTTGTTTGAAGGGAATTTTAAGTTTCTCTCATGTTTGGAAATAATGAGTCACTGCTTTAGGAGAGCAAAATTCTGGATTATAATTACTCCACCATTTGATTTTATATTGTCTGACTAAAGAGAAGGGTCTATTAGAATGAAATGGTTTGATTTGGAAGCTCCAGGCAAAAATCCAAGGAACTCAAAAATTGGCATGGAATAAGATTTCTTTTTCAAAAGGTTTGATCTTGCTAATTGTTTTATTGCTGAGGGTTTGGAATGTTTGATATCCTTCGAATATGGGTTTAGGATATATCTCCGTAGATGGCCCAAATTTGCACCACCAATCAATAAACCATACTGGAATATGATTATTGAATTTTTTGTGAAAATTTATAAACCATGAATGATCAAATGACCTGATAAAGAAAGTTCTATACCAGACGGACATGTAATCAGTATAATTAAATCCAGTGGGGAAATAATTAACTGAAAAAGTAGTAAGGGAATGAATGTTGGAGAATTGATGAGGGCTAAGAATTTGTTTGATATAAATTTTTGAGTAATCTATCCTACTAGGGTCATTTTTGTTCGGGATATGTTGAATGTCAATTGACTGAGTATCTACCAAAATAAGCTCATAATATTGTTGAGATATAGGGATGTCATCAGCCATCCAAGGAGAGGAAGGCAGAAATAGATTGGAAACAAAAATCTTTAGTTGTGGAATATCTGGTTCGGATTCAAAATGAGTAACTACAATATGTTCGGGATTGGGTTTATCAAAATATGTTTGATTTTTGGAACTTGATGAAATTGATGTAGTGCTAGGAAATGGAGTATGTGTTCTAGGTAGAGGCGTGAAATTTGAAGTTAAAGGAGAAGGAATGGAATCTGATTTAGAATGTAATTTGGAATGGGGAGTTTGAGCTATAGTGGAATATGTCATGGGCGGAAAATCTGGAGAAGGAGTTATTGGAGTAAGTGGTTTTGGAATGGCATAATCTTTTGTTGATCTGGAAATTTAAGAGTTGGAAGAATTTGAATTTTTACTCATGATTACCTATAAGAAATTCTCTTGTTAGATGATCTGGAAGGTAATTATCCTTTCCTTTGATAAACTGTATATCAAAATCGAATACTGATAAAATAGCTTGCCATCTGGCAAAAATCTGTTTTGAAACTAAATTTTTTACATCCTTTTGCAAAATATCTTTTGCTGATTTACAATCAATTTTTAATAAATTTTTTTATTATATAAATCATCTTGAAATTTTGAAATGCATAAGACTATGGACAATACTTCTTGTTTAACTGTTGAATAATTCTTTTGTGCATTTGTCCAAAATCCTGAATGATACCTGACTATGGATATTTTTCTTAGATGCATTTGTTTTAATATGCCTCTATATCCTATCTTGGATGCATCTGTTTCTACTATCATGAATGCCTCTGGATGTGGAATACCTAAACATGGTAATGATTTGGCTTTTAGTTTAATTTCTTTTACTAAATTAGTATTTTTTTCTGAACATGCAGGGGGATTGTATTTTAATCTTTCATATAAATCTTTGCATATAATTTTAATATTGGGAAAGAAATCTGAAATATAATTGACACATCATAAAAATCTTTGTAATTGATTTTTATCTTTAAATTCATCTGGAAATTTATCTGCAAATTCAATCGATCTTTGAATGGGTTTAATTTGTCCTAAATGTATATCAAGTCCTAAGAATCTAACTTTAGTCTGGAATAGTTTAATTTTAGGTTCGGATATGACCAAACCATTTCCTTTTATAACTTTTAGTAAAATATATAAGTGTTTGAAATGGCTATCAATTGTATTAGAATAAACTAATATGTCATCAATATATACAATTACAAATGATGAGTAAGGAGTAAATATGTCATTCATTATTTTCTGGAATTCAGATGGTGCATTTTTTAATCCAAATGGCATGACATTCCATTCACATTGGCGAAATGGGACTACAAATGCCATCTTATATTTATCTTTTTCATCTATATGAATTTTCCAATATCCTGATTTTAAATCAAATTTTGAAAATATTTTTGCATTAACTAATCTATTAATCAAATCTCTCTTTTTTGGAATAGGATATCTAATCCATTGTAAAATTTTATTTAATGGCTCATAATTTATCACTAATCTAGGAACTCCTCTTTCCTTTTCTGCGTTTTTATTTACATAAAATGCTGAGCAACTCCATGGAGATTTGCTTTTCCTTATTAATCTTTTTTCTCTAAAAGACTTTGAATTTCTTGTTTACATAATTCTATTAATTCTGCATTTGAATAGGTCTAGCCTTAGTGAGAATATTTTTCTCATTAAGTTCTTTTTCATAAGGTAATGAAACTATATGTTTTTCCTATCCCAAAAGGCATTGGGATGGTTTGAACATACTTGATTTTGAAAATCCTGTTCTAATTTTTTAATTTGTTCGTTTATCACTTTATTATCTAATTGTTCTTCTATTTTTAAATAACTTAATTCTTCTTTTAAAAATAGAATATCTTTCTGTTTTCTATTTAAGACACATATTTTCTTATATATGGAATTAGTTTGTAATAAGTGTAATTCTATTTGGCTAGGAGGACTAATAAGAGAATATAATAATTTTTTCCCTAATATTTTTGTGCTAATTCCTTCTTGAGTCTTTTTAAAAGGGGTTATTTGATATAGAAATGGATTTCCTAATGCTGCATCATAGGATACATTTTCTAATATTAAAAATGAATATTTAATACAATAATTATTATTACAGATGAATCCATTGGACAATTTCTTTTTAATAATCATTGGAGTACCATTTGCTGCTGATAATTGTTCATTGGTTTTTTCTTAGTATTTACTTGGAATCATTCCTGATCGAATGCAGGATTGGTCTGCTCCACTATCAATTAATGCTACTATGGTTGTGGTAAAATTTTGAACTCCTATTGTAACTAATGAATACCATTTTTCCATATTAATTTTATTAATAGAATTAAAACACTGTTGACTAGATGGGGTTTCATTTGATATTCGAATGTGAGAACTACGAGATTTACCTGATGTTACAATTTTTAATTCTAATTCCAAATCTTTGTCTTTTAGAACATTTAATTCATTTTTGATAAAATTAATTTCTGATTTTAATAGATTTATTTCTTTTCTTAAATCTTGAGAAGTTGTTGGATTTATTACTAGTTTCTTCTTTTCTGATTCTGAATATTTTTTAATTGTTTTACTTAGACTGAAAGCTTCTGTTATTCTTGGTTTATCTTCTTCCAATACTAAATTTTTCAGTCTTTGAATATATTCTGTTTTATCTTCAGATTCTCCTATTTTATCTATCATATCTAATTACTCTTTTCTTTTATTATTTGTATTATTTAACATATTAATGGTTGGAATGTTACATTGGCATATGTCTTCATTATTACTTGAAGATTCTGAACTTGATTCAGAATTTGATTGTGCAGTTTCTGAATTATATAGGGATAATAATTTATTTTTTAATTCTTGGTCTTCCTTGAATAAAGCATTAATTTTTCTTTCTGTTTTACAGTAATTTGCCGCGTGACCAAATGGTTTACATTTAAAACATTTGATATTTTGAAACTTAGTTTGTTTTTTATATGATTTTCTAGGATTTGTCTTTTTATAATTGTTTTCATAATTTCTTTTATTGTAATATTTATGCTTTCTAAATCTAGAATTTATTGAATGATTGTCCTGAGAAGAGGGGGGTTTAATTCCTGTTATCCCAAATTGTTGGCAAAATGAGCCCATCTCCTTTCTTTCTGATCCATATTTATGTTGAATTTTTAAATCTTGACATAAAATCAAGGCTTCTTTCTTGATAAAAGCAAATATCTGACCAAAAGTTAGTGTATTATAATCTATCATATTTGTACTTAATGCTTTTTGTAAATTTGTTATTATTCTTTGAGAGAATAATGTCGGTAATCCTGTAATAAATTTTTCTTTCCAAAATGGGGAATTTGAATATGTTCTTCTGTAAACTTGTGTTAAAAATATATCTTTATACCATTTGAAATCAGTTAATGTTGGACACCTTAAATTAGTTAAACATATTTTTGAACTTTCTAGTGCTTCTTCAGGATTTCCTACAAAATACATTGATATAGCATATAACAAAAATGCAGATCCATCTGGAATCATTACAAAATTTACTTCATTTCCTTCTTCATGAGCTTCTTCAGTTTCATGGTTCATAATAGTCTGTTTATCTGTTAAGGTAAGATGA
This sequence comes from Rubia yunnanensis, assembly GCA_037428765.1. Taxonomy (NCBI): domain Eukaryota; kingdom Viridiplantae; phylum Streptophyta; class Magnoliopsida; order Gentianales; family Rubiaceae; genus Rubia; species Rubia yunnanensis. The sequence goes on along the minus strand of CM075061.1, from coordinate 21,392,018 downwards.
TTATCCCACTAACCTTTTAATTGACCAGTAAATCCTGTTACCAATAGCATTACTATGCTTGGTTCTGGAGTATTTAAATTTGCTTTATAGGTTATTCTGGCCATGTCTATTTCTTGTAATATATTTAATATTTGATATTATGATAATCCATCTATATTCCATTGATATATGGATGAACCATCATAACTATTCAATGTTGGATTTCTTTCTTCATATTGAATATCTGAAGGAGTAGGTCTAAGATAATAAGATTTTGTATTATGGTTTCTCCAATTGTGGTGATATTTATGGGTTTTTAATTTGTTAATTTGCATCTCAGGATTATCATTTAATTGTTCTTGGAATTGTTGTTCTATTGAACTAATTTGTTTTTCAAAATGATCTTTTGATTCTTCTTCCGATATTTCAGAAGAGGAATCCTCTGAGCTTCCTAGTACTTGTAGATTTACTTGGGATATAACTACTATTTGAATAGAACTACTAGCCTTATCCTTTTGTTTTAGTGATAATGATTCTTCCATTTGTTTTTAAAAAGGAGATACTTGAAAATGAGGTTTAGAAAGTTTAGTTTGGAATGTCTCTGGCTTATTATCTAATTTAGTAGAAATAAAATCAACTTGATTTGCTATAGTATGTAATATTTTATTTGAATAATTATTTTGTTGATAAACTTTTTTAAGATCTTCTAAGTTTATGGATTCTGTATCTGCTCCTTCTCTTCCTAATTTTAGAGGGGAGGCTATTACTGTAATATTGTCAGTGGTAATATCGAATGACTTAAATGGTGGATGTATAGAACTAACTACTGTATTATTTTGTAGTTTACATTTTTTGTATAAATTTGAATAGACATTTATTACTGGAATTTTTATAAATTTATCTTTTCTTATTATTTGTTCTTTTTTCAAATAATATTCTAACCACATGAAAATTTTCATTTGTTTAATTTTCTTTTCTGTTAATTCTTTGTAAAATTCTTGTTTAATTGTTCTTTAGTTTGTTCACTAAGTTTTTCAAACCAAGATCTGTTTGTAATATTTTCTTTACTATAGTAATCATTGTTTAAATATATCTTATCAATTGCAAACTCTTCTACATTATTCATCATATTGATTTCAGATTGCCTCATTTGACTAGGAGTTGGAGAACCTATTGAAGAACTAGTATCTGGAATGATTTCTGGCAATGAAGTAGAATATCTTACTCTTGTATCATTAAAGTGTGTTGGGATGTCTGATGTTGAATACCTATGTGTTCGATAACTATCTGTATTTGAATATCTAGATGATTGGCCTTGATAAAATCTACCAGACATAGATTTGTTAAATTTAATTAATACTTTGCCATTATTATATTCTTCTATTGTTGAAGGTTCAGTAATTCTTATATTTCTTTGGATTCCTAATGGTCTTTCTGCTAATATTTCTTTAGGAATAGTAATTTCATTCTATTTTAGTAATTTAGGTGTTTCTATTTGGATATTATCTGAATTTGTTGTCACATATGCTGATTCTTCTTTTTCTGTTGGATATAATTTTAATGCTGATGGAATAATTGATTGCATTGGATTGAAATATACTCTGTAAATTAATACAAAGTGTTCTGTATCATTAACTATTCTATCTTTTTTTAATTGAATATCTAATTTTAAAGAATCCATTATATGTGAATCTGTTAAGCTAACAGAATAGTTTGGAATACAATCAAATCTTATTGTACCATTACATATATTAGTTTGTACCATTGCTAATATGGAATCCTTATATCTTATTAATGTATCATCCCTAAGTGCCATGAATATAGGAGTATCTATTCCTAATCTGACTAATGGATGTAATGCAATTTGAACTAGACCAAAATACAAGAACCTATAGTCCTGTTCTCTATATTTTTGAATAGCCCTAGATGATAATAATTGAATTGACTGTACTTCCTGATTCATTGGCAATATTTCCTCATGAATTTTAATAGAGTATGACTTATTGAATTCTAATATACCATATTGATAAATTGATTTAATAGTTTTATTTGGTAAAATTTGTAGGATTTCATAACTTTGTAAAATATTTGATGATTTAGATCCTGGACTTGTAGTACTTGAGCTACCGAATAAGAATCTTTTATCTTTTCTGTCATATTAAATTATTATTAATTGTTCAGTTTATTGTTGTATTAATCACGTGTATCTCAACGGGACCACACCTATACCTTACGTGGACCACCTCTCCTTAGGCTGACCAACCGATTTACAGGCTCCGGGTGCTAAACCAATGCTAAGAGTATACAAGTTAATATAAACACTAAACTTCGCAATTGATAATAAGTTAGCACTTTAGTGGGGATTAAAAGACACTCAAACTTGGCTCTGATACCAAAAACTTAAGAAACCAAAAACTAACCAGGATAAACTAAAACAGTAAAAAAAATTATGTATAATGAAAATTAAGAAACAGCGAAATGAATAAACTTCTTGCCATTGAATGATAATTAAAAGAGGCTTACAAAGTTTACAAGGCTGGGAACTCAGGTATAGACGTTGAGCTCAGATTGGAGAGATTGTAAGATTTACAAGAGGGGGCTGGAATCAGCGTGCCTCTGAATGAAATAAAACTTCCTACTTATAGGCATGATATTCTAATCAATTACATGATATTGGATATAATTTTTTAAAGTCCGAAATGATCTGGTCCTCTGCTTTTCTCTATTGAATCTGGGCCTCTGCTTTGGATTGGAGCCCACCACTTTCTTCTGTCTGGTTGATTGAATTTAGTGGAAGCAGGGATCCACTTGTGCTGCTTTTTTGAATTATTGGGTTGAATTTTTGTGGAGGCTGGGATCCACCACTTTCGCTTGTCTGCTGCTTTATGGCAGAGTGGAGTATAGGTTCCTCCACTATCTTCTGGAATACGTCACTGCATACCTCACTCAGAGGTTAAATGGATCTTAACTGTCTTGAAATGGATCATACATTTGATTTTTTTCAATTTTAATGATTTGTTCCTGACTTTTGAGTTGCCTGTAGAATGCTAGAATTTTTTGAAGATCTTCATCTTGCTCAATTGCTGGAATCGGAGATCCTGGAATGTGTTGTGGTTGTAATATCTACTGAATTGGTGTTGGACAAGGTATTTGCTGAATTGGTAATGGTACTGGAAAAGAAAGAGTTGGTTGAATAATTGCTGGAATATTGGAAGTACTACCTTGTTTGAAGGGAATTTTAAGTTTCTCTCATGTTTGGAAATAATGAGTCACTGCTTTGGGAGAGCAAAATTCTGGATTATAATTACTCCACCATTTGATTTTATATTGTTTGACTAAAGAGAAGGATCTATTAGAATGAACTGGTTTGATTTGGAAGCTCCAGGCAAAAATCCAAGGAACTCGAAAAATGGCATGGAATAAGATGTCTTTTTCAAAAGGTTTGATCTTGCTAATTGTTTTTATTGCTGAGGGTTTGGAATGTTTGAAATCCTTCGAATATGGGTTTAGGATATATCTCCGTAGATGGCCCAAATTTTCACCACCAATCAATAAACCATACTGGAATATGATTATTGAATTTTTGGCTAAAATTTATAAACCATGAATGATCAAATGACCTGATAAAGAAAGTTCTATACCAGGCAGACATGCAATCAGTATAATTAAATCCAGTGGGGAAATAATTAATGGAAAAAGTAGTAAGGGAATGAATGTTGGAGAATTGATGAGGGCTAAGAATTTGTTTGATATAAATTTTTGATTAATCTATCCTACTAGGGTCATTTTTGTTCGGGATATGTTGAATGTCAATTGACTGAGTATCTACCAAAATAAGCTCATAATATTGTTGAGATATATGGATGTCATCAGCCATCCAAGGAGAGGAAGGCAGAAATAGATTGGAAACAAAAATCTTTAGTTGTGGAATATCTGGTTCGGATTCAAAATGAGTAACTACAATATGTTCGGGATTGGGTTTATCAAAATATGTTTGATTTTTGGAACTTTATGGAATTTATGTAGTGCCAGGCTATGAAGTATGTGTTCTAGGTAGAGGCGTGAAATTTGAAGTTATAGGAGAAGGAATGGAATCTGATTTAGAATGTAATTTGTAATGGGGAGTTTGAGCTATAGTGGATTATGTCAAGGGCGGAAAAATTGGAGAAGGAGTTATTGGAGTAAGTGGTTTTGGAATGGCATAATCTTTTGCTGATCTGGAACTTGAAGAGCTGGAAGAATTTGAATTTTTACTCATGATTGCCTGTAAGAAATTCTCTTGTTAGATAATCTGGAAGGGAATTATCCTTTCCTTTGATAAACTGTATATCAAAATCGAATACTGATAAAATAGCTTGGCATCTGGCAAAAATCTGTTTTGAAACTAAATTTTTTACATCCTTTTGCAAAATGGCTTTTGCTGATTTACAATCAATTTTTAATAAATTTTTTATTATATAAATCATCTTGAAATTTTGAGATGCATAAGACTATGGACAATACTTCTTGTTTAACTGTTGAATAATTATTTTGTGCATTTGTCCAAAAATCCTGAATGATACCTGACTATGGATATTTTTCCTAAATGCATTTGTTTTAATATGCCTCCATATCCTATCTTGGATGCATCTGTTCTACTATCATGAATGCCTCTGGATGTGGAATACCTAAACATGGTAATGATTTGGCTTTTAATTTAATTTCTTTTACTAAATTAGTATTTGTTTCTGACCATGCAGGGGGATTGTATTTTAATCTTTCATATAAATCTTTGCATATAATTTTAATATTGGGAAAGAAATCTGAAATATAATTGACACATCATAAAAATCTTTGTAATTGATTTTTATATTTAAATTCATCTGGAAATTTATCTGCAAATTCAATCGGTCTTTGAATGGGTTTAATTTGTCCTAAATGTATATCTAATCCTAAGAATCTAACTTTAGTTTGGAATAGTTTCATTTTAGGTTCGGATATGACCAAACCATTTCCTTTTATAACTTTTAGTAAAATATATAAGTGTTTGAAATGGCTATCAATTGTATTAGAATAAACTAATATGTCATCAATATATACAATTACAAATGATGAGTAAGGAGTACATATGTCATTCATTATTTTCTGGAATTCAGATGGTGCATTTTTTAATCCAAATGGCATGACATTCCATTCATATTGGCGAAATGGGACTACAAATGCCATCTTATATTTATCTTTTTCATCTATATGAATTTGCCAATATCCTGATTTTAAATGAAATTTTGAAAATATTTTTGCATTAACTAATTTATTAATCAAATATCTCTTGGTTGGTTTTGTATATATCATGTTCCATATTTGTTTAGGTCTTGTATACCCTTTGTACTCACTATATATATGAATACACATAGCCACAATTATTGGGCGGTTTTACATTCTATCAGTACCAGTCATGTTTCACTTAAATTCTCTGGCTTTTCCCGAAAATTTCCACTCTTCTTTCCCGTGTTTTTTTCCAATCTAGGTCGCGCCCACCCGCCTCATTTTTTCGATCATCACCGTCGTTCTCAGGTTTCTGCTGATCACCAATCGGAGTTCTCGACACCACTGCTTCATGCATCGTCCCATGCGCCATCCACCATCGTCTTCATCACAAGCACCGTAGATCCAGCCGCTGGCTGTATGTTTTTCTGCTGCTGTTCGTTGCTGCTTCCTTGTCCACGCACAAAGTTAAATCAGTCGTCCATTGCCATTCACAAGCTTGTTGTGTGTTTGGTGTAATTTGATTTATCTCTTGTGGTTTTGATCTGTCTTTTTTGTTCCTGATGACGTCCATTACGCTTCCATCGTTGATCAACTGCATCCATCGTTGATCAACTGCATCGCCATTAAGCTTGATGGTTCCAACTATGCTCATTGGCGTACTCAAGTTACTTATGTTCTTCATACTGTCAATTTGATTGGTTTTGTTGATGGATCTACCAAGTGCTCTGATCTCCCTGCGAGCTCGTCTTCCGAAGAAACCGATGACATGGATTCTGCGGAGGACAAGGCTTGTGCTGCTTGGATCCAGCCGGATCAACTGGTCCAGCCTGCTCTTTTCTCATCCCTGTCACCAGCTGCAATGTCAGTAGTAGACAGTATGGTCACTGCTGCTCAGGTATGGGATGCTTTAGCGACAAAGTACCAGAACAATTTTCATTTTCTTTGCCTTTTTCTTTGTGATCATTTGTACGGCGTTCGTCAAGATGACCATTCTGTTCAAGATTATTATTCTCGTTTTAAGGACATTATTGATGAACTGCGTGTGCTCAAACATCCTCTCCATGATGAGGATGTTACTGTTCTTTTTTGTCGTGGTTTGAACCAACAATTCTTTGAGTTCTCAAATTATGTCATGTTGAGAGATCCATTACCACCTTTATACTCTATTGCTGCTGATGCTGAGGCTTTGGAGTTTCATCTCAAAGTTCGTTCATCAAATTCTGGACTTGCACCTGCTGCTTTTTCTGCTAGTCAACATGCGTCTGGACAGCCTAAACCCGATAGGGTAGGCTACGGTAACAGATGAGGAAGGGGGAGAGGTCGCAGCGGTGGCGGTGGCGGTAGCCAAAACCCATAGCCGGCTGGCGGTCCTCCATCCGTGCCAGGTGGTCCTGGCGGTGACACCTACGTCTGCCAGTGGTGTCATCATCCCAGTCATCTTGCTGAATTCTACTACAAGCTTTCTCATGTTGGCCGCAATGGTATAGAAAATACTACGGACACAGCTTAGCCATAGTTATATTAGCAAAATAATGTAACTCCAGATTGGTACATGGATTCTGGTGCTACCAATTACATGACGGCTTTTTCATCCAACCTAGATAGCGTCGCTCATTATAATGGTGACTCTTTGCATATTTCCCATATTGGCAATTCCAGGATTTATGATTCCCTTAATTTATCTGATGTCTTAGTTGTTCCCCACATCACCAAGAATTTATTATCTATTGCCAAGTTGACCAGGGATCTAAATGTCGTTGTTTGTTTTGATGATAGTGTTTTCACTAATCAGAACAAGGTTACCAAGGAGCTCGTGGGCCGAGGACACAGTGAGGGAGGTCTCTACATTTTAGATTATGGTGGTGCTGCTTTAGTGTCTTTTGTTAATGCCAATAAAGCCAAAGCCTCATTTGAACTCTGGCATAGTCGTTTAGGACATGTTTCTTTTAATGTAATTTATACTTTAAGTAAGACTGGTCACTTGTCAGTCACTAGTTTGCTGCCTAAGTCTCATTTGTGTTCTTCTTGTGAGATAGCGTCTTTCTTTTAATGATAATTTAAAACGTGCACCACACATACTTTATTAGGTTCATTATGACCTCTGGGGACCTCACCTGTTGTCTCTCGCGTTGGGTACCTTTATTATGTTATTTTTATTGATGATTTCTCTCGGTTTACTTGGTCATTTCCTCTACGACAACATTCTGACTTTATGGAGCCATACATGCAATTTGAAGCTCTTTTTGAGAATAAGTTCTCTACCTCCATCAAGGTATTTTAGAGTGATGGTGGAACCGAATTTGTAAATCATCACATGCAGACTCATTTTGCGCCTAAGGGTATTCATCATCAGTTTTTCTGCCCTTACACTCCTGAGAAAAATGGTTGTGCAGAGAGGAAGCATCATCAAATTACAAATACGGGTTTGTTTATGCTCTTTCATTTTGGCCTTCATCATTCATTTTGGTATGATGCTCTCTATACGGTGGTCTACATCATCAGCAGACTGCCTACTCCGGTTTTATCTGGTTAGTCTCCACTCTCTATTATTTTTGGCACTACACCTGACTACTCCAATTTTCATCCATTTGGCTATCGAGTTTTTCCTTATTTGAGGCCCTATGCTCCGCATAAACTGGCCCCTCGGAGTATGTCTTGTATATTTTTGGGATACAGTTCTCAGTACAAGGGATATCGATGTCTTGATCCTCTTAAAAAGAAGGATTTTTTCCTTTTTGGAGCCTTCGTTAGTTCCATCAGAAGTGTTTGAACCATTTTCTCTAGCACAACCACCCATTATTTTAGAAATTTCAAATTTTCCTATTGTACTGGAAACTCAGGGTTATTCAGATTATTGCTTTTGTTTGGCACAAGGGGACTTAGTAGCGTGTTCGACAACAGCTAGCGCCACCAGCACAGCCACCGTCTACTCACGTGCCGGCCACCTTGGCCGCACGTGTACATTACGCGCAACCTCTACAACTGCCGTTAGCGTGTTCACTGTACTCACCTGCCGCCCTTGCTTCTCCAGCATCATCATCACCGCCACCGTCTACCTTGAGTTCCATGCCCATCACCTTGGTCTCCATGCTATCCTCAGGATCCATGCCTTTGCCGATTGCGGGTCCCTCTTCTTGGCATCCGATAACTGCCCATCTGCACACCGATTCTCTTCGGTACAAGGATTTCTCTAAATATGATATTTTTGGTTTATTGAGTGCTTTATTTTCTAAGAGTGAGCCGTGGAGTCATCACTCGGGTGTCAAGAACCCTGAATGGGTTGCTGCTATGGACTCACAAAGTGATGCTTTGCAGACTCAACAGAGATGGGAGCCGGTTCCTTGTCCTTCCCATGCAAATAATATTGGTTCAAAATGGGTTTACCGGTTGAAGTATTAATCTGATGGCTCCCCTGGCCGACACAAAGGGAGGTTAGTTGCTCAGGGTTTTTCTCAATTGCCTGGTTTTGATTATGATTATACTTTTAGTCTAGTAGTGAAAACTCCTATTGTTCGTATTGTTTAATCCATTGATGTTCATCGCAATTGGCCATTGCGACGACTTGATGTGCAGAATGCCTTTTTAAATGACATTTTGGAGTCTCCGGTTTACATGGAGCAACTTGCTGGATACAAAGACCCTATGCGTCTTGAGTATATTTGTCGTCTACACAAGGCCATTTATGGTTTGAATCAAGCTCCACATGTTTGGTTTTAGCGTTTCTGTTCATTTTTTACTGGCCTGGGTTTTGTATACAGTTCTTCAGATACCTCCTTATTTGTTTTCTCACAGGGTACCTCTTTATTCTATTTATTGGTTTATGTTGATGACATTATTATTATTGGTAATGATGGTCATCTTATTCGGAAGTTTATTGGTCGAAGTCAATGAGGAGTTTAAGATTACCGATCTTGGCACTATGCAGTATTTTTTGGGATTGGAGGTTGGTCGTACTTCTGACGGCTTATTTCTTAGTTAAGCGAGATGTGCCAGACATTTTTCTTATTTGGAATGATGGTCATCTTATTCGGAAGTTTATTGATCGAAGTCAATGAGGAGTTAAAGATTACCGATCTTGGCACTGCAGTATTTTTTGGGATTGGAGGTTGGTCGTACTTCTAACGGCTTATTCCTTGGTCAAGCCAGATATGCCAGAGACATTTTACTGCGAGCTGGCATGCAGGACTCTGCGCCTGTTTCTATTCTATTTGTGGCTTTTTTTGCAACTATCCAGCTCTTCTGGTAAGACGTTCGAAAACCCCACACTTTATCATTCTTCGGTTGGTGCGCTACAGTACCTATCGATCACACGTCCCGGCTTGTCCAATGCTGTGAATACGGCCAGTTAGTTTATGCTAGCTCCTACTGATGACCATTATCAAGCTGTCTCTCGAATTTTATGCTATGTTCATGGTACACTCTACTATGGTCTTCAGTTTTGCGCAAACTCCTATGCTTTACTAGTTTTGGGTTACTCTGATGCTGATTGGGCTCGTTGCATAGAGACTCGTAGGTCTACATATGGTTATGCCATTTTTCTTGGTTGCAACTGGGTTTCCTGGAGTGCTAAGAAGCAGCCTACAGTTTCTCATTCCAGTTCAGAATTAGAGTACCGTGCTATAGCGAATACTGCTGTGGAGTTAGCTTGGTTGATGAATCTTCTTCGGGACATACCCGTGACGTCGCGCGCCCTACCCATATTGTTGTGTGATAATAATAGTGCTCTATTCCCGGCTCAGAATCCTGTTTCTCATAAGAGAGCTAAGCACATTGATATTGACTATCATTTTGTATGTGAGATGGTGTCTTCTGGCAATCTCAAGGTTGCTCATGTTTCTACGGACTTGCAGCTTGCTGACATCTTTACGAAGGGTCTATCCCATCCTCAGTTTGAATTTTTACGTTTCAAGATTTGTGTTACGACCAGTCCTATGCTTTGCTTGGGGGGGGTAATAGAGGTGTAAATCAATTAGAATTAGGATAAGAAAGGAATACCCTTTCTGATTGGGTTTGTATATATCTTGTTCCATATTTCATTAGGTCTTGTATACCCTTTATACTCACTATATATATGAATACACACACCCACAACTATTGGTGGGTTTTAAATTCTATCAATAAGCGTACCATCATTATGTAAATTGCATAATGATTTTAAATTTGATTTACACCTAAGAAAAATATTGAAGATATTGTGTTAACAATGACAAATATAATTAAACAAATAAAATATTAATATAACACTTACTCACCAATAACACATTATTATAATCAAAGAATTTTCTTAATGATCTAGGGTTCTCTATCGGACTAGGTTTATGTTTGGTTTTTGTAATCTTTGTAATTACATGGTGGCCATAGAAGATGGTTATGGCTGTTATTTCCATTACTATCGTTGGTAGTGAACTGCCAATGCAAAATGTGTGTCGGGATTGAAATGCCGGTTATGGGAAACTCAACGGAGGTTTATAAACGATCACTGTTAGATATAATAAAAAATGGTGGTTGAGGATAAATCAACGAGTATAGTTTAATTTTAATCGTTGTCACTCATACATAGTAACCGTCTTGAAATGTACGTCGGAGAAAGATAGCCATGTCTGGATATGAAGCCAACCATGGTAGTTCTATTGATGTTTTTGACGTGTTTCCAATAGTAGAACAGTTAATGACCTTATGATTCCCATATCGGAAGAAAATTTTATAAATTAGATTCAACAACTTTTAGCGTAATTTTGCAATTGAATAAAAGAAATAAAAAATGCCTTGAGGTTTTATTCAGGATTTCCGTTAATTATGGTTGGCCGAGTTTCGTTATAATGCGATGTGCTATAATATTATTCATGATTATGGTTGGCCGAGTTTCGTTATAATGCGATGTGCTATAATATTATTCATGATTATGGTTAGAGCAATCCTCAATATATTAGTGATGTGTTATAAGTAGTGGCGGAATCAGACCAATATTTTAGGAGGAGTGAGTTGGTACACAAAAATTTTCATTATGCATACATAGATTCATTAATTATTTTACGAAACTAATAATAGTTAATAACATAGTGCAATACAATAAGTTTTTAATATAACTATTTTGCACTAGAATCAGATGTAAGATTAAATGAGGAGAGTTGTATTCTAATTTATAGGCGTTTGCCAATTTTGATACATTTATGAAAAACTTGAAAATTGTCAATGAGGAAAACCATGAGTTACAATAAATATGACTAATGATAGAAAAAAGGAATGTCAATTCTGATGCATTCACCATGAACTATTATCTTAATATGAAAACGGTCCCAACTTAAAAAAAGAAGAAGCTATAAATACAATATACAATGCAAAAATAAAATAAAAATAAATTTATGAAGCAATATCCAACTATAAAAGCACGATTACGCATATCATCTGTATACCAATATCCAACAACCAATAGAAGTGTATTTATACTAGTGTAGTGTGATATGCTCATTAGTCATTATTATATGCGGAATTCACCATCCTCTCAACTACTACGTTTACATTCATATTCCACTTTTAAAGGCGATCGTCCGCTCGTCCTCAGCGGTCCATACCAGCCCATACCCAAGCCACATACCAGTTTACACCCAAATCATTATATGAGAGGTAAATCACTGTAACCCATGGGTTTGGCATTGCCTCGGTGCGCACAAGAAAGCCTTGTCCCAACCACTGGGTACACCCATGGGTGTCATATTCCACTTTTAAATTAATATTAAAGAGGAGTATTACTTCACCACTTTTAAATTGGGCCAAGATCCACAAGTATATACTAGACTTAATTACAATTCTCAACACTACTAATATATTGTTGAGAAATTATATGAATGGAAAAGTGTAAAAATGACCCTATTAAATTAAAAAAGTGCAGATATAACTTTGTAAAATTTGAAAGTGGAAAACTAACCCTAAATTTTTGTAAAATTGTGCAATTATACCTAATATTTCAATTCCGACATTGACTCGATGAAGTCAATTGTTCAGCAAACATGAAAAGATAAAATTACCCTTAGATTTGAAGCTGAAGAGGTAATTGACAATTATACCCAAATTAATTGACAATTATACCCCAAATTAATTGACAATTATACAATTATACCCCATGAAAAGACAAACTCGTAGCCCTGATCCGCCGCCACCGGTACCAGCACTTCTGTTGCCGCCAGCACCAGCTCCGCGCAGAAACCCCATCCCCGCCAACATCTGAACCGTTTCCCAACAAAAATTCATCACCTAAAAATGACCAAAAACTAAACGTTGTCTGTGAGTATTTCCCCTGCCCCAAGGCGACGAAGAATCACCATGGAAATCCATCGTCACCATCAACTTATGAAGCTCAGCATCTCTGAACATGTCCAAGAACTCCATCCCCATTACTCCGGCGTCGGGAGCAGAGCTTCAGCCTTCATGGAATCCTCTGCCATCTCGAAGGTTCCTAGCCAAACCCTGGCGGCTCGCTGAGAATCACGAATCTTCGTCGCCCCTGTAATTCTTCTTCCTTTTCACCACCAGAAATGTCTTCTTTCCATCCACCGGGATATCAGTATTAGTAGTAATTGGAGTGTAAGAGGTGAAATAATCGCAGCCTAAGTAGCCCTTGCAAACGGAGACACAAGTCTCTGGCGTCGCCATAATCGGTGGGTAGTGTCAGCGGGTTGTGGCTGGTGTGCGATGGGCGGCGTGGGGCTAGGGCTGAGGCGGGTGGTGGTGTTCAGGGTGGGGCTAAGGTTTAGGGGGGAGGTGCTGCTGTTGTGGTGGGCTGCGACGAGGGGGGGAATGGGTGGCCAGGTGAACCTAGAGTAATTAATATAGGAAGATGGTAAGGGCGAACCTGGAGTAATTAATATGGGCGATGGGGAAATTTTTTGTTTTTATATAAAAACCAGAATGGGCACTTTATTTTTGGTTTTTTATTTTTTAACATAAGGGTAAAACAGCTATTTCATTGGTTTCCGGCCATTTCTTCCATTGACATTTCGATCAACAATTTTCAGGATTATTTTTGCACTTTTATATTTTACAAGGTATTTTTTATATTTTTGTCCAAAATATAGGATTAAAAATGCACATTTCTCTCATATGAATATTTAAAAGTACTTTACGTAACCTCAATATGTGAACTATTAACTTTATGACATTGGATGAAATACATTGAATTGACATTGGCCGTGAGTTTGTTTGGGGATTGGGTCTGGGAAATAAATTATAGCTTCAGAAATTTTAGGTAATATTTAGATTTGAATAATTTCATTTTAGCCCCTTCTGTTTCAGTTTTTTGTTTGGACACTACTGGGTTATATTTGTTAATAGGCCAAATTTGAATTTAAAGAAACACCCACAAATGGGCTTAATTGTTCACTATCAGATGTTTAAGAATATAATAATAGTAAATCGTTTTCTTCCTCGTGCTCACACAAAGTCTGTTATGATAATCAAAATTTTTGACCAATCAAAACTTCGTTTAGCTTCCGAAAAATCCCCCCTCTCCTCATTCCACTTCTGGTTAAGACGTGACTCATTTTCTTGGATAGATAAGTACTATGAATGTGAGGTACTAAAGCAGATATTTACTTTCATAGTTATCATGATTCTTCCATGTCTTGAGTAAATAAATATTTCTTTCATAAAGGTTCGACATAAACTTTAAAACTACAGTTTACAAACTACTTCCATTAATATATTTCTTAACTTACCTTTGCACGTCTCTTTCTATCTCCTCTCCTTTTTATGCAATACATTATTTGACATTTAAATCAAATAAGAGAAACGAATAAAAACCAATGACATTGAGAAAAATGAAGAACTAAGAAATCTGCAAACTCGGTATTATACTAATGTTAGGCATGAATTTAAATTACTGTTAATGCATTGAGTCACAGAATTCCTTAGCTACAATGCTAAACTTGCCTTTTAAATTTGGAATAGTGTATATATATATATATATATATATATATATATATTTTTCCTACTCTTCTCCCATCATTGATTTAGCACATTTAGCTCATAGAATATGCATTTGCTATCAGTTTCCACTCCAAACTGATCAGTCTATCACTCGTTGCTAACTTCTTATGACATGCCATCCACAAAATAAAAATTGCTCTTGGTCGTCTAGCCCAATTTCACATATCAGCTTTCTCTAGCTCACATCTTCATGTTCTCCCCTCATCTGGTTGTACATTGCTCTAACTTTAATCTTCTTTTAATTTTTCCGCCTCTTCCATTCCTCCAACTCCATTGCTTTCAATCTGCTTCTTGCTAGGTTATTCAGTGTCTATGAACACTCTGCTCGGAATGCTGCATTAAACACTTCTTGATTTTCTATATAATAGGCATGTATCCACTTGATCCATATTCCATCTACCTTTCTACACAAACTCCAAAAATTCTTCATCGCATTAGCTTCATTCCAATCTACCAGTGATATAACATCTAATCCTCCAACCTTCTTTTCTGAGCATATTCTATCCCTAGCAACACATGACTTCTTTGTAATAGTTTCTTATCCACTCCATAAGTATTATCTACACAAGACTTCTCTGTGTTTTAGCACAACTTTTGGCAATGGGAAAGACTGCATCCAGTAATTAACAAAGGGAAATAGCACACTTTCAATTTACTGAATTTTCCCGGCATAATTGAGCGATCTTGAGCTCTAATGCCTCAGTTTTTCTGTCATTCTCCCTATTAGTGGCTGGCACATATGTAAACTGAGCCTTCTTCTAGCCAAGGGTACTCCCAGATATCTGAATGGTAGTACATCTTTCTCAAATCAAGTTAATCTCTTGATCTCATGTTTTTGTTCTTCTTCCACCACTCCAAAATAGACTTTGCATTTTGCCTAGTTCACCTTAAGGCTAGTTGATTCTGCAGAGACCCATATGCTTCCAATAGTGCCTTGATTGAACCTGTCTCCTTTTGAAACCAGTAAAACATCATCTGCAAAACTTAGGTTAATCAGCTTCAAGTTATCGCATTTAGCAAGAAATTTGAATTCAGCCTCATCCTCTAAGGTTTTCTTACACTTGCTCATGTACTCCATAACCAAAACAAATAACATAGGTGAGATTGGGTATCCTTTCCTCAAAACTCTCTTTAATATTACTAGCTTAGTAGCTCTTCCATTTATTATATACATGTAGGATACAGTGGTTACACAATTCATAACCCATTGTAAGAATTTACTTGGGAAACCTGTCTCATTCAGTATATTTTCAAGAGCAGTACATTCAACCGTGTCATAGGCTTTTTGGATGTCCATTTGCAGCATGCATCTTGGCCCACCCCCTTTCTTACTATACCCTCTCACCAATTCATAGGCCTGCATGATATGTTCATGTATGTTCTTTCCAGGAACAAAGGTTGCCTGATCTTCATTTACCACTTCAGCTATCACACAACTCAGCCTCATAGTCAAAATGTTGGATATGATCTTATACAATGTTGTGCACCAGGATATTTGCCTCAGAATGCTTTGGAAATAGAGTCACCATTATACTGTTCACTTCCTTATATAGCTTCCCTTGATTGAAATGTTTTTCCACAACTTCCACTGCATCTCCCTTCACAACCTGCCAATTTGCTTTGAAGAACTTAGAACTGAATCCATCCTGTTAGGGGCTTTCATGTCTCCAATTCTCTTAAGTGCAGCCCGTATCTCAGTTTCATATACTTTTCTGATCAGTTTTTTTTGCCCTTCATGGCTCAACATTTTCCCTCTTCTCATAATTGCTACATCAATTCCCCCAAGCCTTTCAGATTCCTTCCCACCAGTTCTTCATAAAAATTAGTTACTTCATATTCTGTTACCTTCTTATCAGTCACCTTTGTACCATCAATATTCTCCATCTTCAGTAGCCCTTTAGCTGTATTTTTTTGCTTTAACATTGGCTTCCCTTTCAATCGTTTTTCCTAGCTTTCTTTAATATCTTTTAGTACTTCTAAGTTCTCCAGTACACAATTCAGAAACTTAAACTGTTTATGTCTCTTAAAATTTTCTTCCTGTATTTTCAGTCCAAGAAGGGCATGGTCTGACACTCCTGCTTCAAATACTTCAACTTTAACATCCTTAAAGTTTTGGAACCATTCTGCATTTCCAATGGCCATGTCAATCCTCGAGTATATAACCCCATCAACCTGTTTATTTGACCAGGTAAAAAGCTCACTTTCACTTTCACATTCAAACTTCCTAGTTCTCTACATCATCTGATCTAAATTCCATAATTCATTCACCTAAACTTGATTACCTCCAATTCTGTTATTCACTGATATTACATTATTAAAATCTCCCATCCAAAGCCATGGTCCCTACACTTGTCCTTGTGGATCTCAATTTCCTCCCATAGTTTTCTCCTTTGATTTTAGTGGTTACTTGCATAAATTGCAGTTAACCAGGTTATATTCTTCTTATCCACATCCAGTATTTCACAATGTAAAAGTTGATCACTTCATTTCCTCAGTGTAACACCACATCTGTTCCGATTCCACATGACCCATATTCTGCCATTCGAATGTCCATCATAGTTGTCCACAAAACTCCACTATTCCCCTAATTTTTTCCTTACTTTTTCTGCGTTTTCTTCTTTACCCTTGTTTCTATCAACACAGCTAAACTAACACTAACTCTTCTGAGACGAGAACTTATCCCTTTGTATTTAATTGTTTTATTATCCCCTTAATGTTCCATGAAACTATCACGAAACATGTCTTCGGGCATCTAGAGGATCATCCCAAATCTCAGAACTCTTTGTCTTTTTGCACTTCTTCTTCTTTCCTCCACTGCTACTTCTTTGCCTTTCATTTTCCCCCATCTTATTTAATTTCATTGTGCTCGACATTTTTTGTTCATCATCCTCAACATCTTTTCCAGCTTCAATTTCAGTTTTCTTTTCATGTCCGATCCTCCTTTTTTTGCATATCCATTTTCTCTTAATTACTTTTTATCTTTGGTTTCCACTGTTGTGTAATCTTCCTCCACTCATTCTTCTTGTAACAGTGCCCAAATACCAAACATTGATCACAGTACAAACTTTTCCACTCCGATTCAATCTCCCATTTGATTATATTTCCCTCCACATCCTTAATGGTTACATTTTCTGGGATTTTCTGAGTTATATCCACTTCAATCAATACCCTCGCATATGACACTCTCTGTATGCTAGCAATAATTTCATCAGTAAAGAGGGGTTTATCTATGGCATTTCCAATCATTCCAAGGATTTTTGAACCCTATCGATGCAGTGGTAACTTTGAGAATTTCATCGAGATTGGCATAGATTTGATCATATCATGTTTCATAGAAAACGTTAGCTTCCAAATACAATAACATAGCCATGTTATATATGGTACACAGACTATTCATCAATACTGCATTTCTATCATCTTCTGACATGAATTCCAAGAGAAAATAACCCTGTTCGTTATAATACATATCTGGTAGAGCAGAGAATGACCAGAATTTCAACATCTTCACCCTCAATTTCAATTTCAATCTCACCATTAACTACGGCAGGTACCAAAAAATCATTTTTCATATCATTCGCCTGACTCCGATTACCCTTAATCACATCTACCCATAGCTTATCAGTAGCTCCTACTTCAAGTGGTCGATCAGTTTTAGCAGGGATTGCCTCATTTTGTTGTTGGTTGTTATCTTCTCCAAAAATTTATACATCACTTTCCTTTTCTAATCTTTCCTCCCAACCGGTAGCCTCCGCACTTCCTCGGATCTTGCTACTCCAATCCATCTCCGGCTTAACCACCTTCTTTCTCAGTCAGCCTCACCCTCGTTTCATGGTCGCAGTTCTACACCATTAGTATGTGTTGATTACCCACACATTCGTCATCGATTTATGGAATACTATATATTAAATGTTGTAGTAATGGTTGTTTTTCCTAACCGTCAAATTTTCTATTCTCCGATCACATATTTCCATTAAGTTATTTATATTACAAAAATCATCCTAAATAATGAGTCACAATGTAATTTTATAATTGAACTAATATGTTCAAATGGTGATATTAAAGTTGAAGTTATATGTATTAAGCAGACGATATGATCTTTTTTTTAATGAAAACACCCGAAGGTGAGGGATATGTATTAAGGTTCCCCAGGCCTTATAACCAGATCAAAACATTAGTACATCCATTGTTTTTAGTTCCCTAAGCATTGAGGCAACATGGTTGCCTCCAAAAGTCCTAAAACTATCTATATTTAAGGATATATGAACATCTATACAAAGTGACATGGTTCGTAGTGAAGTTGCGATCCAAAAGAGAGAATCTCCACCCCTCGTGTTAATTCTCTCCCTTGGACAGGCAACTTCAATGACAGTAATTCAAGTGTTAAGCTTGATAATTTCATAAACCAAAAGAAAGATGGGAGGATTAGAGCTGCACAAGAGTTGGCAGCATCAGTTGAAGTCCCATAATGTGCAGATGAGCTGGAAAATGAAATTGGCAGGCATAGGAGAACAACAGCTCCACTCATCTCAGTATCAGCAAGAGTACACCATGCGTAGCAAATTGATCTGCATATAAATATAAATCCCATCAGCAGTATCATATCCTATTAAGGCCACGTTTATGAATTCGAACATGAGGAAATTGCTTCATATCTAAGGAAATGAGACCTCTGATATGGCCAGGCAGATTATACAAGTTTAATGGCTGATTATGAGTAGAATGATTGAAAAAGTTCCAGTGAGCAGAATATGGGTTTTCAATCATATGAATAGCTACACTAGAGTCTGATTCAATGATTAAGGGCATATCTCTATGAGGGAAAGCTTGACAAGCTGCAAGTATGGCTAAGAGTTCAGTATGGAGAGGAGATACAGCCTCAATAGTGATTGAATTAATGAGAAGAGGCTTGCCTGAGCTATCCCTTACTATAATCCCAGCTGCAGCTGTATGAGAGAACCATGATGCATCAGTGTTAATTTTGATAGAGTTAATGTCAGGTTTTTCCCACCAGACTGCTCTAAAGATTGGTTTTGGAGGTGGCCTAAGAGGTAATAGATGTCTAAATGTTAGAGGAAATTCAGTAGTAGGACACATCTTAGTGGGACGGGAGTATAATGATAATCTAATGAGTTCCAGTATCTCTTTACATATAAGCTCAGTAGAAAAGGGAACCTGGTCATGGATATATCTATTTCGAGCCTTCCAAAGACTCCAACAAATGATAGAAGGAAATATTTTGCACATCAGTTGGAGACTTTTAGTTAAGTCTGGACAGAACCAAAAGGAAGAAAATCTCTGAGAGAGGGATTGATCATGAGGTAAGTTGAAATCTATCACAGAAGCCATTCTACTCCATATCAATTTTGCCAGTGTACAAGATATGAAAAAGTGATCTATTGAGTCGGAGTAGCAGCACACAGGGCATTTGGAAGCTAAACTAAAACCACAAGTTATCAGTACATCATCAAAGGGAAGGAATGAATGAAGCAATTTCCATGTAAAAATCGAAATCTTTTTTTGCAGCAGTACATTCCACACATTTTTTGAGACCGGGAAGTTACCTGTAAAGTTTGTGATGGTATGGTATGCAGTTTTGAATGAGAATTTGCCTGTAATATTAGGCTTCCATACGATTCTATCCTCTCTATCTTCCACAACCGCCGCATCCTTGCTTAATTCCTCTAGTGGCCTGGAAGAAACCCACTGGATTTCCATTAATTAAAACCGAAAAATATGCTTGTGAAAGATTCGACATTACAGCATTAAGAAAGAGACCATCAAAACCAAATTTCCTAAGTACACATTTTAAGAAGTCCCAGTTAACTCTGTCAAATGCCTTTTGTAAGTCCAGTTTAAGAATACAATTTGGAATTCTGGCCTTTTTATCCAAAAATCTCACCAATTCCTGAAGATAGAGGATATTATCAGAGATATCTCTATTTTTCATAAAAGCCGATTGATTTTGGGAGATCAAATTATCCATGTAGGGTTTTAGTCTTTCCATTAAAACTTTAGAACAGATTTTATTAATAGTATTAGAAAGACTAATAGGCCTAAAATCATCGAATGAACCCGGGGTTAGTTTTTTAGGTATTAATGTAATCCATGTACTAGCTATTCCTTTCGGTATGGTTGAGCCCCTAATGAAATCGTTCACTGCATCTACTAGATCCTTTTTTATAATGAACCAGCATTTTGAATAGAACTTACTAGTAAATCCATGAGGGCCAGGACTACCGTTACTGCTTAAACCTTTTATTACTGCCTCAACCTCTAATTCAGAGGCTGGCTTTGCTAATTCAATATTATCTTGAGCAGTAATCAAAGTGGGAATTTGACTCAGAAAATGTACATAATAAGTTTGATTTGGTCCCTGATTAGGTTCAGATAACAAATCCGAGTAGTAAACTGATTAATAATATAAATATAGACATTCATTCAAAGTCAATATTTGCACATCAATACAATACTACTCCTGTACTTGGTGAATGGCGGTGCAAAACAAGAAGAGTCTGTGGGGTTATGCGGAAGGCAGAAAAAATACATCTATCACCTCTTAAAAGAGGCTTGCTTCGTATCTACGGTCAGTAAACTTTTGTCCATTCGTTTGCGGTTCAATTTTGCAATTAGAAATTTCATTATTTTTCATACTTCTCCAATTACACATGGTCACTTGCATGATCTTCTTCTCCTTCCCACCTGATTTACGGCTGAAATCCACGTATAAAATATTAAATTATTTTAATTTATTTTAAAAGAATATTGAATGCACAAAGTGCAACCATCTCTTCATTTTCTATAAAATACATTTTTTTAAATAAATCCACCTGTGATGGTGGGGGGTTTGGCAGACCCCTACCCATTTTACATTCCTCACGGACACTGAGGCACGCAGCGGCTGGGCCGGCGCACCATCGAGCGTCGTTATATAAAATACATCTTTGTTCATATGTAATTCTGGTATGAAAATAATCTATATCTTTGTTTATCTCACGAAATAATATACAAACCTAAACCTAGTCCTGAAATGGGAAATTAATTATGTTGAATTGTTTCATTTGAACTTTAATATTTCATGATATTATGAAATTATTTGCATGCACGTACTCTTTTCCTACCGTGCAATTACTGTGCACTTTTGTTTCAAATATTATATTTTCCGCAAGATTGAAGTACAATATATATTTATATTTCTGACAAATTTGGTAGCATTATAATTATGTTATCCTTTTACATAAAATCAGCGTCCCACAAATTTGTCTCAACAACTAGTTCTTGCATTCTAAACAACAAAATCAGATTATTAAACTAACTCTCCAGGTTGCCCTCTGCCGCATTAGACTTTTGTGAGGTTCAACTTCTCCATGCACTCCTTAAGATCGTTCAATTATTGCTCCTTAACCTTATGTCTATAGCTTTGGTGAACAGCTCTCTTATTTGGAGTGAGTTTGTTCCACGCATCACTAATCACTTTCATAAACTCCTTTTCCGTGTAGATGGAGAAGGTGGATTCAACATGCTTCTGCGTGAAGAAGAAGTTGAAGGTGCTCTTGTTAGTCTTTCTGTGTCCTGGATCACCACCTCTCTTCTTCCTCTTCCTTAGGCCAACATGTTCAACTAGAGTAGCCTAGACCTGCACTGGAGTCTAAGTGAGAAGGGAAGAAGCATAAGGCACCGAATGCCCCTGTGTCATTAAGCGACTCAGATTGTAGAGTACCCCTATCAACGCCACAGAGCCAAGCTGATGTTAAACAAGATAGAGATAATCAAACTTCCCTTTGATTGTTCCATTAGCTTTAAATACAAACACTACAACAGACAACACCTATTAACTTGGTTTTTCAGGGCTTTTTACCTCAGTTTTTACCATAAAAAGTTGACATAAATGTGGGTGAAATAAAAAGTACTTTTTTACCTTGGTTTCAGACCAACGTCAGCAGGTTTTGTAATCGACGTTGGTCCAAGGATGTAAGTGATGTGTCCATTTTATATGCTTTATTTAGTAGTATTTAGGATCACTTTTGCGCTCTTTTATTATCGAGAGCTTGTGTTTTACCTTGAAATTCACTTAGGAGAGGAAAAAGCAACTTTGTACTCTTTTACCTCTTCTAAGTGGATTTTGTGTGACAAGGGAAGAACACGGAAGCAACGAAGACCGGAAGACATTGAAGACTATACTTTCGAAGACTTTTGGATACTCACTTCGAAGACATGAAGACCGGAGGCCGTTGAAGACCATTTTTGGAGCCGTTGAAGACTTGAAGATTGAGAGGGATGGCTATGAAGAAGACAAAGAAACAATGCAAAACTCTGGCTCCCGTCGCGACCCCGTCGCGACACCATCGCGAGTCGCGACCAACACCGTCGCGAGTCGCGACGAACTCGTCGCGAGTCGCGACCAACGGGCGGCCAGAAATCAACTTTATCTTCTTTGCACTATAAATACTACTCTCTTTCCTCCTCTTCTCCAGTTTTGCTCAGCCCGTTTCTCTCTGGGTTTTAGGGCTCCAAAACCTTAGATTTTCTTCTTCTTTCTTTGTAGCTTTTAGTTCTTTGTTATGGGTTTTGTTTATCTAGGTTAGTTTTGTACTTGGGAGCAAAGGATTGAAGCTTCCATTATCTATGTAGCAAGAACTCATTTTATCTATCTATTTGGTGTTTTTGCTATTGTGCATTTATTGTGCTTTGAATGTTAATTGTTGATTGCATTGATGTTGTTGAGAGCTTGATGATATGAAATGCTTGTATGAATTGCTAGCTAGGGTTTGGGGGATTTGGGTTAATTTCCCCCTGTTCTTGTTAGGAATGTATGAGTGTGAATTAGAGCTTTTGATTGTGTTAGTGTGTTGACAATGTGCTAGACGAATGTGATTGATGTTGAACTCTTCGTCATGTTCGTTTGTGTAGCAAACGAGAGAGTTATATGCTCCTGGATGAATGTGCGTTGCACGTTCATCCAATCTCGTGTAATTGCATGAATTGGTTTAATGCTTAGTCACGGTGTAGTGGTCATAGGCATTGCCAAGCTTGTTGGTCCTTCGTGCTAAATGCCACCAATGACACCTTGAGTCGTGGTCGCGACTCGGGAGTCATTGGTGAGGTTTGACGAGAGATGTGGAACTCACTCTCGCAAACTACGAACTAAGAAGGATAGGAGTTTAGTCTCCACGACAAGTAGTTGAAGTATTGAATAGATGATTTAAATTCATTCTTGAAGCATTTGTTATTTGGCGTTTATGCATTCTTGACGGTGTGTTTCACTGCATGTGTGCCATGAGTTGTTTGAGCATAGGTAGTGCTTGTGTGGTTGAATTGTTTAGGTCTAGGAACGTGACGAATTCCGTAGCGCCTTTGCATGAAGATCTATGAGCATGAACTTAGAACTCCTTGTGATGTGTGTGTTGTGGTACTTGCTAGATGGGTGTGTGAGTGTTGGGTCCTGAATGCTATATGATGGAATGTGTGAATGATTCGATGAACTACATTAGATGTGGAAGTGGATATCCGTTGCCCCCAAGGCATTTTATCTTTGTAGTTTAAAACCCCTTTTCTTAGTTTTGTTTGATGATTAGCATAGTCACTTGACGTTGCTAGTTATCTTGTCTTTTTACTTTCGTAACTTAGGAACCAACCAACCAACCAACCCCCCCCATTTACATGCTTTTATGTGTGTGTATATATATTTACTCCTAGCCTAATATCAACCATTGTGTGCTTAGACGCTTAGGAAGATCCCTCTTCTCTTTGGACGACCCCGATTTGCCACTATCTACCTAGTTGTAGAAAGTAAGCATTTAGGGCTTATAAATTATCTTTTGCACGGCGGGCGTGACGACCGCCCGCCCGTCAGTAGGCCGACTATAGTACACCGTAGCTGCGACACCGTTTCCATCGATATCGGCGTTCATAAGAAGCAAAGTTGATCATAGCAAGAAGGGAGTTGATGGTACTGGAAACACTGCAACAACAATAATATTGAAGTCACGGAATAATTGAAGCGTCGTTGCTCATGATTGTAAATGAGATCGCATGATCCATGGCACCCTCATCATGTGCATGCTGTGGTGGGAGGCTAACCAATATGACGTCATTTTGAATGGGCGACGTCGGAAAAAAAAATGTCGCCGGTATATGCGATGTCATTTAAATGTTGTATATTTGCTAGTTTGTGCATAGTCACACTATGAATCGTGGAGAAATCGGTTGTTGTAAAATATTATATATTTACTATTTGATGAAACCAAAAAAACCCTTGAACATAAATTACAAATAAATGTCAGAAATATTCAAATACATATGGTAAAGGTGGTAATGGAATACTCCAAAAATGATGGACGGTTACCCCGGTTCACTAACGGCGCCCTTGCCACCCCCTAGTCAAGCTCATAATCACCGTTAGTAACAAAGAAACTGGCATGATCCCTCAAAAAAATTCTAAAAGTTCTTCCTGAATTATCACTGTATACTTACAAGTAATCATCTACAGTTTACTCAACACAATGTACTAGCGTTTTAAAAAAAATTTGGATGGAATTGATTAGCTTTTAATTTCATAAAATTCATAGAATATTAAATTTCATGTGATTCTATGTGGTGGAAATAATCATTCTCATAACGCTTATAGTAAGAGTATTAATGGAATACTCCAAATATGACAAACGATTACCCCGGTCACATGTCGCTAAACTAAAATTACATGTGACCTCGCAGAGGCATTGGACAAACACGGGCCCATTCCTATGCTAGTTGGCTGAAATGATGAGGCCTATATTAGCCGACATCGCACTACTGTCGGTTATAGGTCGGTAATTTGACTGACGTGCGACATCGCACATCCCTAGGCAGAAGCCACAATGCTCCATAACGAATATATAAATGGAGCCCACCTTTCATACATCACTTCAAAATTTTGTATTCTCTCAAATTTCAACACTCCTCTCTGCCCATATTTTAAAAGTTATGGTTTTCCCATGTGATTACATTACTTTTGTGTTTGTATTTATCCTTGAAACTGTTATGTATATTGATTAGGGTGTGAATGTGTTAATTGTTTTAAGTTTTGAAGTTTCTATGGTTTGGGGTGTTAGAATATGGTTTTAGGGTGTTAGAATAAGGATTGAGGGTGCTACAATATGGTTTAAGGGTGAAGTTTCTGTTGTTGTTATACGTTCTCTGCTTCAATGCGATGTCGGTGGCACGTCGATAATCCTTCTGTTGTACTGATCCTTAAACGATGTCGCATATCATGTTTTCTATAGTTGGCAAAGTAAATGCGACATCATACCCTTCTCGATTATACCATTGTTAGAGCGGTGTCGCCTTGAATTGGTTGACAAAACAGAGTGTATGTATTTATTTCCCCTTTTCTGACTATCATAACATTTAACATCCGTGACAGTATAAATTACACCAATCATGGCTAACAATGCTAGTTCCAGCCGTGAACCAATTAAGGTGAGCGATTTTTTGTTATGTTTTAAATATTCTCTCTATTTCATTATTAAGATTCTAATTGAATTTTTAATAATTTCATTGACCAATATAGATCCGTACTAATTTGGATGATGACAGTCCACATCGCATATTCTCAGGCAGATATCCGTATTTTGTACATACTCTAACCCAAACAAACTTCAGGTCAATTCCAATTATGGTAAGTCCTTCCTATTTCAAAAAAATTTAATTTTCAATTAATCTTTTCTATAGATTACTTTCATAAGTACTAACAACGGTTTTTTGTTTATAATTGTGTACATCCTTGACCAAATTGTTGAGCTCCTAGCGTCGCACAAGTTTGATGCTGTAATCAGGTGCAAATAGAGGGAGTACCACATACACTACTCGGGGAATAGGAGGCTCAAGACCCTGACCCCAAAGGGGTTTTGCCAGTTTCTTGACGCAGAGGAATAGGAGATTGTGGACACACTGTACTTCGGGCTCATAAATGGTGCTGGGCGTGTTGGTTTCCATGTTGTCACTCTTCCCCACGAACATTAGATGTTTAGCTTAGACTTCGTATGTATTTATATCTGAAACATTAATTTGGAAATATTTTATATCTGAAATCTTTAAATTTTAAATTAGGTTATTTATTGTTATTTTAATGTTATTCAATGTTTAATATTTAACCTAACATATGATCAAGAGAGTTTTAATTTAATGATCATTTAGGAAATTGTAAAAGACTTGTGTGTACTGATTAATTTCTTCCAATTATTCTGTAACTAGCAAATGTTTGTTAGGCCCATAAACATGCGACGTCGGTCACATATCAATACGTTTTTGTATGACCGACATACATGCGACATCGCACATATTAGGTGTACTTCACAATCTGGTTAAAACGACGTCCTTCCAAAACATGTATAAATATGGTAACCCTAACAGAGAATTTAAGCTTCCCTTCACAAGTTTCCCACGAAATCCAACGGTTCCTAGTTTCCTCCCTTCTCTTCTATCTTGGAAAAAAGGTATGGTTTCTCTAATCTCTTAACACCCATGTTTTGTAATTCTTACTTCACAATGTCAGATCTGTGGTCTGTGAATTTATTTTATTTTCTTGGTTTTCTAGCTTTTGTTTCAAATTTATGAGAGTGAGAACTTTCCTTGCCTTTACGTTGGTACAATGTTTTGGTATGTCTCCAAAGGGTTTTTGTTTAATTTAATGTTGATGAAGCCTTATTTTTTTGGTTTGATGTGTTTCTTCCCATAGCTACCTCTGATATCTGTCTGACATAGTTTGGTTCATGTGATAAAACTGCAACGTTGCATTTTTCCTAGTTACAGATTCTTCAGTTTGTGACGTCGTATGTATCTCGGTATGACCTTCTGTATGCAGAAAATAATACTGAAGTCACATTATGGCTTCTAAGTTTACTTTGGATTTGCATTCGCGACATTGGTATTGTGTCTGTTCATTGTTCGGTTTATACGACACAAATCGAGGTTGGATTTACATGTTGACTAACCAACTGCTTTGGACCGACAAGCACGTGGAATGGTTTGGCCACGTCGCACCTAGCATTCCATAGGGTAGTTTTGCACTTCACATTTTGGCTTTTGATGTAGGACTAATGGCTGGCGAAGGATCGTCTAATCGGCCATTTTTTTCTGGTATTTCACCTATTTACACACACACACACACACACACACATATATATATATATATATATATATATATTTCCATATACAACTTAACACTTCGTAACAACTAATACATTTGGTTTTTGTACAATTCACTGCACAAGAGAGGCACCTAGAGCCTTTGTTCTTTGACATTGAACATCATTCGATGGCTATTGATAGCCCATGTTTCGACTGCACTTTTGAAGCAGCTGAACTTTGGGAAAATACCAACTTTGGTAAAGCTTTTTAAATAAAAATTTTATTTGTTGACAATTGCATTTGTATATATATATTTCTAATCAATATTTTTAATGGTGATTTAGTACATCTTGTGGGAGATTGTACCACTAATACCGGCTAAGAAGACCCCAGTAGTGCTGAGGTGCTATGGGACAGAGTTGCATATGAATTACTCGGGGGTGGGAGGATCAAAGCCCTTTCCCGAAAGGGGTTTGGCAAGTTCCTTAGGGGAAATCACCTATGCATCGGGGATACCTTGTTCTTCGAGGTGATACAAGCAAGGGGACCAATCATCTTCAAGGTCAACATTATCCGAGCTGATCGTGTGTATTGTAATTTTTGTTATGTTGGAAATAAGACATTCTTATTAGAATTTAATTATGTACTATATTTGTAAGGGATTTTTCATTACTACTATTTTCTAATTATTTTTCGATCTTATTTGAACATTGAACAAAGTGGGTACCAGTCGTGTACAAATCGGGGGAGGATTTCTAGGGTGTTTGTAGCACAATGATTGCTAGCAACTGCTGTGCCTAACTCACCTTAACTTTACATTCACCCAAATTGATCGTGATGACGAGATATTAGGAGGAGAGAGACACCAAAGACAATGGGGAAAAGCGCACAACCTTCATTTCATTTTTAAAATATTTTCTATCAGCGTTAAATTCTTTACTTTAACTTGTAATTTACATATATGCGACTTCGCAAGTCGTTCGCAATACCTATCGGTTTCAACGGCATGTCAAGAGAAATTGGGCAAGCTTTTCAACAAACAAATGCGATGATGCACCATATTCTGTAACATAATTTACTTTGTTTTTTACCCTTTTACTTCGGTTCAAATTATAACCAAGTAAAAAATCAATTATTTACCTCATTTTTTAATAACCAATGTAAACAATATACTTAATTTTAGAAAAAAAACCGAAGTAAAAGAACTTTTTACCTCGCCTATTTGGTGTTAACAAAAAAAACTGAGGTAAAAGGGACGAAGTAATAGGTCCTATTTCTTGTTGTGAAAACACCTCTGGTGTTCCCTCCTCAGTTTCTTTATTTTTTTGTATCAAAAACATCACTTGTATTACCATCTTAGGTGAATTACAATCACCTAGGAAGCATAGAAAAATGTCTTTAAATATGGTTCAAAAATCTTAGTTCGTATGGTTAAGACCACCACCACAAATGTAGTCCATACCATAGTGTACTTGTATATTCTTTTGGATACCTGCACAAACAAAATTGACAATCTTCAATGTTGTGTCAATTTCGGTAACTATACATTTTTCACAGAGTTGCACACATATTGCACATACATGCATAAAGGTTGGATGGACAAGCACAAGGTTTTATAAATGGTGCAATCATTACATATCTTTCACACTGATTTTATATTTTACCATTACCTCTCAAAAGAGGCTTGCTTCGTTTCTAAAGTAACAACCTATAAATATTTTTCCATTCGTTTACTGTTCAATTTTGTAGTAACCAATTTCATTATAGTTATCAAAATACACGTGGTCGCTTGCATGATCTTCTTCTACTATAAAATACATCTTTGTTTATATGTATTTCCCGTATGAAAATAAACTGCATCATTGTTTTTCTCACAAAATAATATACAAACCTAAACCGAAGCCCGAAATGGGAAATTAATTATGTTGAATTGTTTCGTTTGAACTTTGATATTTCATGATATTATTAAATTTTTTGCATGCACATACTCATTTCCTACCATGCAATTATTGTGCACTTTGTTTTTTAATATTATATTTGCAGCAAGATTGAAGTACAATATATATTTATATTTTCGACAAAATTCGATAGCATTACAATTATGTTATCCTTTTATATAACATCAACGTCCCACAAATTTACCCAACCAGTTCTTGAATTCTAAACAACAAAACAGGTTTATTAAACTAGCTCACCTGGTTGCCCTCTACCACATCAGACTTTTGTGAGGATCAACTTCTCCATGCACAACTTAAGATCGTACAATTACCTCTCCTTATCCTAATGTCTATTGCTTCGGTGAACAACTCTATCCTCTGGGGTGAGCTTGTTCCACAGATCCCTAATCACTTCCATAAATTTCTTGTCTATGCAGATAGAGAAGGTGGATACAACGAGGCATGCTTCTATGTGAATAAGAAGTTGTAGGTGCTCTTGACAATCGTAGTGACTCCTACATCACCACCTCTCTTCTTCCTCTTCTTTAGGCCAAAATTTTCAACATGAGCAACCTAAACCTGCACCGGAGCCTAAGTGGGAAGGGAAGAAGCATAAGGCACCGAAGGCTCCTATGTCATATCGCGACTCTGATTGTAGAGTATCCCTATCAACACCTCACAATTAAGCAGCAGTTAAAAAAGATAGAGATGATAAACTTTTCCTCATTTTCTTTACTTTTTTGTATAAAAAACATCACTTGTATTACAATCTTAGGTGAATTACAATCACCTAGGAAGTATAGAAAAATGGCTTTAAATTTGGTTCACAAATCTCAGTTCATATGGTTAAGACCACCACCACAAATGTAGTCCACACCACGTGTATATTCTTTTGGAGATCTACACGAACTAAATTGACAAACGTCAATGTTGTGTCAATTTTTAACTATACATTTTTCACATATAGTTGCACACATGATGCACATATGCATAAAGGTTGCACAAACAAGCACAAGGTTTTATAGATGGTGCAATCGTTACATATCTTTCACACTGATTTTATATTTTACTATTTCCTCTTAAAAGAGGTTTGCTTCGTTTCTGTAGTATCAAATTATAAATTTTTGTCCATTTATTTACTATTCAATTTCGTTGTAAAAAAATTCATTATATTTCATTTTACTTATCAAATTACACGTGGTCACTTCCATGATCTTCTTCTCCTTCCTAGCTGGCTTACGCATGGAATCAACTTCTTTCTATTCTTTTCTTTTCTGGAGAATTCGATCTTCATGGGTTCACGTGGAATGCACGTTTAAAATATTAATTTTTTTCCTTTATTTTTTTTTCAAAATATAGAATGCACAAAGTGCATCCATCTCTTTATTTTCTATAAAAATACATCTTTGTTCATATGTACTTCCAGTATGGTTTACTATATCTTTGTTTTTCTCACAAAATAATATACAAACCTAAACTGAACCTGTAATGGGAACTTAATTATGTTGAATTGTTTTGTTTGAACTTTAATATTTCATGATGTTATAAAATTATTTGCATACACGCACTCATTTCCTATCGTGCAATTATTGTGCACATTGATTTCACATATTATATTTTCAGCAAGATTAAAGTACAATATATATTTATATTTCCAACAAAAATCGGTAGCATTACAAATATGTTATCCTTTTTATATAACATCATTGTCCCACAAATTTGTCTCAACAACCAGTTCTTGAATTCTAAAATACACAATCAGATTATGAAGCTAACTCCCCAGGTTTCTTTCTACCGCATCCGACTTTTGTGAGGTTAAGCTTCTCCACACACTCCTTAAGATCGTTCAATTACTGCTCCTTATCCTTATGTCTATAGCTTTGGTGAACCGCTCTCTCCTCCGGGGTGAGCTTGTTCCATGCATCACTAATCACTTTCACAAACTCCTTGTTTATGCAGATGGATAAGGTGGATTCAACGAGGCATGCTTCTTCGTGTCGAAGAAGTTGTAGGCGGTCTTGTAAGTTTTTGTGCATCCCGGATCACCACATCTCTTCTTCCTCTTCCTTGTGCTAAAATGTTCAACTGGAGCAGCCTACACCTGTACCGAAGCCTAAGTGGAAATTGAAGAAGCATAAGGCATGGAGGCCCATGTGTCATATCGTGATTCTAGTTGTAGAGTACCCCTATCAACACCTCAGAACCAAACTGTAGTTGAACAAGATAGAGATAATTGAACTTCCCTCTGGTTGTATCATTAGCATCAAATACAAAGAACTTCCGGTGTTCCCTCCTCATTTTCATTACTTTTTTGTATAAAAAACATCACCTGTATTGCCATCTTATGTGAATTATAATCACCTAGGAAGCATAGACAAATGGCTTTAAAGATGGTTCACAAATTTTAGTTCGTATGGTTAAGACCACAAAAAATGTAGTCCATACCATCTCTACTAGTGTACTTGTATATTCTTTTGGATAACTGCAAGACCTAAATTGACAGACTTCAATGTTGTGTAAATTTTGGTAACTGTACATTTTTCATATAGAGTTGCACACTTGTTGCACAAACACACATAAAGGTTGCAGGGACAAGCAAAAGATTTTTAAAATGGCGTAATCATTACATATCTTTCACATTGATTTTATATTTTACTTTTACCTCTTAATAGAGGCTTGCTTCATTTATGCAGTAACAAACTATAAATATTTATCCATTCATTTACTATTAAATTTTGTAGTCAGAAATTTCATTATGTTTCATATTACTTATCCAATTACATGTGATCCCTTGCATGATATTTTTCTCCTTCCAAGCTGGCTTACGCCTAGAATCCACTTCTTTCTTTCCTTTTCATGTTTTGGACAATTCGATCTTCATGAGTTCGCATCTAATCCACATATAAAATATTAATATTTTCATTTTAAAAAAAATTTGAATGCACAAAGTGCATCCATATCTTCATTTTCTATACAAATACATCTTTGTTCATACATACTTCCGGTATGAAAATATATTAATTATTTGTTTTCTCAAAAAATAATATTCAACCCAAACCTGAAATGGAAAATAAATTATGTTGAATTATTTTGTCTGAATTTAAATATTTCATTGTATGATGAAATTATTTGCATGCACGTACTCATTTCCTACCGTGAAATTATTGTGCACTTTCGTTTCAAATATGAAACTTGCAGCAAGATTGAAATACAATATATATTTGTATTTTCAACAAAAATCTGTAGCATTACAAACATGTTATCCTTTTATATTACATCAGTGTCCCACAAATTTGTCTCAACAACCAGTTCTAGAATTCTAAACAAAATCAAATTATTAAACTTACTCTCCAGGTTGCCCTTTACCGCATCAGACTTTTGGAGGTTCAGCTTCTCCATGCACTCCTTAAGATCGTTCAATTACTGATCCTTATCCTTATATCTATAGCTTTCGTGAACAATTCTCTCCTCCGTGGTGAGCTTGTTCCACGCATCACTAATCACTTTCATAAACTCCTTGTCTATGCAGATGGAGATTGTGGACTCAACCAAGCATGCTACTACGTTAAGAAGAAGTTGTAGGCGCTCTTGTTAATCTTCGTGTGTCCTGGATCATCACCTCTCATCTTCATCTTGTGTAGGCCAAAATGTTCAACTGAAGCAGCCTAGACCTACACCGGAGCCTAAGTGGGAAGGGAAGAAGCATAAGGAACCGAAGGCCTATGTTTCATATTTCAATTCTGATTGTAGAGTACCCCTATCAACACCTCAGAGCCAAGCTACGGTTGAACAAGATAAAGATAATCAAACTTCCCTTTGATTGTTCCATTAGCATCAAATACAAAGAACCTATAGTGTTCCTTCCTTAATTTCATTACTTTTTTTTTGTATAAAAAACATCACTTGTATTGCAATCTTAGGTGAATTATATCACCTAGGAAGTATAATGCTATGACTTTAAATATGGTTCACAAATCTCAGTTCGTATGGTTAAGACCACAACCAAAAATGTAGTCTATACCATCTCTACTAGTTTACTTGTATATTCTTTTTGATACCTGAATGAACTAAATTGACAAACTTCAAAATTGTACATATTTCGGCCACTATAAAATTTTCACATAGAGTTGCACAAATGATGCACAGACACACATAAAGGTTGCACAGACAAGCACATGGTTTTATAAATGGTGAAATCATTACATATCTTTCACACTGATTTTATATTTTACTATTACCTCTTGAAAGAGGCTTTCTTCGTTTCTGCAGTAACAAACTATAAATATTTGTCCTTTCATTTACAGTTCAATTTTGTAGTCACAAATTTTATTATATTTCATTTTACATATCCAATTACACGTGATCGCTTGCATGATCTTCTTCTCCTTCACAGCAGGCTTACGCCTAGAATTCACTTCTTTCTTTTCTTTTATTTTCAAGACAATTCGATCTTCATGGGTTCGCATGGAATTCATGTATAAATTGTTTTTCCTTTATTTTTTTAAAAAACATTGAATGTTGAAAGTGCATCCATCTCTTAGTTTTCTATACAAATACATTTTTGTTCATATGTACTTCCAGTGTGAAAATAAACTATATCTTTGTTTTTCTCACAAAATAATATACAAACTTTAACTGGAGCGCGAAATGGGAAATTAATTATGTTCAATTGTTTCGTTTGATTTTTAATATTAATTTCATGATTTTATGAAATTATTTGCATGCACGCACTCATTTCCTACCGTGCAATTATTGTGCACATTGATTTCAAATATTATATACACAACAAGAATGAAATACAATATATATTTATATTTACGACGAAAATTGGTAGAACTACAAATATGCTATCCTTTTATATAACATCAGCATCCCACAAATTTGTCTCAACAACCACTTCTTGAATTCTAAACAACAAAAATCATATTATTAAACTAACTCTCCAAGTTTCCCTCGGCCACATCAGACTTTTGTGAGGTTGAACTTTCCAATGCAAAACTTTATTTTGTTCAATTACCGCTCCTTACCCTTATATCTATAGCTTTGGTGAACAATTTTGTCCTCTGGGGTGAGCTTGTTCCACGGATCACTTATCACTTCCATAAACTCCTTGTCTATACAGATGGATATGGTTGATTCAACGAGGCATGCTTCTGCCTGAAGAAGAAGTTTTAGGCGCTCTTGATAGTTTTCGTGCATTGTGGATCACCACCTCTCTTCTTCCTCTTCCTTAGGCCAAAATATTTAACTGGAGCAGCCTAGACCTGCACCAAAGCCTAAGCTGTGAGGGAAGAAGTATAAGGCACCGAAGAACCCATGTGTCATATCGCAATTCTTATTGTAGAGTACCTCTATCAACACCTTAGAGCCAAGCTGCAGTTGAACAAGATATAGCTAATCGAATTTCACTCTGGTTGTTCCACTAACATCAAATACAAAGCACCTCTGGAGTTCCTTCTTCGTTTTCATTACTTTTTTCTATAAAAAACTAACATGTATTGCCATCTTATGAGAATTACAATCACCTAGGAAGCATAGAAAAATGGCTTAAAATATGGTTCACAAATCTCAGTTCGTATGGTTACAACCACCACAAAAAATGTAGTCCATACCATCTATACTAGTGTACTTTTATATTATTTTGGATACCTAGATGAACCAAATTGAGAAACTTCAATGTTGTGTGAATTTTGGTAACTATACTTTTTAAACATAGGGTTGCACACATGTTGCAGAGACACACATAAAGGTTGCACGGGCAAGCACACGGTTTTACAAATGGTGCAATCATTACATATCTTTCACACCGATTTTATATTTTACTATTACATCTTAGAAGAGGTTTGCTTCATTTCTGCAGTAACAAACTATAAATTTTCGACCATTCATATACTGTTCAATTTCACAGTAAGAATTTTTATTATATTTCATTTTACATATCCAATTACACATGATCTTCTTGTCCTTCCTAGTTGGCTTACGCTTAGATGCCACTTCTTTCTTTCCTTTTCTATTTTTGAGAATTCGATCTTCATGGGTTCGCGTTCCATGTATAAAATATTAATTATTTTCCTTAATTTTTTTAAAAATATTAATGCACAAATTGCATCCATTTCTTAATTTTATATACAAAAACATATTTGTTCATATTATGAAAATAAACTATATCTTTGTTTTTCTCACAGAATAATACACAAACCTGAGCTGGAGCCCAAAATGGGAAATTAATTATATTGAATCGTTTCGTTTGAACTTTAATATTTCACTATAGGCATATTATACGGTACCCCTGGGGTACCATGAGCATTTTATCCCCAGAGATATTTTGTATCACGATTCTGATTGTAGAGTACCCCTATTAACACCTCAGAACCAAGCTGCAGTTGAACAAGATAGAGATACTCGAACTTCTCTCTGGTTGTTCCATTAGCATCAAATGCAATGCACCTCTGGTGTTCCCTCCTCATTTTCATTACTTTTTTGTCTAAA
Organism: Rubia yunnanensis; assembly: GCA_037428765.1. Lineage (NCBI taxonomy): Eukaryota > Viridiplantae > Streptophyta > Magnoliopsida > Gentianales > Rubiaceae > Rubia > Rubia yunnanensis. Next base: position 21,356,280 of record CM075061.1, on the reverse strand, counting down.
AAACATCACTTGTATTGAAATCTTAGATCAATTACAATCACCTAGGAAGCATAAAAAATGGCTTCAAATATGGTTCACAAATCTCAGTTTGTGTGGTTAAGACCAACCCCAAAAATGTAGTCCACATTGTCTCTATTAGTGTACTTATAAATTCTTTTGGATACCTGCACGAACTAAATTGACAAACTTCAATGTTGTGTCAATTTCGGTGACTATACATTTTTCACATAGAGTTGCACACATGTTGTACAGACACACATAAAGGTTACACAAAGAAGCACAAGATTTTATAAATGGTGCAATCATTACATATCTTTCACACTGATTTTATATTTTACTATTACCTCTTAATAGAGGATTGCTTCGTTTATGCAGTAACAAACTTTAAATTATTGTCCATTCGTTTACTATTCAATTTTGTAGTCAGAAATTTTATTAGATTTCATTTTACTTATCCAATTACAGGTGATCACTTGCATGATACTATTTTCCTTCTCAGCTAGCTTATGCTGAGAATCCACTTCTTTCTTTTCTTTTCGTTTCTGGAGAATTCGATCTTCATGGGTTCGCATGGAATCCAAGTATAAAATATTAATATTTTCTTTTTTTAAAAAAATATTGAATGCACAAAGTGTATCCATATCTTCATTTTCTATACAAATATTGTTCATATATAATCCACTATTAAAATAAACTATATCTTTGTTTTATCACAAAATAATATTCAAAATTTAACCTGAAACTGGAAATTAATTATGTTGAATTGTTTTGTTTGAAATATAATATTTCATGGTATGATGAAAATATTTGCATGCACGTACTCATTTCCTGCCCTGCAATTATTGTACACTTTTTTTTCAAATATGATACTTGCGGCAAGATTGAAGTACAATGTATTTTAATATTTTCGACAAAAATCAGTAGCATTACAAATATGTTATTCTTTTATATAACATCAATGTCTCACAATTCTTTCTCAACAACTAGTTCTTGAATTCTAAACAACCAAATCAGATTATTAAACTAACTCTCCAGGTTGCCCACGGTCGCATCTGCCTTTTGTGAGGTTCAGGTTCTCCATGCACTCCTTAAGATCGTTTAATAACTGCTCCTTATCCTTATGTCTATTGCTTTGGTGAACAGTTCTCTCCTCCAGGGTGAGCTTGTTCCACGCATCGCTAATAACTTTTATAAACTCCTTGTGGATTCAACGAGGCATGCTTCCGCATGATAAAGAAGTTGTAGGCGCTCTTGTTAGTCTTCGTTCGTCCCGGACCACCTCTCTTCTTCCTGTACCAGAGCCTAAGTAGGAAGGGAATAAGCATAGGGCACCGAAGGCCCGTGTGTCATATCACAATTCTGATTGTAGAGTACCCCTATCAATACCTCAGAGCCAAGCTACAGTTGAACAAGATAGAGATAATCAAACTCCCCTCCGGTTGTTCCATTAGCATCAAATACAAAGCTACTCTAGTGTTCCCTCCTCCTTTTCATTACTTTTTTTGTATAAAAAACATCACTTGCATTGCCATCTTAGGTGAATTACAATCACCGAGGAAGCATAGAAAAATGGGTTTAAATATGGTCACAAATCTCAATTTTTATTGTTAAGACCACCACCGAAAATGTAGTCCATACCATCTCTACTAGTGTACTTGTATATTCTTTTGAATACCTGCACGAACTAAATTGACAAACATCAATATTTTATCAATTTCGGCAACTATACTTTTTTCACATAGAGTTGCACATGTGATGCACAGACACGCATAAAGGTTGCACGGACAAGCACACCGTTTTATAAAGGGTGAAATCATTACATATTTTCACTCTAATTTTATATTTTACTATTACCTCTTAAAAGAGGATTGCTTCATTTCTGCAGTAACAAACTATAAATGTTGTTTACCTTTCAATTTTGTCGTCAAAAATTTCATTATATTTCATTTTACTTATCCAATTATACATGATCGCTTGCATGATTTACTTCTCTATCCCAGCTATCTTACGCATAGAGTCCACTTCCTTTTTAGATTTTCTTTTCCGGAGAAAATGATCTTGGGTGGAATCCACGTATAAAATATTATTATTTTCCTTTATTTTTTTAAAAAATATTAAATGCACAAAGTGCATCAATCTATTCATTTTCTATACAAATATATCTTTGTTTATATATACTTCAAGCATGACAATAAACTATATCTATTTTTTCTCACAAAATAATATTTAAACCTAAACCTGAAATAGGAAATTAATTATGTTGAATTTTTTCGTTTGAACTTTAATAATTCATGGTATCATGAAATTATGCACATATTCTTTTCCAACCGTGCAATATATATGATACTTGTAGCAACATTGAAGTACAATATATATATATATATATATATATATTTATATTTCCAAAAAAAATTGGTAGCATTACAAATATGTTATCCATTTATATAACGTTAGTGTCCCACAAATTTGTTTTAACAACCAGTTCTTGCATTCTAAATAACAAAATCAGATTATTAAACCAACTCTCCGGGTTGCCCTCTGCCGTATCATACTTTTGTGAGGTTCAGTTTCTCCTTGTACTCCTTAAGATCATTCAATTACCACTCCTTATCCTTATGTCTATAGCTTTGATGAACAGTTATCTCCTCTGGGGTGAGCTTATTCCATGTAACACTAATCACTTTCATAAACTCCTTGTCTATGCAGATGGAGACAGTGGACTTAACGAGGCATGCTTCTCCGTGCAGAAGAAGTTGTAAACGCTCTTGTTAGTCTTCGTGCATCCAGGATCACCACCTCTCTTCTTCTTCTTCCTTAGGCCAAAATGTTCAACTGGAGAAGTCTAGACCTGCACTGGAGCCCAAGTGGGAAGGGAAGAAGCATAAGGCATCGAAGGCCCATGTGTCATATCGTGATACCTATTGTATAGTACCCATATCAACACCCCGGAGCCAAGCTACAGTTGAACAAAATAGAGATAGTCAAACTTCCTTCTGATTGTTCCATTAGCATCAAATACAATGCACCTATAGTGTTCCCTCCTGATTTTCATTTCTTTTTTGTATAAAAAACATCACATGTATTGCCATCTTAGGTGAATTACAATCACCTAGGAAGCATAGAAAAATGACTTTAAATATGGTTTACAAATCTCAGTTCGAATGGTTAAGACTACCACCGAAAATGTAGTCCATAACATATCTACTAGTGTACTTGTATATTCTTTTGGATCATGCATAAACGAAATTGACAAACTTCAATGTTTTGTAAATTTCGATAACTATACTTTTTTCACATAGAGTTGCACACATGATGCACAGACACACATAAAGGTTGCACGAAGAAGCACACGGTTTTATAAATGGTGCCATCATTACATATCTTTCACTTTGATTATACATTTTACTATTACCTCTTAAGAGAGACTTGCTTCGTTTTTGCAGTAGCAAACTATAATATTTTGGCCATTCATTTTCTTTTCAATTTCGTAGTCAGAAATTTCATTATATTTCATTTTACTTATCGAATTACACGTGATCGCTTGCATGATCTTCTTCTCCTTCCCAGCTGGCCTACACCTAGAATCCACTTCTTTTTTTTCTTTTTCTTTTCTTGAGAATTTGATCTTCATGGGTCCACATGGAATCCACTTATAAAATATTATTAATTTTTTCTTTATTTTTTTTCAAAATATTGAATGCACAAATTGCATCCATATCTTCATTTTCTATACAAATACATCTTTGTTCATATATACTTCTAGGATGAAAATAAATTATATCTTTATTTACTCACAAAATAATATTCAAACCTGAACTTGAAATGGGAAATAAATTATGGTGAATTGTTTCGTTTGAACTTTAATGTTTCATTGTATGATAAAATTATTTGCATGCATGTACTCATGTCCTATCATGCAATTATTGTGCACTTTTGTTTCAAATATGAAACTTGCAGCAAGATTGAAATACAATATATATTTATCATTTCGACAAAAATCGGTAGCATTAGAAATATGTTATCCTATTATATTACATTAGTGTCCCAGAAATGTGTCTCAATAACTAATTCCAGAATCCTAAACAACAAAATATAATTATCAAACTTACTCTCCAGGTTGGCCACTGCTGCATCAGACTTTTGTGAGGTTCAGCTTTTCCAAGCACTCCTTAAGACCGTTCAATAAACATTCCTTATCCTTATGTTAATAGCTTTGGTGAACAGTTCTCTCCTCTGGGGTGAGCTTGTTCCATGCATCACTAATCACTTTCATAAACTCCCTGTCTATGAAGATGGAGATTGTGGACTCAACGAAGCATGCTACTATGTGAAGTAGAAGCTGTAGGCGCTCTTGTTAGTCTTCGTGCATCCTGGATCACCACCTCTCTTCTTCCTCTTCTTCAGGCGAAAATGTTCAACTGGAGCAGCCGAGACCTGCATTGGAGCCTAAGTGAAAAGGAAAGAAGCATAAGGAACCAAAGGCCCATGTGTCATATCGCGATTTTGATTGTAGAACCCCTATCAACACCTCAGAGCCAAGATACTGGTTAACAAGATAGAGTTAATCGACCTTCCCTCTGACTATTCCATTAGCATCAAATACAAAGAACCTCTGGTGTTCCTTCCTAATTTTCCTTACATTTTTTGTATAAAAAACATCACGTGTATTGCAATCTTAGATATAACAATCACATAGGAAGCATAGAAAAAATGGCTTTAAATATGATTCACAAATCTCAGTTTGTATGGTTAAGACCACCAAAAAAATGTAGTCCATACCATCTCTACCAGTGTACTTGTATATTCTTTTGAATACCTGCACGAACTAAATTGACAAACTTCAATGTTGTGCATATTTCGGCAACTATAAAATTTTCATATAGAGTTGCACACATGTTGCACAGACACGCATAAAGCTTGCACAGATAAGCACAAGGTTTTATAAATGGTGAAATCATTACATATATTTCACACTGATTTTATATTTTACTACCCCTTAAAAGAGGCTTCTTCGTTTTTGTAGTAACAAACTATAAATTTTTGCCCATTAATTTACTGTTCAATTTCGTAGTCATAAATTTTATTATATTTCATTTTACTTATCCAATTACACGTGATCGCTTGCATGATCTTCTCCTCCTTCCTAGCAGGCTTACGCCTAAAATTCACTTCTTTCTTTCCTTTTATTTTCTGGACATTTCGATCTTCATGGGTTCGCGTGTAATCCACTTATAAAATATTATTTTTATCCTTTATTTCTTATAAAATATTGACTGCACAAAGTTCATCCATCTCTTAATTTTCTATACAAATACATCTTTGTTCATATGTACTTCTAGTATGAAAATAAACAATATCTTTGTTTTTCTCTTAAAATAGTATACAAACTTGAACCGGAGCGCGAAATGGGAAATCAATTATGTTCAATTGTTTCGTTTGATTTTTAATATTTCATGATATTATGAAATTATTTGCATGCATGCATTCATTTCCTACTGTGCAATTATTGTGCACATTAATTTTAAATATTATATTTGCAGCAAGAATAAAGTTTTATTTATATTTATATTTACGACAAAAAATGGTAGTATTAAATATGCTATCCCTTTATATAACATAAGCGTCCTACAAATTTGTCTCAACAACCAGTTCTTAAAATCTAAATAACAAGATAAGATTATTAAATTAACTTTCCAGGTTGCCCTCTGCCACATCAGACATTTTTGAGGTTCAATTTCTTCATGCACTCCTTAAGATCATTCAATTACTGCTCCTTATCCTTATATCTATAGTTTTGGTGAACTGCTCTCTCCTCTAGGGTGAGCTTGTTCCATGTAACACTAATCACTTTCATAAACACCTTGTCTATACAGATGGAGAAAGTGGATTCAACGAGGCATGCTTCTCAGTGAAGAAGAAGTTGTAAGCGCTCTTGTTGGTATTCGTGCGTCCAGGATCACCACCTCTCTTCTTTCTATTCCTTAGGTCAAAATGTTCAACTGGAGAAGCCTAGACCTACACTGGAGCCCAAGTGGGATGGGAAGAAGTATAAGGCACCAAAGGCCCATGTGTCATATCGGGATAGTGATTATAGAGTACCCCTATCAACACCTTGAAGCCAAGATGTAGTTGAACAAGATAGAGATAAACAAACTTCCCTCTGTTTCTTCCATTAGCATTGAATACAAAGCACATATGGTGTTCCCTCCTCATTTTCATTACTTTTTTGTATAAAAATCATCACTTGTATTACCATCTTAGGTGAATTAAAATCACCTAGGAAGCATAGAAAAATGGCTTTAAATATGGTTTACAAATCTCAGTTCGTATGGTTAGGACCACAACAAAAAAACGTAGTCCATACCATCTCTATTAGTGTACTTGTATATTATTTTGGATACTTGCACGAACTAAATTGACAAACTTCAATGTTTTTTCAATTTTGGTAACTATACTTTTTTCACATAGAGTTGCACACATGTTGCACAGACAGGCATATAGGTTCCACGGGCAAGCACATGGGTTTATAAATGGTGCAATCATTACATATCTTTCACTCTGATTTTATATTTTACTACTACCTCTTAAGAGAGGCCAGCTTCATTTCTGCAGAAGCAATCTATAATTTTTTGGCAATTCGTTTACCGTTCAATTTCGTAGTCAGAAATTTCATTATATTTCATTTTACTTATCCAATTACACGTGATCACTTGGATGATCTTCTTCTCCTTCCCAGCTAGCTTACGCCTAGAATCCACTTCTTCTTTCCTTTTCTTTTCTGGAGAATTCGATCTTCATGGGTTCACGTCATGTAAATATTAATTTTTTTCCTTATTTTTTAAAAAATATTGAATGCACAAAGTGCATCCGTCTCTTCATTTTCTATACATATACATCTTTGTTCATGTGTATTTCCAGTATGAAAACAAACTATATCTTTTTTTCTCACAAAAGATCCAAATCTGAACCAGAAATGGGAAATTAATTATGTTGAAGTGTTTTGTTTGAACTTTAATATTTCATGGTATTATCAAATTATTTGTAGGTAAGTACTCATATCCTACCGTGTAATTATTGTGTATTTTTTTTCAAATATGATACTTGGTGCAAGATTGAAGTACAAGATATATTTATATTTCTGACAAAAATCGGTAGCATTACAAATATGCTATCCTTTTATATAGAATTAGTGTCTCACGAATTTGTCTCAACAACCATTTCTTTAATTTTAAACAAAAAATCATATTAATAAACTAATTCTCCAGGTTGCCATCGGTCTCATCAAACTTTCGTGAGGTTCAGCTTCTCCATGCACTCCTTAAGATCATTCAATAACTGCTCCTTATCCTTATATTTATAGCTTTGGTGAATAGTTCTCTCCTCCGGGGTGAGCTTGTTCCACGCATCGCTAATAGCTTTCATAAACTCCTTGTCTATGTAGATGGAGATTGTGGATTCAACGAGGAATGCTTTTGTGTTAAGAAGAAGTTGTATGTGCTCTTGTTATTCTTCGTGCGTCCTGAATCAGCACCTCTCTTCTTCCTCTTCCTTAGGCCAAAATGTTCAACTTGAGCAGCCTAGACCTACATCGGAGCCTAAATGGGAAGGAAAGAAGCATAAGGCACTGAAGGCACGTGTGTCATATCGCGATTCTGATTGTAGAGTACCTCTATCAACACCTAAGAGCCAAGCTGCAGTTGAATAAGATAGAGATAATCGAACTTCCCTCTGATTGTTCCATTAGCATGAAATACAAAGAACCCCTAGTGTTCCTTTCTCATTTTCATTACTTTTGTATATGAAAAACATCACTTTTATTGACATCGTAGGTGAATTACAATCACCTAGGAAGCATAGAAAAATGGCTTTGAATATGGTTCACAAATATCTTTTCGTATGGTTAAAACCACCACAAAAAATGTAGTTCATACCATCTATACTAGTGTACCTGTATATTCTTTCGGATACTTGCACGAACTAAATTGACAAACTTCAATGTTTGGTCAATTTCGGCAACTATACATTTTTCACATAGAGTTGCACACATGTTGCATAGACACACATAATGGTTGCACAAATAAGCACAATATTTTATAAATCGTGCAATCATTACATATCTTTCACACTGATTTTTATTATTTTCTATTACCTCTTAAAAGAGGCTTTCTTTGTTTCTGTAGTAACGAACTATAATTTTTTGTCCATTCGTTTACTGCTCAATTTCGTAGTCAGAAATTTTATTATATTTCATTTTACTTATCCAATTACACATGATCACTTGCATGATCTTCTTCTCCTTCCCAGCTGGCTTACGCCTAGAATCCACTTCTTTGTTTCCTTTTCTTTTCTTGAGAATTCGATCTTCATGGGTTCACATGGAATCCACGTATAAAATATTAATTTTTTCCTTCATTATTTTTTTGAAAATATTGAATGCACAAAGAGCATCCATCTATTCATTTTCCATACAAATCTATCTTTGTTCATATATACTTCCATCATGACAATAAACTATATCTATGTTTTTCTCACAAAATAATATATAAACCTAAACCGGAGCGCGAAATGGAAAATTAATTATGTTCAATTGTTTCGTTTAAACTTTAATATTTCATGATATTATGAAATTATTTTCGTGCACATACTCATTTCCTACCATTTAATTTTTGTGCACATTGATTTCAAATATTATATTTGCAGCAAGATTGAAATAAAATATTAATTTATATTTATGACAAAAACCAGTATCATTACAAATATGTTATCCTCTTATATAACATCAGCGTCCCAAAAATTTGTCTCAACAACCAGTTCTTTAATTTTAAACAAAAAAACCAGATTATTAAACTATCTCTCCAAGTTGCCCTCTGCTGCATCATACTTTTGGTTCTGCTTCTCCATGCCCAACTTAAGATCGTTTATTTACAACTCCTTATCCTTATGTCTATCGCTTTAGTGAACATTTCTCTCCTCTGGGGCGAGCTTGTTCCAAGCATCACTAATCACTTTCATAAACTCCCTGTCTATGTAGATGGATATGGTGGATTCAACGAGGCATTCTTCTGCATGAAGAAGATGTAGTAGGCTCTCTTGATAGTCTCCATGCATCTGGATCTCCACTTCTTTTCTTCCTCTTCCTTAGGCCAAAATGTTCAACTTGGGCAGCCTAAACCTGCACCAGAGCCTAAGTGGGAAGGGAAGAAGTATAAGGCACCGAAGGCCCATGTGTCATATTGCAATTCTGATTGTAGAGTACCCCTATTAACACCTCAGAGCCAAGCTGCAATTAAAAAAGATAGAGATAATAGAACTTCCATTCACACCGAATACAAAGCTCCTCTGGTGTTCCCTCCTCCTTTTCATTACTTTTTTTGAATCAAAAACATCACTTGCATTACCATCTTAGGTGAATTACAATCACCTAGAAAGCATAGAACAATGGCTTTAAATATGGTTCACAAATCTCAATTCGTTTTGTTAAGACCACCACAAAAAATGTGTCCATACCATATCTACTAGTGTACTTGTTTATTCTTTTGGATGCCTGCATGAACAAAATTGACAAACTTCAATGTATTGTCAATTTCGGTAACTATACATTTTTCACATAGAGTTGCACACATGTTGTACAGACACACATAAAGGTTGCACAGACAAGCACAAGGTTTTATAAATGGTGCAATCATTACATAGCTTTCACTCTGATTTTCTATTTTACTATTACCTCTTAAAAGAGGCTTGCTTTGTTTTTGCAGTAACAAACTACAAATGTTTTGCCATTTGTTGATTGTTCAATTTTGTAGTCAGAAATTTCATTATATTTCATTTTACTTATCCGATTACATGTAATCGGTTGCATGATCTTCTTCTCCTTTCTTGCTGGCTACGAGTGAAATCCACTTCTTTGTTTCCTTTTCCTTTCTGGAGAATTCAATCTTTATGGGTTCGTGTGGAAGCCACGTATATAATATTAATTTTTTCTTTTATTTAAAAATATATTGAATGCTCAAAGTGCATCCATCTCTTCATTTTCTATAAAAATACATCTTTGTTAATATGTACTTCCAGTATGAAAATAAACTATATCTTTGTTTTTCTCACGAAATAATATACAAACCTGAACCTGAGCCTGATTTGGGAAATTAATTATGTTAAATTGTTTGGTTTGAACTTTAATATTTCACTATAGGCATATTGTATAGTACCCCTAGAGTACCATGAGCATTGTATCCCCATAGATATTTTGTTCATCTCATACTGTTGGAATGTGCATTATAATATATAAGATTGTACATTATAATAATTTGATTATGATTAGTACATAAATATAGTATGTACAAACAATAATATTGAAATGCACATTCTATATATATACATTACACATTAATGGTACCCCATGGTATCCCAGGGGTACGACATAGGAATTGTTCATGATATTACGAAATTATTTGCATGCATGTACTCATTTCCTACTATGCAATTATTTTGCACATTGATTTCAAATATTATATTTGCAGCAAGATTGAAGTACAATATATATTTATATTTCCAACAAAAATCGGTAGCACTACAAATATGTTATCCTTTTATGTAACATCAGTGTCCCACAAATTTGTCTCAACAACTAGTTATTGAATTCTAAATAACAAAATAAGATTATTAACTAAATCTCCAGGTTGCCCTCTATTGAATTAGACTCCATGCACTCCTTAAGATCGTTCAATTATGCTCCTTTTCCTTATGTTTATGGCCTTGGTGAACTGCTCTCTCCTCTAGGGTGAGCTTGTTCCACGCATCATTAATCACTTTCATAAACTCATTTAATGAGGCATGCATCTTTGTGATGAAATTGTAAGCGTTCTTGTCTTCGTGCATCCTGGATCACCACCTCTCTTCTTCCTCTTCCTTGGTTAAAAAGTTCAACTGTAGTAGACTAGACCTGCACCGGAGGCTATGTGGGAAAGGAGGAAGCATCAGGCACCGAAGGTCCCTGTGTCATATCGCGACTTTGATTGTAAATACCCCTATCAACACCTCAGACCCAAGCTGCGGTAAAGAAGATAGAGATAATCAAACTTCCTAACAATTGTTCCATTAGCATCAAATACAAAGTACCTCCAGTGTTCCCTCATTTTCTTTATTTTTGTATAAAAAACATCACCTGTTTTACCATCTTAAGTGAATTACAATCACCTAGGAAGCATAGAAAAATGGATTTAAATATGGTTCACAAATCTCAGTTTTTATGGTTAAGACCACCACAAAAAATGTAGTCCATATCATCTCTACTAGTGTAATTGTATATTCTTTAGGATACCAGCACGAACTAAATTGACAAACTTCAATGTTGTGTCAATTTCGGTAACCATACATTGTTCACATAGAGTTGCACACATGTTGCATAGACATGCATAAACGTTGCACAGACAAGCACAAGGTTTTATAAATTGTGCTATCATTACATATCTTTCACACTAATTTTATATTTTACTATTACCTCTTAAAAATGGCTTGCTCCATTTCTGCAGTAACAAACTATAAATATTTGTCCAATCGTTTACTAGTCAACTTTGTTGTCAGAAATTTCATTATATTTCATTTTACTTATCCAATTACACGTGACCCTTGCGTGATATTCTTTTCCTTCCTAGCTGGCTTATGCCTAGAATCCATATCTTTCTTCCTTTTCTTTTCTAGAGGATTCGATCTTCATGGGTTAGTGTGGAATCCACGTATAAAATATTAATTTTTTTACTTTAGTTTTTTAAAATATTGAATGCACAAAGTGCATCCATCTCTTCATTTTCTATAAAAAAAATACATCCTTTTTTCATATATACTTCCAGTATGAAAAGAAACTATATCTTTTTTTTCTCAAAAAATAATATTCAAACTTCAACTTGATATGGGAAATTAATTATGTTGAATTGTTTCGTTTGAACTTCAATATTTCATGGTATTATGAAATTATTGGCATGAACGTACTCATTTCCTACTGAGCAATTATTGTGTACTTTTGCTTCAAATATTATACTTGCAGCAAGATTGAAGTACAATATATATTTATATTTTCGACAAAAATCGGTAGCATTAAAAATATGTTGTCCTTTTATGTAACATCAGTGTCCCACTAATTTGTCTCAACAACCAGTTCTTGAATTCTAAACTGCAAAATTAGATTATTAAATTAAAACTCCAGGTTGCCCTTTGCCGCATAAGACTTTTGTGAGGTGCAACTTCTGCATGCACTCCTTAAGATTATTCAATTACCTCTCCTTATCTTTATGTCTAGAGCTTTGGTGAACAGTTGTACTATGGGGTGAGCTTTTTCCATGCATCACTAATCACTTTCATAAACTCCATCCCTAGGCAGATAGAGATTGTGGATTCAACGAGGCATGCTTCTGCGTGAAGAAGAAGTTGTAGGCGCTCTTGTTAGTCTTTGTGCGTTCTGGATCAACACCTCTCTTCTTCCTCTTCCTTAGGCCAAAATGTTTAACTGGAGCAGTCTAGACCTGCACCGGAGCCTAAGTGGGAAGGGAAGAAGCATAAGTCACCGAAGACCCATATGTCATATCGCGATTCTGATTGTTGAGTACCCATATCAACACCCCAGAGGCAAGCTGCAACTTAACAAGATAGAGATAATATAACTTCCCTCTGGTTGTTCCATTAGCATCAAATACAAAGAACCTTATGTGTTCCCTCCTTATTTTCTTTACTTTTATTGTATCAAAACCATCACTTATATTACCATCTTAGGTGAATTACAATCATCTAGGAAGCATTGAAAATTTGCTTTAAACATAGTTCACAAATCTCAGTTTGTATGGTTAAGACCACCACCACAAATGTAGTTCATACCATCTCTAATTGTGTAGTTGTATATGCCTTTGGATACATGCACGAACTAAATTGACAAACTTCAATGTTTTGTCAATTTCAGTAACTATACTTTTTTCACATAGAGTTGCACACATGTTCCACGGACAGGTATAAAGGTTCCACAGACAAGCACAAGGGTTTATAAATGGTACAATCATTACATATCTTTCACTCTGATTTTATATTTTACTATTACCTCTTAAGAGATGCTTGCTTTGTTTCTGCAGTAGCAAACTATAATTTTTTGGTCATTCATTTATTGTCCAATTTCGTAGTCAGAAATTTCATTATTTTTTCATTTTACTTATCCAATTACACGTGATTGCTTGCATGATCTTCTTCTCCTTCCCAGCTGGCTTACACTTAGAGTCCATTTTTTTTCTATTCTAGAGAATTTGATCTTCATGGATTCGCGTGGAATCCACATATAAAATATTATTAATTTTTTTCCTTTATTTGTTTTAAAAATATTGAAAGCACAAATTGCATCTATATCTTCATTTTCTATACAAATACGTCTTTGTTCATATATACTTCCAGTATGAAAATAAATTACATCTTTGTTTTCTCAAAAAATAATATTCAAACTTGAACCTAAAATGAGAAATAAATTATGTTGAATTGTTTTGTTTGAACTTTAATATTTCTTTGTATGATGAAATTATTTGCAAGCACGTACTCATTCCCTACCGTGCAATTATTGTGCACTTTTGTTTCAATTATGAAACTTGTAGCAAGATTGAAATAAAATATATATTTATATTTTCGACAAAAATCGGCAGCATTACAAATATGTTATCCTTTTATATTACATCAGTGTCCCACAAATTTGTCTTAACAACTAGTTCTTGAATTCTACAACAAAATATAATTTTCAAACTTACCCTCCATGTTTCCCTCTGCCGCATCAGACTTTTGTGAGGTTCAGCTTCTCCATGCACACTACTGGAAAAAAGGTACATAAGCACCATTATAAATTAATGAGTACAGGTATACCGGTGTGTATGTAACCAATTGCACCAGTATTTATCATGTTAACATCAGTACCAGTGCAAATAAGTACATACGCACCCGTATCCTTTCAACGGGTGTACAGTTCACCTATTTTTGCACCGGTGTTGGTTCTACCGGTGTACCAATGTCAAATGTTTTGCACCAGTATTATCCGAATAGGTATTTGGCCTGGTGCAATTGCTAACATGTGCATGGTACATGATTACCGGTGTGTACGTATTTCCCTTTTTAAAAAAATTAGTATTGCGCCAAGAGGACAACTTTTTAAACTAGTAACGGGAAATTGCCAGTGCAGAAATTAAAAAAATACAGGAAAAATTTTATTTGTACACCAGTTACTATTAGAATCAGAACGCGCACCAGTATTTTCTTAATACTGGTGCAAAAATATTTCTTTTTGTATAAATTTGGCTCCAAAACTATTAGTTTTCGCACCGATACTGTGATCGTACCGGTGTAGGATAAGAAAATATGCGGGTTTTGGCTAAATATCTACACCGATAACTGATTTTAATGGTTTAAAAGGCTACAAATGCACCGGTAAAGTCTAAATACCGGTGTAGAAAATTGCATTAAATGCTCATCTACCACCTTTTTTAAGCGGGTTAAAAATGAGATTTTTGGAAGAAAAAGTTCATTAATGGTGTTTTTTGGTTGATGAATGCATTGAATTTTCCACAATGAAGACCCTTGAAGGTACCTTTTTTTGAATTACATTTATGTATATTAAGGATTTCTTCTATGGTTTTGGTTAGTAGAGATATTTACATTTTATGTTTGATCATTTGATGGTGATTGAGGTAGAAGTGTAGATATTAGTTTGTGATTTGTTCTCAAGGTTGTTGTAGTTATAAGGCTATGGCTTTTGATTCCTATCGTGTCGGACATGTTAAGAATGTTGTAATTGTAATGTGGAATATTGGTGTATATTGTGCATTTATGATGTTGCATGATTAAGAAGTCATCATGAAAAAATCTGTTGTATTAAATGTAATGAAATTTGATTATTGGACATTTATTGATATGTAGAGTGTATGCCAACATTAGTAGGGTGAGCGATGAATATATTATGTTTGTGGATGAGTTCTTGGAGCATGCTTTTAGTCCAGATAAGTGAATATTATGTCTCTGTCGTGATTGTAGAAATCAAATTCTCACTGATAAGAAGGACATCCTAAAACTCCATTTGTATAGCCGGGGTTTGGGAAAGATTATGTTGTGTGGCCTTTCATGGGGAAAAATCACCAACGGAAGTGAGAGTTAGTAGTGAGGGAGAGTGTTTTGGGGATTCTATGTTGGATGACATGTGTGAGGAGGTTGTTAATGAGTTTCTAGGGAGGCCCGAGGTTTTGGCTAACTTCCTTGGTGAGAAGGATACACCATTGTATCACGGTTGCAAGAAGAAAAACACGGTCATGTTGTGTTTGATGGAGTTGTTTAATTTGAAAGGTGTAGGGGCATGGATTAATACTAGCATGAACAAATTGCTTAAGTTTTTTAATGAAAAGCTTCCACCTGGTAATGGGGTTCCTGATAACCTTTATGAAGCTAAGAGAATTTTGTCTGATGGGATTGAAGTATGAAAAGATACATGCTTATTTTAACGATTGTGTCATATATAGGGATGACCTTAAGGATAAGATTGTTTGTCCAGTATGTAATGTGTCGCATTATAAGAAGAAGAGAAATGTGGCTGTTAGTGGAGAGCATGTTGTGCCGGTGAGGAGGCGAGTGTCTGCCAAATGTGTGTGGTATCTTCCCATTATTACAAAGCTAAGAAGGTTGTTTAAGAATGAAAAGGATGCAAAGAACTGGACATGGTGCGTTGATAGGGGAGGTTGTAAAGATGATGATATAATTTGACACCGGACTGACGCAGACCAGTGGAAGGAATTTGACAGGATGTATCCACACTTTGCATTCAAACCTAGGAATTTGAGATTTTCTTTATGTACTAATAGTATGAACCCATTTGGGAATATTTCTTCGAAACACAGTTCGTGGCCGGTTATGCTTTCCATTTACAATCTTCACCTGTACTTGTGCATGAAGAGAAAATATCTATTGATGCCCATTATTATTTTAGGGCCGAAACAACCTGGAAATGACATAGACACTTATCTTGCCCCTTTGATAGAATATTTGAAGGTGCTTTGGTTGGTTGCTTCTTAATGTTTAATGGTTGTAGTGGTGAAGAATTTACATTAAAGGCAATAATTAACCTTTTGGGTATATGGTCAAGGGTCACAAGGCTTTCCTAGTTTGTGAGGATGAGATAGATTAACATCAGTTGAGGAATGAGCAAAATACTACTAATTTAGGTCACCGTAAATTCCTGCCTGTAGGTCACAAGTTGCGGGATAACGCAGTTGCATTCGTTGGTGGGAAGGAGAGGAGAAAGGCACCCAAACCTTTGACCGGTGTAGCTATTCATAGCAAGGTGAAGAAATTCAATGTTGTTCTTGGTAAGAAGTTATCAAAGGGTGGTGGGGCTGTAGACAGATCGTGGAAGAAATGGTTCATTTCCTTCTATTTACCGTACTGGGAAAATTTGGAGGTTTGCCATTTTTTGGATATCATGCATATCGAAAAGAACATTTTTGAGAGTCTAATTGGAACACTTCTGAACATTCTCGGGAAGACTAAGGATCACTTGAATGCGAGGAAAGATTTAGTGGACCTTGGTAGACAGTTGGTTTTGGCATCAGAGGTAACAGGGAAGTGAACGTACCTGCCCCTCGCTCCATACAATCTGTCAGTTGCTGAGAGAATATCGGTGTGTCAGAGTATCAAAGGAATGAAGGTACCATTCGGTTACTCCTCTAATGTTAGCCGGTTTGTGAATGATGAGTTGGGTTTTAATGCTCTGAAATCACACGATTGTCATGTCCTTATGCAACAACTTCTGCCCGTAGCAATACGTGGGTGTTTGGAAGAGGGAGTTATATTTTGAGTTATGTGCTTGTGTTTCTTCTTCAACTCAATATGAAGGAAAAAATTTAGCAGGTAAAAGCTAGATGAACTGGATCGAGAGGCTGCTGTTGTTCTATGCCATTTGGAGAAGTATTTTCCCATGACATCATAGTGCACCTAGTGGTACACTTGGTTAGGGAGATACGTGTGTGTGGGCCTATTGGAATTAATTGGATGTACCCCTTTGAGTGTCACATGGCTATTTTCAAGGGTTATGTTCATAATCGTAGTAGGCCCAATGCCTCCATTATTCAGAGTTACATCACTGAGGAGATCATCGAGTATTGTGTAGCGAACTTGGTTGGAAGAAGAGCAGTTGGTGTTCTATGTGGACCTCACTGCGGAAGGCGGAATGGGATTCCACGTTCCAAGGATACGCTTCATACACCCTATCACGTTGATTTGATGGTTGTTCACCTGTATGTATTACGTAATAGTAGTGAGAGTGTAGTATATGTTGAAGAGCATGTTTCCTTGTTGGAAGAGATTCATCCAAACTGGCCCCCGAATAAAATTTAGGTTGAGTATTCTTCATGGTTTATTAACTGGTTTTACGATCGTTGTAATGTCGAAGGGATGGTTAGTAAACTACAGGCGTTTACAAGGAAGCTGAATTGCCCCGTTAGATGATACCTTGGTTATGACATTAATTGCTTTAGTTTCTCAACATTGGGAAAGGAAGAGAAGAGCACCACTCAAAATAGTGGTGCATATATTGAATCTGAATCCATGTGGCATGCAAGGAAGAGAGATAAACATCTGGTTGTTGCTGTGATGCCTTTCTATAGGGTGATTGAGGAAATTTTGGAGTTGGATTATGTAGAGTTCAAATTTGTTATCATCAAGTGTCGTTGGGTGGAACACGGTTCCGGTGTTGTTGTTGAGAACCCCATGGGGGTTCACATTGGTCGACTGATGGGGTTGATTTTACCATATATTTTGGGCTGATTATTGAGTTAAATGGTTGATTAAATGATTGGATATTTATGTTATTCGTAATGTTCTTGCAGTTTAAAGATTTAGATGCTGAATTGGCAAGTTGGTGCAGTTTATGGTCATTTGTGTTTGGAGATGGAAGATGAAATAATAATGGAGATATTTGGTGCTGAATTATGGCAATTACAAATGTTGTTGGAGAATAATCAGATTTATTTGAAGACTCCTAATTGTTAGGAGAGAATATTGTGATTTTCTTTTATAGTTCTAATTAGATAAGGAAAGATATGTTTTATTCCTTATCTATCTTTTGGTTGTAGTAATATTTTGGAGACTTTATTATTTACACATAGAGACGTACGTCCAAGGAGGATAGATAGAACAGAATTACGTACGCACAGTCCATCTGCGCAGAACAGTATTTTGCAATTTGGGTTTCTCGGTATTTTTATTCAGACAATTTTCGTCATTTACTTTTATGCTTTTGATTGTTAATTTAATTATGTATTCTAGCTAAATTCTTCTTTTCCGGTAAAGATCAAGGAAGTACTGGCGTCGATTCTCGTGAGATCTAATTAGTTCTTTTACTTTGATTGCATGCTTGCATCTGCTGTTCTTGATTATAATGATTATAATTGCTTTCATGTTATTGAGTAGTGGCCAATATTTGATAGCATGTTAGTTAATTTAATGCCAATTGAACCAATCATCCGTAATTGTGGTTTCAGTTCAATCAGTGGTAGGGAACAACAGTCTAAATTTAACAATCCGGCGTCCGAGTTTGTTGGTTATGAATTGGGTCTTTCTCATTCTTAATGCTGCTAGCATATTAAATCTATAGAGCGTTTCTTAGGTTATATGTTAGTTAGAGATATAGTTGGTGAGGCGTCCTCCTGATTATCGACAAGGTAAGGAAAGATTGGTTGCTTGCAACTATAACCAATTTGTGTGCATGCATTTAAAGTCATCTTTGCATCAAGGATCGAGATAGGAAGCCAATATGGAATTGATCGAAACCGGAATCTTATCATCATAGTTGAATTGTTTTGCTATCTGTAACAATTTCTCATTCTTGTTTTTACTCAATTTTTATTTTCTCTTATTCACGACCCTCTTCTGGTTCTTTTGGTTACAAATTCGTAGATTAAAGATTAAAGAAAAGGTCTCGCCAATCTCTTGGGAAACGAACCTGCTCGCAGCTATACTGGTCGGTATGCCCATATCGACCACAGAATCCTGAACTGAAAATTCAGCTTAGAGCTTGATTTATTTTTGGTGTAAAACGACACACCATCGACTTGAATCATGTAGGATATGAAGATGACAAGTTCATCTTAGCTACCTAGGCATGACAGGTTTTTTACATTAAGGACCCTTTGAATGAAAAGTATCACGTGGTGTTGCATGGGAAGAAGTTTTACTTTGATGAGGAGATTGATCGGCCCACCATAACTAATAATCCTGAGTTTCCATCAGTATTTCCTGGTTTGGAAGATATTGGGGGACCCATTGTTGGAAGGCGTTCTCATGGTGATGGGTTGTGGGTTGATGAGAGAGGTGAAATAGTAGATGGGGACAATGTCTTGAAGCGGAAGTGATAGATTTATTGTTCCTGGCTATAGTTTTTGTGACCATGTTTTGTGAAAAATCGTAGGATCATTAAGCGATTTAGCGTGTAATGTATTTAATTGACATTCTTTTATGAATTAGTTGGTATGATCCATGATTTTCAATGGAGTGTTTATGAATTGAATCGAGGAAAATGTATTTTAGTTTTAATTAAAATTTCTACTAGGTGCTGATTTTTTACACCGGTAAAGATTAATTACCGGTGTAGAAAAACAGGGGAGGTACTATGTTTTGTACTTACGCACCAGTACTCCTACCGGTGCACACTACTTTGAATTTTTGTTTGTTTGCTCTCGCATCAGACAATGTTTTTTTGGCATTTAAAGCAGCCTAATGCAGCTGCTTTTTGTTAAATTTGCACTGGTAATTGTACCGGTGCTGAGTACTTTTTTGAAATTACTCTCGGGTCGGAATAGATAGAATTTTTATTCATTTAATGCAGCCTAAAGCAGCTGCTTTAGGCCTCATTTTACACCGGTATATGTAGAATACCAGTGTATAAAAAACGTTCCATTATTTAAAACCCTCTCAGCACCCCATTTCCGTAGTACCAAATTTATATCTCTCACTCAATACCATCTCCATCACTACCCAGCTTCGTTGAAATCCTACGTAGGTTGACATATAATTAGGTAAACCACTTCAATGCCTCTATATTATGATTAACTAGCAATTGCATATGAAATAGAATAATTGAGAATGTGACATCGTGAATAGATTGATTTTCATGTAAGGTGTTTGATGAAATGCTTCAATGTGTTTTTCAAGAAATGCCTCCCAAATCCAATTTGAAAAGGATACGACATTCACCATCCCCATCATTGCTGAAAGTATCACCACACACTTACGCAGTTGGTACCTTCATGTCTGAGGAGGCTAGGTTGGTCCATGAATCTTACAAAGGACGCCATCATCACATAGAGAGAGGAATTGAAGCATCTCCCCCATTTGAACGAACTATTCGGAAGCTTGGGTGGGAAAAATTCTGTGAGACTTCACAACCATTCAACTTGACCATTGTAAGTGAGTTCTATGCAAACCTGAAGTGCGGGCCAAGCTACGATCACTTGTATTGTAGAGGTAAAAATGTTCCTCTCACACTAGAATCTATTAATGGCTTATTTGGGTTGCCAAATGTTCCAAACGATGAGAACGAGTTTCTCGCACTCCATTTTCTAGGTGATGATGGGTATATTATACAACAACCAATTGAGAAGGAGATCATTGGGACAGTAACTAGGGTAGGTACGGATATAGATGAGTTGGTCAAACCATGTAGGAGCAAAATACCTAAGTAAACTCTAACTCCGGAAATAATAGGGCATCTAGTATGAAATAAAGAAGGAGCTTCGATGGAATGTTGGTCGTCAAATTTATCCTATTTTGCAGAGGGAACGAGATCAGTTGTGATCTTTAGCTTATCGCAACATCATCTATGCACTATGTTCAAGAGCAAGAGTTAGTGCCCGCACACATGACGTTTATTGCCAACCAATGGGTAATATTTGTGTGGATTCTTTCTATAGACAGGCATGTGTCACGTCTATCACTATTATTGAATCTAGAGTAGCTGCATTAGAGGTCGGTGTAGCAAACTTACTTGAAGAATCCAAATATCAAATATCCTGGCACGAACATATGGCCAAGGTTATGAAGTATCAATTTGCTAATGTTGTGGAAGCGGTCAGAAATTTCCTAACCTTCTGAAAAAGTAATGTCAAGGATATGGACGTTGGCACAAGTTCCCGTGATGGTGATGCAACAGGACCAACTGATGGGGTAGAACCATTATCTCGTTATTATTCGTAGAAAGTTTGTAGAAGTAGTTAGAAAGATTAGATTATGTACTAAACATTGATTGTGTTGCACTTAGATAGTTTGAAATTTTTAATTTTGACAAACATGCACGATGGTGAATCGAATAAAAAAATTTTACACCGTATTTTTTAAAATTTTGTTGGACAAATACGCTCATGAAGACAAAAAAGATAGCTAGCCTAAGTGGTTACGTCAGGACCGCCAAATTTGGTGCATTGTATTCCAAGAATAGTTAGAATTAAAAAAAACTGTAGCATTAGGAGCTATGGAGGTTTCCCAAGTAAATTTGTGGGAAATAGTGTAATTTTGGAAAACACAGTGCAAACATTCACTGTTGGTTTTACAGGGCCTTCCGTATGCCAGTACTACAAATGCATTAACATGATCATAACGTATTTAAATGCATATATGTGGAGCCAATTTTATATTCTGACCCTTCCAAGATTCTTGGAGGGACTAAACTGCAAAAAGTAAAAAAGTTTACTCGTAAATAAAAAATTGCAATCCAATCAAACCGGATGGTCCACAAAACAACCCTTTGTATTTCAAAGTTTCACATGCGGGGAAACGAACGGGCCAGGACTTTGTATTTAGTTTGGAAGATGTTCGGATTGCATATAGAAACATCAAAGTAACCCCTTGCCGTTTACTCCACAACACCAATTAGTGCTTTAGAACGAATCACCACCCAGGCACAAATATGTTGCAATTATGATTTAAGCTTGGAATATTAAATTTGGTAATTTATGTACTTTCCTAACATGTCGTAATCGCATGTCACAATTTGGGGGACCTAATTGCAATAAATGCCTATAATCAATTTTGCTAGTTCCTCGGTGCCATTGAGCTACAGAAACGTTACTTATTCAATCTGGAGCTTCCTAAAATTCCATTTGGGCCGGTGGAAAAGAGCTTCAAGGGGTGGAACGAAATGTTTTAGGTCAATATGTAAATTTTATGAAATCAAACAATGCGTAGTAACGTCAACGTAAGGGGCCCATGTGTGATCGATATTTGCATGAAACAACTAGTAAAAATTCTATTCACAATAATTAAATGTCAATTTCATTAATTGGGGTTGTTTGAAAAATGCACGGGAGGTAAATGCAATAAGTGGGAATTTAAATAAATTACAATCTTTTTTACACACCGTTAATATCAAACAAGTATCGGTGTATGTGTTCATTATTTTGGAGTGCATTCAAAACTTTCAATTTCTTTAATTTTTAATAAGATACAAAAACTTTTACACTGGTAATTTCTATTTTTGCATCGGTAAATATACCAGTGCTGAACAGTTAGTCTAAAATTTCAGAAGTTCCTCTCGGATTCAACATATTTTTCCAAAAACAATATTTAAAACAGTTGCACACAGCTGCTTTGTGAGGTACTACACCAGTATCAGCATTTTCTACACTGGTACTTGTTACTAGTGTACAACAGTTAGCCTAAATTTTCACGTGTTCCTCTCGGGTCAGTGAAAAAATCATTGGTGAATAGTTACCGATGCTGAATAGTTAGCCAAATTTTGTACCCGTTTTCACTAATTTTACACTGGTACTGTACATATTACCGGTGTTAAAAAATGCTTCATATGAATTCAAAACTGTTTCAAACGGCCATAACTCCCACAACTTCTCCTATTCTCATCAAACACCTCCAAATTCTCTTTCAAAACCGTCATCCACAACTCCAACCATTCAATTAAAACTTAATTAAACCACCACAACTTCTCATCAACCATTGTAACTCCCATTATCTATCCGATAAAGTGTGAAGCAACACAAGAATAAGCAACACAAGAGAAGCAACAAAAATGCGAGAGGAACTTATCGAGTTCATCATCCCATTCCATTCTTGGCGAGTTCGACAAAAAGGAGTAGCAACAAAAATGCTCTATTGGTGAAGGTATGTGTTGGTGTTTATGTTACCATGGGTTACCATATCAATTTCTCTTCAAAAAAAACCATTCCAACCCTCACGCACAACACATGTTCGATCAATTGCCTCTATGAACAAAAACATGTAAATTGACAAAAAGTTGAAAGAGTAACTTGGATGGTATGTTTATAAAAATGTGGTGTTAAAATGTTTTGCATTTTTTTGTGGATGGATGATGTAGTACTATAGTTTTTTTGGTTGGTGATAATGTTGATAGTCACGTTAGGGGGGAGTGATATTTGCTCGATTGTATGCCTATTTTATGAATCCAAATACATTGGTATGGTACTCTATCAACTTCTATATGCTCCACTTCATTCTATATCAAGTTCCATGCCTTAATTGTTCAAGTTCTATGTAATGTTATATATAATTTTATGCCTTACATAATGTAGTTTTATGTATGAATTGTTCAATTTCTATGCCATGTTTTGCTCAAAAGTTTTATGCATTTGTTGAGCAAGTTCTACACCACATTCTATCAATGTTTATCTTTAAGTACCGTTATTGTATGGATTGAGAATTTTCAATTCTACTATTTTAGATGCCGCTGAAGAAGGGTAAATTAAACACGAAGAGGAAGTGGCTGGTTACAAAGAAAGAGGAGGAGGTAAAACATGTGGTCAATGAGGAGGTTGATGTGGCGGACCAAGAATCATCGCCAAAATGGATCCCGTTGAAGATACAATTTAAGGAAGATGCAACACAAACAAATGACCCAACTAGTGAAGAGAAGGAAGAAACCGTGGAACATGGTGATGTTATTGTAGGGGATGTTGAAGGAGTAGACGCTGGTAAACAGTTATCCAAAACACCAATTCGCAAGGGAAAGGGAAAGAGCAACATCAAAGGAAGGCCAACCGTTAATGAAGCAGACGATAACTTGACAAAAATTGGAGGGAAAATGGAGAAGGATGGGACAAGTCCGAGGTAAATAGTTATTTGAGGTGGCGAGAAACTAGCACGTGCCAGACTGTGATGTTGGAAAAGTATAACACTCCAACTCCTATTGCATTTGAGTTATGTGGAAATCAAGTGGTATGCATTAAGAATTTGTCAGGGTGGTGCGCTTATGGAAACTATGCTTTCTGGTACCGCATCAGAGTTGGTGCATGTGAACACTAGAGCGATGTACCTGAATATGTGAAGGAAGAGGCATGGAAGGATATTCTGGTAAGACTCACGAGAATTGTAATTTAAAATTTTTATTCATTGTAAAGTCTTAGTGAAGACGTGATTAATGACATTCCTTTTCATATGATTCGTTCCAGGAGAGCTTCACAATTGAAACACCCGTGGCAGACAAAGAACTAGAAATACTGAAGAAGGAGGTTACAGAGAGGGAAAAAAACCAACATAGGAATTAGAAGACAAAGGTGGCAAATAGGTTTATTCACAACGTGGACAAATATATCAATAAAACAGGAATACCTGCATGGGAGAAGTACAAGTGGATGGATGAAGACGAATGACACTTGTTTGAAAAGAGGCGCCGGCATCAAGATTTTCAGGTACAAGTGGCACTTGTTAAGAGCTATGTTGCCCACAAATTCTATTCAACTAAATTTTTATTTATAATAATATCAGAGGCTCAGGGTGACAAATATTGAACACAACAAGGGAAGAAGTTACACGCACCACACGTGCAGAAGGGGTAATCGATACATCCGTGACAAATTGACTAAGAAGCTGAAGAAGAAGGAAAGAATGAGCAACAACTCAGTCAAAAGGATTTCACACCTGATAGATCTCTTGTCTACCTTGAGGTAAACAAAGATAAGAAAGGGTTATACATATTTAAAGAGGTTGAGAAGATCGCACCCGACATTGTAAGTTATGCTAAAATCAACCATTTCAATTAATTTTTAAGTATATTTCACATTATTCATGTAAACAATTGCGTTCCTATGATTCTCAGTTAAAATTGAACTAGCTTAAGGAAAAAGGAAGCATTGGAACTGCAGCCTATGAAGATATCCTCATAAAAGTGACAAAGAAGAAGGATCACCAAGGCAGGTACAGGGGAACTCAGACGGGTCTATCCAGAGCGGTGGCTGTTCCTCATCTTTCCCGCAGCAAGTGCGGTACCAGTTCCTCAACCAAAGAGACAGCCTAGAGGAGACAATCTAATGATCAACCATTCTTGAAATCCATAGTATCGTACCTAGAGCAATTGGTGAAGGGCTTAGCATCTGCAAATGGTGTTCAGATTCTGCCATGCCTTAACAATCCCAAAATATTTATAGAGAAGGCAATGGATGACATTGCTGCAGCTACTA
Organism: Rubia yunnanensis; assembly: GCA_037428765.1. Taxonomy (NCBI): domain Eukaryota; kingdom Viridiplantae; phylum Streptophyta; class Magnoliopsida; order Gentianales; family Rubiaceae; genus Rubia; species Rubia yunnanensis. Next base: position 21,330,805 of record CM075061.1, on the reverse strand, counting down.
TAAAGTCTGGTTAAGAGCCCAGTGACAAAGAAGGAGATGAAGAGGTACACCTTCAATAATCTATGCATGTCCTATACATTGAAATACACATCTGAAATATCTTCATAACCATTTTATTTATTCACTAAAATATTATACGAATAGGATGGAGAACGCACGACATTCACATGCCATTAATGTTGGAATAGAAGTTCTGGTAGAGTTAGGAAAGAAACTGGGGAACATGTGTTCGATGACCTGGATCGATAATGTGCAGGTCGGTGTGTGGATGGGGTGAGTTTCAAAATTTACAGCCTTTATGTTTTTTAAATTATCAGTAATTCATTTTCAGTATCATTAACGTTACAGGCACCTGTGGGAGAAAATGTGGGAAACTAATTCATGCTGCGTCCAATCCTACCCTTTCACCTGTGGCAACTTGAACAACTTTGAGCTGGAGGTCAAACTTCATTTCAAACAAATTTGGGCAACAATGAAGGAAACGGATGCTGAGTTCTACAGTGTACCCTACATAAGAATGTAAGTATTTCTTCCTGATAATTACATTCACATTTCAAACCCCTTCCGTTTCATTAATTTGTTAACATAATTTTTTGACAACGATCATTAGTACCTCATCATTATCCGTCCCAGAACGAAGGAGTTTTTCACTCTGGACACATTGTTAGGGAGTATCAAAACAACAAATTTGGTCGAACTCAGGGTTATTTCTAGGTATTTCAATCAATCAAATAAAAAATCCTAGTTTGGTAATATATGGGAAGAAGTAACCATTTTAATATACTTTCTTGACAGGCTTGCTTGCGCATACCAAAGGGAGAAGAGAAAGATGGAGCAAGAACACGACTACATTTGCAAAATTAACATCATCATGCTAAGTCATTATGTCATCTCATCCCTCAAATTATATGTTTAGGGTGAGTAATTACATTTACCTTTCATGTGCAGTACTGAACCTAGAATGGTTCGTGGCAATGCAGGTACTCAATCATGCTTTTCATGGAAGAATTTGTTAATCACCCAGAGACAAAAAATATCTTCGAGGTAAACCTTGCATCTCAAAATTTGTTATTATTAATCTCTAGTAAATGCGACATTATTGACTAACAGTGTAAGTTTAAAATTAACAAATTTTGCCGGAGGGCAAAGGGTCGTACCATGTATACAAAATTTAAGGTGTAGCAGAGAGATGGTGTGGGGCTTGCCTCAGAGACTAGCAACAGCAGGTGAACACTATGTTACAACTTCTGGATGATAAGAACGACATAATTGGCTGATGGTGTATTTTGAATGGATGATGATATTAGAATTTTATGGATGGTGTTTGGTTATACTAAACTTGTGTGATTTTCTACTTTGTTTCATTCCATGCTTAAGATACTTCTTCTATTTCATAGTTAGAATAATGTTTCCGTATTTTGCGAGCGATATTTTTGTAATAGAATGTTTCAAATTTCTTACCGATTCAAAGGTTTCCAGTTTATAGTATTTCACAAGTATCTCTGGCTGTCGCTGACCCGGAAATGATCCGGGAGGGACCATCAGAAAACAAATTGGGCATTGCAAAATTTAGCCAAATAATACACTGGTGTAAAATAGATGTACCAGTGTAAAAATAAATCACATTGTAAATGATTTATCTTCCATTTTAAAAAATAATACCGATGCATAAAGTATAGTAATACCGGTGTAAAAAAATGCCGGTACAATCTATTCCGATGCAAAAAAAATAATATTCCGACTACAAAAGAAAGGCTGGTGTTATATTTAATACTGGTATACAAATCACGATTTAAAACCGGTTCATATTTTAAATACTGGTGAAAAATGTTTACACCGGTGTTCCAAATAATACCGGTGCATATATTGTGATTCCAAAATTTATACACTGGCCTAAGATGCTGGTGCAAATAATTTTCTACACCGGTTCATTTTCCCGGTGCAAATTTGTTGCATTTTTACACCCTTATACATATGCACCAGTATTTTGGGGGGCCAAAATACCGGTGCTATTGCACCAAATTACCGGTGGAAATACCCTTGTCCTGCAGTAGTGGCACTCCTTAACATCGTTCAATTACTAATCCTTATCCTCATGTCTATAGCTTTGGTGAACAGTTCTCTCCTCAGGGGTGAGCTTTTTCCACGCATCACTAGTCACTTCCATAAACTCCTTGTCTATGAAAATGGAGATTGTGGACTCAACAAAGCATGCTACTACGTGAAGAAAAAGTTTTACGTGTTCTTATTAGTCTTTGTGCTCCTGGAATTCCACCTCTCTTCTTCCTCTTCTTTAGGCCAAAATGTTCAACTGGAGCAGCCTAGGCCTACACCGGAGCTTAAGGGGGAAGGGAAGAAGAATAAGGAACCGAAGGCCAATGGGTCATATCGCTATTTTGATTGTAGTACCCCTATCAACACCTCAGAGCCAAGCTGTAGTTGAACAAGATAGAGATAATCGAACTTCCCTCTGACTGTTCCATTTGCATCAAATACAAATAACCTCTGGTGTTTCTTCCTCATTTTCGTTACGTTTTTTGTATAAGAAAACATTACTCGTATTTCAATCTTGGGTGAATTACAATCAACTAGGTAGCATAGAAAAATGGCTTTAAATATGGTTCACAAATCTCAGTTCGTATGGTTAAGACCACAACAAATAATGTAGTCCATACCTTCTCTACTAGCGTACTTGTATATTCTTTTGGATACCTACACAAACTAAATTGACAAACTTCAATGTTGTGCATATTTTGGCAAGTATAAATTTTTCACATAGAGTTGCACACATGTTGCATAGACACGCATAGAGGTTGCATAGATAAGCACATGGTTTTATAAATGGTGGAATCATTACATATCTTTCACTCTGATTTTATTTTTTACTATTAACTCTTAAAAATGGCTTGCTTCGTTTATGTAATAGCAAACTATAATTGTTTGGCCATTTGTTTACCGTTCAATTTCTTTGTCCAAAATTTCATTATATTTCAGTTTACTTATCTAATTACACTTGATTGTTTGCATGATCTTCTTCTTCTTCCAAGTAGGCTTATGCCTAGAATCCTATTCTTTCTTTCCTTTTATTTTATGAACAATTCAATTTCATGGGTTCGCGTGGAACCCAAGTATAAAATATATTTTTTCCGTTATTTTTTATAAATATTGAATGCACAAAGTGCATCCATCTATTAATTTTCTATACAAATACATCTTTGTTCATATGTACATCAAATATGAAAATAAACCATATCTTTTTTTTCACTCAAAATAGTATACAAACTTGAACCGGAGACTGAAATGGGAAATTAATTATGTTCAATTGTTTCATTTGATTTTTAATATTTCATGATATTATGAAATTATTAGCATGCACGCACTCAATTCCTACCGTGCAGTTATTGTGCACATTGTTTTCAAATAATATATTTGCAGCAAGAATGAAGTATAATATATATTTATATTTCCGACAAAAATCGGTAGCATGACAAATATGTTATCCTTTTATATGACATAAGCATCCCACAAATTTGTCTAAACAACTAGTTCTTAAATTCTAAATAACAAAATCAGATTATTAAACTAACTCTCCAGGTTTCCCTCTGCCACATCAGACATTTTTGAGGTTCAACTTGTCCATGCACTCCTTAAGATCGTTCAATTACTGCTCCTTATCCTTATATCTATAGTTTTGGTGAACCGCTCTCTCATATGGGGTGAGCTTGTTCAATGAAACACTAATCACTTTCATAAACTCCTTGTCTATACAAATGAAGAAGGTGGATTCAACGAGGCATGCTTCTACGTGCAGAAGAAGTTGTAAGCACTCTTGTAAGTATTTGTGTGTCCAGATCACCACCTCTCTTCTTCATCTTCCTTAGGCCAAAATGTTCAACTGGAGAAGCCTAGACCTGCACCGGATCCCAAGTTGGGAAGGAAAGAAGCATAAGGCACCGAAGGCCTATGTGTCATATCGCAATACTGATTATAAAGTACCCCTATCAACACCTCGGAGCCAAGCTGCTATTGGACAAGATAGAGATAAAAAAAATTCCCTCTGATTGTTCCATTAGCATTAAATACAAAGCACCTATGGTGTTCCCTCCTCATTTTCATTGCTTTTTTGTATAAAAAACATCACTTGTATTACCATCTTAGGGGAATTACAATCACCTAGGAAGCATAAAAAATGGCTTTAAATATGGTTTACAAGTCTCGGTTCGTATGGTTAAGACCACCATAAAAACTGTAGTCCATACCATCTCTACTAGTGTACTTGTACATTCATTTGGATACCTGCACAAACTAAATTGAAAAACTTTAATGTTTTGTCAATTTGGGTAACTGTACTTTTATCACATAGAGTTGCACACACGTTGCACCGACACGTATAGAGGTTCCACGGACAAGCACAAGGGTTTATAAATGGTACAATCATTACATATCGTTCATTATGATTTTATATTTTACTATTACCTCTTAAAAAGGCTTGCTTCATTTCTGCAGTAGCAAACTATAATTTTTTGGCCATTCGTTTACCGTTCAATTTCTTAGTTAGAAATTTCATTATATTTCAGTCTACTTATCAAATTACACGTGATCGCTTGCATGATCTTCTTCTCCTCCATCTGGATTACACTTGGAATCCTCTTCTTTTCTTCCTTTTCCGGAGAATTCGATCTTTATGGGTTCGCGTGGAATCCACATATAAATACTAATTTGTTTCCATTATTTTTTAAAAATATTGAATGCACAGAGTGCATCCATCTCTTCATTTTCTATACAAGCACATCTTTGTTCATGTGTACTTCCAGTTTGAAAATAAACTATATCTTTGTTTTCTAACAAAATAATATTCAAACCTGCACTAGAAATGGGAAATTACTTATGTTGAATTGTTTTGTCTGAACTTTAATATTTCATGGTATTATTAAAATATTTGTAGGTACGTACTCATTTTCTACCGTGCATTTTTTTCGTACTTTTGTTTCAAATATGATACTTACAGCAAGATTGAAGTACAATATATATTTATATTTCAAACAAAAATCAGTAGCATTACAAATATGTTCATATTTTGAATTCTAAACAACAAAATCAGATTATTGAACTAACTCTCCAGGTTTCCCTCCATCGCATCAAACTTTTGTGAGGTTCAGCTTCTCCATGCACTCATTAAGATCATTCAATAACTGCTCCTTATCCTTATATTTATAGCTTTGGTGAATAGTTCTCTCCTCCGGGGTGAGATTGTTCCACGCATCGCTAATAACTTTTATAAACTCCTTGTCTATGGAGATGGAGATTGTGGATTCAAGAGGAATGTTTCTGCATTAAGAAGTTATAGGTGCTCTTGTTATTCTCCGTGCGTCCTGAATCACCACCTCTCTTCTTCCTCTTCCTTAAGCCAAACTGTTCAACTTGAGCAGCCTAGACCTACACCAGAACCTAAATGGGAAGGAAAGAAGCATAAGGCACTGAAGGCCCATGTGTCATATCGCGATTCTGATTGTAGAGTACCCCTATCAACACCTCAGAGCCAAGCCGCAGTTGAACAAGATAGAGATAATCAAACTTCCCTCTAATTGTTCCATTAGCATCAAACACAAAAAACCTCTGGTGTTCCTTTCTCATTTTCATTACTTTTTTGTATGAAAAAAATCACTTGTGTTAACATCTTAGTTGAATTACAATAACCTAGGAAGCATAGAAAGATGGCTTTGAATATGGTTCTTAAACCTCTGTTCGTATGGTTAAGACCACCACAAAAAATGTAGTTCATACCATTTATACTGGTGTACTTGAATATTCTTTCGGATACCTGCACGAACTAAATTGACAAACTTCAATGTTGTGTCAATTTCAGCAACTATACATTTTTCACATAGAGTTGCACACATGTTGGACAGACACGCATAAAGGTTGCACGAACATCCACAATGTTTTATAAATGGTGCAATCATTACATATCTTTCAAAATGATTTTATATTTTACTATTACCTCTTAAAAGAGGCTTTCTTCGTTTCTGCAGTAACAAACTATAAATTTTTGTCCATTCGTTTACCGCTCAATTTCGTATTCAGAAATTTCATTATATTTCATTTTACTTATCCAATTTCACATGATCGCTTGCATGATTTTCTTCTCCTTCCCAGTTGGCTTATGCCTAGAATCCACTTCTTTGTTTCCTTTTCTTTTATTGAGAATTAAATCTCCATGGGTTCGTGTGGAATCCACACATAAAATATTAATTTTTTCTTGTATTTTTATCCATCTATTCATTTTCTTTACAAATCCATCTTTGTTCATATATACTTCCATCATGACAATAAACTATATCTTTGTTTTTGTCACAAAATAATATACAAACCTGAACCGGAGCGCGAAATGGGAAAATAATTATGTTTAATTGTTTCATTTGAACTTTAATATTTCATGATATTATGAAATTATTTTCATGCACATACTCATTTCCCACCGTGTAATTGTTCTGCACATTGATTTCAAATATTATATTTGCAGCAAGATTGAAGTACAATTTATATTTATATTTCCAACAAAAACCGGTATCATTACAAATATGTTACCCTCTTATATAACATCAGCGCTCCAAAAATTTGTCTCAACAACCAGTTATTGAATTTTAAACAAAAAAATAGATTATTAAACTAACTCTCCAAGTTACCCTCTGACGCATCAGACTTTTGTGAGGTTCAGCTTCTTCATGCCCAACTTAAGATCATTCTATTACCACTCCTTATCCTTATGTCTATAGCTTAGGTAAATGGTACTCTCCTCTGGGGAGCATGTTCCACGCATCACTAATCCCTTTCATAAACTCCTTGTCTATGTAGATGGATATGGTGGATTGAACGAGGCATGCTTCTGCATGAAGAAGAAGTAGTGGGCGCCCTTGATAGTATCCGTGTGTCTGGATCACCACTTCTTTTCTTCCTCTTCCTTAGGCCAAAATGTTCAACTAGAGCAGCCTAAAACTACACAAGAGCCTAAGTGGGAAGTAAAGAAGCATAAGGCACCAAAGGCCCATGTGTCATATTGCAATTCTGATTGTAGAGTACCTCTATAAACACATCATAGCCAAGCTGCAATTGAAAAATATAGAGATAATCGAACCTCCTTTTGGTTGTTCCTTTCGCACCAAATACAAAGCTCCTCTGGTGTTCCCTCCTCCCTTTCTTTACTTTTTTGTATAAAAAACATCACTTGTATTTCCATCTTAGGTGAATTACAATCACCTAGGAAGCATAGAAAAATTTCTTTAAATATGGTTCACAAATCTCAATTCATTTTGTTAAGACCACCACAAAAAATGTAGTCCATACCTTATCTACTAGTGTACTTGTATATTCTTTTGGATACCTGCATGAACTAAATTGACAGACTTAAATGTTTTGTCAATTTTTGTAACTATACATTTTTCACATAGAGTTGCACACATGTTGTACCGACACAAATAAAAGTTGCACGGACAAGCACAAGGTTTTATAAATGGTGCAATCAATACATATCTTTCACTCTGGTTTTATATTTTACTATTACCTCTTAAAAAGGCTTGCTTCGTTTCTGCAGTAACAAACTACAAATTTTTGGCCATTCGTTTATTGTTCAATTTTGTAGTCGGAAATTTCATTATATTTCATTTTACTTATTCCATTACACGTGAACGTTTCATGATCTTCTTCTCCTTCCGTTTCCTTTCTGGAGAATTCAATCTTCGTGTGGAATCCACGTATAAAATATTATTTTTTCTTTTATTTTTTAAAAATATTAAATACACAAAGTGCATCCGTCTCTTCATTTTCTATACAAATACATCTTTGTTCACATGTACTTTCAGTATGAAAATAAACTATATTTTTGTTTTTCTCACAAAAAAATATACAAACCTGAACCGTAGCCCGAAACTGGAAATTAATTATGTTGAATTGTTTCGTTTGAACTTTAATATTTCACTATAGTCAAATTGTATAGTACTCCTGGGGTACCATGGGCATTGTATCCCAATAGATATTTTGTTCATCTCATATTATCGGAATGTGCATTATAATATATAAGATTGTACATTATGATAATTTGTTAATGATTAGTACATAAATATAGTATGCACAAACGATAATATTGAAATGCACATTCTATATATATATACACACACACATTATACATTCATGGTACCCCATAGTATCTCAAGGGTACGACATAGGAATTGTTCATGATATTATGAAATTATTTGCATACACGTACTCATTTCCTACAGTGCAATTATTGTGTACATTGATTTCAAATATAATATTTGCAGCAAGATTGAAGTACAGTATATATTTATATTTCCAGCAAAAATCGGCAGCATTACAAATATGTTATCCTTTTATGTAATATCATTGTCCCCCAAATTTGTCTCAACAACCAGCTCTTGAATTCTAAATAACAAAATCAGATTATTAAGCTAACTCTCCAGGTTGCCCTCTGTCGCATTAGACTTTTGTGAGGTTCAGCTTCTCCATGCACTCCTTAAGATTGTTCAATTACTGCTCATTTCCTTATGTCCATAGCTTTGGTGAACCGTTCTCTCCTCTAGGGTGAGCTTGATCCCTGAATCACTAATCGCTCTCATAAAATCCTTGTCTATGTAGATGGATATGGTTGATTTAATAAGGAATGCATATGTGTGATGAAGTTGTATGCATTCTTGTTAGTCTTCGTGCATCCTGGATCACCACTTCTCTTGTTCCTCTTCCTTAGGCAAAATTTTCAACTGGTGCAGCCTAGCATGCACCGAAGCCTATGTGGGAAGGGAAGAAGCATCAGGCACCGAAGGCCCCTGTGTCATATCGCGACTTTGATTGTAAATACCCCTATCAACACCTTAGAGCCAAGCTGCAGTAGACAAGATAGAGATAATTGAACTTCCCTCCAATTGTTCCATTAGCATCAAATGCACTGTACCTACAGTGTTCCCTCATTTTCTTTATTTTTGTATAAAAAACATCACTTATTTTACCATCTTAGGTGAAATACAATCACCTAGGAAGCATACAAAAATGGTTTTAAATATGGTTCACAAATCTTAATTCGTATGGTTAAGACCACAACCAAAAATGTAGTTCGTACCATCTCTACTAGTGTACTTGTATATTGTTAAGGATACCAGCACGGACTAAATTGACAAACTTCAATCTTGGGTCAATTTCGATAACTATACATTGTCCACATGGAGTTGCACACATGTTGCATAGGCATGCATAAAGGTTACACAGACAAGCACACGGTTTTATAAATGGTGCTATCATTACATATCTCTCACACTGATTTTATATTTTACTATTACCTCTTAAAAGTGGCTTGCTTTGTTTCTGCAGTAACAAACTATAACTTTTTGTCCATTCGTTTTCTAGCCAACTTTGTAGTCAGAAATTTCATTATATTTCATTTTACTTATCCAATTACACATGATCTCTTGCGTGATCTTCTTCTCCGCCTAGAATCCATTTCTTTCTTCCTTTTCTTTTCCAAAGAATTTGATATTCATGGGTTAGCGTGGAATCCACGTATAAAATATTAATTTTTTCCTTTATTTTTTTTAAAAATATTTAATGCACAAAGTGCATCTATCTCTTCATTTTCTATAAAAAATACATCTTTTATCATATATACTTCTAGTTGAAAATAAACTATATCTTTGTTTTCTCTAAAAATAATATTCAAACCTGAACCTGAAATGGGAAATTAATTATGTTGAATTGTTTTGTTTGAACTTTAATATTTCATGGTATTATTAAATTATTTGCATGCACGTACTCATTTCCTACTGAGAAATTATTGTATACTTTTGTTTCAGATATTATACTTGCAGCAAAATTGAAGTACAATATATATTTATATTTCCAACAAAAATAGGCAGCATTACAAATATGTTGTCCTTTTATATAACATCAGTGTCCCACTAATTTGTCTCATCAATTAGTTCTTGAATTCTAAACTAAAAAATCATATTATTAAATTAACACTCCAGGTTACCCTTTGACGCATCAGACTTTTGGGAGGTTCAGCTTCTGCATGCACTCCTTAAGATTATTCAATTACCGCTCCTTATCTTTATGTATATAGCTTTGGTGAACAGTTCTACTCTGGGGTGAGCTTGTTCCATGCATCACTAGTCACTCTCATAAACTCCTTCCCTATGCAGATGGAGATTGTGGATTCAACGAATATAGTTCACAAATCTCAGTTTGTATGGTTAAGACCACCACCACAAATGTAGTCAATATCATCTATACCAGTCAACTTGTATATTCCTTTGGATACATGCAGGAGTTTACAAACATCAATGTTGTGTCAATTTCGATACCTATACATTTTTTGCATAGAGTTGCACACATGCACATACATGCATAAAGGTTGCACGGACAAGCACGAGGTTTTATAAATGGTGAAATCATTACATATCTTTCACACTGATTTTATATTTTACTATTACCTCTTAAAAGAGGCTTGATTCGTTTCTGCAATAACAAATTATATAAAATTTTCCATCCGTTTACTCTTTAATTCGATAGTCAAAATTTTCATTTTACTTATCCAATTACACGTGGTCGCTTGCATAATCTTCTTCTCCTTCCTAGCTGGCTTACACGTGGAATCCACTTCTTTCTTTCCTTTTTCTTTTCTATAGGATTTGATCTTCATCTAGTGGAATCCACGTATGAAATATTATTTTTTTCTTTTATCTTATTTTATAAATATTGAATGCACAAAGTGCATCTATAACTTCATTTTCTATACAAATACATTTTTGTTCATATGCACTTCCAGTATGAAAATAAACCAAATCTTTGTTTTTTCACAAAATAATATACAAATTTGAACCAGAGCCCAAAATGGGAAATTAATTATGCTAAATGGTTTTGGTTGAACTTTAATATTTCATGATATTGTGATATTATTTACATGCACGTATGCATTTCCTACCATGCAATTATTTTGCACTTTGATTTCAAATATTATATTTGCAGCAAGATTGAAGTACAATATATATTTATATTTCCAACAAAAATTGGTAGCATTACAAACATGTTATCCTTTTATATAACATCAGTGTCCCACAAATTAGTCTCAACAGCCAGTTCTTGAATTCTAAATAACAAAATTAGACTATTAAACTAATGCTCAAAATTGCCCTTTTTCGCAGCAGACTTTTGTGAAGTTCAACTTCTCCATGCACAACTTAGGATCGCTTAATTACCGCTCCTTATCCTGACGTCTATAGCTTTGGCGAACAGTTTTCTCCTCTGGGGTGATCCTGTTCCACGCATTAATAATAACTTTTATAAACTCCTTGTCTATGCAAACGGGGATAGTTGATTAAACAAGGCATGCTTCTGCGAAAAGAAGAAGTTGTAGGTACTCTTGTTAGCCTTCATGCATCCTGGATAACCACCTTTCTTCTTCCTCTTCCTTAGGCCAAAATTTTCAACTGGAGAAGCCTACACCTGCATTGGAACCTAAGTGGGAAGGGAAGAAGCATAAGGCATTGAAGGCCCATGTGTTATATCGCGATTTTGATTGTAGATTACCCCTATGAAAACCTCGGAGCCAAGCTGCAGTTGAACAAGATAGAGATAATCAAACTTCTTTCTGATTGTTACATTAGTATCAAATACTCATTTTCATTACTTTTTTTTGTATGAAGAATGTCGCTTGTATTTCCATCTTAGGTGAATTACAATCACCTAGGAAGCATAGAAAAATAGTTTTAAATATGGTTCACAAATCTTAGTTTGTATGGTTAAGACCACCACCAAACATATAGTCCATACCATCTCTACAAGTGTACTTGTATATTCTTTCGCATACCTACATGAACTAAATTGACAAACTTTAATGTTGTGTCAATTTCGGTAACTATACATTTTTCACATAGAGTTGCACACATGTTGCACCGACAAGCATAAAGGTTGCATGGAAAATCACAAGGTTTTATAAATGGTGCAATCATTACAAATCTTTCACACTGATTTTATATTGTGCTATTACCTCTTAAAAGAGGCTTGCTTCCTTTCTGTAGTAACAAATTATAAATTTTTGTCCATTCGTTTACTGTTAATTTCGTAGTCAGAAATTTCATTATGTTTCATTTTACTTATCCAATTACACGTGATTGCTTGCATGATCTTCTTATCCTTCTTAGCTAGCTTACACCTAGAATCCACTTCTTTCTTTCCTTTTCTTTACTTATTCAAACTTAATGGGTTCGTGTGGAATCTACGTATAAAATATTATTTTTTCCCCTTATTTTATAAAAAAAATTGAATGCACAAAGTGCATTCATCTATTTGTTTTCCATACAAATACATCTTTGTTCATATATACTTCCAATATGAAAATATACTATATCTTTGTTTTCTCACAAAATAATGTTCAAACTTGAACCTGAAATGGAAATTAGTTATGTTGAATTATTTCATTTGAACTTTAATATTTCATGGTATTATGAAATTATTTTTATGCACTTACTCATCTTCTACAGAGCAATTATTGTGTGATTAATATTATACTTGCAGCAAGATTGAAGTAAAATATTTATTTATATTTGTGACTAAAATCGGTAGCATAAAAAATATGTTATCCTTTTATATAACATCAGTGTCCCACTAATGTGTCTCAACAACCAGTTCTTGAATTCTAAACAACAAAATATAGATTATTAAACTAACTCTCTAGGTTGCCCTCTGCTGCATCAGACTTTTGTGATGTTTATCTTCTCCATGCACTTCTTAAGATCGTTCAATTACTGCTCCTTATCCTTATGTCTATAGCTTGGGTGAACAGTTATCTTCTCTTGGGTGAGCTTGTTCCACGCATCGCTAATAACTTTCATAAACTCCTTGTCTATGCAGATGGAGATTGTGGATACAACTAGGTATGCTTCTGCGTGAATAAGAAGTTGTAGGCACTCTTGTTAGTCGTCCTGGATCACCACCTCTCTTTTTCCTCTTCCTTAGGACAAAATATTCATCTGGAGCAGCCTAAACCTTCACCAGAGACTAAGTGGGAAGGGAAGAAGCATAAAGCACTAGATGATGAACGTAACATAGGAAAGGTGAGACTTCTAGAGTTTGCAACCAAAGGTCGACTTTTATTAATCAAAACAAGAATGAACATTTTATAAGAATGCCTCCTATATTTATAGGATGCTAAATATCCTAATGAGAAAGGGAAAAGGAAACTAAATCTCCTAAGGGAAAGGGAAAAAGGAAACTAAATCTTCTAAGAGAAAGGGAAAAGGAAATTAAATATCCTAAGGAAAAGGAAAATGTCTTAATTAAAGAAAGCAAACTAGATGACCAAATTAAGGTAAATAAATATTCTAATTAAATGGAGCAAATAAAATATCATCACACCGGTCCCAATTGTCCATCTGTACTAACTATTATGCCACACCATTCTCCAGGGGGTCGAAAAAATCCATCCCCAAATTTTCCAGCTCATAATTTTCCAAATTGTCACTCATGTAAAAGCGACAACGGGGGCGCATTTAGTCTCCGAGAATGCCTTGAAGTCGAGCACTTCTTCCCCCAAGTTTGTACGGTTTCAGGTGCCCTTTCATTTCAAGGTCGAGTTTGGTGACGACATCTGCGGTTATGACATTCTCACAACTTCCGAGGTCAATGACAAAGTTGCAAACTATATGGCCAATGGTGCATAAAGATTGGAAGATGTTTGGGTTGAAGCCACCCATCCTGGCGGCTTGAATGGGTAAGAAAATTTTCTGGACTATAAGTGCATAACCCACGTCTCTCGTGACTTCCTTGATCTCTTCCTCGACCTCCACGTCATCATCATAATTTGGTTCACCAAATAAATATTTCTCTACTTCCACAATATTCTCCTCGGCTTCCACACCATCATCATAAATATCTTATATCGATTCACCAAATAAGTCTTTGCTCAACTTCTTCTATCTCCCCCTCGTCGTAGGTCGTCTCGTCGTACTTCGGGATAACCACCGGGAATGCTAACTCCCCACGCCAATTTTCCAAAGCTGCATCGCGCGAGTGCATTCTGTGGATGTGTCGACCAAAATTCCCGGCGAACAGGTTTTCATGGTCATTTTTGGTGTCAGATTCATCAAAAGGGGCAGGTCGTGCTTTGGGTCACTTTTGAAGAAGCGCTTCAACGGAGAGTGTTAAGGCCTCCACTTGTAGATGTAATTCTGTGATTTCTTCACATCTATAAATGTATTATACCTCAGAATCACGATTGGGGGATACCTCCACGAGTTGACGACGCGCCATGGCGGGGATCGGAATGGCTGCGATACTAACTGATGTAGATTGTAATATAGGAAAGATGAAACTGCTAGGGTTTGCAACTAAAGGTCGACTTTTATTAATCAAAATAAGAATGAAAATTACATAACAATGCCTCATAATTTATAGGAAGCTAAATCTCCTAAAGAGAAAAGGAAAAGGAAACTAAATCTCCCAAGTGAAAAGGGAAAAGGAAACTACATCTTCTAAGAGAAAGGGAACAGGAAATTAAATATACTAAGGAAAAGGAAAATGCCTTAATTAAAGAAAGCAAATTAGATGACCAAATTAAGAAAAAAAATATTTTAATTAAATGAAGCAAATAAAATATCATCGCGCCGGTCCCAATTGTCCATATATACCAACCCTTATGCCAAATCAACACCAAAGGCCTTTGTTTCATATCACGACTCTGATTGTAGAGTACCCCTATCACCTCAGAGCCAAGCTGCTGTTTAACAAGATAGAGAACCAAACTTCCCTTCGATTGTTTCATTAACATCAAATACAAAGCACCTCTGGTGTTCCCTCCTCATTTTCTTTACTTTTTTGTATCAAAAACATCACTTGTATAACTATCTTAGGTTAATTACAATCACCAAGGAAGCATAGAAAAATGGCTTTAAATATGATTCATAAATCTCAGTTCGTATGCTTAAGACCACCACCACCACAAATGTAGTACATCCATCTCTACTAGTCTACTTGTATATTCTTTTGGATAACTGCACCAAATAAAGTCACAAACTTCAGTTTTATTTTAATTTTGGAAATTATACATTTTTCGCATAGAGTTGCACACATGTTGCACAAACATGCATAAAGGTTGCACGGACAAGCACAAGGTTTTATAAATGGTGCAATCATTACATATCCTATACGATGATTTTTATATTTTACTATTACCTCCTAAAAGAGGCTTGCTTCATTTCTGTAGCAGCAAACTATAAATTTTTGTCCATTCGTTTACTCTTCAATTTTGTAGTCAGAAATTTCATTATATTTCATTATACTTATCCAATTACACGTGGTCACTTGCATAATCTTCATGTCTTACGCATGGAATCCAATTATTTCTTTCCTTTTCTTTTCTTCAGAATTCGATCATCGCGGGTTCGAGTGGAATCCACGTATAAAATATTAATTTTTTCCTTTAATTTATTTTATAAATATTGAATGCACAAAGTGCATCCATCTCTTCATTTTCTATACATATACATCTTTGTCCATATGTACTACTGTATGAAGATAAACTGTATTTTTATTTTTCTCACAAAATAATATACAAACCTGAATCGGAGCCCAAAATGGGAAATTAATTATGTTGAATTGTTTCGTTTGAACTTTAATATTTCATGATGTTATGATATTATTTGCATGCATGTACTCATTTCCTACCGTACAATTATTGTAAACTTTTATTTCAAATATTATATTTGCAGTAAGATTGAAGTACAATATATATTTATATTTCCAACAAAAATTGGTAGCATTACAAATAAGTTTTCCTTTTTATATAACATCAGTGCCCACAAATTTGTCGCAACAACCAGTTCTTGAATTCTAAATAACAAATTTGGATTATTAAACTAACTCTCCAGGTTGCCCTCTGTCGCGCCTGACTTTTGTGAGGTTCAGCTTCTCAATGAATAACTTAAGATCATTCAATTACCGCCCCTTATTCTTACGTCTATAGCTTTGGTTAACGGTTCTCTCCTCTTGTGTGAGCTTGTTCCACGCATCAATAATTACTTTCATAAGAAGATGGAGATTGTTGATTCAACGAGGCATGCTTCTGTGCGAAGAGGAAGTTGTAGGCGCTCTTGTTAGTCTTCGTGCGTCCTGGATCACCACCTCTCTTCTTCCTCTTCCTTAGGCCAAAATATTCAACTAGAGCAACCTAGATGTGCCCTGGGCCTAAGTGGGAAGGGAAGAAGCATAAGGCACCGAAGACCCATGTGTCATATCATGACTCTGATTGTAGAGTACCCCTATCAACACCTCAGAGCCAAGCTGCAGTTGAACAAGATAGAGATAATTAAACTTCTCTCTGATTGTTCCATTAGCATCAAATACAAAGTACCTATGGTGTTCCCTCCTCATTTTCATTACTTTTTTGTATCATAAACATCACTTGTATTGCCATCTTAGGTGAATTGCAATCACCTAGGAAACATAGAACAATGGCTTTAAATACGGTTCACAAATCTCAGTTCCTATGGTTAAGACCACCACAAAAAATATAGACCATCCCATCTCTACTAGTGTACATGTATATTTTTTTGGATACCTGCACAAACTAAATTAACAAACTTCTATTTTATGTCAATTTCGGTAACTACATATTTTTAACATAGAGTTACACACATGTTGAACAACCATGCATAAAGGTTGCATGGATAAGCCCAAGGTTTTTTAAATGGTGCAATCATTACATATCTTTCACACTGATTTTATATTTTAATCTTACCTCTTAAAAGAGGTTTGTTTCGTTTCAGCAGTAACAAACTATAATTTTTGTCCATTTGTTTACTATTCAATTTTGTAGTCAGAAATTTCATTGTATTTCATTTTACTTATCCAATTACACATTATCGCTTGCATGATTTTCTTCCCCTTCCCAGCTGGCTTATGCCTAGAATCCACTTCTTTCTTTCCTTTTCATTTATGGACAATTTGATCTTCATGGGTTCGCGGGGAATCCACGTATAAAATAATGATTTTTTCTCTATCTTTTTAAAAAATAATTAATGCACAAAGTTCTTCCATCTCTATATTTTCTATAGAAATACATCTTTATTCACATTTACTTCCAGTAAGAAAATAAACTGTATCTTCGTTTTCTCACAAAATAATATTCAAACTTGAACATGAAATGGGAAGTTAATTATGTTGAATTGTATTGTTTGAACTTTAATATTTCAAGGTATTTTAAATTATTTTCATGAATGTACTAATTTCCTACCGTGCAATTATTGTGCACTTTTGTTTCAAATATTATACTTGCAGAAAGATTGAAGTACAATGTATATTTATATTTCTGACAAAAATTAGTAGCATTAATAATATGTTATCCTTTTATATAACATCATTGTCCCACAAATTTGTCTCAACAACCCGTTCTTGAATTCTTAAAAACAAAATCAGATTATTAAACTAACTCTCAAGGTTTCCCTCTACCGCATCGGACTTTTGTGAGGTTCAGCTTCTTCATGCACTCCGTTAGATCGTTCAATTACTGCTTCTTATCCTTATGTCTATAGCTTTGGTGAAAAATTCTCTCCTCTGGGGTAATCTTTTTCCTTGCATCACTAATCACTTTCATAAACTCTTGTCTATGCAGATGGAGATGGTGGATTCAACGTGGCATGCTTATGTGTGAAGAAGAAGTTGTAGGCACTCTTGTTACTCTTCGTGTGTCCTGAATCACCACCTCTCTTCTTCCTCTTCCTTAGGCCAAAATTTTCAACTAGAGCAGACTAGACCTGCACTGCAGCGTAAGTGGGAAGAGAAGAAGCATGAGGCACTGATGGCCCAAGTGTCATATCGCGACTCTGATTGTAGAGTGCCCATATCAACACCTCCGAGAACAAGATAGAGATAATCGAACTTCCCTCTGATTGTTCTATTAGTGTCAAATACAAAGCACCTCTAGTATTCCCTCCTCATTTTAATTACTTTTTTGCATTAAAAACATCACTTGTATTGCCATCTTAGGTGAATTGCAATCACCCAGGAAGCATAGAAAGATGGATTTAAATATTGTTTACAAATATAGTGTACTTGTTTATTCTATTGGATACCTGCACGAACTAAATTGACAAACTTCAATGTTGTGTCAATTTCGGTAACTATACATATTTCACATAGAGTTGCACACATGTTGCACAGACAAGCATAAAGGTTGCACAGACAAGCAAAATGTTTTATAAATGGTAGAATCATTACACTATATCTTTGTTTTTCTCACAAAATAATATACAAACTTGAACTTGAACCGGAAATGGGAAATCAATTATGTTGAATTGTTTTGTTTGAACTTTAATATTACATGATATTATAAAATTATTTGCATGCACATACTCATTTCCTACTGTGCAATTATTGTGCACTTTTGTTTCAAATATTATATTTGCAGCAAAATTGAAGTACAGTATATATTTATATTTCCAAAAAAAATCGGTACCATTACAAATATATTAAGCTTTTATATAACTTCACTATCCCACAAATATTTCTCAACAACCAGTTCTTGAATTCTAAACAACAAAATATGATTATTACATCAGAATTTTGTGAGGTTCAGCTTCTGCATGCACTCCTTAAGATCACTCAATTACTACTCCTTATCCTTATACCTATAGCTTTGGTGAAACGCTCTCTCCTTTGGGGTGAGCTTGTTCCGTGCATCACTAATCACTTTCATAAACTCCTTGTCTATGCATATGGAGAAGTCAGATTCAACTAGGCATGATTCTGCGTGAAAAAGAAGTTGTAAGCGCTCTCGTTAGTCTTCGTGCATCCTGGATCACCACCTCTCTTCTTCCTCTTCCTTAGGCCAAAATGTTCAACTGGAGAAGCCTAGACCTACATCGGAGCCTAAGTGGGAATGGAAGAATCATAAGGCACCGAAGGCTCCTGTGTCATATCGCAATTTTGATTGTAGAGTACCCTTATCGACACTTCAAAGCCAAGCTGCAGTTTTACAAGATAGAGATAATCGAACTTCTCTTCAATTGTTCCATTAGCATAAAATACAAAGCACCTCTAGTATTCCCTCCTCATTTTCTTCATTTTTTGTATCAAATACACCACGTGTATTACCATCTTAGGTGAATTACAATCACCTAGAAAGCATAGAAAAATGGCTCTAAATATGGTTCACAAATCTTAGTTCGTATGCTTAAGACCACCACCACAAATGTTGTCCACACCATCTCCACTAGTGTACTTGTATATTCTTTTGGATACCCGCACGAAGTAAATTGACAAACTTCAATGTTTTGTCAATTTTGGTAATTATACATTTTTCACATAGAGCTGCACACATGTTGCACAGACATGCATAAAGGTTGCCCGGATAAGCACAAGGTTTTATAAATGGTGCAATCATTACATATCTTTCACACTGATTTTATGTTTTACTATTATCTCTTGAAAGAGGCTTGCTTCATTTTCGCAATAACAAACTAGAATTTTTTGTCCATTCATTTATTCTTCAATTTCGTAGTCAGAAATTTCATTATATTTCATTTTGATTATCCAATAACACATGGTCTCTTCTATGATCTTATTCTCCTTCCCAGCTGGCTTACGCGTGAAATCCACTTCTTTCTTTCCTTTTCTTTTTTGGAGAATTCAATCTTCATGGATTCGCGTGGAATCTACGTATAAAATATTAATTTTTTTCCTTTATTTTTTTAATAACTATTGAATGCACAAGTGCATCCATCCCTTCATTTTCTATACAAATACAACTTTATTCATATGTACTTCCAGTGTGAAAATAATTTATACTTTGTTTTTCTCAATAAATAATATGTAAACCTGAATATGTACCTGAAATGGGAAATTAATTAGGTTGAATTATTTTGTTTTAACATTAATATCTCATGATATTATAAGATTACTTGCATGCACATACTCGTTTCCTAACGTGCAATTATTCTGCACTTTTGTTTCAAATATTATATTTGCAGCAAGATTGAAGTACAATATATATTTATATTTCTGACAAAAATCGGTAGCAATACAAATATGTTTCCTTTTATATAACATCAGCACTCCACTAATTTGTCTGAACAACCAGTTCTTGAATTCTAAACAACAAAATCAGATTATTAAACCAACTTTATGGGTTGCCCTCTGCCGCATCATACTTTTGTGAGGTTCAGTATATCCTTGTACTCCTTAAGATCAAATTACCACTCCTTATCCTCATGTCTATAGCTTTGGTGAACTGTTATCTCCTCTGGGGTGAGCTTGTTCCACGCATCACTAATCACTTTTATAAACTCCTTGTCTTTGCAGATGGAGAATGTGGATTTAAGGAGGAATGCTTCTGTGTGAAGAACAAGTTGTAGGCGCTCTTGTTAGTCTTTGTGCTTCCTGGATCACCACATCTCTTCTTCCTCTTCCTTAGGCCAAAATGTTCAACTGGAGCAGCCTAGACCTGCACCGGAGCCTAAGTGGGAAGGGAAGAAGCCTAAGGCAGTGAAGGCCCCTGTGTCTTATTGCGACTTTGATTGTAGAGTACCCCCATCAACACATCAGAGCAAAGCTGTAGTTAAACAAGATAGAGATAATCAAACTTCCCTCCAATTGTTTCATTAGCATCAAATACAAAGCACATCTGGTGTTCCCTAATCATTTTCTTTTTTTTATCAAAAAAATCACTTGTATTACCGTCTTAGGTAAATTAGAATCACCTAAGAAGCATACAAAAATGGCTTTAAATATGGTTCACAAATCTCAGTTTGTATGGTTAAGACCACCACCAAAAATGTAGTTCATACCATCTCTACTAGTTTACTTGTATATTCTTTTGGAAATCTGCATGACTAAATTGACAAACTCCAATGTTGTGACAATTTTGATAACTATACATTTTTCACATAGAGTTGCATAGACATGCATAAAGGTTGCACAGATAAGCACAAGGTTTTATAAATGGTGCAATCATTACACTTCTTTCACACCGATTTTATATGTTACTACAACCTCTTAAAAGAGGCTTGCTTTGTTTCTACTATTCCCAACTTTATGTTTTTGCCATTCGTTTACTGTTCAATTTTGTAGTCAGAAATTTCATTATATTTCATTTTACTTATCCAATTACATGTGGTCGCTTGTATGATCTTCTTCTCCTTCCTAGTTGGCTTACACATGGAATCCACTTCTTTCTTTCCTTTTCTTTTTCTGGAGAATTCGATCATCATGGGTTCGCATGGAATCTGTATAAAATATTAATTTTTTATTTATTTTTTACAACAATATTGAAAGCACAAAGTGCATTAATCTCTTCATTTTTCTATACAAATAAATCATCGTTCATATGTACTTCCAGTATGAAAATAATTTATACTTTTTTTTTCTCACAAAATAATATATAAACCTGAATTTGTACCTGAAATGGGAAATTAATTATGTTGAGTTAATTCGTTTTAACATTAATATTTCATGATATTATGAAATTATTTGCATGCACGTACTCATTTCCTACCGTGCAATTATTATGCCCTTTGGTTTCAAATATTATATTTGCAGCAAGATGGAAGTACAATACATATTAATATTTCCGACAAAAATCGGTAGCATTACAAATATGTTTTCTTTTATATAACATCAGTGCCCCACAAATTTATCTCAACGACCAGTTCTTGAATTCTAAACAACAAAATCATATCATTAAACTAACTCTTCAGGTAGCCCTCTGCCGCATCAGACTTTTGTGAGGCTCAGTTTCTCCTTGTACTCCTTAAGATCGTTCAATTACCACTTTTTATCCTTATGTCTATAGCTTTGGTGAACAGATATCTCCTCCGGGGTGAGCTTGTTCCACGCATCACTAATCACTTTCACAAACTCCTTGTCTTCACAAATGCAGAATGTGGATTCGACGAGGCATGCTTCTGCGTGAAGAAGAAGTTGTAGGTGCTCTTGTTAGTCTTCGTGCGTCATGGATCACCACCTCTCTTCATCCTCTTCCTAAGGCCAAAATGTTCAACTGGAGCAGCCTAGACCTGCACCGGAGCCTCAGTGGGAAGGGAAGAAGCATAAGGCACCGAAGGCCCCTGTGTCTTATCGTGATTCAGATTGTAGAGTACCCCCCGTCAACACCTCAGAGCTAAGTTGCAGTTAAACAAGATAGAGATAATCAAAATTTTCTCTGATTATTTCATTAGCATCATATACAAAGCACCTCTAGTGTTCCCTCATTATTTTCTTTATTTTGTTGTAGCAAAAACATCACTTGCATTACCATCTTAGGTGAATTACAATCACTCAGGAAGTATACAAAATGGGCTTAAATATGGTTCACAAATCTCAGATTGTATGGTTAAGACCACCACCAAAAATGTAGTTCATACCATCTCTACTAGTTTACTTGTATATAAGTTGCACAGACAAGCATATAGGTTGTACTTCGTGCATATAGGTTGCACAGACAAGCACAAGGGTTTTATAAATGGTGCAATAATAACATATCTTTCACACCTATTTTATTTAGATCTAAGAAAAATATTGAAGAATTGTTTTAACATTGAACAATATAGATAAATCAATTAATATAACACTTTCTCACCAATAACTCATTATTATAATCAAAAACAATTCTTAAAGATCTTGGGTTATCAGTTGGTCTTGGGTTTACTTTTGGGTTTTTTAATCATCACAGTGCAATTCGGTAACTACAAGGCAATCATAGACAATGGTTATGACGGTTATTTACAATACTATCTTTGGTAGTGAACTGCTGATGCAACTGTGTGTCAGTATTGAAAATATATGGCAATTATGGGAAACCTAATGGAGGTTTATAAGTAAACATCGTTAAAAATAACAAACAATGGCCGATGAGGACAAACCACCGTGTATATTTTAATTTTAACCGTTGTCACTGTAGCATAGTTACCTAATCGAAAGATACGTCTCAGACAGAAATTATTGTTCCAAATTCAAAGCCAACCAGGATAGGTCTATTGATGTTTTCGACATGTTTCTGAAAGTGGAACAGGTAATGACCTTGTGGTTCTAGTATTGGAAGATAAATCATTTTTTTAATAAATTGGATTCAATCATTTTTAGCATAATTTGGAAATTGAATAAATGAAAACAAAAAATACCTTGCGGTTTATTCATGATTTCTTGTTTAGAATGTGTTTCAGATTGGCCCTTATTCACATTACTTTGAATGTTCCCATATTTTTTTTAATTGCACACTAAGGTGGGGGATATTTATTAGGTTCCCCAATCCTATTTGGAAACCAAAAGATGTACAATGATGTTTTGGAATATTACATCAATAGGGCAATCCCGTTGCCCTCAAAAGAATGATCTAATACTAGCGGACTAGAGATTCAGAAGTAGAGGAGTTAGTACTTGCTGGCTCGAGGTCTCGAGGGGTCGAGGTTCGATGGTTCGATGATACAAGTGCTTGAGTGCTCGATGGTTCGAGTGCCTGAAGGCTCAAGGGCGGCAGGACTCGGGAGCTTGAGTGCTCAAATAATCCAGTGCTCGAGGCCTCCTAGGCTCGAGGGCTAGGGAGCTTGATTGTTTGAGGTATCCAGTGCTTGAGGACACCAAGGCTCGATGTTTCGAGGGCTCGTGTACTTGAATAGTCGAGGCTCGAGTGCTCGAGGGCTCCAGTGCTCGAGGACTCCACGGTATCCAGTATTGGAGGCTCGAAGGTTCGAGCCCTCAAGGGTTTGAGTGCTTGATGGATCGGGTGCCTGATGGCTCGATAACGGCAGGAATCGAGAGCTTTAGTGCTCGAGGGATCCAAGGCCTGGGTCGAGGCTCGATGGTTCGAGAGATGGAATGCTTGAGTGCTCTATAGTCCGAGTGTCCGATGGCTCGAGAGAGACAGAGCTCGAGAGATTGAGTGATGGAGTGATCCAGGGCGCGAGACCTTCTAGGCTTGAGGGATCGAGAGCTTCATAGTTCGAGGTATCCAGTGCTCGATGGCGCCAAGGCTCAATAGTTCAAATGCTCGAGTGCTTGAGTGCTCGAGGGCTCCAAGGTATCCAGTGTTCGAGACTCGAAGGTTCGAGGGCTCGAGTGCTTGAGGGCTTGATGGTTCAAGTGCCTAATGGTTCGAGGGCGGCATGACTCGAGAGCTTGAGTTCTCGAGGGATACAGGGCGAAACCTCCTAGGCTCGAGGACTCGAGTGCCTGAGTGTTTGATGTATCCAGTGCTCGAGGGCTCCAAGGCTTGATGTTTCAAGGACTCAAGTGCTTGAGTGCTACAGGGGTCGAGTGCTCAAGGTCTGCAGTGCTCGGAGACTCGAGTGCTTGAGTGGCTCGAGGGTGGCAGGGCTCGAGAGCTTGAGTGCTCGAGGGATCCAGGGCTCAAGGCCTCCTAGGCTCGAGGTTCGAGGGCTTGAGTGTTCGAGGTATCCAGTATTCGAGGGGTTTAAGGCTTGAGTCCACGGGTGCTCCAGAGCTCGAGGGCTCCGGGCTCAAGTGCTCGATGGAGGGAAGTAGTCCATAACTTGAGACTAGAAAAGAGGAAAGATCAGCAGTATCAATCTTATTGAAAGGCTTGCCTATGGACTCTAATATAAGGTGTATGAATACTATCCATATAGATTAATCCGTCAATATGTGCCGGAATGTTGGTCACATGCAAAGGAGAAACCATTACAGAGGATGCTTGATATTTCACAATGGCATCCGCTACTGAGTTACATTCTCTATATGTGTGCTTGAGGGTAGCATAGGATAGAAGAGTGTGAACTCGGAAAACTAGAGGGTATAGGGTCCATTTGGAAACTGAAGGATCATTGATCATATTTACTGTCTGTAGCGAGTCAGATTCAATGATGAGGTTGGGGTATTTGTCCAGACAGATCTGACAAGCCATAAGAATTGCCTTAACTTCAGCTTCCAGTGGAGACGAGGCTGTTATGGTCTCTGCTCTAATAAGTATTGGTAAACCTTGGTGATTGCGAACAATTAAGCCAATTGAAACAGAGGAATTAGACCAAGATGCATCTACGTTAACCTTGATGAAACTGTGATCTGGGGATTCCCAGTATACCATGGAAATAGTTGGCTTTGGCGGTGGTCTGGGGGGAAACATCAGAGAAGGGAACTGAAATCTTAGGTTAGGAGATATAGTTGGGAAGCAGGGAGAGGAGGTAATGGAAAGGTAGAGATTATCTATAACTTTCTTGCTAATATGGGAGATAGAAAAAGGTGTGTCATCGAAAAAATAGGCATTCCTAGCCTTCCATAGAGCCCAACAGATCAGAGAAGGAATCAGATGACATAGCATTCTCTGCACTCCAGTAAGGTCAGTACAGTTCCAGAAAATGAAAAAAAGTATCCACTATATTCTGCACATTCTGCAAATTGAAATTCACTATAGCAGCAATCTAAATCCAAATGGATTCAGCAAGATGATAATTTATGAAGAAATGTTCCATGGACTCAGATTCATTGCACAGAGGACATTTAGTGGCCAAACTATAACCACATTTTATGAGGCTATCATCAAACGGTAAGAAGGAGTTAAGCAGTTTCTAGGTAAAAATGGAAATCTTCTTAGGTAACCTTGGATTCCATATGAGCTTAGTAACTGGGAAATTACCTGATTTATATGTTAGCATTTTGTAAGCAGATTTGAATGAGAATCTACCAGTCATTTCAGGTTTCCAAATCAGTTTATCCTCTTTACTATACTCAATTTCAGCATCCTGCAAGAAAAGAAGAGTGTCATTTTCCAAGAAGGGAGCTATCCGAGATAGAATTTATACTTTGTTGTTTATAAATTCAGCAACTGAGCAGGGGTAGAACATGGAAATAATGTAGGATGAAGTACAGTTTATCAGAAGACCATTTGGACACCAGTTAGCAGACCAGAAATCACACTTACCCTGTCCATGAATAATTAGACAATTCCTTTCAGCAGTAAGGTTAATATTACAGATTATCTTCCATGTTTTTCAATTCCTATGAGATTGGGAAAGGGACCATAGTAATTTGGCCCACATAGTGTTACCTAATTAGCTTTTCCACCATAATTTAAGTGAACAGGCTTCAACAATTGACTGGATGGATCTAAAACCTAATCCATAATGGGATTTAGGAATAGCAATATCAGCCCATTTTCTCTATACCCCGTGCTTTCTATCCTCAGTTTCTCCCAAAAAGAATCTAGACATTCTTTTTTCCATGGAGTGAACAATAGAAATAGGGGGTTTAAGGACAGTCCAAATGTGGTGAGGGATAGAATATAGACATGATTGGATCAGTATCATCTTCCCTCCAGGGATTAACCATTTGTTCTTCCAATTTTTTAATCTTTTATCCATGATTTCAAGGATGGGATGGAAGTATCTAGATAGAGATTTACCTTTAAAAGTAGGGCAGCCCAAATACTTGAAGGGGAGTGTGCTCTTTTTCATACCTAGGATAGCTCTGATCTGATGATTCTTTGTAAATGTAGCCCTCTTACTGATGTAGAACTCAGATTTTTCATAACTAATTTTTTGGCCTGATGTTAACTCAAAAAAATGCAGGAAAGCTTTAATTCTAATCAGACCAGGTTTAGACGCTTGCATGAAAATAATGGTATCGTCCGCATAGCTTAAATAAGTGACTGGGGAAATATTGGAGGGCATTGAGAAATATGGCAGACTGTTATTTTTAAAAATGAATGCAAGGCTCCTAGAAAAAGATTCAGTGAAGATATTAAAAAGAAAAGGAGATAGTGGATCACCTTGTTTGATTCATCTGCTTGATTTAAAAAAACCAACAGGATTACCATTAATAAGCACTGAGAAATAAGCCTGAGCATGATTGTTCATAATAGCCTTGAGGAATTTACCTGAGAAACCAAATTTACACAGAATATTTTGCAAAAAAATCCCAGCTAACCCTATCGAAGGCTTTTTTTAAGTCCAATTTGAGCATACAGTTTAGGGTTCTATTTTTTTTGTCTAGGAATCTAACCATCTCCTGCAGGTATAAGATATTGTCAGAGATATCTCTATTCTTCATAAAGGCTATTTGATTATTTGAAATTAGTTTCTCCATGTGAGGTTTCAATCTTTCCATCAGGACCTTAGAGTATATTTTGTTAGCTACATTAGAGAGACTAATAGGTTTGAAATCATCAAAAGAAGATGGAGTGGATTTTTTAGGAATCAGAGTTATCCAAGTGCTTGTAATACCTCTTGGCATGTTAGATCCAGAAAGGAAATCATTTACTGCAATTATGAGGTCATCTTTTATGAAATCCCAGCATTTAATGTAAAATTTGCTTGAAAATCCATCAGGTCATGGGCTGCTATTCTTATTTAGACTCATAACAACAAATTTGAGCTCAGTTTCAGTTACAGGCTGGGATAGTCTAAGATTATCTTGTTCAGTAATGATGGCAAGAATTTGACTGATGAAATGTGGGTAGTAGGTAGAATCTACTGAATTTTTGGGTTCAGTCAACAGGTCAGAGAAGTAGGAAATAGCTTCCTCTTAGATGTATACATGGTTATCAAGCCATTGCCCAAGAGAATTTTTTATCTTGGATATATGCAATTTACAATTTTTCTCCTGAACGGACTTATGAAAAAAATGGGTGTTGTTATCTCCACTATTAAACCAGTTCAACCTAGATTTATGTTTCCAACTTTCCTTTTTCTTTTAAAGCTCTAAGAAGTAGAGCCTTTTTTTCATTAAGATTGATACAATCAGTTTCTGAATGTGTTAAATCATAGACAACTTCTTGTCTTCTCAGATTTTCTTCAGCATTAATTACATTGGCATCGATGTCACCAAAACTTTCTTTATTCCAGATCTTAATCACTTTCTTAACTCTAAGCTTAAGGTATAGTCCCATCATTCCTGTTTGGGGCACAGGAATGGTCCAATTATGTTTAATCAAGTCTAGGAATTCTGATCTATTAAACCAGCAGTTAAGAAACATAAATGGTTTTGGGTGTGATGAGGTCTGGGAAGCAATTTGTAGGAGGAGGGGTGAATGATCTGATGATTTCCTATTAAGGATCTGAATAGAAGAGGCTGAGAATTTATTACTCCATTGAACAGTACACAAACCTCTATCTAACCTTTTAGAAGTAGACTTTCTAAGCCTAGAATTAGTCCATGTAAACAAATTCCCTACTGTATTAATCTCCTGAAGTCCCTGGTTATTAATCCAATTATGAAAATCCCTAATACTGCCTAAATTAGGAGAACCAGGGTCTCTATATTCATCAGGTGTGATAATTGTATTGAAATCCCCTATGAAAACAGTTTCATTTGGCGGGAGAAGGCTTAGGTCATGCCATAGTTTCTTCCTACCTTCTCTATTCCTAAGTGCATATATAAAGACCATTTCCATTTGAGAGTTAGATCCTAAATGGGTGATTTTTACATTAAAAAATTGCTCATGATGGCATACGAGATTAATGGTCATTGAGTCATTCCACATAAGCCAAAATTTTCCATTATGAAGAGGGAGATTATGTGAGAAATGCAACTTCTCCATATTTGTTTGGCATTGAGAATTATCATGCATAGGTTCTATAATACATAGAAGCTGGATTTTCTTATGAAGAATCAAATGTTTCAGCCTTAGCATTGAGGTATCAATTCCTCTCAGATTCCATATCAGGAAATTAAACTTGAGATTGTGCGTCATTGTTCACCCGATTTATGGCTTTTGGTGGTAGATTTGAGCATCATCTTATTTAATTGACTAATGTAAGAGTTTTTTTTATCCTAGCCTTACCTTGGCCATTAATATTACCTGATAGTTTGCTTGAACCTTCCTGAGGATCAGGCAGTGGGAGAGAGTCCTCAACAGGCTCAGGGTCCATGGGGGTTATGAGCCACACATTCGTCAGTGCTAGAATGATCTTCCATTTCCTGCAAAATAGAAAATCTATTTTCCATCTTTCCTTGGTGTGAACGTGAGGGGTTAGTAGGAGAGAGTTGGGAGAGTGTCAAGCTATGGGAACCAATCGCACTATCATCCTTAGCATAAAATCTAGGGGCTCTAATAGGAGTAGTGACCTCAGTTTGATTTATTAGTTCCCTAAGAGAGGATTGGAACTTATCTACTTCTTTTACTGCAGGAGTTTGGTGTGGGGAGAAGGGGTGAGGTAACTGAGATATGCTGATGTTAGGGATTGCTTCTGTTATCTTAGGGCCATATGAAGGGGGATCAGAGCCAGGATTAGTATTAGCTAACTGATGAGGGATGGTTCCTAAGTTGGCCATCTTAGAGGGAGGCTGATTATTAGCAAATCTCACAGGAGCTCTATCAAACTTATGCCCTGTAGCATTCCATTTTGGCATTGGATTAGCACTATTATAATGGATGGCTTTACATTGACTAAGCGAGTGTCCCAGTTTGGCACAGTGGTCACAGTACAGGGGAACATCTTCATACTCAATGTTATACTTCCTGTTGTTACTTTCTGATCCTAATATAATAGAGGTGTGGAGTGGTTTCTGTAAATCTACTTCAACACAATTTAATGGCAGAAGGTCTGGTTAACTTCCCATATCACATAATCGAATGCATTAGAATCTATCAACTTGGAATCTAAGTGGTCATTATCGTTAATATCGTGGAATGCAACAAAACTCGGCCACCCATTTGCAATGTAATCCCCTGCGATTTGCACCATGTATTCCTAGGATGTTGTTTTACAGAAGCCACCACCCCATCGGCCCCAAAGAGCCATCTCTCCCAAACAGAACTTATAATATCTCAAGGTGAAACCGTCTGATATCGTGAACTGTATGACATCCCTTTTGGAATTAAATACCTTCAAGAATGTTGGATTGTGTTCGGAATGTTGAAGATATTGAAACCTATGAAAAATATTTTTAAAATATCCAAAATAAATTTGTTTATTGTTAACAAAAAAGTTGAATTTAAAAATTCAATGTTGACAGGGACTTGGTTTGTAGAAGAGAATTTGGGGTTCAAGCCATCAGAGATGGTATATTTATGATGTCATGAGATCTCCCATTTCCCTTGACATAAAAAAGTATTATAAATGCATAACTTGGTTGGGTTAAGTGCATTAATCCAGCTAAGCTCGGGTTCTCATGACATATTAAATTGTAGTTGCACAAGATTTACGATCCGTAGAAATAAATTTTGCAGCTTTCAAAGTCAGTTCGAAATTGACCAGTATGAGTTTTAATATCAAATAGCAATGAATGTAACTAATGCCTACTTCCAACTTCATAATAAGCCCTAGGTCATTGGTTTTGGACTAAACCGCTTAAATTTCTTTCATGTGAATTACTTTCGAATTTGGAACCTTGAACTATTCAATGACCTTGGATCAAGACATACTCTAGATTTTATTTAGAAATAAATACATGAACTATTAAATTTAACAGTCATTGGAAATAAATTTAACTTTTTTTGAAATATGTTTGAAATTGGACATGCCCTTATTTTACCAAGTCACCCAGCTAATTTCCAAACTCAGAACTGGAATTAATGTATTGAGTGCAACGTTCTGACTTTGTAATAAGCTTCAGTTGGGTTAATTCTTTGACTGAATGCTCTCTTTTCATCCACTGTAGCTACGTGAGATATCTGGTGCGATTTAACCAAAACGCGCACTTCTCTGTCGTTTTCACTTTCCTCCTCTCCTTCTCTCAGTCACCTTAACTGATAACGGTCATATCTTTTCTCACCTGGTTTCCTTTCGCCGCCGCCATGGCGGTTCTCCCGCCGGCCGATCGAAGCCAAGGGGGGACCAAATCATTCCTTCAAGCGCTTGCTAATCGACCTCCTCCACTACAAGCTTCCCTTCCATCAAACCCGGAAATCATTCCCAAAATTCAGTACAAAGGAGAAATCTCATGCCTTGTCAGTCGCAAGGATGCAGACATTCTCTCCTCCCATTATCGGAATGCTCTGATCGGTAAGTTTGCTAGAGGAAAGCCTTCTATGGTTCAACTAAACGAATCTTTTAATTCTGTAGGTTTCAAAGGCAAATTTCAAATAGGATCTATCGATTTCCGGCACGTCCTAGTTCGCTTCCAGGAAAAAGAAGACTACCAGAGGTTCTGGCTCAAGGGGCACTGGAGTTTCAATAATGCGCAAATGAAGGTATTGAAATGGACTTCTGATTTCCCTCCGGAGGCAGAATCATCCATAGTCCCGGTATGGGTAACAATTCCTCATGTCCCAATCTATTTTTATAATTCAGCTATGCTTGAAATCATGGGTAACCAAATTGGAAATTTTATTAAAGTTGATGCTGCTACTAAGGCTCTGTCTAGGCCTTCCTGTGTGAAAATGTGTGTTGAAATTGATTTAAAAAAGAAATTACCATCTTGCATTAGAGTGGGAATCGAAGAGGATGGAAATGAATTCAATGTTGTTAAGCTCCCCCTAGAATTTGAGGATATTCCCCCCTATTGTTTACATTGTAAATGTATAGGGCATGAGGAGTTATTGTATTTATCTGCATCCGGAGCTTAAGAGATCCTCGGCTAGGAAAAATGATACTGTAATCAATTTAACTGACTCCCATTTGAAGAGCTTGATGGGACAGGTAAAAGGGAACTCAAATCGCAATCAGACTGGTAAGTTAGGAGCAGAGAGTTCAGGGATATCAATAACAGAAAAACAAAAGGGTTATCAGTCTCAGAAATTTATCTATGTTCCTAAGAAACAGCAGTGTCTTGATGCAGTACATGAATCAAATGAGTCTATTCTAACTAACTCTGACCCCCTGGTAGCTGATCCTAAGATTTCTGGGGAGCCTCCTCAAAAATTTACTCCCAGCAATGTGGACAAGCCCACCATTGTAACTAGCAGCACAGAGGTTGTTGTGACAGAGAAAGAAGATATTTGTCTATCTCCTCAACCTGAAAAATTAATCCCCACCCCCTCCCCTCGAGCCTTTCCCGTTGAACCTAGATCATTTGGGACACAAGATAGGCATCCTCAATCTGCCCCACCTATTTTTAAGTCAGTCTTTGCCAAAGATGATCTACCAAGTAAACGAGGTAAATCCTTTTCCCCTTTCAGCTCCATCATTGCAGCAAAAAATTTTATTTTTTCTCAGCAGAAAAACAGGTCCAATAGATTTCTACCCTTAGCTGGGGAGGAATCATCTGGAGATGAGGGCACTCATATTGAACTCTCTGCCACCGAAGAAGAAGCCACCTGTTTAATTACTGCTCCTGAAACTGGAACTGATCAATCACAGGGACACAGTGTCCCATTTTCTGATCCAAGTAAGTTGAAGAAAGGTAAGTCTGTTATGAAAAATTGTAAACCACCTAATGACACTTTTTTCACGCAGAAGAACACCATTATGACTAGATCAAAAAGCTCCTCTAATGTTTCATTATGAATAGTTCAACTGTTAGAATTAAAATGTTGGTTTGGAATATTAGAGGAATGGATACATCTATGCTTAGACTCACTGATCTCATCAACAGACATAAATTTGAACTCATTTGTTTAATTGAGCCTGAACATGACAATTCACAGTGTGATCTATATAGACAAATGTTGAGGTTTGATAACTGTTTCTCTGCAACTAATGGTCAGATCTGGATTTTTTGGTCTTCAACCATAACTCTGACAGTTAGAAATGATAATCTTCAGTTTCTTGGAGTTCACCTAACTAGTTCTACTCTCATTAAGCCAATGGATACCTTTTTTATTTATGGTCTAAGAACCAGATTAGGAAGAAAGAACCTCTGGTCTGATCTTAGCTCATTTCATCATTCTGAATCCTTGTTTATTGGAGATTTCAACTGCATTTCATCAATATCTGAATACAGAGGTCCATCTATTCCAAAACTTGGAAGTATTAGAGATTTTAATGATTTTATTAATGGACTGAGTTTGGATGAAATCAATACTGTTGGGAACCTGTTTACTTGGACTAATAATCGTTTAAGATCTCCTACAGTTAAAAGACTAGATAGAGGACTGTGCACTGCATCATGGTCTCTTTCTTTTCCTTCCTCTACAATTCAGATTCTGAATAGAGTTAGCTCAGATCACAATCCCTTGCTGCTGACTGTAGGAAGTGACATACCATCCAATCCGAGACCCTTCAGGTTCCTTAATACATGGTACAAGAGGAAAGATTTTAATGAAGTAATTAAGAAGGATTGGGATACTCCTATGCATAAATCTGGAATGCTAGCCTTTTACTTAAAATTAGTTAGACTTAAGAAAGCCTTAAAAAGCTGGAACAAAGAGCATTTTGGTAACATTCATGATAATGTACTTCAGGCAGAATTAGCCTTGCAGGCTCAGGAAGCCTTAACTGATCAGGATGATTCTGTTAATAATCTGGTTAACCTTAGGGAGGCTAGGGCTAGATTAGTCAAGGCCATGTCTGAACAAAAAAAATTTTGGAAACACAAGGCTAAGATAAAATGGCTACAAGATGGAGACAATAATACATCTTTCTTTCATAAATCTGTACAAGATAAGAACAATAGATTGAGGATCACAAAAATCAAGGGTAGAAATGGTCAATGGTTGGAAAATACACAGGATGTGGAGATGGAGGCAATCTGTTATTATCAGGATCTACTCAGTGAAGAATGCCTAACTGATTGTTCTCCATTCACATCTCATTTTCTCAATCATATACCCAAGATGGTTACACAGGAAGATAATGAGAATCTATTAAAACCAGTCACTATGGAGGAGCTTAAGAGGATAGTGCATAGCCTTAATAAATCAAGCTCTCCAGGTCCGGATGGTTTTACGGCCAAATTCTACATGAAATCTTGGGATATAATAGCACATGATCTTCTTCTAGCTGTTCAGGATTTTCAATCTTCATCTAACCTGCCTAGGGGTATAAGTAGTACATGGATCACCATAATCCCAAAGAAGAAAACCCCATCCTCATTTGATGACTATAGGCCTATAAGTCTTTCCAATGTGATTAATAAGATTTGCTCTAAAGTGCTTATGGAAAGACTTAAATCTATTATGCCTAAGATTATCTCTCCAAACCAAACAGCTTTTTTACATGGTAGGGATATTTCGGATAATGTAATTCATCTACAGGAAATGGTTAGACTCATTAACAGAAAGAGAAGAGATCCGAATTGTATAATTAAACTTGATCTCAAAAAGGCCTTTGATAGGGTTAGATGGTCATTTCTATATAAAATTTTGGCAAAATTTGGTTTCCATGCAAAATTTATTTTCACTGTTATGAAAAACTTGTCACAGGCTTGGTTCTCTATTCTTATTAATGGTAAGCCAGTGGGATTTTTTCAGTCTTCTAGAGGCATTAAACAGGGTGATCCTTTATCTCCATTGCTGTTTAATATTTTTTCTGAGTCTTTTTCAAGGAGCCTGACTTACATTTTTCAAACGGGTAAGCTAGACTACTTTGATCTCCCAGGTAATCCTCCAAGAATCTCTCACTTATCTTATGCTGACGATACTGTCATTTTCTTTAAAGCTACAAACTTAACCTTGGTTAGATTAAAGGCTTTTTTGTCCATCTTTGAGGAAGTCACTGGTCAGTCTATCAATTATAACAAGAGTGACATCTTCATAAGTAAGCATGCTACAGAGCATAAAGTGAACCACATTAAAAGGATACTTGGAATGAAATTGGGTTCTTTCCCTTTCACCTACTTAGGAGTTCCAATCTTTACTGGTGTGGCTAAAAAAATTTACTTTCAACCACTCTTTGAACTTATTGATAATAAGATTGGTAATTGGAAAAATAGATGGATATCCATGGGTGGAAAAATTACTTTGATTGAATCTTGTATATATGCCAATCCACAACACATCTGGCAAGTTATTAAGCCAAATAAATTGATCATTTCCATCATGGAGAAAAAAATGAGTAAATTTTTTTGGGGGGATGAATTAAAACCAAAAAGATCTTGGAAGAAATGGTCTGACTTGTGCCTCCCAACTGATCAGAATGGCTTAGGCTTCAGGTCTATAAGCACAATAATTAAAACATGCTCAGTTAAATTATGGTGGAAGTATCAAATAGGTGATGCCCTCTGGACTCATTTATTGGCTGCCCTCCCTCAATCTCATAGGACTTCTCCTAATTGGAAGAGAATTTGTTCAGTTAATGTATGGGCCAAGGCTAATTCTAGAGTCATCATAGGGAGAGGTGACTGTAATTTTTGGACTTCAAATTGGCTTGATGTAGGTTCTCTGATTGATTTGTGTGATCATAATATGGTGGATATTGATGTTGAATGTTCAGTCTCTGCTTTCATAACTAACAAAGATCTTCTCATCACAAAAATAGAGCCATTTCTGTCATCTCACATTATCAATCTTTTGCAGGAGTCAAAACTTTTCCCCCACAGAGCTGATAGATTAATTTGGAAACCAGGTATCTCTGGGAATTTCTCCTTCAAAGATACATATAATCTGCTAAGCAACCACACAGGTTCGATTTCCTCTTCTAAACATCTTTGGAACCCCAGATTTGAGAAAAAAATCTCTGTATTCATGTGGAAAGTAGTGAATTCTCTGCTGCCTTTTGATAACATACTCAGGAAACTGAGGTTTTGTTTGGCTTCTAAATGCTGCATGTGCAATAACCATGAGGATTCTTTAGAGCATTTTTTTAATTCATGTTATTTCTCTTTATCTGTTTGGAAAATTATTCATCAGTTCATGGGTATTCAAGATAGAGCCTTCCCTTCGGTTTGGGAAAGAATTTCATACTACTTCACTTTGCCAGCTCTAACTTCTTTACATGCTATAATGATCCGTACTGCTGCCATCTTCACTTTTTGGAATATTTGGAAGATGAGAAACAGATACTTATTTGAATCTACCAAGCCTTCCTCCATCCTTGTGCTCCAACTCATTAGAGATCAGATTTTTTTCTCATTCAGTGCAAATCCGGTTCATATAACATCTCCTCTGGATGTGAGTATTGCTGATCATTCCTTTCTACCACTTATTAAATTTTCACCAAAGCCAAAAATTTGGAAAATTGCTTGGACTAGGCCTATATCAGGTTTTAAGCTTAATGTTGATGCCTCTTGGTCATGCAATACTTTGAAGTGTGGGATTGGAGTGATCATTAGAGACATTAGAGGTGTCTTTAGGGGAGCTTACACTCTATTTACTAGAGCTTTATCACCTTTGGAAGCTGAATTGAAGGCTATTAAGTTTGCCATCCAGATTTCACATGATCTAACTGGTCCCCTGTACATGGAATCAGACTGTCTTTCTGCGGTTATTTTTTCTACTGAACCACTCCGATGTCACTGGAAATGCTTTTCCCTAGCTGATGAGATCCATCAATCACTTAATGACATCAATCTCGTACATATATATAGACAGGCTAATCTGGTGGCTCATACACTTGCTAAACTTTGTTTGCAACTAGAATGTGATTCATCTTTTATTCATATATCTGAACTTCCGAACACGGTACAGGGGTTAGTGAGACTAGATCAAATTGGCACCCCTGCTCTACGATTTGTTAGTTCGGATGCTACTCATTCTCACTCTTGAATGCAGGTTGATGACGATGCTGCATATCTGCCTCCTATTCGTTTCAACACACTACGCACATCTTTGAAGATTTCGAAGTAACAAGTTTTTGGTTCAGCCTGCTATGTATATTCCTGATCAGTTCACATTGGATGAGGGCATCATGATAGCTCAATTGTCACAGTTTTTCCTTCATAATCTGCTCGCTTCTTTTTGTTGCAAAAATTAGAGGATATGCTCATGGTTATTCTCTCTGACTGACCTGTGTTTCGATTTCGATTCACTAAGAAGTTCGAGAGCTCATCCTATAGCATCCCAAATACTATAGCTCATTCTTTTGGAAGCAATTTATGGTTGCTTCAAGAGCAATACGCTCAGCTTGTACAGTAACTTAGCCTTTGGCTTCTTTAATTTTGTTTTATTACGGCTCGGGAAGGCCAATATAATTTCCCCCATCTAAGGATGGTTTATTTAAAAAAAAAAAGTAATAAGCTTCAGTTCAATGGTTTGTGACTAAACCATTTCAATCTCCCAAACGGCTGACCTCCTAGTTTAGAACCTTGAACTAGCCAATGATGGTCAATAAAACTATGTATTTTGTTGAATTAATTTAGCAAAAAGTTCTTATTAGTAGATGAACTCTTCTCTAAGATTGTCTTCTTGTTAGATAGGGTTAAATACACATAATTTGTAGTTTTTATGGGGATGTGTAACAAATTATCAAAAATTGACATGCTATTTTTTAATTTTCATTTTCCTCTTTCCTCTTTTGGGTTTTTTCCAAACCCTCGAAGAACTTGACAGGTTGGAATGAGAAAGAAGTGAGACCTTTTTCCATAATGGTGCGATTGTATCTCTCAGCTGAGCCGTTTTGTTTGGGGGTATAGGGGTAGGAAATTATGTGACGAATGCCAAGTGATTCGAGAAGGGTGGAGACATTGCAGTACTCACCACCCCAATCAGATCGAAAACATTTTATTTGAGTGGAAAATTGGGTTTGAACAAGTTTGATGAAAAGCTCAAATGATGGAAAAACTTGTGATTTTCCAGAAGTAAAATAAAGCCACATGAA
This sequence comes from Rubia yunnanensis, assembly GCA_037428765.1. Classification (NCBI taxonomy): domain Eukaryota; kingdom Viridiplantae; phylum Streptophyta; class Magnoliopsida; order Gentianales; family Rubiaceae; genus Rubia; species Rubia yunnanensis. The sequence continues at coordinate 21,293,225 of CM075061.1, read as the reverse complement.
CTTTGTGCAATCATCAATAAAACTGATATAATAACGACAACGATTTGTGGAATGTTTAGAGGAGGGTCCTCACACATCAGAGTGAATCAAATCAAAAGGTTTTAAAGAAGACAGACCAAATCCAACTTATTACAAGACATAGGCAAATTCTAACTAGAAACTAGGTGACAAAGAATGGGCTGGTGAGGGTGAGCCAGCAGGTGATGCCATTGTTGAAGTGACTTGCGCTCACCGAGGTAGGAAACTAGAGAACAACTGGGAGAGGAGGGCACATAACGATGGTGTGGGAGACGATATATACCATTCTTAACAGTTTCCCTTAGAAGTATCTAACCCTTCGAGTTCTTGACAAGACAAAATTCCAAATAAAGTTCAACCAATATGTTATTATCAGGAGAGAGTTTAGAGACTAAGCATATTTTTGGAAATATGGGAACATATGAAGAATATTATGTAATTGTAAAGGTGTAACATCATGATCAACAAAAAGCGTAATATAACTTAAGTGAGTAATAGAAAGATATGTATCGTCTCCGATCATAAGGTGGTAATTTTCATAATAGGTGTTCTGAAGGGTGCGGTTGCGGAAGTGATGAGATGTGAATTTGATTTTTTTTATTAGTACAATTAAAACCCTTTTTTACCTTATTTTGTTGGTTGTTAGTTAGATTATTAGGTGTTTTACAAAATAAGGGTTTAGAATCACCTTATGTGGTTATTTTCCCTAATTTCCCTAGTTGTAAGCATTTGGTGTCTAAAGTGTTCTACCTTGGTCTATTCCTATGTGTTTTGTGAGCTTTTATGGAGACCATCATGAAGAAGGCCATTTCAAGGATGCTGGAATATTGAAGAGGGTCATTCATAAGAATGGTAGAAGAAAGAAGGTCACTTACAAAGTGGTAAAAGATAGTTTGAAGAGGGAAAGAGGAGAAGGCGAAGTAATGGATGAGAATTTTGGACCAGGTTTTGATAATTTTTCGAGATTAATTGGTACATGTAGATAGTATCATTGGATTTTTCTTTGCGAGTACTATAAAATAGACTACAAGAACTCCCAAAATAGATCAAACGGTTCGCCCTTGGAAAGCAAAACAATAAGCCGCGAATCGCAGCCCAACCGCGCGAATCGCAGCCCAACCGCACGAATCACCATCCACCCAGGCAGATGAGCGAGCCAAGATCAGAGCATTTTACCGATGCCTCATCCGCCCATGCAAGTGCCAATCCTCCCAGGCTAGTGCAAATCCTCAAGGCCGGGTTTCAACTGCACTTTTCCTTTTTACTTTTCTTTTCCTCTCTCTTGTACTATATAAAGCATTTTTGGCCACCCACTTCATATCTTGTCTTCTTGTGGCAGAAAATCCTCTTCAAAGAACCCTTGTTTGCTCTCTATTTTCATCCCTTTTCATCTTTGTTCATGTTTGATTTGTATATGGGTGTTAGTATTATTTATATCAGCTAAACTAATATCTTGGGAGCAATTGATTTATGCTTCCAAATTAATTTAGTGAGATATCTACTCGCCAACTATACAATACAACTATACATGTTTACAGGGTTAAATCTGTACATAATTTGTAATTTTTATGGGGATGTGTAATAAAATTATCAACAATTGACATGTTGTTTTTATTTTTTTTTAAATTAAACCATCCGTAGATGGAGGGAAATATATTCGGCTCCCCGGACCGACTGAAAATGCCGCATCACGAGTGGCAAAATTCCATGAACTAGATGATTAGAGAGCTAGAACTAGCTCTTGAAGCAAAGACTTGAGCTTCCACCCTAAACTAAAAGTAGCTAGTTCCTAAGAGAAAGTGCAGAAAGATACTTAGCCAAAAGATCGCGAACAAGTCGGAGAAGCGAAAATTCGAAACTCCTATATGTCAACGATCTATTAGTTAAGTGTTCCTGTGTTTCTGATACCATCTTCAGTTTCCTTTGATAAATTTGTTCCAAATGACAGTTGTTGATCAGAGTCCCGGTGACTGATTGTGATGTAGTGCATGTCCACCGTAATGTCCAAACCCGTGCGCAAAACATAGGTACCTGTAAGAGGAGAAGCAGATCAGCAGTATCTGGACTAGCATGAAGAGAAAAAAAAAGGAGCAAAATAGAGGAGGAGTGGATGTTAAAAGTCTCAAGGAAATCAAATGAATTCTGATTCATGTCAGAAACGAACTGCAGATATATACTAGACTTCCATGTGCGTGTGATCCAATACTCCTATTCGAATCCCTGGAATTCCTAAATTATCCAACGAAAGTAGACCCCTAAGGAAAGATGGGGTTGACATGATGTCTACATCACCCTGCAGATTATTAAGCATAGCAAATTTGGCCAGAAAATCTGCTGGTTGGTTAGCTTCCCTAGGAATATAATGAATTGGGAACTGTATATGATCCTTGTTAAGTGTGCTACATATTGAGTAGAATTTCCAAGGACTGGCTGAGAGGTTGATTATACCATTAACTGCAGTCGAACAGTCTGACTCAATGACACATGAGCATAGAGAGAATTCTTTACACATTTCATATGCAGTTTGAATAGCTATGAGTTCAGCACTTAAAGGATTAGGACAGTAAGTTAATTTAACTCTCATTTTGAATACAAATCCCCTCCAATCCCTTATAATCACTGCAATAGATGAGAAACCACCAATTTTCCAAGATGCATCTGTGTTAATTTTGAAACCTTTTTGTGGTTTTTGCCATTTAACAGCTGTAATCAGTTTCTTTCTTTTTCTGAAAATTTCTGGAATGATGTTAGTCTGAGTCCATTTCTTATTCTTTTCACCATTACCATAGAACTGATGAGCTGTAAAAATTTGGTAAATCATCCCTTTGATGTCATGAAAGCATGCTTCAGCAGAGAAAGTTTTGTTTTCAAAAATGATCTTGTTTCTAGAAATCCACAGAAACCACACTGCAGCAACTAAAGAAACACAAATCAAATTTGCATGTATCTTAGATTCAGCTTTGTAAGTTAAGTAAAATTCAACTCTATGTTTTAAACTTATGAAATCAGTTACATGTAGCTGTAGCATAGAATGGACTCTATACCACACTGCTTTTGAAGATGAGCATGAATTGAAATAATGATCAAGATTATCAAGGTGGTTCATACAAATTGGGCATCTAGAAGCAAAATTGAAACCATAAGTGTTTAGGATATTATCAAAAGGTAAAATCCCATTCAAAGCTCTCCATAAAAGAATAGACATCTTACCTGGAAGAAAAGGGGTCTATACCTTTGAAAATTCTCTGATTATTGGCCTTTTTTGTCTGAACATGCAATAAGCAGACTTAATTGTGAAATTTCCATCTAAAGTCAGGGTCCAAACTAGTTTGTCTTCATGTGAATATTCCAGTGAGACCTCCTGCAAAATGTTAAAAATACTGGTAGCCAGATGTGGCTCCAATTCAGGAAGAAAAGATGATTTGTCATTTATAAAAGATCTAAGAGATATGTCCTCAAATGGGATGTTCATATCCTCATGCCACTTATAAACTAGTGCACCATTTCCAATCCAGTTTGCATTCCAAAAAGAACAATCCCCATTTCCATAAATAACTTTGGAGACCATATTTGCCCTGGCAGTGATTTTACTAATCCTAACCCATGTATGGGATTTTTTGTAGGATTCAGGTAAAGACCATAAAAGAGAAGCCCATTGAGTGTTATTTTTTTGCAACTTCCACCATAGTTTACATGAAAAAGCTTCCACTGTTGCAGTAAGATCCCTAAAGCTTAAACCATTTTCACCAACAGGGTAGCACATTTTTTTCCAAGCTCTCCATTTTTTTTTCTTTGTCTTCACCTTTGCCCCAGAAAAGTCTACTAGCCATTCTTTCCATTTTCCTTAAGACTATTCTAGGTGGTCTTAAAACTGAAAAGATATGAATAGGAATCGAAAGTAGACAGTGATTTATCAGAATGATCTTTGCAGCTGGGGTTAACCATCTATTCTTCCAATTATTTATCATTTTTTCCATTCTTTCTAGCATTGGAAGATAGTGTACTTGTAAGTTCCTACCAGCAAATACAGGAACACCAAGATATTTAAAAGGAAAAGAACCTTTTTCCATCCCTAGTAACCTCTTAACTGTGAGAACTTTTGGGGGGGGGGGTGTTATGAGTTACATAAAATTCAGATTTGGAGAAGTTAACTTTCTGGCCAGATGTAATCTCATATGCTAAGAGGAAACGTTTCAATTGTTTCAGATTGTTTGCCCTGGTGTTCAAGAAAATTGCAGTATCATCTGCATACATAAGGTGAGTGAGGGGGGAGCATGACATTGGCAGACTGAAATGTTGCAGATAACCTGAGCTAAAAAGTTTCTTAATACCTCTGGAGAAAGCCTCTGTTAAAATATTGTAAAGGAAAGGGGATAGAGGATCCCCTTGTTTAATACCTCGAGTAGAAGAGAAAAAATCAGATGTAACACCATTTAATAATACAGAAAAATGTGCAGCAGCAATGTTATGCATTATCAAACTCACAAATCTACCATGAAAACCAAATTTTAACAGAATTGAGTTAAGAAATGACCAAGAGACCCTATCAAAAGCCTTTTGCATGTCTAGTTTAACTATTAAATTAGAGGTTTTAGTTTTCCTGGACAGTAATCTGATCATCTCCTTCATTAGAATCACATTATCTGAACTATCCCTACCTTTTATAAAAGCACTTTGTTCCTGAGAAATCAATTTTTGCATTAAAGGTTTAATCCTTTCCATGAGTAGTTTGGAGAAAATTTTATTAACAAAGTTTGAGAGACTAATTGGTCTAAAATCTGCAAAAGAGATTGGGATTGACTTTTTTGGTATTAAGGTGAGCCAAGTACTAGAAATAGCTTTAGGTATGTTACCATTGTTTAAGAAATCATTTGCAGCATCTAAAAGATCTAATTTAGTGGTTTCCCAGAAATGAGTATAGAATTCACCTAGAAATCCATCAGAGCCCGGGGCACTAGATTTGTTTAGATTGAAAACAGCAAATTTTAGTTCTTCAAGATTAATGGGATTCAACAGATGAAGATTTTCTTGTTCTGTGACTGCTGTCGGAATCTCATTGAGGAAATGGTTAAGGTAGGTTCCTTCTTTTTGTGAGACATCCTGCTTGAGTAAATTCTTAAAAAACCTAACTCCTTCCTCCTTGATCAAATTTGGATCTGTTATCCAGTTACCATGTCCATCTTTAATTTTACTAATTCTTGATCTTTCTTTCTTTTCCTTAATGGAGTGGTGAAAGAAATTAGTATTAGAATCTCCAAATTTTAACCAATTAAGTCTAGCCTTCTGTTTAAGAAAAATGTTGTATTCTTTCTGTGCTCTTAGAAGATCAGCTTTAGACTTTATTAATTCTTTTAGGATAACATCATCTTGTGATTACTGGAAAAGAATCTCAAGCTCACTAACTCTGCACTCAGAAAGAGAAAGGTTCTGATTCACATTACCAAAATGATTCCTGTTCCAATCCTTTATTACAGTTTTTAGTCTTTTAAGTTTATGTACCAAATTATACATTCCACTGAAAGGAGAGAAAAGATTCCAATTAGTGATTACCAATTCCTGAAATTCTGCCCTATTTGTCCACATTACTTGATATCTAAAAGGTCTAGGGGCCTATTCACTTGCAGACTGAATTGAAAGTAAAAGGGGTGAATGATCTGATGTGATTCTATTGAGGACCTGAATGGAGCTGTTTGGGAACTGATCTAACCATGCTAAATTGCTAATTCCCCTATCAAGTCTCTGGAATTGTAGGTCCTTACAATTATCTAGATATCTATTATTACTCCCAAGTGTAAGAATTTCCTAATGTTGGTATTTCATGCAAATCCATAGATGTTATGAAGTCCTTAAAATGTTTCATACTTTTCCTGGGAGTGGATTTCCTGCCCTTATATTCTGCTACTGAGGCCACAGTATTAAAATCTCCTATATATATTGCTGGATTAGGATCACTAGATTGTAGGTCAGACCATAATACTTCCCTCATGTTTCTATGGACACTAGCATAGATGAAGAAGCAGTTCCAGGATACAGAGGAGGCCTTATCACAAATTTTAGCTTTTATGAACTGATCCGACTCATGTAAACTGATCACATTGAAATTATGATTCCATAGAAGCCAGATTTTAGCATTTTGTGCATGAAGTGCATTTTCAAAACCTAGAACATGCTTCAAATTATTTAGATTATGCTTATCATGCCATGGTTCAATTAAACATAAAATATCTATCTTATGTTTCATTTTTAGAGCTTTTAATCTATCAGTAGAAGTGCCATATCCCCTAACATTCCAGACTAAAATATTCCCAAATTTGGTGTATTTTATCATTTAAAACTTTCTGGAATAGCTTTTTGTGATGATCTTAAAATTCTTTGTTTTATTATTGTGGCCTTGTTATTTGTTTTCAAAACAAATTCTTCCTTCTCCTTAGCTTCTGAGTTAGAGGTACTTACCACCTTAGGGGAGATATGTGCTGCCTTACTTCCAGGTGGATCTTCTGGTGGGGTTGTAGTTCCAGATGAAGGACTGGGGATTGTCTCTGTTGGTTCCTTTTGTATATCATCAGAGATGCTCAATATTGGCATCTGTTCTTCCAGAGTTATTGCAGGTTTTTCTACTTTTGATGGTGATTCAGCTAATTCCTGAGATTCTAAAGACTCATGGAAAATGTCAAGAATATCATCCTCTTTTACAGTATCATCATCATTAACCTCAACAATGTCATCATCATCTCTCAGTTCATTCAAAGATTGGAAAGCATTTGAGATTGAAACCGTGCTATTATTACCTAACTGTTCTGTAATAGGTGGGAGTTTAGTTTGTTTTTTTTTCTCCAGAAAAAATTGGTGATTGGCTTGGAAATGTCATCTAGAGAATAAAAAGGAGTAGACCTCTTCAAATGACTGACTCTGAGAGAGTTAAAATTATTGTCCTTCATAGAGTCTGACTTCTTTTCCTGAGTTTTAAAATCTAACTCCTTTTGTGACACTGTAAGTGATGAAGATCCTTCTACTTCCAAAGTGGCTCTTGGTTGTTTATTAAAGTAGTAGTCTTTTCTTCCTGAACTGAGGATATTTTCTCATTAATCAGTTTGACAGCAGTGTTATTAATTTTTTTTTTCTCAGCTCAGGGTGTAGAAAGTTACATTTTTGATTACTGTGTCCTATTGTCCTACAGTGAGAGCAATAAGAGGGAAGTTGATCATACTCTATCGGATAGTCAGCAACTTTATTTCCAATTCCTACTACAATGGTTGAAGGGTGCTGATTCAATAGATCAATTTCCACACAGACTTTGATTGCCGAGGGTCTAGTTAAAGCCTTTGTTGCAGCATCCGTTTTCAAGAATCTACCTATTTGATTACTGATGCCTATGATAGCCGAAGTGTTATAAAAATGAATTGGGAGTTGGTGAATGGTTACCCATGCCGAAACCGTTGAGGACTCCGCCGTTGGGGAGAAATCAGGTGACCATTTCTGTACCTTCATCATCGATCCTTGTATCATCCATTGGCCCTTCATCCAGCAGCGTTGGTAGTCCTCTCTGTCCTGAAAACGGATTTAAATTTGCCTTTTCCTACTTCCATTTTTGGGTTTTTTTCCAAATCCTAGATGATCTTCTTCATTTTTTCTCTTTTGGTTGACAAATCTAGCAACTACGGTGAGTCTCAGTGATTTGGCTCTGCGCCACATCTCGATTTTGAGAATGAAGCTCCATTCTTATGTTTCCGCTAACCAAAATTGATTTTTTTTCCCTCATATTTTTCTCCTTCTCTTTCCTGCTGATTATTTACATTAAATTCATCATTTTCTGACATGAATTCATTAAAACCCGGTCTGGCCCACTTTAATTTCCTTCCCAAACTTTTTTAATTGCTATTAAGTCTCTGACATGTCAATAACTTATGAGCATATCACTTGCCAGAAGACCTTCTCTACATTGTATTGTTTGTAAACAATAGGACATCGACGTTGATAATTGGTCTTCCCATAAATCCAATAAACAGAAGACTTCTCAAAGTTGAGACAACATGTTAAGGAATGTTAAGGAATATAATTTAATTATAATTATAAGTAACATTTATATTTTTTAACATAACAACTTAAAGACATCGAAGAATGAATACCGTATTGGAGATACAAGACAACGACATCTCTATTACAGTGATTGTATGCCCTTTGTTCTTTTTGTTCTAATATTCAATCATAAGACTTGTTTTCCGTTATTGTTCAATAGGTATTAACAATATTGATAAAGATGTGACTTTAGCGTGTACTTAGAAGATGTAATGGCTCTTAAACCTATATTGATATACCCAATGAATGCCCTGATTTGGAAGAAGAGCACAAATCATATCCTGCGATATCTATTTTGATATCGGAAGAAGCTTCTTATATACAATTATCAATTGAAATAAAAGGCGGCAATACGGAAAGATGTCAAACAACTTAGAATATTACATTTCTGACATTAGAAATTATATCATTTTGCTGCCACATCCAAAATTGAAAGAACACCCAGTCTCGTAACTCAGATTTTTTATGTCTTTTCTGATACGAAACTACACTGTAGAATCTGAATCGTGGAATATTGAGAGGAAATTTGATATTAGATGGCAATCCGATTACATTTCCAAGTTTGGAACAAATAATGGCGCCCAAAAAAATTGAAGCACAGCGTGTCATTCTGCCATGGTGGCGTTCAGCGGAATTGCCAAGGATAGTGATTCAGAATCACTGTCAATTAACATTTTTTAACCACCGTTAATACCCCGTCATGCACTAGTGCGTATGTTTTTTTTCATAGTGCATATGTTTTTTTGCTAAATTACTTCGGCATTTATGCTTTAAATGTTGCATTTTTCAATGTATTGCACAACGTTGGATATGTGAACAATGCTATTTCCATAAACAACCGTTCAAATGCATCGAAAACAACGAATTAAATAAAGTGTGGAATCAAAACAGAAATCAAACGATATCAACTTAAAGCATGTAGAGGGCAATCATTAAAATTGAAATACTGGAAACTTCCGCATCATGATCATAACACATATTGGGCTCATTAAATTCTTCCAAATCTGAAAGTAACTTAAGCAATCCTAATAATTCATTACATAATTAAGACTGGATGAACTTCTTTAATTTCTAGTAGATGCTGCACCTCTTAATTTAGATAAAATCCGTATGGTCTTCTCTGGCTTTAATTTAATGTTTGGGAAAACATTTGTTGAATTTGAACTGCTGATCTAAGCACTTTCGAGTGGTTCCCCCTTTAGTTTTGTGTTTGAAAACCGTCTCAATACCCTGCAATATCAGATATTTCTTCCAACAAATCTTCTTTCTACCTTATTTTCACCTTAACAATTTTCAATGAGTATACCTGCAAATATTTTTTTGTTGGTCTTGTACAAATATCTTTGGTTGTCTCTCTAGCCTTTTGTTTCCTTACTTTCACAGAATGTTGCACTTTCCAATTCTTTTGAACTCTAGATAATCCTTGATCATCAAAATCTTCCGTAGGTTTCCTCTTCGCAACAGTTGGGCTACCTTTTATGGAAACTAAATGCTTACGTGTATGTGGGTTCGAGTGCATGGGCGGAACTGCTGTGGCGCGAGGTAGGAATCCAGCCCTAACTGAGATTCCGGTGTGATGGTAGTAGTGGTGGCAGGCGCTTCCCGGCCATCAAGGTTGCGCTTCCTGGCGAGATTTCTGTTTTTCCGGCGAGGATGCTCGGAGAAGAAGGCTGATCTGCGGCCTCTGTTTTTTGGCCCACATTGTACCAAAACGATGTCGTTTTAGTACTTATTAAGTCGAACGATGTCGTTTTGGTTAGTTTTTTGGCCCATATTGTACCAAAATGATGTCGGCGGCGGCATAGTATTATTCAGCCACTCCTAAAAAATATTCTGGTTCCGTCGCTGTTTGAGTGTGAGGTTGAAACCCATCGAACTCTTTTAAGTTGTCTAGCATTGCCGCTCCGTAATGAAACTCCACTTGATCGATTCATATTACGAGATTCATTGTCTAAATCCTTATCGTCAATGGTTTACTTGACAACTAAGCTGTCAAATTGAAACCTCCACTGAAACTGCACTCAAGAATCTGCGAATGCTTGTAGTTGTGCCTTGTATCTTTGATCCCTTTTCTTAGGAGATCTTCATGCTTTCCTTTGCCTTGAAGAGCCACATTCAGCATATGATGACAATCTCCTGATATTTTTCAAACCACTAGCATCTTTCACGCTATCATAAATCACATTACACTCCATATTCACTACAAGAGACAACACCTTTTACTTCGGTTCTAGAGGGGCATTTACCTTGATTTTTTGTTCGAAAAAATTGAGGTAAATTCTGGCGGACTAAAGAGTAATTTTTTTACCATGGTTGTAAACCGAGGTAAAAAAAACCTTTTTACCTCAATTTTTAACTGGCGTCGGTAGGTTTTCTCAGCAAGGTCAGTTATAGATAGAAAGCCGGTGATTGAAGAAAATATGTGCGACCTCGTTTACGGAAACGCCGGGTTCCACTCGCTGTGAGGTCACCAAATGCACAAATACAATTGATGGTAGATGAAATGTTGCGACGTCGTCTTGAGCGACAACATTCCACACAGCGTGCGAGATCGCATGATGTGGATCACTCATGTCATGTGCATGCTGACGTGGAACGTTTACAAAAATGACACCGTTTCGATTGGCCGAGATCGCAAAAAAAACCACCGACACCTGCAACGGCGGTTACGTGTCATCTGGGGACTAGTCCGCGTGACGTCGCAGACATTGTCGGACAGACTTCGTTTATCATCAATATTATAATATTTAATATTTGATGGTTAAATGATTAAATGTTATACCACATTCAATTATTTTCAATAAATTTGGGAAAGAATGACATGTTCAAACCAACAAAATGATATCATATAATACAAATGCATGTCATTACCTATTGAAATACATAATGTAAATTTGAAATGAACTAATTATTTTAATTGAAACACCATTTTCTACGGTGCACGTCGTTAAAACTGTCAGGGCGACTAGTACATAATTACAAGTCAATCCATCTACATGGTGGAAGTCCATCGATGACTCTCCTTGGGCCTATTAATATCTTTACATAGAAAATAAAATTTATGTTAGAATTGGGTTGTTCTCAGATGAAATGCACGTAATGCAGTAAAAATTAGACGAAAGTAAATCCGAGATGGAAAAAGTAAACAGATATGGTGACATGCGATGTCGTGCATAAGAAATGAAGACGTCGCATAGACTGAATATATAGCGACGTCGGACATTCATTCACATGACAGCAAAATGAAGTGATATGTGAAGTCGGTAAAGGTTCGGTAACATTTCTCATGGGACTAAGACATGTGACAGACGTAGCACATTCAAAGTTCATAGAAATCTCAGGTTCTTTCTTCATAATCGAAACAAACTAGGCACTATCTTGGAAACAATAACAACAAAAAATATATAACACGTAACTCAAGCATAATACCTCATGTAATGTAAGAATTTTTTATCAATTATTGATTAAAAAAATAGTAGGATCATCACATAATTGGTAATTGAACATGGAATAGATGGAAAAACTACCGCAATTATTTAGGAATAGGAGATGCTCCATCCTTGGACACTTGTTGATGTTTGAGAGAATCAACTTGATTAGATCTTTAAATGTTGTAAGGTTGTGAATGAAATGAATGGTGGGAGTTTGGGTTGTAAGATTGGTGTTGGAAATGGGAAATGGGTATAAGTGCTGAGATTTAATGAATTGAAATAAGTTGGGGGGGGGGAATTTTGGGGTTCCAATTTTTGGCTGAAAATTTGAGTTCCCACTTAAAATTTTAGCCTTACCGACGTCGGTTTATACTCGTTTAATAGTCGTACTAAGCGACACACTTGAAACCTCGTGGATAATTTAATTCCCAGGGTTAAACAACAATGTTCTATACACCGTTTCAGGAATGCAGCCCATCCATCGATTGTTCATGCCAAAAGATGAACTTTATTGTTAAAAAAATTGTATTAAAAACATTTGGTGGAAATTATCGAGGTCATAGTGCTTATTGTGAAGATAATAATGAAATACTAACATGATTGATGGACAGTTACCCCGGATCGCATACGGGACACTTGCAATCCCAAGTCAAACTCTTTATCACCGTAACTTATAAAGAAACTGGCATGATCCCACTTAGAGTTTCACAAGTCATTCACGAATGATCCATGTATACTTATAAGTAATTATCTACACTTTACTATGGACAATGTACTTGTATTTTTTCAAATTTGATGGATGGACTTTTATTACCTTTTAATTTCATAAACAAAACCTTGAATATATAATTGCATGCGATTCTATGAGGTGAAAATTATCATGTTCATAATAATTATTGTAAGGGTAATAATGGAATACTAACACAATTGACGGAAGGTTACCCTGGATCGCGGACGGGACACTTGCAATCCCAAGTCAAACTCTTTATCACCATAATTCATAAAGAAACTGGCATGATCCCCCTTAGAGTTCCACAAGTCATTCACGAATGACCCCCCTATACTTATAAGTAATCCTCTACAATTTACTTTGGACAATGTACTTGTGCTTTTTAAAATTTTATGGACGGACTTTTATTACCTTTTAATCTCATAAAAAACCTAGAATATATAATTTTTTGCAGTTCTATTCGGTGGAAATTATCATGTTCATAATGCTTATTGTAAGGGTAATAATGGAATACTAACACGATTGATAGACGGTTACCCCGGATCGTGGACGGGACACTTGCAATCCCAAGTCAAACTTTTTATCATCGTAACTTATAAAGAAACTGGCATGATCCCACGTAGAGTTCCACAAGTCATTCACGAATGACCCTTGTATACTTATAAGTAATCTTCTACAATTTACTCTGGACAATGTACTAACATTATTAAGGTAAATTTTTCCATCTTGGTCCAATGCAGACCAAGTTGATGTGCTATAGGGCTAAAATAATGAGGCCTAACACCCTATAACCAACGTGGGATATTTGTCGTTCATATTTTGCTGAACCAAAACTATAACGCGAGGTCGCATATACATAGGTACAATGTGGTTCTTCCCATGTTAGTGGGCTAAAATGGTGAGTCCCACACTCCTACTAACCGAAGTCGCGCATCATTTGGTCCATCAATCTTTGTACACAAATAATATGCGACATCGCACTAACCCTAGGTGGAAGCATAACGCATATTTAAATGGATCCCACCTCGCATACACCACTTCAAAGTTTCACATTTCCCTCAATTTTTATCAGTGCCCCTGCCAATCTTGTCAAAGGTATGGTTTCAACATGTGGTTACATTAGTTTTGTTATTCTAATTATCCTAGAATTTGTCATCAATATGGATTATGGTTTGAATGTGTTAATTGTTTAAAGTTTTGATGTATTCATGAATTGGGGTGGTAAGATATGGGTTTAGGCTGTTGGTATTTGGTGTCTAAGTCTTCTGTCTATGGAGTGGTTCGATTGTTTGGTTTAGAACCTAGATTGTTCCCAGTTTTCTGCTCTTGTTTTTGTAGTCAATTTTTTACCATGCGAGGTCATTTACACATCAGTCACACCTCGGTTATACAGACATATACACGACGTCGTTGGTCACAGTGACCTCACTGCCCTCTCGGTTAACCAATTGGTTATACCAAAGTGTTATTGACGTTGCGTTGACTAGGTCAACTTTCCAAATTTTTTGAATGTTCATTATCCAATTTATGTCTACTACAGGAGTTAACACCTGTGTTAATATCAATTACAACAATCATGTCTAACAATGCTGGTTCCAGCCATGAGCCGGTTGAGGTAACCAATTTTTGGTTATTTTTTAAAATATTCCTTCTATTATATTAATAATATTATAAATGAAATGTAAATAATTTCTTTGACAAATTTAGATCCGTACATATTCGGATGATGACAGTCAGTGATGCATACTCTCAGGCAGATATCCGCATTTTTCCATATTCTGACCCAGGAAAACTTTGGGTCAATTTCAATTATGGTAAGTGCTCCATGTTCTAAACAATTTGAATTTCCAGTTGATTTTTTCTATAGTTTAATTTCATAAGTACTAGCCAAGGTTTTTTGTTTATAATTCAGTACATCCCTGACAAAATTGTGGAGCTCCTACTGCCGTACAAGGTGGATGTTGTGATCAGGTGCAAATGAATGAAATATTACATGCACTAGTTGGGGTTTGGCCAGTTTCTTTCCGCAGAGCAACTCGTGGATGGGGACACCCTATACTTTGAGCTCTTAAATGGTGTTGGGCCAGTCATTTTCCGTGTTCTCATTCTTCCCCGCAAACATTAGATGATTTGCTTAGCATTCGCATGACAATGTACTTTGAACCAGTAGATTGTTATTTGGAATAATAAAGGACCTGGACGTTTTATCTGTATGAAATTTTTATTTTTCAGGTAATGTTATTGAATTTTTAGCCGTAAATTCAATGTTACTGAATGTTCTCATATGAAAAGAACTCATGTTTGTTGAATGTTCTCATATGAATTCAATGTTATTAAATGTTCTCATATTTATTCAATGACATTGAAGTAATATTGAATCTTTATTATTTAATATAACATAACTCGCTTGTGGACTGAATTTATATGACCCATGCACATATGTGACGTCGGTCACTATTCCAGTGTAGTTTTGGAGCAATCGACGTACGTTCGATGCCACAGTATATCTGGAGGACAACACAACACACTCGGTCAAAAAGATGTTGTTTCAGAATTGTTATATATATGAACACCCCACCTCTTAGTTTAAGCTTCTCTTCATAGGTTTTTTTTGAAAATTCTAACGGTCTCTTACCTCCCTTCACTTCTCTATTGGAAGAAAGGTAGGGTTTTTCTAACCTTCAAACATGTAATGTTTGTAATTACTACTGTGCATTTTACGATATGTGGTTTGCTTTTCGTTCTCAATTTTCATTTTTACTCTCAATATTTTATTTTTTCTTTGTGTTCTAGTTTTCACTCACATTTTTGACATGGTGAACTTCCATTGGATGTAGACTTGGGTACTATGTTTTGGTAGGTGTCCATAGGGTTTTTGTATAATTTGATGTTGTTAAATCTTAGTTTTTTCCAGTGTTAAGTGTTTTTACCCGTAGCTTCCTCTGATATATGCGACCTCGTTCAGACGTCTATTACATTTCGGTTACAGCGATAATATAGCAATGTCGCTTAGTTTCTTCTTTAGTAGCATATTATTCAGTATGTGACATCACACCTATTTCGTTCGTACCTTTGGTGTAACTGAAGGGTTCCTGACGTTCTGGCGACATCGATACATTATGTCTTACATGCCACTGGTTTGGACCGACTCGTACTTGCGATGCATAGGCTACGTCGCACGTAGCAATTCATGCTGCTTCCTTTTACACATTTTCATTTCTTGTGCAGGACTAATAGCTAGCGAAGGATTTTCAAGTCGTTCATTTTTCCAGGTCCTCAAAAATTTCACAAGATATAACTAGTAAAACATATCTTCACACATTACCACATTATTTTGTTTTCATGCAGTTCTCCGCACAATGTAGCAATCCTAAGATTATTGTGTTTGACATTGATGATTATACAATGGCTCCCAAAAGACCACGCTTCCACTGTACTCTAAAGGAACAAAACTTCGGGAAGAACCCAACTTTGGTAGGGCATTTCAAATTAATATGGATTGTCAAATATTTCCACATATATATAATATATTTCTAATCAATATTGTTTTGTTGCATTTAGTACATCCCGTGGGAGATTGTACCACTACTGCCGAGTGTGAATACCCTCGTTGTGCTGAGGTGCTACGAGACAAAGTACCGTATGAAATACTCGGGGGTGGCAAGATCAAGGCCCTTTCCCCAAAGGTTTTGGCAAGTTCCTTAAGGAAAACAACCTACGCATCGAGGACACCTTGTTCTTCGAGGTGATCAAAGCTGGGGGGCATATCGTCTTCTAGGTCATCATTATCAGAGCTTATTAAGTCTATTGTAATATATTTTATGTTTAAATTAAGACAAATGTTATCGAATTTAAGTACTGATTGTGAGAATGTTTTGACGACTACTATTTTTCAAGATATTAAACTATCTAATTTGAGCATCATAAGAATCGCTTTACATGTTGATATGGGTGTTTTCATTTGATTTGATTATATGTGTGTTTCCATTTCCATTTTTTATTCTTTTCCATCACCGTCAAATTCTTTGCTTTAACTTCTCTCATCAAATATGTGCAATCAGTGGCGGAAACAGGATTTTTTTCCAGGTGGGGTTGGACAATACAACTCAAATTTAAATTTTAAAAAATCAAATCAAAAATAATTTAAAATAGTAATTCAAACTAAAAATTTGTCCATGACCTATTAAATATCAAATAGGGTAAATATGTAAATTGAATTCATTCTTATAAAATCCAAAAGCATTATGAAACAATAATAAATTATAATAACAAATAATTTATAAAATCATATTCATCTAAATTGAATTTAACAAATTTCCCTAATTCCATAATTTGCCAATTTCACATAAATAATAAATCAAATAATTATAATTTATAATTATACATGTGCAATTCAATTGATACAAGAACAACCATATAAATTCAATTCTATATCCAACCTAAAAATAATATTCATATAAATTAAATTTTTGAAGGAGAAAATAACATAAACAATAAAACCTAAAATTAATTACCTCTTTCAAGTCATAAACACAAAGAGGAGACTAGATGAAGAGGAAAATGGAGGGTTGGACGGAGGGACGACGGGACGGTGGCGGGGCGACGTCTGGAGTCTCTGGCCGGTGGCAGGACGATGGCGGCTGCCGCCGGAGATGAGGCTGGAGCCTAGAAGTACGCTTGCTGGCAGCTAGATGGATGATATACGCTTGAAGTTTGAACCAATTTTGGGTTCTTGACTTCTTGGCAATTGGCAAGATTTGTTTTGTTTTGTTGCAAGTTTCCGCCCTCGGGTTTTGTATTTGGGCCATCCTTTTTGGATTTTGGCCCAATACAAAAACCCATATTCGGTTTCAATTTATTTTCTTCTGCATTAATCAAAACGACGTCGTTTTAATTGAGCCAAAGTGGAGTCGTTTTGATGTGTTATGGGCCAAAAAAAAGAAGGCCTGCTACAACCTTCTTTTCCGGTTGAATATGCCAGCAAAACGAGGAATAAGCCGGAAAACTCCGCTCCACCCCCGGGAAGCGTTTAACCGCTTATAACCACTACTACCCTACCACGCGCCATGGTAGTTCCGCCCTTGTGTGCAACGTCGCTAAGTCATTCGTTAAACGTATCAGTAAAAGAGTTGTAAATGGAAAAATCGATCATACTTCCAACATAACATATGCGACGTCGCACGCTTATCGGTCACAATATTTACTTTGTTTCTAATTTTTTACTTTGGTTATTTTATTAACCAAGTTAAAAACCAATTATTTACTGCAATTTTTTATGACCGAAGCAAAAAATACGTTTTACTTTGGAAAAAAAACCACAGTAAAAGAACTTTTTACCACAATTTTTTTGGGTTAAGAGAAAAGCCAGGTAAAATGGGCAAAGTAATAGATCATATTTCTTGTAGTGATTGCGTAAAATTCTTCAACAAAAATTGATTGACAAAATCCACTGCCTCATCATTATCCTTAAAATTACACATTGAACTTGGATGACCAATGACCCCACATCTAGTGAAACATATCAAAATACGCTCATACCCATATGACACTAAAATCTGATGAGAATTTTCACTTACAAGAAAAAAACATAGGTATCAAAGGTTTGTAAAGATCAATCCACACTCTTACCTTCAAACATGTTACCTTTACATTGGCCACATAACCCGAATTAACCTTTTCAACTTCATAAAACATATATAATTCAGGATTTTTCCAACAACGAGATTGCGCAACACAGTAGGTGCGTTAAACAAGTGCATCCAAATCAAAGTTCTGGATATTTGAAAGCTTGTATGGGGTATACATCACTTCGTAACCTATCTAAGAGTACCATCCCTGCTACAGTAGTTGAATCCTCTCCTGCTACAGTAGTTGAATCCTCTCCTACTACAGTAACTAATTTTCACTTTCCTTCTCTCTCTCGCCGGTAACGGCTCTCTTCGCCGTTAACGGCTATTTTCTACCGATAACGTCCAATGAGAGACACGGCCTTGGCCCCGCCGGCCGCTATGGCGGATAGCAACACCAAGCAAGCCACACCAAAATCTTTCATCGCTGCCCTCCAGACCAAATCGCCCCCTCTAACAACATCTCTGCCTAATAATCCTGAGCTAACCCCCAAATCTGAACACTTAGGTGACCCGGCTTGCCTCTATTCCGATGAATAAATTTTCAAGACGGTAGGTTTTGCCGGCAACTATCAGCTAGGCTCTTTGGACTACAAGCATGTGTTAATTAGGTTCGATCAAGTCAATGACTACCAAAGGTGCTGGATCAAAGGGATTTGGAATTTCAATGGAATCCAGCTGAAGATGCTTAAATGGTCTCCTGATTTCTCTACTCACAGGGAATCCCCAATTGTGCCAATTTGGTGCACTATCAGGGAAGTTCCTCTGTACTACTATAATTCTGCATCTATTAAGGCCATTGGGAATAGTATAGGATGTTTTATTAAGAATGATCTAGCTACTGAAATGCTCACAAGGTCTTCTGCTATTAAATTGTGTGTGGAAATTGATTTACAGAAACCTTTGTGTAATTACATTAGATTGGGATCAGTCACTAATAACAGAAAATACCAAATTGAGTTTGAAAATGTTCCTCTATATATACTGTGATCATTGTACCAAGTTAGGACATTCCTTGAATCAGTGTAGAGCCATCCCATAAAACATAAATGGTAAGCTACTAGAAAACCATAATCCCACCCCACAAAGCCAAACTCATACATAGTGGCAGGCTACTGGAAATAAATTTAGTAAGGCACCTGTGATCACCTTAGAAAATTAGACTGCTACCCCCCCCACTTAGTAAAGGCCACTTAGTACACCAGAGAGCTACTACAAACCTCTCCCTGAACCCTTCCTTCTACTCACTTACAGATATAAATGGAGAGCTTGAAAATGATCCCCTGCAATCACCAAAAATAACACCTGTTCAATCACCCAGAATCCCACCCCTAGAAAATGCTCAACATTCCCTCTCAAAACTGTTAAATGCCACTGCATTGTCCAAACCTACTCCTATAGCCTATGCAAAGAATGTTATTCAAATTGGCTCACTCAGGCTAACTCTTCATCAGTCCTCCCCCATTAACCCCCCACTTTCTCTACAAGGAAAGATGGAAAACAAATTCTATGTTCTGCAAGATTTAGACACTCTTCCCCAAACACAAGAACTCATGGAACTGGAAGTGCAGGATCTAGAAAAGGAGGCTGCTAACAGCCACCTTGCCCTCACAGCACCACAACCTATGAATCTCAAAGGTATCACTGAACAGCAAGGTAAGTCTAAGAATAAAAAAAATAACTACCTTAGCCAGCTGAATAAGATGATGTTAAGATCAGCTACTAAAAGTCATAAATCATGCAAACAATAATACACACTTTAACTGTTAATTTTTTAGTATGGAATCTTAGAGGTATGGAATCTTCTATGCTAAGACTAATCTAATTAGTTAAGCTGAAGAAAATTCAACTCCTTTGTATAATTGAACCAATGCATGATAACAATCAGTGTCAATCCTATATGGATAAGCTCAAATTTTCACATAATCTCCCACTGCAAAATGGTAAAATCTGGCTTATGTGGAATAACCCTGTAACAGTCTCACTAATCTCTCATCATGAACAGTTTCTGTATGTTAAAATAGCTCCTTAACTTTAGACATTGACATGGAAGCAGTATTCGTTTATGCCCTCAGGAATAGGGATGGTAGAAAAACTTTATGGAATGACTTGAGAGTCATACCTAAAAGTGAAACTATTTTCATAGGAGATTTTAATACCATCACTTCACTTTCAGGATATAAAGGTCCTAGCTCCCCTTCTCTAGGAAGTATTAGGGATTTCAATAATTGGATTAACTCCTCTGGAATTCAGGAAATTAATACAGTGGGGAACCTTTTTACTTGGACAAATTCAAGACTTAGGAATCCTATCTCAAAGAGATTAGATAGAGGACTTTGTACTATTCAATGGAATACAAAATTTCCATCATCTTCTATCCAAATTCTGAATAGACAATCCTCAGATCACTCTCCTCTCCTCCTTCTGGTGTCAACTCTAGTTAGTTCTCACCCTAAACCCTTTAGATTTATAAATACTTGGTTTAATAGACCAGAATTTATAGACCTAATTAGGGAAAACTGGTCAATTCCTAATCCTCAGTCTGGAATGTTAGGTTTCTACCTAAAACTGATTAGATTGAAGAAAGTGATAAAAAAATGGAATAGAGATTGTTTTGGAAACATTGATGCTAATGTGATCACTGCGGAGGAAGATCTTAGATTACAGGAACTAGTCTTTGACTCTACTCCCTCAGATTCAGAATTAATTAAATTAAATGAGAAAAAGGCACTATTGCTTAGAGCCCTAAAGGAAAAAAGAAAAATTCTGGAAGCAGAAAGCTAGATCAACGTGGCATAAGCTAGGAGATAATAACCCTCAGTTTTTTCATAAGACAGTACAGGAAAAGAACTGCAAATTACAGATCACTAAAATTAAAAATGGGCAGGGTTAGTGGCTTAACTCACAATCAGGTATTCAAAAAGGAGTTGTAGCCTATTTTTATGATATGTTATCTGAACTTAACATTAGGGCTAATAATACCTAATACCCTCATTTTCTTAGCCCTATTACTACTGTCATTACTGAGCAAGATAACCAAACTGTATCTAGACCAGTCTCAGAGGAGGAACTTAAATCAGTGATTAATTGCTTAAACAAAAACAGTAGTCCAGGTGAAGATGGTTT
Organism: Rubia yunnanensis; assembly: GCA_037428765.1. Classification (NCBI taxonomy): domain Eukaryota; kingdom Viridiplantae; phylum Streptophyta; class Magnoliopsida; order Gentianales; family Rubiaceae; genus Rubia; species Rubia yunnanensis. The sequence continues at coordinate 21,272,217 of CM075061.1, read as the reverse complement.
TCCCAGTAAATTCTATATTAAGTGCTGGATTTTTATCAAGGAAGATTTAACTGTTGTTGTTAATGAGTTCATCTTAAGTTCAAATATGCCAAGGGGTATTTCCAGTACCTGGATAACCCTGATTCCAAAAGAAAGCCACACCATCCTCCTTTGATGATTTTAGACCTATTAGCCTCTCTAATGTTGTTAACCAAATCTGCTCTAAGGTTTTAATGGAAAGATTGAAACCATACATAGAAAACCTAATTTCTCCAAATCAAACTGCCTTCATGAATAATAGAGACATTTCAGATAATATACTTTATCTGCAGGAAATGTTAAGATTCTTAGATAAAAAGAATAGAGTGCCTAACTGTATTCTCAAATTGGACCTTAGGAAAGATTTTGATAGGGTTAATTGGGATTTTCTGAGGAACATACTAGGTAGATTTGGTTTTACTGGGAATTTTTTGAATGCTGTTATGAACAATTTATCCCAAGCTCATTTCTCAGTTCTTATTAATGGCAATCCAGTGGGCTTTTTTAAAGCCACCAGAGGCATCAAACACGGTGACCCCCTTTCTCCCTTTCTTTTTAATATCTTCTCAGAGGCTTTCTCTAGGAGCCTCTCTTTTATATTTTGGAATAATAGCCTCTCATACTTCCAATTACCTTCTGCAATCACACCAGCATCTCACTTAATGTATGTTGATGATACCATCATTTTCATGCAAGCCTCTAAATACAACCTGATTAAGATTAAAGCCTTCTTAGAGATCTTTGAATCTACCTCGGGCCAGAAATTTAATTTTGAGAAGTCTGACTTCTATATAAGCAAAAGGGCTACAGTTGCTAAGATAAATCAGGTTAAGATGATCTTAAAAATGAAAAAAGGATCTTTTCTTTTCAAATACCTAGGTTGCCCAATCTTTAAAGGTAGAACCCTTAACATATACTTCCAACCTTTAATGGAAATTTTGGACAAAAAGATGATGAACTAGAATAACAAATGGCTAAGTTTAGGTGGAAAATTGACCTTAATCCAATCCTGTTTATACTCCTTACCTCAACACCTATGGACTGTTACCAAACCTCCTAACCACATAGTTAAGACATTTGAGAAAAATATGTCTAATTTTTTCTGGGGTGAGTCAGATGGTAAGAAAAATAAAGTTTGGAAAAGGTGGTATGATTTAGCTATGCCAAGGTCTCAGAATTGTCTAGGTTTCAGATCAGTTTAGGCTATAATTGACTCATGTTCACTAAAACTCTGGTGGAAGAGTCAATTGGGAACTACTATGTGGGCTAAAATGATCTGGTCCTTACCTCATACACATAGAAAATCCATGACCTGGAAGAGAATTTGTTTAGTTATTTCCTTTGCAGAAAATAACACTCTGATTATTCATGGCAAAGGTAGCTGCAATTTTTGGTCTGCTAACTGGTGCCCTAATGGGCCACTTATGAACTGTATCCCCAGCTCTATCTTTTCCCTATTATTATACTGCTATGTGGCTGAGTTTATAAGTAACAAAGCCTTTATTCTACCACAGATTTCTTCCTTCCTGGAACATGATACTCTCTTCTTTCTTCAGTCTGCAGAAATTACCCAAGATAGGGAGGATAGATTGATCTGGAAACCAGAAGTGACAGGTGTTTTCACCTTCAAATCTGCATACAAGAAACTCACTTTCTCCTCAGGTAACTTCCCTGCTACCCAGCTTATATGGAATCCTAAACTACAAAAAAAGGTTTCTATTTTTACATGGAAACTGTTTCATTCTTTCCTACCTTTTGATGATGTGCTAATCAAATGTGGTTTTAGTCTTGCTTCAAAGTGCCCAACATGTTATCACTCAGACTCTCTTCAACATTTTTTCATATCCTGCCCCCTTGCTCAATTAATATGGAATAAGATGGCATCTTTGTTAGATTTTCGCCTTAGTGGTCTGGATTCAATAAATGAAAGATTTTTGTTGTTTTGGAATAGCCATGATCTTCCCAGATGGCACCAACTGTTATGTAAAATTCTCCCACCACTAATCTCTTGGTGTCTCTGGAAGGCAAGAAATAGTTTCTTTTTTGATAACAAACGGTTTTCTTCAGAGCTCATATGCAAGGAAGTTTGTGATCAAATTTATCTGTCTCTCTCTGCTAAACCTTGACCACAGTTCTTCCCTACCTATTACACCTAGCTTTTCGCATCTGATCCCCCACCCTAGACCACCTCCGAAGCCTACTATATCTATTGTTTTCTAGGAAAGGCCAAAGCCAAATTGCATAAAGATTAATGTTGATGCATCCTGGTTCTCTAATAATGCAACAGTTGGCCTGATTGCTAGAAACAGTGATGGAACCCCATGCCTTATAAAATCCACTGCCATTACTGCAGTTTCTTCACTTCAAGCAGAGATTTTAGCAATTTTATTTTCCTGCCAAACCTTTCCAGAGCTAGATAACTCTTTCACTATTGAATCTAATTCTTTGTTGTCTGTGAACATGATCAAGGACCCCTACACTGCTCATTGGCCTTTTTATGATCTAACCTCTAAAGTGCAGTCCCTGTTAAAGAATGCCGAACTTAAACATATTTTTAGGGAATGCAACTCTGTGGTGGATGCAATTGCTAATGATCACTCAGTCCATGATCTGAGTTTAAACCTTTCCAATTTACCCACCAACATCAAAGGCCTTATTTATTTGGATAGGGAGCATACTCCCTATATTAGATTATATAGGCATGGCTCTAGAAAGAATTGATACTGTTAAGATTTGTCATTTGATTTATTACAGGTACTACAGTTTGTACTCTAATTCAAACTCCCTTCTGAAGCTCAGCTACACTCATATGGAAATCCATCTAAAATGGTCAACCTCTCCTTCCTACTGCGGACAAGAGAATGGAATGCTCTATAATCAGATTTTTGCTAGTCAGAGATCCAGCATTTGGTTTCTGATTGTAGCTTTTAATCTTGTAGTGTCTAGAATGAAGTTGTCTGGCCAAGGGAAAGAATTAACACAGGGGGTGGAGATTCTTTCTTTTGGAATCGTAACTTCCATAACTATCCTCCTTCGTACTTGCTAGATCCACTAATTTTACTAGTAGATAGGTATTCTTTTGGAGGCAACTATGTTTCCTCAATGATCTTAGTGTACGAACTACTACTTTGTATTCTTCAGTTTTCAATTAAGGCCTGGGGAACCTTATACATAATCCCCCACCTAGGGTGTTTTCATTTAAAAAAAATGGTATACTTCACTTCACCTGTGCAAATAGAGTATGCCTCCTTCCAACGTATATGACCAATTTTGCAATACTGACATTATATTTACTTCAACTCGTATCTGATTGCCATACAATTATGGTGTTAATGTACAATGCAGCCCTTAAAACCCTAAAAATTCATGAAAAGTTGATGAAATCAGTAAAGTCTAGATTTATTTAGTTGGAAATTTGTGGAAATTATGCAAATATGGTATTATTGAGTTGTAACATCAAAGAAGGAATTTTGGTGAAATAAGGAAAGGTTGAAGACTGAATCCGAGAAGGATACATCTAGTCCAAATTGCATTTGATTTGGAGAATATATCAGTTCCTATATATGTGGGATTGGATTAATGTTATGGAAGTGGAGATGGAATAAACTTCATGTGTGCATGCAAAAATCAGCATATTTACGTTAAGATGTTTATGGAAAAAGAAGACTGAATATTATGGTATTTGTGATTTATGTAAATCAGAATATTCTTCTATATATTAGGCGTATGGAAGCATAGTTGATTTATGGAAAATCTCTATAAATATGGACTTGTTATTATCGAATATATGGAGATATTGAGATAAGGAAAATCCTTTATCTGTGGGATTTGGACATGCTTCAAGAAGTAGATTTGGAATAGGAATATTATGGAGATAATCATGGAGAATTCAGATCTGCTAATGGACTATACATAGTGGACAAACACGGCTGCATTATTTACGGACTTAATAGAAAAAATCAGCATACAGATTTTTTATCTTTCGAGAATTTCAAAGAGCCAGAATTCTATGTTCCAGCATACGAACCTGTTGTTCAAAGTTCAGAATCGTATACCTTAATTCCTCGGGAGGAGGAGATCCAACGTCGATGAGTTTTGAGGTCAGAGGGAGTCTGATTAAGGTGGATCGGTAGCAATGAGAGCTTGCAGGATTCACGTTATAGTTAGATAAGATAAGTATAATTGTATGGTGTACTTTGTATTGTATCTTTCTGATTAGTGGATTCATTCTGAACTGGGCTAGGCCCCGCAAATGTAGGTGGATTTCACCGAACTACGTAACCAAGTCTTGTGTCTTTTATGCTTTACTTTATTGCATACTTGGTTAGATAAGTTATGTTGGAACACAGTAGTCATAATTGAATTAATTAGGTAAAACCAAATTTCAATTGGTATCAAAGATAAGTCACTTGTTTTACCTTGGTTTTGACAAGGAAAGTGTGATCCGGTTTTACCAATGGCGACCAGAGAAGGAGCTTCTGTGTCTCGGCCACCACTGCTGGAAGGAACAAATTAAACCTACTGGAAGGCTCGCATTCGGGTGTTCATAAATTCACTTGATGAATTGGCTTGGTACTATGTTGAAACAGAATGGAAACCCCCTGTTGTTGGAAGTTCTAAAGGAGGAGAATCTAAACCTAAAGAATCATGGACACCAGGTGAAAGAATGGGAAGCTTGGTGAACTCCAGAGCATTAAATGCCATATTTACTTCAGTAGATGAAGATCAGTTCAAACTCATCTTTACGTGCCAACAAGCAAAGAAAGCATGGGATATCCTACAAACTGTACATTAGGGGACAAGTCGTGTACGTGAATCCAAACTACAGATGTTGGCTACAAAGTTTGAGGAACTGAAGATGGAGGAGGAGGATACTATTTCTATATTGAATGGGAAACTCAGAGATATCTCCAATATGGCGTATCAACTTGGGAAAGTTTACAAGGAAGAAAAATTGGTGAAAAAGGCTTTGAGATCTCTTCCTAAAAGATTTGGTATGAAAGTAGCAGCAATAGGAGAAGCAAGAGATATAGCCACCATGACCTTGGATGAACTAATGGGATCACTACAGACCTATGAGATGACAATGAAACAGCCTGCAAAGAAAGTCCAGAAGGAGTTGGCCTTCAAATCCTCTTCATCTCGGGTTATCAATGAATCTAATAGTGATGATAGAAGTGAAGAACTTGCTCCTATCACCAACAATTTCTCAAGAATGGAGAAGAAGGTGGTAAACAAGAATTCATAGGAAAGATCTGGTGGAAACAAAACTCGTCATCAAGATTTTGGTAATCGTAGAACTTGGATGGAACAAGGAAGTCAGCAATTCTCTAGAAACCAAAGTGTAGAAGGAAGGCAGTCTGAAAGAACTCAATGTCGAGAATGTGGAGGATACGGCCACATCCAGGCTGAATGTGCTAATACCCTAAAGAAGCAAGGAAAATCATACATCACCTCATGGAGTGAAGATGATGAAGAAGACGAAGAGGAACTTATAAGAAATTATGTGACATTTAGAGCAAAATTTCACGGTGGATCGGATGAGGTATGTTCCAACATGTCAGAGAAAGATGAAGTTGTATGTTCCAACATAGGTTCTGATGACACGTCCATTGATGATGGCGGACTAGTTGTGAGTGATGAAGATATCTACAGTACATATGAGAAGATGTATGCCATGTGGCTTCAAGTTGTTGATACAAATAGAGTGTTGAAGGAAAAGAAAAATCACCTGGCTGAGAAGGAAAGGGAGTTGCAAACTCTAGTTGGTGAACTCAGAAGAGAGATTGAAGAGTTAAATTTGAATCTAAGCTCAACAACTAAGAGAGCTGAGATGGCCGAAGCAACAATTACCAAGTTGAACACTGGTAAAGCAAAACTTGATGATATTCTGACCATGGGAAAGAACTTTGGAGATCGACAAGGAATTGGGTATGACAACTCATCGGGTAGCACAGTTAATTTCAAGACAGAGATAAAGGAAAAGGTGATCAAAACCCATCAAAGGAAACCTCTCATCTGTAGCTACTGCATGTATCAAGGTCACACAGAGGGACAATGCCGAACACTGCTCAGAGATATCATGACAGGGCGACAGCTCTCAGTATGTTCCAACATAGACGATGTCCAGTGATCAAGAATGTTAAAAAAGGTATGGGTTGTTAAACGCACGAGTACTTACCTTGTTTCCCATACGTCTCTTATTGCACATTCTAGAGACTCGTGGTACTTTGATAGTGGTTGCTCTTGCCACATGACTGGAACTTAGGAATTACTGACAAACATTCAGCCATATGATGGTGGTTTTGTTATGTTTGGCGATGGAAAGAAGAGTCGGGTGGTTGGAAAATGTGAACTGCATATTGAAGGATTCCCCGTATTCACTGATGTTTTGTTGGTGGAAGATCTAAAAGCTAATCTCCTAAGTATCAACCAGCTATGTGATGATAATATGACCGAGGAATTTCATAAAGAAAAGTGCATAGTGAAACATGGCAACAACAAAGTGCTTACTGGTATTCGGTCATCAGACAAATGTTACTTATTGGAACAAGAAGTAAACTGCTTAAGTGTCAATGTGATGAAGTGGATTGTACGGCTGACCATGTTCCAACATCCGTTGATTTTTCAGATCAGGGATGTAATGATGTTGGAACATCATATGAGGCAGATCTTAAAGATGAATCTGATGACTCTTATAACTTCAGCAATGTTAGAACATCGTCCTCTCCAGAACTCTCCCATGTTCCAACATTAGTGAAGGCTGCATCAAGCGGAAGAATGACTCGATAGATTTATAGGGAACTTGCTGGTCTACAATGTTTTCTCTCCCTCATTGAACCCAAGAATTATGAAGAGGATATGCTTTATGAGTATTGGATTGTGGCAATGCAAGAAGAACTTGAGCAATTCGAACTCAATGATAATAAAGCAAGGTTAGTTTCTCAGGACTACACTCAGGATGAAGGAGTTAATTTTGATGAGACATTCGCATCAGTTGCTAGGTTATAATCTATTCACATTCTTCTTGTTATGGCTTGCACTATGAATTTTACGATGTACCAAAAAGCTGTAAAGAGTGCTCCCCTACATGGTGTGGTTAATGAGGAAGTATATCATCGACTCAAGAAGACTTTGTATGGATCAAAACAAGCATCATGAGCGTGGTATAAGTGACTCACTACCTTTCCTATTCAGAAAGGTTCTCGTCGGGGGGCCGAAGATCGCACCTTGCTTGTTTTTTGAGAATAATCAAATACACTGATTGCTCAAATCTATATTGATGATATGATCTTTGGGTCTACTTCACCATACTTGGTACAAGATTTTGTGACTTTGATGCAAGCTGAATTAAAGTTGAGTATGGTGGGAGTATTTGTAAGAATTCAGGATGATCTTATGGAATCTCACTTGAATGAAGTCAAAAGGATAATTCGGCTTGAGAGAAAAGTTGTGGTAGCCTATGTTCCAACATCGAGACCATTTTTGGATATTTTCACAAAGCCGTTGGACACTTCCACGGTTGAGCTCCTCGGAAAACACTTAGGTGTTTGTCAGATTTGAGATATTTCTTTAAAGCTTTTATTTAGATGTAGGTTTTTATTTTTTTCAGACAATTTGCAAAATAAAAAATTGAAAAGGAGAAAAAAATGGAGGCGTAGTTGGACATGTTAGAAGTTGGTGTTGAAGATATTATGGTGATTGATGGGATGCATAGATCAGAGAGATAACTCTTCCCGGTATTCTGGTTTAGGATGATGAGAAGTTTGGAAAGCAGTGATGCTGGTCATATTTCAACACAGAGTATGGAGACATGTTGAGAAGATGTGGACATGGATTAGAGATTCAGATGTTCAAACATCAGTAACTGTGGCTGGAGAAGATTATGATCTGGATGGTGAACAAGTCTATGTTCCAACACCAGATAGGGGGAGAAAGTACTAGTGAAGTGAAGGAAGCTGTATAGGTGATATGTTGATTCTGAAGCAATGAAAGGATCTTATGTTCCAACATAGAGAAAGCGGGTGAAGCTGAGAGCTGTTATGTTCCAACATCGGTGACTGATGTTCCAACAGAAGGTGAGTAGATTATTGAAGGCACTTCTGATCAAACTTCCATGAGAGATATAATTTTAGCCGAAAGGACAACTGATCAGGGTGTATATGAGGAGTGTGGATTTACAACTTACCTGGATTATTTGGGTCTCTAGACTGCTACTCAATCTACAAGGAGTACAACCGAGAGATTGTAGAAGAATTATATGGGAGGCAACATTGATCCAGATTTTGAGTGGTACAACAGAATTTACACGAGAAGCAAGAAATTACTGGAGGATTTCAGTCTCAGTGACCACTCAAGGGAACGTTCTTTCATCTAGCTTGACTACCAGGTTTGTGGCTATTAATGTGAAGTTTTGGAGGCAGAAAATGCCCGATTAGATGAGGCACATATAGTTGCTCCTGAAGAGGTTTAAAGGTTCTGTTATGGCTATGTTCCAACATAGGCCAGATATTTACTTCCGGGGGAGCTGCATTTAATGTAGATTCTGGTTTTCTGTGTCTGTTCAGTTTGGCATGTTTATGTTCCCAAGGGGAAGACGTTTTGGATTTCTTGGATGACTTTATTGACTCCGTTAGGTTGATGTTCCAACATGATCATTATTCCTGGATGTTGAGGAAATCTGGAATTTAGGTGGAGATGCTATGTTACTATGTTCCAACATCCAGAGTGGTTTTCAAGGTTAATGTCTTTATTTGCATAAGCTCTTGTGATGAAATGGCAAAAGGTGATTGGTCCACAAAATGCCAAAGAAAGAGATTGTAAAGTCTAGATTTATCTAGTTGGCGGTTTGTGAAAATTATGAAAATATGGTATTATTGAGTTGCAACATCAAAGAAGGAATTTTTGTGAAATAAGGAAAGGTTGAAGACTGAATCCGAGAAGGATACATCTAGTTCAAGTTATATTTGATTTGGAGAATATATCAGTTCCTATATATGTGGGATTGGATTAATGTTATGGAAGTGGAGATGGAATAAACTTCATGTGTGCATGCGAAAATCAGCATATTTACACCAAGATGTTTACGGAAAAAGAAGACAGAATATTATGGTATTTGTGATTTATGGAAATCTGAATATTCTTCTATATATTAGGCGTATTGAAGCATAGTTGATTTACGGAAAATCTCTATAAATATGGACTTATTATTATCGAATATATGGAGATATTGAGATAAGGAAAATCCCTTTATTTATGGGATTTGGATATGCTTCAAGAAACAGATTTGAAATAGGAATATTATGGAGATAATCATGGAGAATTTGGATCTGCTCATGGACTATATATAGAGGACAAACATGGCTGCATTATTTACGGACTTAATAGAAAAAATCTGCATACAGATTTTTTATCTTTCAAGAATTGTAAAGAGCCAATTTTTCTATGTTCCAACATACGAACCTGCTGTTCAAAGTTCATAATCGTATACCTTAATTCCTTGGGAAGAGGAGATCCAACGTCGACGAGTTTCGAGGTCAGAGGAAGTGTTATTAAGGCGGATCGGTAGCAAGGGGAGCTTGCAGGATTCACGTTATAGTTAGATAAGATAAGTATAATTGTGTGGTGCACTTTGTACTGTATCTTTTTTATTAGTGGATTCATTCTGAATTGGGCCAGGCCCTGCAAATGTAGGTGGATTTCACCGAACTGTGTAACCAAGTCTTGTGTCCTTTATGCTTTACTTTATTGCATACTTGGTTAGATAGGTTATGTTGGAACACAGTAGTGATAATTGAATTAATTAGGTAAAACCAAATTTCAATTGGTATCAGAGCTAAGTCACTTGTTTTACCTTTGTTTTGACAAGAAATGTGTGACCCAATTTTACCTATGGCGACCAGAGAAGGAACTTCTGTGTCTCTGCCACCACTGCTGGAAGGAACAAATTACAACTACTGGAAGGATCGCATGCGGGTGTTCATAAATTCACTGGATGAATTGGCTTGGTACTATGTTGAAATAGAATGGAAACCCTCTGTTGTTGGTAGTTCTGAAGGAGGAGAATCTAAACCTAAAGAGTCGTGGACACCAGGTGAAAGAATGGAAAGCTTGGCGAACTCAAGAGCATTAAATGCCATATTTACTGCAGTAGATGAAGATCAGTTCAAACTCATCTCTACGTGCCAACAAGCAAAGAAAGCATGGGATATCCTACAAACTGTACATGAGGGGACAAGTCATGTACGTGAATCCAAACTACAGATGTTGGCTACAAAGTTTGAGGAACTGAAGATGGAGGAGGAGGATACCATTTCTATATTCAATGGGAAACTCAGAGACATATCCAATATGGCGTATCAACTTGGGAAAGTTTACAAGGAAGCAAAATTGGTGAAAAAGGCCTTGAGATCTCTTCCTAAAAGATTTTCTATGAAAGTAGCAGCAATAGAAGAAGTAAGAGATATAGCCACCATGACCTTGGATGAACTAATGGGATCACTACAAACCTATGAGATGACAATGAAACTGCCTGCAAAGAAAAGTCCAGAAAGATTTGACCTTCAAATCCTCCTCATCTAGGATTATCAATGAATCTGATAGTGATGATGGAAGTGAAGAACTTGCTCCTATAACCAAAAATTTCTCAAGAATGCTGAAGAAGGTGGTAAACAAGAATTCACAGGAAAGATCTGTTGGAAACAAAACTAGTCCTTAATATTTTCGTAATCGTAGAACTTGGATGGAACAAGGAAATCGACGATGTATAGCGATCAAGAATGGTAAAAAAGGTATGGGTTGTTAAACGCACGAGTACTTACCTTGTTGCCCATACGTCTCTTATTGCACATTCTAGAGACTCGTGGTACTTTGATAGTGGTTGCTCTTGCCACATGACTGGAACTCAGGAATTACTGATAAACATTCAGCCATTTGATGGTGGTTTTGTTACGTTTGGAGATGGAAAGAAGAGTCGAGTGGTTGGAAAATGTGAACTGCATATTGAAGGATTCCCCGTATTCACTGATGTTTTGTTGGTGGAAGATCTAAAGGCTAATCTCCTAAGTATCAACCAGCTATGTGATGATAATATGACCGAGGAATTTCATAAAGAAAAGTGCATAGTGAAACATGGCAACAACAAAGTGCTTACTGGTATTCGGTCATCAGACAAATGTTACTTATTGGAACAAGAAGTAAACTGCTTAAGTGTCAAATGTGATGAAGTGGATTGTACGGTTGACCATGTTCCAACATCAGTTGATTTCTCAGATCAGGGATGTAATGATGTTGGAACATCATATGAGGCAGATCTTAAAGATGAATCTGCTGACTCTTATAACTTCAGCAATGTTGGAACATCGTCCTCTCCATAACTCTCCCATGTTCTAACATTAGTGAAGGTTGCATCAAGCGAAGAATGACTCGATAGATTTATAGGGAACTTGCTGGTCTATAATGTTTTCTCTCCCTCATTGAACCCAAGAATTACGAAGAAGATATGCTTGATGAGTATTGGATTGTGGCAATGCAAGAAGAACTTGAGCAATTCAAACTCAGTGATAATAAAGCTAGGTTAGTTTCTCAGGACTACACTCAGGATTAAGGAGTTAATTTTGATGAGACATTCACATCAGTTGCCAGGTTAGAATCTATTCACATTCTTCTTGTTATGGCTTGCACTATGAATTTTACGATGTACCAAAAAGCTGTAAAGAGTGCTCCCCTACATGGTGTGGTTAATGAGGAAGTATATCATCGACTCAAGAAGGCTTTGTATGGATCAAAACAAGCACCACGAGAGTGGTATAAGCGACTCACTACCTTTCCTATTCAGAAAGGTTCTCGTCGACGGGGAGAAGATCGCACCTTGCTTGTTTTTCGAGAATCATCAAATACACTAATTGTTCAAACATATATTGATGATATGATCTTTGGGTCTACTTCACCATACATGGTACAAGATTGTGTGACATTGATGCAAGCTGAATTGAAGATGAGTATGGTGGGAGTATTTCTAAGAATTCAGGATGATCTTAAGGAATCTCACTTGAATGAAATCAAAAGGATAATTCGGCTTGAGAGAAAAGTTGTGGTAGCCTATGTTCCAACATCGAGACCATTTTCGGATATTTTCACAAAGCCGTTGGACACTGCTATGGTTGAGTTTCTCAGACAACACTTAGGTGTTTGTCAGATTTGAGGTATCTCTTTAAAGCTTTTACTTAGTGGGAGGTCGTCGATGTACCTCTCAAAGTTAATACTTTTAAGCCCTAAATGCTTCCTATCTACAATTAAGTAGATAATGGCAAGTCGAGGTCGTCCACGAGAAGAGGGATCTTTTTAAGTGTTTTAAACATATATAGGAGAAAACATACTAAGCACATACATACATAGATACATATAAAAGCATGTAAACAAGGGGGGGTTTTGGTTGGTTTGATCCTAAGTTAACAAATTAAAGTACAACAACTAGCAAAGCAATAGAACAATGCTAATCATGCAATACAACTAAAGGTAAGATGAAAATAACAATTTACGGAACCTTGGGCACAATTGACTTCCACTTCCAAACCTCTTATTCATCATTGAACATACAACTTATTTACTACTTTCACTACTTATTGTGAAGGCTAAACTTCTATCCTTCTTAGATAGTAGTTTGCAAGAGTGAATTCTACATCTTTTGTCAAACCTCACCAATGACTCCCGTAGTCGAAACACGACTCAAGGTATCCCATTGATGGCATTTAGCACGAAGAATCAACAAGCTCGGCAACATTTATAAACACTACACCGTGTCTAAGCATTTAACCGATTTATGCATTTACACAAGATTGGTCAAGAACGATCGACATTATCATATCCACCTAGAAATCATCAATCCATCAACACAATCAAAAACTCTAAATCATATGCATACATTCCTAACAAGAAAAGGGGGGAAATCAACCCACTTCCCCCAAACCCTAGCAAGCAATTCATACAAGTATTTCATATACTCAAGCTTTCAATAGCATTAATGATATCAACAAACACATTAAATGCTCCATAAATGCATAATAGTAAGAGCAATAAATAAGCTACAAATTGTTCATAAGACATGGGTTTGGAAGCCTTAGTCAATTGCTCCCAAGAGATAGATTAGCTACAAGAGTTCATGCTAATCAATGCTAAACAACTAATCATAAAAACAAGAGAATTCAAGGATGAAAAATGGGAGAAAAGGGTTTCAAATAGTACTATAATCGCAGCTGGAAGAAGGTATGAATGAGAGGAAAGAGAATGGTATTTATAGTACAAAGAAGATAAGGTGAAATTCTGGCCACCTGTCGGTCGCGACTCGCGACGGTCATCGCGACGAGGCCATCGTGACTCGCAATGGGTGCCAGAATTTTGCATTGTGTCTTTTTCTTCTTCTTGTGGCATGCAGTCATCTTCATAGTCATCCCTCTCAATCTCCAAGTCTTCAACGGCTCCAAAAATGGTCTTCAATGGCCTCCGATCTTCATGTCTTCGAAGCGAGTCTTCAAAAGTCTTCGAAAGTGTAGTCTTCAATGGCCTCCGGTCTTCATTGCCTCCGTGTTCTTCCCTTCTCACACAAAATCCACTTAGAAGAGGTAAAAGAGCATAAAGTTGCTCTTACCCCTCCTAAGAGAATTTCAAGGTAAAACACAAGCTCTCGATAATAAAAGAGCACAAAAGTGACCCTAAATAGTACTAAATTATGCATATAAAATGGACACATCAAGCCTCCCCACACTTGAACCTTACTCGCCCTCGAGTAAGAAAAGATCCAAGCATACGAAGGAAATGATATATCCACATCCTAACTACTAATCTCCCAAATCAATACCTCACAAAACTCTCAATATCATACATCCCAATGTTAAAGTCAAATGAGAAGTTTCCCACAACCCCTATTCCTAAATCTACCCAAACCATATCATCCCATCAATTCATTGATTTCCCTAAGACATCTCCAAATCCCGAATTGATAATCCCAAATCCAATGATAAAAGATGAAGCCAAACGTGTATATAAGGTTCAAAGCACATGCTCCACTTTACATCAATATATCAACCTAAAAATGAAGCATCTTAATGATCAAGAATTTCATAACTTACTCCGTCTTTTCCAGCTAAATTTCTCATTCCCAAAAGGTCCTCAAGATGTCAAGCTACCCGATCCATCCGTGTGGTCACCGCATATGACTCCATCGCCAACAAATGAGTAAACACTTAATGTTTTTTTCAATTTCTCTCACTTTCTCTCATTTTGCCTAGGAGCCCTTTCAGGTTTTCATCCTAGCCACACATCATGTTTCTTTGGCTCACATCTCACCTTTTTCCGCACATTTAGCCTCTCATTTTTGCCTAGGCCGCCCTTTTGGGGTTTCGACCTATCCAGGCCCCCAATGTTGTCTAAGTTTCCCTCTCGGGTTTTCAACTTAGCGGGATTCTCGTTTTTTTTCTTTTTATTTTTCACGTGTCTCCAATCCAAAAAATAGCTAATTTCTTTCCAAATGTGAAGGTTAAGAAAAGTATCAAAACCAACATTATCCAAGTACATCAAAAGCAAAACAATATCCAAAACAAAAAGCAAAAGTATCTCCAACCCTAATCACCTAACAATAGTATATACCCCTCCCCGTATTTAGAACACTACATTGCCCTCAATGTAGACTAGGGAAAAACCGTACAAAGCGAAGTATGGAAAGGGGAAAGTGTGATGCTCACTCAATCAATGTTGTGATGAGGACGGGCCACCGCCGGAATAGCGCTGCTAGTACTGTGCTAGCCACTCTGTGCTCCTCTACCTCTGTGCCTTCCACCTCTCTGCTCTCAGATCGGGGCTTGATGCAGCACCCGACTGAGGCTGTAACTCATGGATACGAGCTGACAAGTAGTCAATCTCCTCATCCATATCGATCAAAGCTTGGGAGACAAACACGTTGTGCTCCAAAATCATGTTGTCTTGGCTGTGGAAACCATCGTGCATGGTCTGCATCATCCGCTCATAGAAATCTGGCAGAGGCTAGGAGTAGTGAGGTGTAGCATCATCCTCCTGCATAGGATCCGTCTATGGTGGAGGCAGTGGAGAGTAGTACTGCTGCTGCTCCGAGGAATGTAGGGTGCTATCGTCATGCTGGAGAGGGGCTGGCCCGAGGTTGCGGAGCTCATGCTAGAACTTAGCTGTACATGAGGAGTCTGGGAGATCGCCAAATCTCCCAGTGGTGTGTCAAACTCCAGCTTCGTCTTGCTCTGCTGAGGAAGTGCCATGAATGTGACCTTCCTCGCACCGTATAACCAATGGAAGAGCCCAGTTGTCCGTGTGACACTGAGCATCTCAAATCGAACAAACCGCTCAACGGTGATCAGATAAGACGTCTGTCTCCCCAAATGTGGAAAGTTGGTCGGATGGACTAATCCCAAGTACTCTGCTAGAAGGCCTATCATCCCTCCAATCATGATCTTCCCCTTGGCCTTTCCTGCCACATCCACAATCCTCTTCATCCACAGCTCTACCCACAACCCACATCCTGGCCCCTCGCTCGTCAAGTGCCATAGGAAGTGAATGTCATTGTCTGGCACATTAGTCGGCTCCGCGGAGCAAAAGACTATGCCAGCCAAGAGTCGGTGCACATAGCGGAGTGCATGGTGAATGATGGCGCTACTCTTGTCATGGGAGTTCTTCTGCCTCATATTGATGACATTCCAGAACTGCATGCCATCCTCAATTGATCGCTCTTGGGCCTGTGGGTCCTGTCTGTTTTGTATCTCGGAGGTGTTAAAACCAAAGGCCTCCTCAACCTGCGAGATAGTCAATTGCCAAGATAGGTCATCTAGGTGAAAGGAAATGTACCTCTCACAGGGTTGATCACCCCTCATGCTGCTCATACGGACTGTGGATAAAAACTCCAACGTGTACCTCCGGTAAGAGGACGCGCTGTTGCTCATAAATCTCTCCATTCCCCCTTTGGCGAGGAGGCATCTGACAGGCTGCGTGAGGCCGAGGACATCCAATGTAGGCACATCAACAAAACTGGTCTCTTTAAGTAGGCACTTCTCTAGGGCCTCCCATCTCTCCGCATAGGACCCGGTGATCCGGTTCAAGCCCATGTACCTATCCGGAGGGGAAGGTATAGGGCCCAATTCCAGAGTCGGTGACGGAGGTGGAGGTGGAGCGGCAGTGCGCTCGTCTTGTGGGGAAGCCCTAGATCTCTTCTTGGGGGCCATATCTATCAATCACAGCAAACAGGTCAAACGCAAAGGAATATATATATATATATATATGCAATATGGCATATCTATAACCAATCTTAAACTAGTTTATCATCACAGGCCGGATCAAAATCAACTCAACTAGTTTAAGTTCTAATTGCAATTGCATATACAATCTACATTATGTCCAACAAGCCCATACCATCAAATCCATGAAGTTTTCACATAGTCAAAATCAATATGCTATATTTCAAAATCACAATTATGCTCAACTAATTTAGCCATCATTAGTACAGTGACAATGTCAACCTCTGCATTCTATGGCCAAACTACTCTAAACAAAATAGCATTCCAAAGCACACTAACACTTTATCCCAATAACAGCTATGTTTACTCAAGGGCTAGCATGCTTCAAATACAGTATAAGTCACCATCTACTCTTCAGCCAAAACAACACGAATGCACACATTCCAAAACCAAGCAAGCATAATACAGTCAAAATTAAACTAAGAAAATATACCGTACCAACTGCAATTACAAAATATACACACAATCCTCATCAAATAAAACTGCAAGCACATCATATTCACCACAATCAACCAAGATCAATGATTTAAATTCCAAACACCATAACACACAATCTACACAATATCCAATAAGTAGAATATACATTCGTAATCACAATTAGGGCCCAATAGAGTGAATAAGTGTACCAATAATACGCTTAGGAAGAAGAAAAATGAGAGCCCATGATCAATTCGGGTTTGAATTGCCTAAAGCTTCAAAATCCCCAAAATCTAGGGTTTGGGTTCTTCCCAATGGTGATGGTGATTTGAGGTGTGGAGAGTGTGGAGGCTTGATAGGTGGTGGCGGCGTGGCGGCGGCGGCGCGGCGGTGAGGGTAGAGGGGGATGGAAGATGGACGGGTGGATTGGAAGAGGAAGATAGAGACGAAGGGGCAGAGATAATAGGGAGAAAAACTGTTTAGCCCGCCTCTTAAATTTGATTTTGCATGACCGTCGCGACTCACGACGTGTTAGTCGTGACTCACGATGGAGCATCGCAAGGTCATCGCGACTTGCGACGTGTCCGTCGCGACTCGCGGAAAGTGGGATCCGAGGCTGATTTTTTGTTCAAAATTTCTAAGCTCGTCGTGAGTGTCCGTCGCGACTCGCGACGAGGCATCGCAATGTCATTGCGACTCGCGAAAAGTTGGATCCGAGGGTTGATTTTTACCCAAATTTTTCGACTTGCGACGTGTTCATCACGACCCACAATGTGTTCATCGTGATTCACAAAGAGGCCTCATGATGTCGTCGCGACTCGAGGAAAGTGGGAGCTGAAACCCCAAAATTTGACAAAACTTTTCTGAGCCCGTCGCAACTCGCGATAGTTTGGTCGCGACTCGTGACGGGTCACTAACCTGGCACTAAGAAAAATTTTTTGTTTCTTTCTCTTGTCCAAGTTCTTCCTTCTTGAATCCAAGTATTTTCTGCTTCCAAAATCCAATGCCTTGGCTTCAAAATTGCTACACAATCATGGAGAAAACAACCCGTGAAAAGCATAAAGCAAAACAATGAAGCTTAAGGATAAAATCTCAAAACTAAACAACATCAACAGAGAGTCATGAGTGACGATCCAGATGATCAAAACCAAGTTTATTTAACATCGTTGGCACGACTCACTTCCCTCCTTGGAGCTTACTCACAAATCGGATCAAGGAGATCAACGTCCTCTCCTTTTTCCGGTACAAAAGTCTCGTGGTAAGGTTTCAAACGTTGTCCATTAACCTTGAAGGTATTGGACTTAGCTCGATATAGAATCTCCACCGCACCATGCGGGAATACCTTAACCACCTCAAAAAGACCGATCCATCGGGACCTTAACTTACCTGGGAATAGGCGGAGGCGAGATTGAAATAGGAAGACCTTTTGACCAATGTCAAAATCCTTCATGATGATCATTTTATCGTGCCATTCCTTTGTCTTCTCTTTGTAGATCTCAGCGTTCTCATAGGACTCCCTCCAGATCTCATCCAGTTCATCAATTGTAACTTTCTATGCAAGCCGGCTTCATCTACATCAAGATTAAACTCTTTGACCGCCCAGTAAGCCTTGTGCTGAATTCCCACCGGCAGATGACAGGGCTTACCAAACACTAACCGGTATGGGGACATACCAATTGGTATCTTGTAAGCCGTCCTATACGCCCAGAAGGCATCATTCAACCGAGAACTCCAATCCTTCCGGTTAGGGTTAACCATTTTTTGAAGGATGGACTTGATTTCCCGATCGGAAACTTCGGCTTGCCCGTTGGTTTGTGAGTGATAGGCGGTGGATGTCTTGTGAGTGATGCCATACTTCTTTAAGAGTGCCGCTATGGTCCGATTGCAAAAATGGGTGCCCCGGTCACTAATCAAGGCTCGGGGTACCCCAAACCTAGAAAAGATGTTATCTTTCAAGAATTCTGCAACCACTTTAGAATCGTCAGTCCTAGTGGGTTTTGCTTCAACCCACCTCGACACATAATCAACAGCAAGAAGAATGTACGTAAAGCCATAAGAACTAGGGAAAGGCCCCATAAAGGCAATACCCCAAACATCAAAGATTTCACAATACAAAATAGGTTTTTGGGGCATTTCATTCCTAGTGGAGATACTTCCTACTCTCTAGCATCCATCAATAGATTTGCAAAAGGTGTATGCATGCTTATTCAATGTAGGCCTATAAAACCCACTCTCTAAAACTTTCCTAGCGGTTCTATTTTCTCCAAAATGACCGCCACATGCATGAGAATGACAAAATTCAAGAATTGAGTGTACTTAACTATCAGGGATACATCTCCTAACAACTTGATCCGCACAATGTCTCCACAAAAAGGAATCATCCCACACATAATACTTAGCATCACTCTATAATTTATCCTTTGGGGCCTTAGAAAAATGAGGAGGGAACTTACCGGAAACAAGAAAATTTACAATGTCGGCATACCACGGTTGGAGATCCCTAATGGTGAACAATTGTTCATCAGGGAATTCCTCCCGTAGTTCCTCTTTCATCGTGGAGCTTACCTCAATGTCTTCCCCCGGAGTCAATCGGCTCAAATGATGGGCCATAAGGTTTTCCACACCCTTCTTGTCCCGCACCTCCAACTCAAATTTGCTCAAAAGCAGGATCCACCTAATCAATCTAGGCTTGGCCTCTTTCTTCGTCATTAAATGACGAAGCGCTGCATGGTCAGTGTACACAATAACTTTTGTACTAAGCAAGTAAGATCGAAATTTTTCTAAAGAGAATACCACTGCTAGCAACTCCTTTTCAGTGGTGGAGTAGTTCCTTTGGGCTTTATTTAGGGACATGGATGCGTAGTAGATGGCGTGAGGCGCTCTCCCCACCCTTTAACCAAGAACAGCTCCAACAGCGTAGTCACTTGCATCGCACATTATCTCAAAAGGCAATGACCAATCCGGGGGTTGTATGATAGGGGTCGAGACTAACCTTCCCTTCAATGTATCGAAGGCCCCTTTACACCCCTCGTCCATCACAAATTCCACCTCCTCTTGCAACAATTTGCATAGAGGAGACGCTATCTTTGAGAAGCCCTTGATGAACCGGCGATAGAATCCTACATGGCCAAGAAAAGAGCGCACTTCACGCACATTAGTAGGATAAGGCAAAGTTTGAATCGTGTCTATCTTTGCCTTGTCAACCTTAATACGCTTAGAGGAGAAAACATGGCCTAAGACAATACCTCTCTCTACCATAAATTGACATTTCTTAGAATTTAGCACCATATTAGTTTCAAAGCAACGTTTAAGAACTTCCGCTAAATTTGCTAAACAATTGTCAAAGGAATTACCATGAATGGTGAAATCATCCATAAACACCTCGACAAAATTTTCAACAAATTCTGAGAAAATGCTTACCATACACCTTTGGAAAGTTGCGGGGGCGTTACATAACCCGAAAGGCATGCGTCGGTAAGCAAACGTACCAAAGGGGCACGTGAAGGTGGTCTTCTCTTGGTCTTCCGGGGAGATAGCCACTTGAAAATACCCCGAGTACCCATCCAAAATGCAATAGAAGGGGTGGCTTGCTAATCTCTCAAGCATTTGATCAATGAATGGCAACGGGAAGTGATCCTTCCGGGTTTTCGCATTCAATCTCCGGTAGTCAATGCAAACTTGCCACCCGTTTTGAACTCGAGTGGGCACCATTTCACCCTTCTCATTTTTTACTACCGTCATCCCACTCTTCTTGGGTACCACCTAAGTTGGGCTCACCCATTTGCTATCCAAGATTGGATATATCATGCCCGCTTGAAGCAACTTGAGGATTTCCGCCTTCACCACATCCATCATAGGCGGGTTCAAATGGCATTGGGGTTGTCGGATGGGTCTCGCATCTTCTTCCAACAAGATTCTGTGCATACAAGTGGATGGACTTATGCCTTTGATGTCGGCAATAGTCCATCCAATTGCTTCCTTGTTCTCCCGTAACACCACCATCAATTTTTCTTCTTACTCCTTGGTGAGCTTGCTCGAAATGATAACCGGAAGTGTCTCCCCATCCCCAAGAAATGCATACTTGAGGTCATTTAGCAAAGGTTTAAGGACAAGCACCGGGGTTTTCACAAGTGAGGGGAGGAATTCCGGTTCCTCAGGTTCCTCTAAGAGTAGAGGAGGAGGTTTTGAGACACTCGGTCTCATTTCTTCAAGCAGGTTCAAATCCTCAAAGCTTTCCTTCAAGTTAGTGCTCATAGAGTATACATTGTGGGCATCATTAACATCACATTGTAAAGCAACTAACAAAGAATCTTCACCACTTAGTTCAAAAGCATCTTGTACAACTTCTTCAACAATATCTAGGGCATGGCAAGCATGTTCTTCACTAGTATACTTCATAGAGTCATTTATGTTAAAATCTACTTTTATTTCATCAAACTCCATGGTGAGGGTACCCTTATGCACATCAATCATTGTCCTAGATGTTTTCAAAAATGGCCTCTCCAACAAAATCGGGGCGGCATGTTTATCATGCTCCATGTCAAGGACATAAAAATCTGCGGGGAAAACTAAGGAATCCACCTTAACCAACACATCCTCGACAATACCCTTAGGGTATGCACTAGAATAATCGGCCAATTGGATTACCACCCCGGTTTTGTGCAATGTACCCAAGTTGAGATTTTCATACAAAGAGTAAGGAATCACATGTATAGATGCACCTAAATCAAGCATAGATTTTTCAAAATGTGTATCTCCTATTATGTACGGGATTGTGAACATGCCAGGATCACTACATTTAGGAGGTAGCTCTTTTTGACACAAGGCGGAAACATGCTCACTTTTTCCATTTTCTTGGCCCATTGTTTTCTATTCACAACACACAATTCCTTAAGAAATTTAGCACATCTAGGAATTTGTTCAATGGCATTCAAGAGTGGAATGTTTACCTCACATCTACGAAAGACTTCGTAGATGTCCTTATTGTCCTCTTTCCTCCTTTTGTCTTTCAAGGCTTCCGGAAATGGGGGTTCTGGCACATATGGAGGGATCTCCACCATCTTTTCTCTTTTGTGTGGAGGAGATGAGGGTTCCGGGATGGAGGTTGACTTTGGTCTCGGTGGCAATGTCTCCAACTCGATTTCTTCTTCCTTGCCCTTGTTGGCTAACTCTTTGGTTTTCTTCTCATGAGCTTCTTCCTTCTCAACTTCTTTTTCAAACATCTCAATCCTCTTGGGCTCCTCTTCAACAACTTCATAACCTGGTGGAGTACCGACCTCTCTACCACTTCTCAAAGCGATAGCACTTGCATTTTGCCTAGGATTGATTTCCGGTTGGGAGGGTAGTTTACCATTTTCCCGAGCTTCCATCCGGTTCACCATTTGGGCTATTTGGCTCACTTGGGTTTCCAAGTTCTTGATGCTTGCTTTGGCCTCATCTTGTAATTTTTCACTCTTTTCCACGCTCATTCCTAACCGGTGAATGGCTTACAACACCTCATCCTTGGATAGCCCTGAGCCCTCCCCTTGGTCTCGGGGTTTGTCTTGGAGCCTTTGGAATTGTTGTTGAGGTGGCCTATATTGTTGTTGAGGGGGCCGGTATGGTTGAGAGTTTTGGCTTCCTTAAGGGTTCCCATACCGGAGGTTCAGGTTATCACGATTCCCCGAATTGTATGATCGGTTTTGGTACCCTTGATACCCTTGGTGGCCTTGGTGACCTTGGTAGCCTTGACCACCTTGATACCCTTGGTTGCCTTGGTATCCTTGATTCTCGTGATACCCCATGGCACTCACCTCTTCAACGTAGTCCTCTTGCAAAGTAGGGCAAGTGTCTGTAGGGTGCGCCATGTAGCAAATTTCACATGATTTAACATGTGGCGCATTTCCTCCGGGCTTTGTCATCAAAATTTTCACCATGGATGTGAGGGACGAAACTTGATCCTCTAGCTTCCCACTATTGGAAAAATCACTCGCGGGCATCGGGTTTCTCCTTCTCAAATCGGCCATTGAGCTAAAGTTTTGGGATTCTTCCGCTAGCTCCTCGTACAATTGCATGGCCTCGGCGGATATTTTGTTCCCAAGGGTGCCACCACAAGAACTTCTAACCAACCTTCGGTCCTCATCAAGAAGGCCATTATAGAAGTAATACACCAAATCTCCCTCTGAATAACCATGGTAGGGGCAACTTGCAAGGAGCTTCTTGAACCTCTCCCAATAGTCGAAGAGAGACTCTTCATGCCACTGAAGAATGTTGCTTATGTCCTTCTTCAAGGCGGCGGACCTCGAGGTCGGGAAGTACTTGGCTAGAAACTTTGTTTTCATATCGAGCCAACTCTTGATGCTCTTGGGCGGTAGGTAGTGGAGCCAATCTCTTGCACCATCCCTCAGCGTGAAAGGGAATGCCTTCAATTTATAAAAATCTTCATCCACTCCATGGGGGACCGTGCCATCACACAAGAAGTGAAACTCTGTGAGGTGCTTGTTAGCATTCTCCCCTTGCCTACCAAGGAAGGCGGGTAGCATGTTGATGAACCCGGTCTTTAGCTCAAAATGCCCATTTGGTCCAACCACGGGGTACTCGATACACATCGGTTATTGATCGAGGTTGGGAGCCATGACGTCTCTCAACAAGGGTTGCCCCCAAGGGGATCTCTCTTTGAGGGAAAAGAGGATGGCGAGGTTACCCTCTCGGATGCTCATCTTCGTGCTCGATTTGATGTTCCATTGATGAAGATGTATCCGCAAAATGGTCACTAGGAGGGGTGTTATTCACACTTTCCAAAGAAAGCCTCCTAGCCAGTCTCAAATTCAACTCCAACTCGGGGTCGTAGTGTAAGGGTTCTTGTGAAGAGGATTTTGTGCGAACCATACACCAAGAACTCGAACAATACATCTCCAAGCCAAGCGAAAATGGAAAATCAACTAAGAAATCTAAATAAAACCAAACTAAAAAATATTTACAAATAGCACATAATCACACATAATATGCCTAAACACTTAAAAATAAACGCCTCTTCCCCGGCAGTGGCGCCAAAATTTGGGAGGTCATCGCCGTACCTCTCAAAGTTAATACTTTTAAGCCCTAAATGCTTCCTATCTACAATTAAGTAGATAATAGCAAGTCGGGGTCGTCCACGGGAAGAGGGATCTTTTTAAGTGTTTTAAACATATATAGGAGAAACATACTAAGCACATACATACATAGATACATATAAAAGCATGTAAACAAGGGGGGATTTTGGTTGGTTTGATCCTAAGTTAACAAATTAAAGTACAACAACTAGCAAAGCAATAGAACAATGCTAATCATGCAATACAACTAAAGGTAAGATGAAAATAACAATTTACGAAACCTTGGGCACAATTGACTTCCACTTCCAAACCTCTTATCCATCATTGAACATGCAACTTATTTACTACTATCACTACTTGTTGTGAAGGCTAAACTTCTATCCTTCTTAGATAGTAGTTTGCAAGAGTGAATTTGACATCTCTTGTCAAACCTCAACAATGGCTCCCACAGTCGAAACACGACTCAAGGTATCCCATTGATGGCATTTAGCACGAAGAATCAACAAGCTCGGCAACACTTATAAACACTACACTGCGTCTAAGCATTTAACCGATTTATGCATTTACATAAAATTGGTCAAGAATGATCGACATTCATAGACTTCTCTCGTTTGCTACAAACGACAAACATGACAAAGAGTTCAACATTATCATATCCACCTAGCAATCATCAATCCATCAACACAATCAAAAACTCTGAATCATACTCATACATTCCTAACAAGAAAAGGGGGGAAATCAACCCACTTCCCCCAAACCCTAGTAAGCAATTCATAAAAGTATTTCATATACTCAAGCTTTCAACAACATTAATGATATCAACAAAGACATTCAATTCTCCATAAATGCATAGTAGTAAGAGCAATAAATAAGCTACAAATTGTTCTTAAGACATGGGTTTGGAAGTCTTAGTCAATTGCTCCCAAGAGATAGATTAGCTACAAGAGTTCATGCTAATCAATGCTAAACAACTAATCATAAAAACAAGAGAATTCA
Organism: Rubia yunnanensis; assembly: GCA_037428765.1. Taxonomy (NCBI): domain Eukaryota; kingdom Viridiplantae; phylum Streptophyta; class Magnoliopsida; order Gentianales; family Rubiaceae; genus Rubia; species Rubia yunnanensis. The sequence goes on along the minus strand of CM075061.1, from coordinate 21,247,406 downwards.
AGGATGAAGAATGGAACAAAAGGGTTTGAAACAGTACTATAATCGCAGCTGGAAGAAGGTATGAATGAGAGGAAAGAGAATGGTATTTATAGTACAAAGAAGATAAGGTGAAATTCTGGCCACCCGTCGGTCGCGACTCGCGACAGTCATCGCAACGAGGCCATCGCGACTCGCGACGAGTGCCGAAATTTTGCATTGTGTCTTTTTCTTCTTCTTGTGGCATGCAGTCATCTTCATAGTCATCCCTCTCAATCTCCAAGTCTTCAACGGCCCAAAAATGGTCTTCAATGGCCTCCGGTCTTCATGTCTTCGAAGCGAGTCTTCAAAAGTCTTCGAAAGTGTAGTCTTCAATTGCCTCCATGTTCTTCCCTTGTCACACAAAATCCACTTAGAAGAGATAAAAGAGCATAAAGTTGCTCTTACCCCTCCTAAGAGAATTTCAAGGTAAAACACAAGCTCTCGATAATAAAAGAGCACAAAAGTGACCCTAAATAGTACTAAATTATGCATAAAAAATGGACACATCATTTAGCTGTAAGTTTTTGTTTTTCAGACAATTTGAAAAATAAAAAATTGAAAAGGAGAAAAAAATGGAGGCGTAGTTGGACATGTTAGAAGTTGGTGTTGAAGATATTATGGTGATTGATGGGATGCATAGATCAGAGAGATGACTCTTCCCGTATTCTGGTTTAGGATGATGAGAAGTTTGGAAGGCAGTGATGCTGGTCATGTTTCAACACAGAGTATGGAGACAGGTTGAGAAGATGTGGACATGGATTAGAGATTCAGATGTTCAAATATCAATAACTGTGGCTGGAGAAGATTATGATCTGGATGGTGAACAAGTCTATGTTCCAACCCCAGATAGGGGGAGAAAGTACTGATGAAGTGAAGGAAACTGAGTAGGTGATGTGTTGATTCTGAAGCAATGAAAGGATCTTATGTTACAACATAGAGAAAGCGGGTGAAGCTGAGAGCTGTTATGTTCCAACATCGGTGACTGATGTTCCAACACAAGGTGAGCAGATTATTGAAGGCACTTCTGATCAAACTGTCATGCGAGATATAATTTTAGCCGAAAGGACAACTGATCGGGGTGTATATGAGGAGTGTGGATTTACAGCTTACCTAGACTATTTGGGTCTCAAGACTGCTACCTCAATCTACAAGGAGTACAACCGAGAGATTGTAGGAGAATTATATGGGAGGCAACATTGATCCAGATTTTGAGTGGTACAACAGAATTTACACGAGAAGCAAGAAATTACTGGAGGATTTCAGTCTCAGTGGCCACTCAAGGGAACGTTAATGTGAAGTTTTGGAGGTAGAAAATGCCAGATTAGATGAGGCACATATAGTTTCTCATGAAGAGGTTTAAAGGTTCTGTTATGGCTATGTTCCAACATAGGTCAGATATTTACTTCCGGGGGAGCTGCATTTAATGGAGATTCTAGTTTTCTGTGTCTGTTGAGTTTGGCATGTTTATGTTCCCAAGGGGAAGACGTTTTGGATTTCTTGGATGACTTTATTGACTCCGTTAGGTTGATGTTCCAACATGATCATTATTCCTGGATGTTGAGGAAATCTGGAATTTAGGGGGAGATGCTATGTTACTATGTTCCAACATCCAGAGTGGTTTTCAAGGTTAATATCTTTATTTGCATAAGCTCTTGTGATGAAATGCCAAAAGGTGATTGGTCCACAAAATGTCAAAGAGAGAGATTGTAAAGTCTAGATTTATCTAGTTGGCAATTTGTGAAAATTATGAAAATATGGTATTATTGAGTTACAACATCAAAGAAGGAATTTTGGTGAAATAAGGAAAGGTTGAAGACTGAATCCGAGAAGGATACATCTAGTCCAAGTTGTATTTGATTTGGAGAATGTATCAGTTCCTATATATGTGGGATTGGATTAATATTATGGAAGTTGAGATGGAATAAACTTCATGTGTGCATGTGAAAATCAGCATATTTACGCCAAGATGTTTATGGAAAAAGATTACAAAATATTATGGTATTTGTGATTTATGGAAATCTGAATATTCTTCTATATATTAGGCGTATGGAAGCATAGTTGATTTATGGAAAATCTCTATAAATATTGAGTTGTTATTATCGAATATATGGAAATATTGAGATAAGGAAAATTCTTTTATTTATGGGATTTGGATATGCTTCAAGAAGCAGATTTGGAATAGGAATATTATGGAGATAATCATGGGGAATCCAGATATGCTCATGAATTATATATAGAGCACAAACACGGCTGCATTATTTACGGACTTAGTAGAAAAAATCTGCATACAGATTTTTTATCTTTCGAGAATTACAAAGAGCCAGAATTCTATGTTCCAACATACGGACCTGCTGTTCAAAGTTCAGAATCGTATACCTTAATTCCTCGGGAGGAGATGATCCAACATCGACGAGTTTCGATGTCAGCGGGAGTCTTATTAAGGCGGATCGGTAGAAAGGGGAGCTTGCAGGATTCACGTTATAGTTAGATAAGATAAGCATAATTGTATGGTGTACTTTATACTGTATAATTGCAGGCCCCGTAAATGTAGGTGAATTTCACTGAACTGTGTAACCAAGTCTTGTGTCTTTTATGCTTTACTTTATTGTATACTTGATTAGATAGCTTAGGTTGGAACAATGTAGTGATAATTGAATTAATTAAGTAAAACCAAATTTCAAAATCGATCACTGCTAAACTGTCTGTCATCAAACTAGTAACCCAGTAAGAAAAAACCCTTCCGTATTCCCATGAAATTCATTTTCTCATCTTTAACTTTAAGACACACACTCCCATTTAAAATCCAAGATGATCATCTTTGGTCACACACACACTCCCATTTACCAGAGATTTTCTTCTCTGGTAAATGTTTAGCACGGTTTCCATAAGACCTCTTATATATGACGTGAGTCCAATAAAAAAGTCCTCTCAGGGGAATTTTGAAAAATGAATCTGACATGCAAGAATAATCCAGGCAGATATTTTTTTCTTTTGCCTTGTGAAATACGGAAGTGATGAATCCTCGATCGTTTTAAAACAAACACTCGAATTGAGATTCCCCTTTTCTCTTCCTTCTCTCCACGGTAACCATGAATACTAAATCTTAGAGATAGTAAATGGGGTAACATTTTTTCCTGAAAGAAAAGGAATATGTGGTGCAGATATTTAAGAACAAGGTACGAGAGTTTTTTTATTACTTTTTTTAATTAAACAAAAGAAGGACAAAAGAACTAAATATTTTTATTGAGAAAATAAAATATTTTGTGAATATTACTTGTATTTAAATTAGTATCTTTTTTAATATTTATTTAGGATTCTTGTAACACTATATAATGTACATTAGGGGCATGAATACAACACACATTATTATCCTTATTTTCAACATGATATCAGAGAATAAAAATTTCGAAACCTAAAATCCTAAATTTTCCTTCATAAATTTTTCGTAAACGTAGCCATCGTCGATCACACGTGACCTCCACGCACTGCCGATCCAAGCCGTCTTTCCGTTAAAAATATATAAAAAAAAATTGGCGCTGCAGGTTCATCACCACCAGCCCGCCGCCGATAGGCTCAGCTCTTAAGACGACACCGGTTGACGCCCACCGCCTACCATCCACCAGCGTCGCCAATAGTTGTTCTGCCGATCGTCCGCTACCAACGATTACCATCCATCGTCGCCGATCAATTGTCTGCTTTTTCGATGACGGCCTCTTGTCTTCGACAAAAGCTTTTCTCTCTGTGTGGCAGTCCGGTGTCTCAACGTCGGTCGTGTCTTCTCCGTTCTCTGGCAAGATCCAAGCTTTCGATAAGACTTCATCGAATTCGAGTGCCCGATCAGGTTCCAGAGAACAAAGACGTGTGTGAGATTCACTCGCGCGCCCAACCACCTTCAAGAAGCGTATGCATACACGCATGTTTGGCACAATGCACTCCATCCTCCCAGAAGCGCGTGTGACCACACGCTATTAACACCAGTCGCTCGTCCTTCCTTGCGAGCGACATCACGAGCCTGATTCAGCCAGTCGCCATTTTGGTTGCTATTCTGCTACGATTGCCTCTCTTTTTAGAAATTATTTATTTGTTTGTTTATTAAACAAATAAATATTTTTTATGGATCTTTTCGCCGGTGTTGTACCTCGATGTAAGGGCTTGCGGCTGCCATCTCCTTCAGCATCTCTACTCGATCTGATTTTGGTCCTGCTTTGTCTGACGGCTAATGGTGTACGACCCAACATTTATTTAATCAGTTTAATTCTTTGCCTGACAATGGGTCAGGTAAGTCTACTTTACCCTGGATTCTTTATTCGGGAGCCTTATATCACATAACTGGTGATAAGGGTTCTCGTACTGATATTACTACTGCTATTGATTCTGTGAATGCTATACTGTCTGATGGATTTGTGTCATCCGCTACACAATATGGCTCTATTTGCTTTGGTGATGTCACCCTTACTCATGTGCTCTACATACCTTCTTTGTGATGCTATTTATTATCATGCTCTAGATTGTTACCTACCTTTGTAATGCCATTTATTATCAGTCTATTCCAACTGTTGCTACAGATTCTTCATCTGATTTATGGCATCAACGTTTTGGTCGTTCATCATCTATGGTGTTGTCTTATGTTCCTACTCTTCATTTTAGCACAATCAATACTTCTATACCTTGCTCAGTGTGTCATAAAGCAAAGCAGACTAGACATATTTTTCCTTTGAGCTCTTCAAATGCTAGTTCTTTGTTTGAATTAATACATTGTGATGTTCGAGGGCCTTATAGCTCACATTCCTCTAGTGGTGCATTTTATTTTTTAACTATAGTTGATGATTATTATCGAGCTGTTTGGGTTTATTTATTAGTGGCTAAGTCAGATGTAGCCTCTAGATTTGTAGAGTTTTGTGCTTTGATCAAGAACCAGTCTAGGTGCACCATTTTTCGTGTTCGTGCTGATAATGGTACAGAATTTCTACCCTTGTAATCTTACTTTGCTGAATCCGGCATCATCTTTGAGATTTCTCTAGTTGATACACAACAATAGAATGGTCATATATAGCCCAAACATCGCCATTTGTTAAATGTGGCTCGTGCCTTACACTTTCAAGGTAATTTTCCTATTGAATTTTGGGAAGAATGTGTTCTTACTACCGCATATTTTGTTAACCAGACACCAACGAAGAAACTCAATGGACGAACACCATTAGAGTTAGTTTATGGATGCATTCCAAACAACAAGCTTTTGCGAGTCTTTGGGTGCTTGTGCTATGCTTCTTATATTCTCAGATACTGTGACAAGTTTACTCCAAGAAGTCGACGATGCATTTTTCTTGGGTATTTTACTAGTAAGAAAAGCTACCGCCTTTATGATTTAGAATCATGTACTTTTTTCAAAAGTCGATGCTGATTTTTATAAAGACCAGTTTTCGTTGGCTGTGCCATTTGTATCTACTCTGCCCGCACAATCACAAATTGATACTTGGTCTGTTGGCTATCCAATGATGGTTCCGTCGGTGACAACCCGCGATGCAGCCACCCCGCCGCCGGTCATCACCCCCACTGTGGCCTCACCTTAGCCTCCATCGCCAACTTTCGCTGTTTCTCCAGCACCACCGACCAAGGCTACACTGTTCAAAACCATAGCCCAGCCTGAATCAGCGTCCAGATCGACACTGAATCAGACACTGGTGGTTCCACCGGTGATTCTTCCCACTGCCACGGTGCCACCAACCATTGTTGCCCAGCCGAATAACACAGCAACACCACCCCGCCTCCTACTCAGGCTCTGCCGGCACCTCCTGCAACCGAGCTGCCATCTTCCCGACGTAGTGACCGTGATCGTCGTCCTCCTACTTACTTGAGTGATTTTGTCTACTCTGCTATTAAACCCCCCCTTACTAATACAGTCACTCTTGTGCCATCACTATCCCCAGGTGTTCTCTATCCTTTAACAGATTGTAAATTACGATATTTTTTCTAGTATGCATTTTAGATTTTTGGGTGCAGTAACTTCTAGTGCAGATCCTACCACTTACTCGGAGGCGTCACAGCAGGCTCACTTGCGCGATGCTATGGCTAATGAGATCAATGCTCTTGAGCGCAATGAAACTTGGATCATGGCTTCTCTCCTTCGGATAAGTCTGCAATTAGATAAAAATGGGTTTATCGTACCAAGTTTAAGGCTAATAGTATTATTGAACGGCATAAAGCTCGTCTAGTGGTTCTGGGTAATCGTTATATTGAAGGCATAGACTTTACTAAGACATTTCTCCTGTTCGCCTATTCTTATCTGTTGCAGTCATTCGTTGTTGGGAACTTCATAAGATGGATGTTCATAATGCTTTTCTACAAGGTGATATTCGTGAAGAGGTGTTTATGTGCCATCCTACTGGCTATACTGCCTCCCCCCCGGCATGGTTCGACTTCAGAAATCTCTTTACTGGTTGTGAAAAGCTCCTCGCAACTGGTTTCCTAAGTTGGCTTAGGCTCTACGCGCATTTGTCTTTGTTAAGAGTAAGGCTGATTACTCTCCTTTTGTTTTCTCCGTGGTTTGGTTTCTTTGCATGTGCTGGTTTATGCGGATGATTTGGTGATTGTTGTTAGTCTTTCATTGCTTATCTCTGATTTCAAGATATACTTGAGCTCTTGTTTCCACATGGAGAATATTGGTGCCATTAAGTATTTCTTGGGTATAGAGATTGTTAGAAGACCGGAGGGGATGTTTCTTTCACAAAGGAAATATACCTTTGATATTTTACCAGATACTAGTTTGTTGGCTGCAAAATTAACAGACTTTCCGATCGAACAACAACATGATCTCGTGCGCGTGGAAGGGCCTTTGTACGACGATCCGGAGCAGTATCGGCGTCTAGTCAATCGTCTCATTTATCTTTCCATTACACGTCCAGAGCTTAGTTATTTGGTGTATACAATTTCTCAGATCATGAAGTCACCTTGTGTTTCTTACTGGAAAGCCGCACTGCGGGTTCTACAGTACTTGAAGAGTCATCCTGGTCAAATTTTTATTTCTCTCTTCACATAGTTCTTTACAGTAGACTGCTTACTGTGATTTTGATTGGGCTGCGTGCCCCATCACACGATGTTCACTTTCTGGGTATTTTGTGAGATCAGTGATTCTTCGGTTTCATGGAAGACCAAGAAGCAACTACGATTTCTCATCCCCTACTGAAGCGGAGTATCGTGCAATAGCAGTTACCTGTTGTGAGTTATTGTGGCTTAAGTCTTTGCTTAAAGATTTAGGTGTTGTTCATTCTGCCCCCATGCGACTGTTTTGTGATAGTCAATCTGCTCTTCATATTGCTGCTAATCATGTCTTTCATGAATGTAAGAAGCATATTGAGGTTGCCTGTCATTTTGTCAGAGATCTGGTACAGTCTGGTACTATTGTTACTCATCATATTCGCACTTCTGATCAGTCTGCGGACTTGTTCACGAATGCTCTTGGTCGTAATCAGTTTCAACTACCACTTGGCAAGTTGGGCATTCTCGATCCACATGCTCCAACTTTTGGAGAAGTATTGAGTAAATAGAATATTTTGTGAATATTACTTGTATTTAGATTAGTATCATTTTCCTTATTTACTTACGATTCTTGTAACACTATATAGTGTACCTCTTGGACATAAATATAAACACACATTATTACCCTTATTCTCTACCATTTTCACACTTTATTTGGAAACGAGCGGAAATTGATGATCCTACATCCATATTTTCTTGTCAACTAGTGGATTTGAAAAGGAAGGAGACAAAATCGCAGATACATAGGATAGAAAGAAATAAGGATAAAAGAACAAAAGAATATGTTAAAGAAAGAGGAGAGAGGATAAGTAAGTTGGAATTTTGTTTTATTTTGTCTTTACCTAATATATGGATGAGAGAGAGGATATGAACGCTTGAGTTGGGAAGAAGATAAAAATATTTGAATTGGAGAGGAAGAATATTTTAGTGGAATGAGAATATAAGTGGAGACTTCCACAGTTCCACTTATACCAATTACCTCATTTATGCTTTAGATTTTGCATGTTTCAATGTGTTGCATAGCGCTGGATCATTGTCTATAAACAACCCAATATCTATGAACCACCACTCAAATCCATCGAAAACAACCAAAATAAGTAGAGTGATCAAAAGAGAAATCAAACCATATGTACTGGAAGCCTGTAGAGGATGATCACTAAAATGGAAATACTGGAAACTCTTCCAATCATGATCATAACACATATTGGCTGATTAAATTCTTCCAAATCTGAAAGTAACTTAATCAATCCTAATAAATCATTACATAATTTCTGATGAGCTTCTTAAATCTCTATTTCAGATGAAATTTGTTGGGAAAACACTTCTTGAATTTGAACCGCTGATCAATCTAAGCTCCAGTTTTTGCTTCAAGTAGATCAGGCAACTGTCCGGACTTACAGATCGCGAATTTCGACATTTCCGAATACGAATACTCGATCCCGTTCTCCTTCAACAAGCCTTCAATCATCTTCTTAACCGTCTCGGGTTCATCGCTCTCGCATTCAATCTCGTAGCTCGTTCCGAACCCGTACACTGTTTCATCAACCTCCAGTTTCAGTCCATTCCATTCATACACATTCCTCACATTCTCATACCGGCCCGAAACCAAAAACCTCTCCACCCCGAACTCCTCCTTCGCCCTCCTTACCACCTCGGCATTCACGAACCCTAACCTAGCCGGGTCCTCCACGCATTCGGACCCGACGTCGTAACTCAGTGGCTCAACATCTTGCTCGACCCGACTCACCCCGTCCTCGATCACAGCCTTAGATTTCATGCATATGAAGCATTCCAGGGGCTGCGAGTTCTCAAAGAAACGGAGGAAGAGGTTCGCGTTTCGCGAGCCAAGCTCCCCACCAGCTCCGTCGAAGAAGATGCTTCTCTGGTGGTGGGTTCGGGATCGGAGAGGTGACAGCAAGGCTAGGACCTTTTGGTGGGCATCTGAATTGCGAAGTCGGAGCTTCACTTCCACTCCCATACCCAAAACCGGGTGGACTTTCACCATTGATATTTATATATGAACTGATTTGTTTGAAATGAGATGGATAGGTTTAATGGCTGATTCTTGTTCTTTCTTCTGAACCTTGTTTCGGCCTCTTTTTGTACTGGCAAGTTGAGTGCCAGAAAACGTCTAATCCAGAAATAGTGTGACACTGCAGTAGAGGTGTGATTCGGGTCTAATGCACGCATATGGAATATGATACATTAATTTGTAGCGTTTGGGAAGTGAATTGTTTAAAATGATGGATTGATTGGTCAAAATTACTGCTCCCTCCATTCCAGTTTATTCTGCACAAAATTTTTTCACAATTTTCAATAAACATGTTTGACTGTAAATACGTATAGCTACGAATAATAATAGCACACACAAATTTGATATTTATAAACTACATGTTATTCCCTCCATTCCTGGGAAATCTGCAGAGAGAGAAAATCTCTCTACAAAATCCCCCCCGGTGAAAAGACAAATATGTCCCTGCCTTCTAAACCCATTTTCCACCTTCTGTTCTTCTGCCTTCTCCACCTTCTCTCGCTGAGGCTCGCATCTCCTCCTCCGCCGCCCACATCTTTTCCTCCTCCGCCGCTCACACTCGTCTCCGTCTCAACCCCTCTTCGCATCGCTTCTCTCCGGCGAACTATATCCCCCTCGCCTTAGATCTGGATTCTCCGCATCATCTCTGCATTGTCTGCAAGTCATCCCAACGTTGCCTCCGAGTCCAGTGGGGGCAGGTGACACTGGTGACGGGTGGGTGACAACGGCGAAAAAAGGGTTAAGGCGGAGAAGGGACAGCGGTGGAGCAAACATGGGGTAGCAGAAATTAGGGTTAAGGGGGAGGAGGGACGGCGGCGGAGCAAAGATGGGGTGGCGGAGGAGCAAAGATAGGACGAAGGGCAAAGCAAAGATTGGTGGCGGAGGAGGAAAGATGGGACGACGGGCAGAGCAAAGATTGGTGGCGGAGAAGGAATTATGGGGTGGCGGAGGAATTCTATCTGAATGAATATGCGAGGGAGTGAATTTTCTTATGTTATGTTTTGTAAAATTTTAACCATTTAGGGGTAGTATTATCTTTTGAAGAGTTGAATACTTCCCTAAATGGAAAGTGTGCAGATTTTCCTGGGACACCCATAAAAGGAAAGTGTGCAGATTTCCTTGGGACAGAGGGAGTACAACAAATCTAAACATATCTCATACGATAAAATTATTGTTCATATACCTATTTGAATGTATGGTCAAAATTTGGCATATTTGACCAAAAACGATTTTGTGTAGAATAGACTGGGACGGAGGGAGTATCTCTTTTTTATTTTCTTCATCATCGAACCTCGTATCCAAACATTATTGAAAAATTCTTGTTTTACACTGACTAATCTTAGAGGGGTCATTTTATAATTAGTATGACTAATAATATGATTTGATATTTATTTTTATATTTTGCAATGAGGTATCTATAATTATAAACCCTTTCAAAAATAAATCTTAACATATAAATAATTGTAATGTGACCCCTAATAATTGTAAAAGTGAGGTTTTTATATGATTCACTACTACAAAATAAAGTTATATTGTAACACTTTTCTTGCAATACTTACAATAGCTTATAAAGTGTTGTAACTTACACCTTTGAAAAGTATTACATAAATATTGAAAACTATTACCTAAATTTTAAAAACTGTACGTTAAACCTAATGCAACATCACCTAAGGTAATACTTGTAAAAGTGTTATTTTATGTGCTAATAGTACTAAGTTGAACCTATTGCAACACTTTTACAAGTATTACCTTACGTGATGTTGCATTAGATCTAACGTGGCACTTTTTAAAATTTAGGTTATATTTAAATTATTTATGCAACACTTTTCAAAGGTTTAAGTAACAGTTTATAAATTATTGTAACATTTTTAGTAAGTGTTGCAAGAAAGGTGTTATATTAGCCTTAGTTTGTAGTAGTGATCTAACTGTTAGTCGGTCTAATAAGAGTCATTTTCAGCAATATTTCCAAATACTTATCATTTGTTTAAATAATAAATTGCTAGTGGAAAACCCTCCATTCAAGGCAGCAATCAAAGGCGGTTCCCTTGATTTTTTTTATTTTTTGGGGAATCACCTTTAATTAGGATCCGAATTAAGTTCCGAATTAAAAATTCCCAAGACACCCTTTCATTTTAAAGGTGGTTCTAAATCGATTAAAGACAGTACTGCCTTTAATAAAAACTTATTAAAGGCGGTTCTATTGTAAAACCGCCTTTAATGGGTTATCTTTTGTGCACACTACATGAAATAAATAAATTAGGGCTTTCACCCTTTGATATTTCATTTTTCCTGAAATACTCAGGCATAGTAGCGTCTCTTTTCTTCTTCTTTTTCTCCAGCAGCGACTGTTTCTTTCTACAGCGGCGGCTTTTTCCTTCTCCATATTTATCCTTCAGTCGATCGCTTCCCCACTGACCTAGTGCCACCACACCACCGGTCGCCTCCATGGGCACCACTGCTTGCCATACCCATCATCATTTATCGGAACTGAATCGTCGATTTTGGTTCCAAATTCATAAATGAATTTAGACTCATTTAAAGGTAATTTTTAACCGCCTTTACTCGCTTTTGATCAATCAGAGTAGGCACCTGACAAATACCTTTTATGATTCGGTAGAACCACCTTAGTATAGCCATGTTTCCACTGTAAATGTACTCCTTCAATTCACCTATATCATCTAAGGAGGTCCTCTTTTAAAATTCACTTTTTCCTTTTTTTTTAAGTATGAAAAGCTCTATTATACTACAGTCACTCGTTCCAATGTAAACAGCAAAATTTTGCTTTTACACATATAAAAAAAGTACTCCCCATTACAACTGAAATTGCATTATTTTCCTTTTGGAATGTTCCAGATTTTTTTGCACTTTTTAATTTTTTAAAAAAAAATTAAAAAGACTATAATTTTAAAAAATTAGTTAGGGCCACATGCCATGAACTCCACTAAATAATAGACAAATCCAAACATTCCACCTGTCCCACTAAGTAATAAATAAATCTCACCGTAAAAATACTTCCTTTTTTACTTATTGCAACTTCAGTTGGAACGGAGGGAATATGTTTGATCATTAATATTTTTTATCATATAAATTTTGAATAAGATTGTCTGATTGTAAGGTGGGTCAAATCTTAATCAAACTTAATTAACCTGTAATAGTGTGCATATTTGAAGTAACCATTTTTATACTCTTTATATGTTGTTATTAGAAGATATGATTACGCTGGAAGAAAGTTTTGCAACTAATTACGTTTTTAATTCTCTGGTTAAGTACATAGGAATTAACCATGTGATGAATTAATACATATATATTGCGTGCAACTCTCTAATTAAGAGGACTTTCTCTACTGAAAAACAGGTACATACGCACAAATATAAATTTATGAATATAGGTATATCGGTGTGTATGTAATCAATTGCACCGGTATTTATCATGTTAACATCAGTACCAGTGCAAATAAGTACATACGCACTGGTATCCTGTCAACCGGTGTAAAGTTCACCTATTTTCACACTGGTGTTGGTTCTACCGGTGTACCAATATCAAATATATTGCACCGGTATTATTCGAATAGGTATTTGTATCGGTGCATTGCTAACATGTGAACCAGTATAGGATTACCGGTGTGTACTTATTTACCTTTTTTATTAATTTGGCACGAAGAGATAAAATTTTTAAACCGGTAATGGGAAATTATCGGTGCAGGAATTTAAAAAAAGGGAAAAATTGCATTTGTACACTGGTTACAATTAGCATCGGTGTAGGAATTGATCATGCACCAGTATTTTCTTAATACCGGTGCAAAAATAAACTCTTATTCGTGAATTTTGGCGCCAAAACTATTGGTTTTCGCACCGGTATTGTGATTTACCGGTGTAGGACAGGAAAATATACTCTGTTTGGCTAAATATCTACACCGGTAATGGGTTTTATCGGTGTAAAATGCTTCAAATGCACCAGTAAAGTCTAAATACCGGTGTAGAAAATAGCATTAAATGCTCACCTACCCCCTTTTTTAGCGGGTTAAAAATGAGATTTTTGGAAGAAGAGGTTCATTAAAGGTATTTTTTGGTTGATGAAAGCGTTGAATTTTCACAATGAAAACCCTTGAAGGTACCTTTTTTTAAAATTACATTTAAGGATATTAAGGATTTCATGTATGGTTTTAGTTAGTAGAGATATTTACATTTTGTGTTTGATCATTTGATGGTGATTGAGGTAGAATTGTAGATATTAGTTTGTGATTTGTTCTCTATAAGGCTATGGTTTTTTATTCCTATAGTGTTGAACATGTTAAGAATGTTGTAATTGTAATGTTGGTGTATATTGTGCATTTATTATGTTGCATGATTAGGAAGTCATAATGAAAATTTTCATTGTATTAAATGTATTGATATGTAGAGTTGTATCGCATCACTGAGAGGCATAAGCATGTGTATGCCAGTGTTAGTAGGGTGAGCGATGAATATATTATGTTCGTCGATGAGTTCTTGGAGCATGCTTTTAGTCAAGAGAAGGGAATATTATGTCCCTATCGTGATTGTGAAAATTGAATTAGTACTGACAAGAAGGACACCCTGAAACTCCGTTTGTATAGCCAGGGGTTTGCGAAAGATTATGTTGTGTGGACCTTTCATGGGGAAAACTCACCACCGGAAGTGAGAGTTAGTAGTGAGGAAGAGTGTTTTGGGGATGCTAAGTTGGATGACATGTGTGAGGAGGTTGTTAATGAGTTTAGAGGGAGGCCTGGGGTTTTGGCTAACTTCCTTGGTGAGAAAGTTACATCATTGTATCCCGGTTACAACAAGAAAGACACAGGCAGGTCGTGTTTGATGGAGTTGTTTAATTTGAAAGGTGTAGGGTCATGGAGTGATACTAGCATGAATAAATTTCTTAAGTTTTTGAATGAAAACCTTCCACCCGGTAACAGGGTTCCTAATAACCTTTATGAAGCTAAGAGAATTCTGTGTCTGATGGGATTGGAGTATGAAAAGATACATACTTGTCTGAACGATTGTGTCCTATATAGGGGTGACCTTAAGATAAGATTGTTTTTCCAGTATGTAATGTGTCTCGTTATAAGAAGAAGAGAAATGTGGTTGTCAATGGAGAGCATGTTGTACCGGTGAGGAAGCGGATGCCCGCCAAATGTATGTGGTATGTTCCCATTATTCTGAGGTTAAGAAGGTTGTTTAAGAATGAAAAGAATACAAAGAACTTGATGTAGTGCGTTGATAGGGGAGGTTGTAAAAATGATGATATAATTCGACACTCGGCAGACGCGGACCAGTGGAAGAAATTTGACAGGATGTATCCACACTTTGCATCCGAACCTAGGAATTTGAGATTTTCTTTGTGTACTAATGGTATGAACCCATCTGGTAATATGTCCTCGAAACATAGTTTGTGGCCGGTTATTGACAGGCGCGGGCGGTCGTCGCGCCCGCGCGCCAAAAGATAATTTATAAGCCCTCAATGCTTACTTTCTACAACTAGGTAGATAGTGGCAAATCGGGGTCGTCCAATGAGAAGAGGGATCTTCCTAAGCGTCTAAGCACAAAATGGTTGATATACTAGGCTAGGAGTAACTATATTTACACACACTTAAAAGCAAGTAAAGGGGGGGGGGTTGGTTGGTTGGTTGGTTCCTAAGTTACGAAAGTAAAAAGACAAGATAACTAGCAACGTCAAGTGACTATGCTAATCATCAAACGAAACTAAGAAAAGGGGTTTTAAACTACAAAGATAAAATACCTTGGGGGCAACGGATATCCACTTCCACATCTAATGTAGTTCATCGAATCATTCACACATTCCATCATATAGCATTCATGACCCAACAATCACACACCCCATCTAGCAAGTACCACAACACACACACCACAAGGAGTTCTAAGTTCATGCTCATAGATCTTCATGCAAAGGCGCTACGGAATTCGTCACGTTCCTACACCTAAGTAATTCAACCACACAAGCACTCCCTATGCTCAAACCACTCATGGCACACATGCAGTGAAACACACCGTCAAGAGTACATAAACGCCAAATAACAAATGCTTCAAGAATGAGTTTAAATCACCTATTCAATACTTCAACTACTTGTCGTGGAGACTAAACTCCTATCCTTCTTAGTTCGTAGTTTGCGAGAGTGAGTTCGACATCTCTCGTCAAACCTCACCAATGACTCCCGAGTCGCGACCACGACTCAAGGTGTCATTGGTGGCATTTAGCACGAAGGACCAACAAGCTTGGCAATGCCTATGACCACTACACCGTGACTAAGCATTAAACCAATTCATGCAATTACACGAGATTGGATGAACGTGCAACGCACATTCATCCGCGAGCATATGACTCTCTCGTTTGCTACACAAACGAACATGACGAAGAGTTCGACATCAATCACATTCGTCTAGCACATTGTCAACACACTAACACAATCAAAAGCTCTAATTCACACTCATACATTCCTAACAAGAACAGGGGGGAAATTAACCCAAATCCCCCAAACCCTAGCTAGCAATTTATACAAGCATTCATATCATCAAGCTCTCAACAACATCAATGCAATCAACAATTAACATTCAAAGCACAATAAATGCACAATAGCAAAAACATCAAATAGATAGATAGAAATGAATTCTTGCTACATAGATAATGGAAGCTTCAATCCTTTGCTCCCAAGAACAAGAACTACTCTAGAACAAGAAAACACATAAAAACTAAGAAAAGAAGAAGAAAAGAAAGAAGAGAAAAAACCTAGAATTGAAGCCCTAAAATGCAGAGAAAAGCGCGGGCTTGAAAGGCTGGAGAAGAAGAAGAAAGAGATTAGTATTTATAGTTGGAAGAAGATAAAGTTGATTTCTGGCCGCCCGTTGGTCGCGACTCGCGACGGTGTTCGTCGCGACTCGCGACGATGCCCCGACTCGCGATGGTGTCACGACGGTGTCGCGACGGGAGCCAGAGTTCTGCATTGTTCCTTTGTCTTCTTCATAGCCATCCCTCTCAATCTTCAAGTCTTCAACGGCTCCAAAAATGGTCTTCAACGGCCTCCGGTCTTCATGTCTTCGAAGTGAGTATCCAAAAGTCTTCGAAAGTATAGTCTTCAATGTCTTCCGGTCTCCGTTGCTTCCGTGTTCTTCCCTTGTCACACAAAATCCACTTAAAAGAGGTAAAAGAGTACAAAGTTGCTTTTACCTCTCCTAAGTGAATTTCAAGGTAAAACACAAGCTCTCGATAATAAAAGAGCACAAAAGTGATCCTAAATACTACTAAATAATGCGCCTAAAATGGACACATCAAACCTCCCCACACTTAAACCTTACTCGCCCTCGAGTAAGAAAAGATTTAAGCATACGGAGGAAATGGCATATCCACATCCTAAAACCCCTAAA
Organism: Rubia yunnanensis; assembly: GCA_037428765.1. Taxonomy (NCBI): domain Eukaryota; kingdom Viridiplantae; phylum Streptophyta; class Magnoliopsida; order Gentianales; family Rubiaceae; genus Rubia; species Rubia yunnanensis. The sequence goes on along the minus strand of CM075061.1, from coordinate 21,230,930 downwards.
ATAACCACACAAAATGGACATATCAAACCTCCCCACACTTAAACCTTACTCGCCCTCGAGTAAGAAAAGATTCAAGCATACGGAGTAAATGATATATCCCAAAACCTAAACTAATCCCCCAATCAAAGCCTCACAAAAACTCTCAATAACAAAAATCCCACAGTAAAAGCTCACATGAGAATTTTGCACACACACATCCCCAATCCTAAATCTAACCAAACCTACCACTTATCAATTCACTACCCATAAAAATATTTGACAGCCCAGAATTGATATTCCCATAATCCAATGACACAAAATGAAGCTAAAACCATAGAGGAAGTTTTAAACACATGCTTCACCTAATGCCAATATATCAACCAAAAACGAAGTAGAAAGAGATCAAGAATTTCATAACCATACTTTGTTTCCTAACCCACTAAGCTACCCAATCCTAAGAGGTCTGTAGATATTGAGCTACCCGATCCATCCGTGTGACAACCGCAACCTTATGGCTCCAACGCCGGCAAGTGAGTGAAATCATAGCATTTTTCAATTTCTCTCAATTTCTCTCATTTTGCCTAGGAGCTCTTTCGAGTTTTCATCCTAGCCACACATCATGTTTCTTTAGCTCACATCTCACCTTTTTCCACACATTTTAGCCTCTCATTTTTGCCTAGGCCGCCCTTTAAGGGTTTTCGACCTATCCGGGCCCTCAATGTTGCCTAAGTTGCCCTCTCGGGTTTTCAACTTAGCGGGTTTTCTTTTTCTTTTTCTTTCTTTTTTTTTTCTTTTTCTTTTTCTATTTTTTTTTTCTTTTTCTCATGTTTTTCCAATGAAAAGTAGCAAAAAGCATTCCAAAACAATCTAGCATGCATTGAATCCTCTAACCCCTCCCCACACTTAAAACAGTACATTGCCCTCAATGTAAACACGTAAGGCAAGAACAATAAAAATCAAGGTAAGGGAGTTAGAGTGACACCCGTGTCTCCGCAAATTTGCCGGTGATATGGCGATATCCAAGTACTTGGATGGTCCCGAGATAGGTTTCGGAACCGGAAGGGTGAGCAAAAATGCCGTAGAAGAACTCACCCCTCGAGAAAAGCATTGTCTCCATGGCGCCGTTTGATCAAGACTACACCACGAAGAACACATTAAACTCACAAGTACATAAGGATATGTAATACTAGGTTTAGCATCAAGAGTTAATAACCATAGTATTGTCAAAGAACAACTAATCAACCCTCAATCACCACTATAAGATTATGCATGAAAAATATCCAACATATATTGACATGTATACAAGCATCATTATAGGATAAGAATTTACGGTCACAATGATGTAGTCGGCATACTACAATCAACAAATGTACTATAAAGATGCAAGAATGTTCATATGCCAATATATGTAGGATGGTGGAAGAAATGAGAGGTATGTGATGTTCTTGGGAGTGTTGGGTGGAGAAGAAGGAAGGATCATGCAATGTTTAAAATCATTTGGAAATTTGGAAGCTTGGAAACTTGAAATCCGGCTCAAAAAGTTTTCAAAAGTTACTGAGCACGTCGCGACTCGCGACGTCATCGCGACTCGCGGAAAGTAGAGTCCGGGAGCTCAAAATGTTCTGAGCTCGTCGCGACTCGCGACGAAGGGTGTCGCGACTCGCGACGCGCCTCGCGAAGTCATCGCGACTCGCGGAAAGTGGAGTCCGAAAGCTCAAAAGTTACTGAGCTCGTCGCGACTCGCGACGGTGTTGGTCGCGACTCGCGACGAGCCTCGCGAAGTCATCGCGACTCGCGGAAAGGGGTGTCCGGGAGCTCAAATTTTTCTGAGCTCGTCGCGACTCACGACGAAGTAGGTCGCGACTCGCGACGAGCCTCGCGAAGTCATCGCGACTCGCGGAAAGTTGGCGCTGGGAGTGGATTTTGCTCCCCTGTTCGTCGCGACTCGCGACGGCAGGGTATCCCAGACTTAAAATTTTTTTTTTCGTTTTCTTACCAACTGTCCAAGCTTGCTTCCCTCGTTCATTGATCTCGTTCCTTTATCTCCTTCATTGCAATGCACTTCATGTTGCTACAAAATCATAGAAAAACATGCCCTAAAAAGAACAAAACAAAACAACAAAAAAAAAACAAACTAAGAAACACAAACTAAGAAACAAAAACTAAAAGAAATGCCGAATTTATTTAACGTCGTCGGCACGACGAAGCTCCGTATTTTTAAGGTCGTCGGCACGACCCTAACGTTATCCGTATGGTGAAGGCGTGAAGCTCTTCACCATGAGCATCCAAAATAAGAGAGGTGGGGGCACAAAACTTTCAAGAGGAAAGTCTTGTGGAGGTAGAGATGGTTCAAAGGGAATTAAGTGGTTAGGGAGCTTAGGATAGTCTTTTGGCTCCTCTCTCGTTTCCCTCAAAACTTCCGAAAATATTAGAGTTGGTTCACTAGGTGGGAGGAGGGGTGACAATGCTAATGGACAATGTAGCACTATCACCTCTTCCTCCATTTTTCTATCCTCTACAACCAACTCCTCATCCCTTTCAAACTCAAAATCATTTTTATTGGTGACTTCACTCACCGAATCATCGAGTTCAAGTTGGGATGGTGTGTTTTCGGAATCACGAGCTTCCATTCGGGCCAATACCTCTAATATGTTCTTCACATGCCCCTCAATGGCCTCAACACTAGAGGAGAGCTGGGTATCCGGCTCCTCACTAGTAAAGGAGTTCAAGTTTGCTATGGTATTTAAGACATCCTCACGTGTCAAACTTGAACTTCCTTGTTGGGCTTGGTTTTGGGGTATGGTATAGGGTGGTGATGGCCAACTAGGTTGCTCGTAATATTGGTTTTCTGGCTCATTCTCATACCACAAATCCGGACTACCATTCCATTCCGGATTGTAAGAGTTGTGGTATGGATAGCATTCCTGAGCTTCTTTCCCTTGAAAACCAATATCTCCTACCTCTGGATAGCACTCTTCATAGTACCCATGGTTTTGGAAACCAAGGGTTCTTTCTCGGTCATCGTGCTGTTCCCACAACAAATGGCAAGATTCGGTAGGATGGTCGAAATGACACATCCTACAAAACCTTGCTTGTTGAGCCTCTCTTCTCATCATGAGTTCCCTCAAGGTGAGACGCTCCATTAAAATTTTGTTTTTTTTATTTTTTATTTTTCAAAAGTTCGGAATCATAGTGCAAGGATTCTCGATAAAATAAATTACCAAGAACACAAGCAATACCTACTCCGAACAAAAACAACCACCAAGTAGTGGAAAATAAAAACAACTAGCTAATACACAACCAAATACAGCTAAATACTTAAGAATAAACGCCTCTTCCCCGGCAACAGCGCCATTTTGACAGGCGCGGGCGGTCGTCGCGCCCGCGCGCCAAAAGATAATTTATAAGCCCTCAATGCTTACTTTCTACAACTAGGTAGATAGTGGCAAATCAGGGTCGTCCAATGAGAAGAGGGATCTTCCTAAGCGTCTAAGCACAAAATGGTTGATATACTAGGCTAGGAGTAACTATATTTACACACACTTAAAAGCAAGTAAAGGGGGGGGGTTGGTTGGTTGGTTGGTTCCTAAGTTACGAAAGTAAAAAGACAAGATAACTAGCAACGTCAAGTGACTATGCTAATCATCAAACGAAACTAAGAAAAGGGGTTTTAAACTACAAAGATAAAATACCTTGGGGGCAACGGATATCCACTTCCACATCTAATGTAGTTCATCGAATCATTCACACATTCCATCATATAGCATTCATGACCCAACAATCACACACCCCATCTAGCAAGTACCACAACACACACACCACAAGGAGTTCTAAGTTCATGCTCATAGATCTTCATGCAAAGGCGCTACGGAATTCGTCACGTTCCTACACCTAAGTAATTCAACCACACAAGCACTCCCTATGCTCAAACCACTCATGGCACACATGCAGTGAAACACACCGTCAAGAGTACATAAACGCCAAATAGCAAATGCTTCAAGAATGAGTTTAAATCACCTATTCAATACTTCAACTACTTGTCGTGGAGACTAAACTCCTATCCTTCTTAGTTCGTAGTTTGCGAGAGTGAGTTCGACATCTCTCGTCAAACCTCACCAATGACTCCCGAGTCGCGACCACGACTCAAGGTGTCATTGGTGGCATTTAGCACGAAGGACCAACAAGCTTGGCAATGCCTATGACCACTACACCGTGACTAAGCATTAAACCAATTCATGCAATTACACGAGATTGGATGAACGTGCAACGCACATTCATCCGCGAGCATATGACTCTCTCGTTTGCTACACAAACGAACATGACGAAGAGTTCGACATCAATCACATTCGTCTAGCACATTGTCAACACACTAGCACAATCAAAAGCTCTAATTCACACTCATACATTCCTAACAAGAACAGGGGGGAAATTAACCCAAATCCCCCAAACCCTAGCTAGCAATTTATACAAGCATTCATATCATCAAGCTCTCAACAACATCAATGCAATCAACAATTAACATTCAAAGCACAATAAATGCACAATAGCAAAAACATCAAATAGATAGATAGAAATGAATTCTTGCTACATAGATAATGGAAGCTTCAATCCTTTGCTCCCAAGAACAAGAACTACTCTAGAATAAGAAAACACATAAAAACTAAGAAAAGAAGAAGAAAAGAAAGAAGAGAAAAAACCTAGAATTGAAGCCCTAAAATGCAGAGAAAAGCGCGGGCTTGAAAGGCTGGAGAAGAAGAAGAAAGAGATTAGTATTTATAGTTGGAAGAAGATAAAGTTGATTTCTGGCCGCCCGTTGGTCGCGACTCGCGATGGTGTTCATCGCGACTCGCGACGATGCCCCGACTCGCGATGGTGTCGCGACGGGAGCCAGAGTTCTGCATTGTTCCTTTGTCTTTTTCATAGCCATCCCTCTCAATCTTCAAGTCTTCAACGGCTCCAAAAATGGTCTTCAACGGCCTCCGGTCTTCATGTCTTCGAAGTGAGTATCCAAAAGTCTTCGAAAGTATAGTCTTCAATGTCTTCCGGTCTCCGTTGCTTCCGTGTTCTTCCCTTGTCACACAAAATCCACTTAAAAGAGGTAAAAGAGTACAAAGTTGCTTTTACCTCTCCTAAGTGAATTTCAAGGTAAAACACAAGCTCTCGATAATAAAAGAGCACAAAAGTGATCCTAAATACTACTAAATAATGCGCCTAAAATGGACACATCAGTTATGCTTTCCATTTACAATATTCCCCTGTACTTGTGCATGAAGAGAAAATATGTGTTGATGCCCATTATGACCTCAGACCCGAAACAACCTGAAAATGACATAGACACTTATCTTGCCCCTTTGATAGAATATTTGAAAGTGCTTTGGTCAGAAGGCGCCTTTAATGGTTGATGGTTGTAGTGGTGAAGAGTTTACGTTGAGGGTGATGCTTTTTTGTACCATAATAATTTCCCGGCATATGGTAACCTTTTGGGGTATGTGGCCAAGGGTCACAAGGCTTTCCCATTTTGCGAGGATGAGATAGATTACCATCAGTTGAGGAATGGGCGGAAGACTGTTTATTTGGGTCATCGTAAATTCCTGCCTGTAGGTCACAAGTTGCGGGAGAATGCGGTTGCATTCGTTGGTGGGAAGGAGAGGTGAAAAGTACCCAAACCTTTGACCGGTGTAGCTATTCACAATAAGCTGAAGAAATTGAATGTTGTTCTAGGTAAGAAGTTATCAAAGAGGGGTGGGGCTGTAGACGGACCGTGGAAGAAACAGCCCTTTTTTTTATTTACCGTACTGGGAAGATTTGGATGTTCGCCATTATTTGGATGTCATGCATAGCGAGAAGAAAGTTTGTGAGAGTCTAATTAGGATGCTTCTGAACATTCATGGGAAGACTAAGGATAGCTTGAATGCGAGGAAAGATTTGGTTGACCTTTGTATACGGTTGGATCTGGCACTAGAGGTAAGAGGGAAGTGAACTTACCTCCCCCCTCCCTCCCCGGTCCTTACAATTTGTAAGTTGCTGAGAAGAGATCGGTGTGTGAGAGCATCCAAGGAATGAAGGTACCTTCCGGTTACTCCTCTAATGTTAGTTGGTTTGTGAATGATGGGTTGCATCTTAATGCTTCGAAATCACACGATTGTCATGTCCTCATGCAACAACTTTTTCCCGTAGCAATACGTGGGTGTTTGGAAGAGGAAGTTAGATTTTTTATGCACTTTAATTTCTTCTTCAACTCGATATGCAGGAAAAATATTAGCAGGCAATAGCTTGATGAACTGGATCTATAGGTTGCTATTTTTCTATGCCATTTGGAGAAGTATCTTCCCCCGTCATTCTTTGTCATCATGGTGCACCTAGTGGTACATGTGGTTAGGGAGATACGTATGTGCGGGCCTGCCATAATGCATTGGATGTACCCATTTGAGCGTCACATGGTTGTTTTCAAAGGTAATGTTCATAATCACAGTCGGCACAATTCCTCCATTGTTCAGAGGTACGTCACTGAGGAGATCATCGAGTATTGTACAACAAACTTGGTTGGAAGAAAATCAGTTGGTGTTCCTGGAGTACCCCACTATGGAAGGCAGAATGGGATTCCACATTCCAAGGGTGCGCTTCATACACCCTATCATGCTGAGTTGATAATTGTTCATCTGTATGTATTGCGTAATAGTAGTGAGACTGTAACATATGTTGAAGAACATGTTTCCCTGTTGGAAGAGATTCATCCAGACTGACCCCCGAATAAAATTCAGGTCGAGCATTCTTCAAGGTTTGTTAACTGGTTTTACAATTGTTGTAATGTCGACGGGATACCCAGTAACCTACGGCCATTTGTAAGGAAGCCAAACTGTATCATTAGACGATACCTTGGTTATGACATTATTGGCTTCAATTTCTCAACATTGCCAAGGACGAGAAGAGCACCACTCAAAATAGTGGTGTATATATTGAATCTGAATCCATGTGGTAAGCAAGCAAGAGAGATAAACATCTAGTTGTTGTTGTGATGCCTTTCTATGGGGCGATTGAGGAAATTTGGGAGTTGGATTATGTAGATTTCAAGATTATTGTCTTCAAGTGTCGTTAGGTGGAACACGGTTTCGGTGTTGTTGTTGAGAAGCCCGTGGGGTTCATTTTGGTTGACTTGAATCGTGTAGGATATGAAGATGACAAGTTCATCTTAGCTACCCATGCACGACAGGTTTTTTACATCAAGAACCCTTCAAATGAGAAGTATCATGTGGTGTTGCATGGGAAGAAGTTTTACATTGGTGAGGAGATTGATCAGTCTGCCATAACTGATAGTCCTGAGTTTCCATCGGTATTTCCCGGTTTGAAAGATGTTGGGGGACCCATTGTTGGAAGGTGTTCTCATGGCGATGAGTTGTGGATTGATGAGAGAGGTGAAATAGTAGGTGGGGACAATGTCTTGAAGAGGAAGTGATAGATCGGTCATTCCCGGCCGTTGTTTTTGTGACCTTGTTTTGTGAAAAATCGTATAATCATTCAACTATTTAGCATGTAGTGTATTTAATTGACACTCTTTTGTAAATTGGTTAGTATGATCCGTGATTTCAATGGAGTGTTTATGACTTGAACCGGTGAAAATGTGTTTAAATTGAGATTAAATTTTCTAGTAGGTGTTGAATTTTTACACCGGTAAAGATTACCGGTGTAGAAAAATAGGGGAGGGACTCTATTTTGTTCTTACACACCGGTACTCCTACCGGTGCACAGTACTTAGAAAATGTTTTGGTCTTTTTGCTCTCGGGTCCGACAATGTCAATTTGTTGGCATTTAAAGCAGCGTAAAGCAACTGCTTTTCGTAACATTTGCACCGGTAATTTTATCGATGTTGGGTACTTAGAAAATATTTGTAAAATTTACTCTCGTGTCGGATTAGATTAAAAAAATTATTTAAAGCAGCCTAAAACAGTTGTTTTAGGTCTTGTTTTACACCAGTATATGTATAATACCGGTGTATAAAAAATGTTCCCTTTTAAAAAACCCAATCAGCACCCCATTATCACAGTACTTAGAATTTATATCTCTCACACCATACCATCTCCATCACTACCCATCTTTGGTGGAATCCTACGTAGGTTGGCATATAATCAGGTAAACCACTGATATGCCTCTATTGTATGATTAATTAGCAATTGCATATGAAATAGAATCATGGAGAATGTGACATAATGAATAGCTTGGCTTGCATGTAAGGTGTTTGATGAAATGTCTTAATGTGTTTCTTAGGAAATACCTCCAAAATCCAATTCGAAAAGGATACGCCATTCAACGTCCCCATCATTTCCGAAAGTATCACCGCACACTTACCCGGATGGTACCTTCGTGTTCGAGGAGGCTAGGTTGGTCCATGAATCTTACAAAGGGCGGCATTATCAAATAGAGAGAGGAATTGAAGCATCTTCCCCATTTGAACAAATTATCTGGAAGCTTGGGTGGGAAAAATTCTGCGAGACTCTACAACCATTCAACCTGACCATTGTAAGTGAGTTCTATGCAAACTTGAAGTGCGGGCCGAGCTACGATCACGTGTATTGTAGAGGTAAAATTATCCCAGTGACACCAGAATCTATCAATGGCTTGTTTGGTATGCCCAATGTTCCAAACGATGAAGATGAGTTTCTCGCATTACATTTTATAGGTGATAACAGGTATTTTCTACAGCAACCATTTGAGAAGGAGATCGTGGGGACAGTAACTAGGTCAGATATGAATATAGACGAGTTGGTCAAACCAGGTTGGAGCAAAATACCTAAGAAAACTCTAACTCCGGAAATGAATGGGTGGTACAAGTTTAGAATTCATCCAGTAACTGTTAACACAGAAGTTCATAAATTTTGCCTCACTTTCTTGTATGGAATAAAGAGGGAGCTTCGATGGAATGTTGGTCATCGAATTTTTCCTATGTTGCAGAGGGAAAGGGATCAGATGGGATCTTATGCCTATTGCAGTATCATCTTTGTGCTTTGTTCAAGAGCGGGAGTTTGTGGACGTGCACATGACGTCTATGGCCAACCAATGGGTATGATTTGCGTGGACTCTTTCTATAGACAGACAACTAACATGGCTGTCGCTACTATTGAATCCAAAGTTGCTGCATTGGAGGCCGGTATATCAAACTTACTTGAAGAATCCAAATACCAAAGATCCTAGCAGGAACATATGGCCAAGGTTATGACATATCAATTTCCTAAAAACCGTAGTAGCAGCCAAAAATTTTCCAACCTTCCGTGCAGGCGATGTCGATGACATAGATGTTGGCACAAGTACCCGTGATGGTGATGCAACAGGACCAGCTGACGGGGTAGAACCATTTTCTCAATATTATTCGTAAAAAAATTGTATTAGCGGTTTGGAAGAGTAGATTATGTACTATACTTTGACTCTGTTGCACTTGGATAGTTTGACATTCTTAATTTTGACAAACATGCACGATGATGAATCAAATAAAAAAATTGTGCACCATTTTTATTGAAATTCTATCCGTCAAATACACTCATGAAGACCAAAAAGATAGGCCAAATGTAGTTGGCCTATTTTTTTACTTCAGGACCGCCAAATATGGTGCATTATATTCCTAGAATTCTTATAATTACAAAAATATTGTAGCATTGGGAGCTATGGAGGTTCCCCAAGTAAATTTGTGGGCAACAGTGTAATTATGGAAAATATAATGGAAGCATTCATTGTTGGTTTTACAGGGCCTTCCGTCCACCAGTAGGGTCTACAAATTCATCAAGATGATCGTTGTGTATTGAATTGCATATATGTAGAGACAATTTTATATTCCAACCTTTCCAAGATTCTTGGAGGGACTAAATTGCAAAAAGTAAAAAGTTATATCGTAAATCGAAATTGCAATCCGATCAAACCGGATGGTCCACAAAAAACCCTCTTGTATTTCCAAGTAAAACATGCATGGAAACGAATGGGTCCAGGCTCCCTATTAGTTTAAAAAATGTTCGGATTACATATAGAAACATTGGAGAAAACCCTTACCATTTACTCTACAACACCTAATAGAGCTTCAAGATGAACCACCACCCGGGCACAAATGTGTTTCAATTATGATTTAATCATGGAATATTGAATTTAATAATTTATGTAGTTTCCTAACACGTCGTAACTGCATGTCACAATTGGGGGGACCTAATTGCAAGAAACACATACAATCAACTTTGCGGGTTCCTCGGTACCGTTGAGGTACAAAAACGTTACTTATTCAATCTAGAGCATTTGAAAACTCCATTTGGGCCGGTGGAAAAGTTCTTGAAGGGGTCGAACAAAATGTTTGGAGTCAATCTGCATTTTTTTAAAATTAAACAATGCTTAGAAACGTCACCGTACGGGACTCATGTGTGGTCGATATTTGCATGAAAAAACTAGTACAATGTGTATTCACAATAATTGAACGTCAATTTGATTAATTGGGGTCGTTTGAAAAATGCACGGGAGGCGAATGCAATACGTGATAATTTAAACAAATAATAAACTTTTTTTACATCGGTAATAATGAAGAAGTACCTGTGTATTTGTACAACTTTTAGGCGTACATTTCAAAATTTTTATTTTTTTGGATTTTTAATAAGGCGCGAAACATTTTACACCGGTAATTTTATATTTTGCACCATTAGATATACCGGTGCTGGACAGTTACAAAAAATTACAGAAATACTCTTGGGTTGAACATTTTTATCCAAAAATATATTTAAAGCAACCCCAAACAGCTGCTTTTTGCACATTTTTACACCGGTATTTTCCTTTTATACACTGGTACAATGTACCGGTGTACTACACTTAACCAAAAATTTTGTGTGTTCCTCTCGGATCAAAGGAAAATTTATTTAAAGTAGCTGCACGCAGCTGCTTTTCTTCATTTTTACACCGGTATTGTTACCGGTGCTGAACAGTTAGCAAAACTTCGAGCCCATTTTCACTCTTCTTACACCGGTACTGTATGTATTACCGGTGTAAGAAACATGACTTCTGAAATGAAAACCATTTGAAACGGCCATAACTCCAACAATTCATCATATTCTCATATTCAAATCCTTCAATTTCTCTTTCAAAACCACCATCAACCACTCCAACCATTCAATCCAAAACTCCTCATCAACCATTGTAACTCCTCATCTCCCATTCCATCCCTATAAAGTGTGGAGCAACACAAGAGAACCAACAAAAATGAGAGAGGAAGTTGGGGAGATAAGAAAGTACTTGGCGATCTGTTCTTGGCGAGTTCAGCAAAAGAGAGTAGCAACAAAAACGCTTCATTGGTGAAGGTAAGTGTTGGGGTTTATGTTACCATGATTTACAAAGTCAAATTCTCTTCAAAAAACCATTCCATCCCTCCCGCACAATACATGTTCGATCAATTGCCTCTATGACAAAAAATATGTAAATCTACAAAAATTTGAATGACACTCTTGAATGGTGTGTTTATACAATTTTGGGGAGTAAATGTTTTGCATTTTTTGTGGATGGCTGATGTAGTTCTATAGTATGTTTGTTGGTGATAATGTTGATAGTCACGTTAGAGGGGAGTGAGAATTTCTCGGTTGTATGCCTACTTTTTGAATCCTAAGACATTGGTATGGTATTCAATCAACTTCTATAAGGTTCCATTTCATTCTATATCAAGTTCAATGCCTTAATTGTTCAAGTTCTATGCTATATTATATAAACTTTTATGCCTCACATTATGTAGTTTCATCTATGAATTGTTCAATTTCTATGCAATATTTTGCTCAAAAGTTTTACAAACTAGTTGATCAATTTCTATGCCACGTTCTATCAATGTTGATCATTAAGTACCGTTATTGTGTGAACCGTCATGGATTGAGAATTTTCAATTCTACTGTTGTAGATTCCACCGAAGAAGGGGAAATTCAATACGAAGAGGAAGCGACCGGTTACGAAGAAGAAAGAGGAGGTGAAAGATGTGGTCGATTAGGAAGTGGATGTGGCGGACCAAGAACCACCACCAAAAAGGATCTCGTTGAAGATAAAATTTGAGGAAGAAGAAACTTAAACGAATGACCCATCTAGTGAAGAGAATGAAGAAACTGCGGAACAGGATGATGTTATTGTAGGGGATGTTGAAGAAGTGGACGCCGATAAACAGTTTGTCAAAACACCAATTCGCAAGGGAAAGGGAATGAGTACCATCAAAGTAAGGCCAACTATTAATGAAGCGGACGATGACTTGACAAAAGCTAGAGGGAAAATGGAGAAGGATGGGACAAGTTTAAGGTAAAAAGTTATTTGAGGAAGCGGTGAACTAGTACATGCCAGTCTGTGATGTTGGCAAAGCATAACACTCCAACTCCTGTTGCATTTGAGTTCCATGGGAATCAAGTGGTATGCATTAAGAATTGATCAGCGTGGCACGCTTATGACAATTACGCTTTCCGGCGCCGCATCAGATTTGGCACATGTGAACACTGGAGCGATGCCCCTGGGATGTTAAGGAAAAGGCATGGAAGGATTTTCAAGTAAGACTCTCGACAACTGTAATTTAAATTTTTATGAAATGGTAAATTCTTAATGAAGACGTGATTAATGACATGCTTTTTCATATGATTCATTCCAGGAGAGCTTCACGATTAAAACACTTGTGACGGACAGGAAACTATAAATACTGAAGAAGGAGGTTACAGAGAGGGCAAAAAACCAACATAATAATTGGAAGACAAAGGTGGAAAATAGGTTCATTTACGATGTGGACAAAGGTATCAATAAAATAGGAATACCGGCCTGGGAGAAGTACAAGTGCTGGGATTACACGCACCACACGGGCAGAAAGGGTAATTGATAAATCCGTGACAAATTGAGTCAGGATCTGAGGAGAAGGAGAGAATGATGTTGAACGCCAAGGAATTCACTGGCGAGGAGATTGAGAAACAACTCAGTCAAAGGGACTTCACACCTGACAAATCTCTTGTCTACCTTGAGGCAAGGGTTATACACATCGAAAGAGGATGAGAAGATCACACTGGATGTTGTAAGTTAAGCCAAAATCAACCATTTAAATTAACTTTTTTGTGTACTTCACATTATTCATATACACAATTGCATTCCTATGTGATTCTCAGTTGAAATTGAACGAGCTTAAGGAAAAAGGAAAATTGGAACTGCAGTAGGGTGAGGACATCCTCATAGAAGTCACAAAGAAGAAGGATCACCCGGGCAAGTAGAGAGGAACTCAGATGGGTCTGCCCACAGTGGTGTTTGTTCCTCATCCCTCCCGCAGCAATGTGGTAGCAGTTCCTCAGCCAAGGAGACAGCCCGGAGGAGACCATCTAACGATCAACTGGTCGTGAAAGCCATGGTATCGTACCTGGAGCAATTGGTGAAGGGCTTAGCATCTGCAAGCGATGTTCAGGTTCCGCAAGGCCTTGATAATCCCAAGAAGTTTATAGAGAAGGAAATGGATGACATTGTTGCAGCTGCTACAAAGTCCAGTGAAGATCCCAATGACGGAGAAGGAGATGAACAGGTACACTATCAATAATCGATGCATGTCTTATACATTGATTTACACATTTGAAATATCTCCAAAACCATTTTATCGATTCACTTAAATATTATATGGATAGGATGGAGAATTCGTGACTCTTTTCATCAAAGACATAGTTGGGAAGAAGAAAATGGTTGCCTATGGCTTGCGACAGTTATCTCGTCGTTAGGATGTCCAACAAGGAAGTGTTGGCCGTGTCAGAGTATATGAGACAGTCCTCTGTCCTAGGGTGGGATTGCCCTTGGCGGACCACCACTTTGATAATGTTGGAGAGTTTCTCAATAGCGTTGTGGATTGGCTGGTGTCCTTAATAAGCAAGGCAAACGAGCAATCGAGTGACATCGATGAAATCAATGCTAGAGGTAATACGGACGACGATGACGAAGAGGTTATGATTCTCACCAGCGACAATGACGTACATTCTTGTAACACATTATTTCTCATTTCCTCTAAGTACTTTTGTGTATCCCTATTGATTAATCCTTATAACAGGATATTGGCAAGCAAAAATCTTGATCGACAGATAATTTCTGGCCATGCAAGACCAAGATTAAATAGGCTGTCAAAACAGGTAATGCACTAAAAAAGTGTCCCATTATTATTCACTAATAACAATAGTTCAATACTACATGTTGAATTGATCATTTTGTATCATTTCACGTTCGCAGATTGTCAACAAACGAGACTTGACAGATTGCCCAATCATGGGGCAATTTATAAAGGAAGCGAATGCCGCTATCCTGGAAATGATAAATAATAAGGACTACATCATCTTCCTAGTGTTCCGGCCATCAACATTCACACGCCATTACACCTGCGGTGTTGGAATAGAAGTTCTGGTCGAGTTCGGGAAGAAACTAGGAAACATGCATTCGATGACCTGGATCGATAATGCGCAAATTGATGTGTGCATGGGGTAAGTTTCAAAACTTACATGTTTTATGTTTTTTTAATTTATCAAGAATTCATTTTCATGTATGATTAATGTTACATGCACCCGTGGGAGAAAATATGTGAAACTAATTCAGGCAGCGTCTAATTCTGCCCATCCAGCTATGGCAACCTAACCAATTTTGGGCAGGAGGTTGAACTCCGTTTCAAACAAATCTGGGAAACAATGAAGGCAACGGATGCTGAGTTTTACATCATACCCTTCATAATAATGTAAGTATTTCTTCCTGATAATTACATTCACATTTCAAACCACTTCCGTTTCATTAATTTATTAACATAATTTTCTGTCAGCGATCATTGGTACCTCATCATTATCTGTCCCCAAACGGAGGAGGTTTTCACTCTAGAAACATTGTTAGGGGTTATCGAACCAACAAACTTGGTCAAACTCAGGGTCATTTCAAGGTATTTCAATCAATAAAATCAAAAATCCTAGTTTCATAATAAATGGAAAGAAGTAACTATTTAAATTTACTTTCTTAACAGGCTTTCTTGCACATACCAAAGGGAGAAGAGAAAGACGGAGCCAGAACCCGACTACACTTGGGAAATCAACAAAATTATGGTAAGTCATTCTGTCATTTTATCCATCAAATTTTGTGTTTGAGGTTAGTAGTTACATTTACCTTTCTTATGTTGTACCGAACCCAGAATGGTTCATGGCAATGCATGTACTCCATCATGCTCTTCATGGAAGAATTTGTTAATCACCCAGAGACAAACAATATCTTGGAGGTAAACTGTGCATCTCAAAATTTGATATTATTAACCTCTAGTAAATGCAACATTATTGACTAACAGTGTGAGTTTGAAATTAACATATTTTCCCAGAGGGCAAAGGGCTATACCATGTGTACGAAAATCAAGGTGTAGCAGAGAGATGGTGTGGTGCTTGGCTCGGAGACTACCAGCAGCAGGTGAACACTACGATGCAACTTCTGGATGATAAGAACGACATAATAGGTTGATGTTTAATATCGAATGGCTGATTATACTTGAATTCTACGGATGGTGTTTGGTTATACTAAACTTGTGTTTACTTTGTTTGATTGCATGTTTAAGATACTTCTTCTATTTCATATTTTGGAATAATGATCCCATGTTTTGCAAACCATATTTTCGTAATAGAATGTTTCAAATTTTTTACCTATTCAAAAGTTTCCAATTTATAATAGTTCACAAGTATCTCTAGCTATCGTTGCCCCGAAAATTATCCAGAATGGACCATCGGAAAATAAATTAGGCATTGCAAATTTTAGCAACATAATACACTGGTATAAGGCAGATACCGGTGTAAATAAATTTTATATTTTAAATAATTTATTTTTAATTATTTAAATAATACCGGGGCGTTAAGTACAGTAATAGCGGTATAAAAATTACGGTAAAATCTATTCCGGTGAAAAAACTATATTTCGACTACAAAACAAAGATTGGTGTCGGATTTAATACCGGTGTACAAATCACTATTTTACACCAGTTCATGGATTAAATACTGGTGCAAAATACCGGTACTAACTATATTCCGGTATTACACTGGTTTTAAATATAATACTGGTGCACACATTTTGTGATCCTGCTATTTTGCACCGGCATAAGATACCGGTTCAAATACTGCTCTACACCAATCTATTTTACCGATGCAAATGTTTTGCATTTCTACACCCCCTATACATACGCGCCGGTATTTTGGGAGGCCAAAATACCGATACTATTTCCCTAAATTACCGGTGCAAATACCCTTGTCCTGCATTAGTGTATTGACTTTTTTATCCAATTAAATTAGTCAATAAAAAAAGTATTTGGTAATTGTTTCTTTGAGTGAATGAAAAAATCAAATAAAATAGAACCATTGTAATTTTTTTTATAATTATATATGGTACACAGACTGAATTGAATCTGGTTTAGTGATAATCCCCACTTTCTATAATAGAGAGATCCAGATTTTAAATCACATTCCTATTGAAAATTGTGAATACTAGAACAATTTCTTGATAGGGATTACCTAATGTTATGAGACAGTATCAGCGGCCCCCGCTATGATTACTCAACCTGCAGGTGATCGATGATCTTAGTGGTTCCAGTTTCGATGGCTTCGGTTCGTTGGTGGTGCAGTGTCTCAGGAAGGCATCACTAGCTATTAAAATGGATAGAGTTTTAGTCTCCACCGAATTTTAATATATTCAATGGTGGTAATACCTAGTTTAGTTCTAGAGTAGTATGTTAGTATGTTATTTGGTTGTTTGTACATAATCTCTCAAAAATATACGGTACATAGAAAGAGGGCCTAAGTCCTTTCTATTTGATACTTTAATTCTTGATGTAGGTCAGGCCCAAGAGGTATGTTAGGCCATAATAATCACGGCCCATCTGAGGTAGTGCATTATAATAATTACTATATTTATAGAGTAATTTATGGTTATAATTAAGGAGATTTTTAGCTAAGACATACGGTATAAATACCAGGTACGTATTCATTTCTCATTCATTTTGCCTTAATCGCGTTCAGACTCTTTGACTAACTTAGCCATCGGAGGACTGACCTGTGGGACCCCCTATGGATATTTTTCATTGTAGGTCAGTTTGAGGAGCTCAAGCCCATTAGTTGGATGGTCGTTCGAGACGCATCAAGTGGTGCCGACTCTGGGGAACGACTAAGCCAATTTGGGTTTTTAAAGTTTTTGTCTACAGTTGCTTGAAGGAGTGAAAGGTTAAAATCAAAAGGCACGGGAGCTAGTAACATGTCATAGCCCCCTGGAAATAGTAAAATATTAAGGTTGAAGGGCGGAAGAATTGGTACTACATTGCAGCCCGAAAGATCAGGCATAGTTAACCCCCAGGAGATGCAAGGTCCCTCGATAAGTGATGTTTGAGTGCCAGTGGGTGTATCAAGGGCAGCATCTGCTCCAGTTGTAGAACGCGAAGGAAGACCAACCTCGATCGGATTCATTCTAAGCACGGTCGCACCCATGCGAGAAGATGTTGCGGGGTCCTCGAAATGCCCGGAGGTAACTGCAGGACAAGATGCAGGGAACCTCGGACTCGCATAGAGTGGACTAACCGGTTCGAGGGATGATAGGGATGGAAGGTCACAGAAGTTTTCATGGATTCGTACATGGAAACACATGGGTTCAATACACAAGGAAATCAGAATGTAGGGATGACAGGCCCGAGTCAGGATGTGGAGCGAGCAGCGCAGGTTCTCGCGGCAGCAGGTTATCAAGTTACCCCCCCCCCTCCTTCGAGGGGTTTGGGAGTCACGTATAATGTTTTTCCACCCTCGGCTGTGGGATTGAACTTCTCAGCCCGTGGTAGCATACCCTTACTCGGCGTATGTAGGAAAGGCACTACAGGGGAAGCCTCAGCCTTCTTTCCAAGATTACTCACATGGTCAGGCATGCCAAGTGCCTCCAGTAGCCCCATTTGCTTCAACCTTTATGCTCCCAGGAATAGAGGCAACATATGGAATGGGGGCTTTTTCGGGTATCCAGGGATATGGAAATACAGGATTACAGGGGGCAATGGCTAACCAGGGATATGACAACCCCAATGGGCAACTACCAAAACACCCGCATTTCGGATAGACTTGGGAAAATTATGGGAATATGGGAGCCCATCCTATTAACATGTCGCAGTTTAAAGGCCACACAGGGGCCAAAATGTGATGGGAGACATCAAGAACCAGGAAATGATGCAAGTGATACCCTCTAAAGAGAGTTAGATCGATTGATAGGACCATTGGGACAGGTTGTAGGTTTACCTTTCAGTGCCCTGATAATAGGGATTTGCTGGCCAATTGAAATTGAACCCCCGAAGGGGACTTACAGCGGTGAGGCGGATTCTTGAGAGTTCGTACAAACGTTCCTAGGCCTGATAAACTCGAGGAACTTTGATGAAAAATTGAAATGTAAGCTGGTGGGATGTTATCTTCGAGAGAAAGCTTGGGAATGGTTCACCGGTTTGTTTTTTATGTACCAGTGTTGTTGCTTTGGAGATGGATGTCTAAGCACCGGTCGCATTATTTGTAAAACCGGTGCTTATTTTTTAAAATTTGCAATATCCTTTTTAAATTATTCCCGGCTCTCTCGGAATTGAAATCCGGGGAAAATTAAATTGATTGTAAGCAAGAACATACTCAAAATGTAAGAATCGTGGGGAAAATGCAATCCATTAACAAGATATAACTTAACACAAAAGGTCAAGCCATGTCCCAAAAAAATACATGTTGAAAATACACTAGATTCACTGAAGTCTTGGTTTGTTAGGTAGACACACGTTCACCCAAGCCTCACACCTTATGTTCGAGACATTTATCATCCTTGCCATTGTATGCTCCTCTTGCTGGGGGAAATATCTATCGTGCACAAAATAATTAATTGTTGTCGAAGAAAAAAATTTTAAATGTCGAAATGATGCAGCATTTAAGCACCAAGGAAACATGGTGTGTATACATTTGTTTTAACAATGTACTTAACATTAACACTGATTTAATGTTAAACAATTAAAGATGAACACACCATGTCTACTTGGTGCTCATACACTACAAAATCACCACAATTGAAATTGTTGTGTTCTATAAATGTTATAGCACATTTTTCATAATAGAAGAAGCATTACTTAGAGGGCACTATGTGAATAGAAAGCAACCAATGCAGTGCCCTTAAACTAATTCTTCCTCCGTTAAGCTTGTTCACAATAACAATTAGCATAGAATACCATTTAAAATATCAAAATAATGCAACATTTAAGCACCAAGGAAACTTTGTGTGTATTACTATGTTTTAACAATGCATTTAACATTAACACTTATTTAATGTTAAACACACAATGTTAAACAATTAATGATAAACACACCAAGTACACTCGGTGCTCATACACTACAAAATCTCCACATTTTAAATTGTGGTGTTGTACATATGCTATAGCAACCAATGCAGTTGATGCGCTCCAATTTTCCACCGCCGCTACTCTGTTGTGGGTGATTAGAACCTATAAAGAAAAATCTCCCGAAGGTTTCGGGGGGGAAGAGCCTCCGACGGCCAAGTAAGCAAAATGGATACCCAAGTGTAATTAGGAATTAATAGTTGAGTTGTTTAGGTTTACCTTTGGCCTTATATAGATAGGCAAGTAGGGAAACTATTTTGTTTACTTGTAGAGCAAGTACTCTCACCTTGGGCCAACCCAAAAGGATTTACCCAAAGGGCAAAGCTATTGACTTAAAGTCGGCCGCATGGGTATTTGGGCCCATATGGATTTACACATTTTCAAGAAGCCCCTGGAAAGCTTAGGGTTCGGCCTTCGAATTCCTCCCGGGGTTGTGGGATCAAATATGTGCCTAAATCCACGGGTTTGTCAGGACTCCCTCTTGATGGGGGTGCTTCGAATTGACATTCGAGCGAGGTTTTACCCTCTGAAATCCTTTAACACATACAGGGGTACGATGATAATACCCCTAGCAATGCATTTGAAGGTTCGCTCCGATTAAGGCTTTGAACTTACCTTTCGAGCTTATCAACATGTCACCATTGGCTTTCTAGTCTGTGTTAGCACCCAAGGGCCTAAATCCTGCCACTTTTTATCTCCCCAGGGTCCTTCGGGCCCCTAATAATACTTCCTGAGGGTTCCGATCTTTAGGTCTTCTAATTTGTGTTAGAGACCCACGGACCTTCGAGCCCCGAGGACGGAGACACAAATTTTGATTTTCTATCTTCTAATTTGAGTCAGGAGACATGGAACTTTGATTATGTTGTATATAGGAAAACATAAAATGCCTCAAAATCCAGGGCTTCTAATCTGCTCTAGAGCCCGAGATCATGCCAGTCAAATATTTTCACCCCTAGGGGGTACGGCCTTCAGGTCTCTAATTCTGTGTTAGAGCCCATAGATGCTCAAATTTCTAGAGCCCAAGATAGATTTGAACGTCGACCTTCCAGTATGTGTTAGAAGTTTGATACGTCCAAATATGAGTTTCCGATTGTATATGGTTCAAATTCCCACCTTTTGAACTATGCCAAAATCCAAGGATTCCGCATCCTTGGTACAGTGTGTTCATCATTCGAGCATCTGGTCTACGCTAGAGTTCGAAAGGTGTGCACTTGCATATTTAAGCATAGAGGTTCTAGGCTTCCAACGTTCTAATCTTTGCCAGCGTCCCCAGAGTTCAAATCCCTGTTTTAATCATAGAGACACTAGGCTTCTAGGGTTCTAATCTATGCTAGCATCCCCAGAGCTCGAATCTGCATGTTTAATCATAGAGGATCCGAGTTTCCAGGGTTCTAATCTGTGCCAGCATCCCCGGAGCTCAAATTTGCATGTTTAATCATAGAGGCTCCAGGTTTCCAAGGTTCTAGTCTATACTAGCATCCCGTGAGCTCGAATCCAATTATAAGGTGAATGAGCGGTTTGGAATTTGGGCTCCTAATCTGTATCAGAACCTATAGGGTTCAAACTCATAGCGGGAAGTGGGAAGGCCACGTGGGATTTCCTTGATTCCTGCAATTCAAATTCAGGGTGAGAAGTGGAGGAGTCACGAGTGTTGAGTTAACTCTCTGCTTTTGGGGTGTGTGAAGCCCCTGTTAGATTCCATGCACGCGTCATTTTCCCCATAAATTCCTTGGGTTTATTTTCCCCACACGGCCCGTTAAGACATAAAGTTCCTTTTTGCGTGGTGGGCTAAGGTAATGATTACCTTTTAATGTCCTCTATCTATAGAAAAGGTCTCCACTATTAATGTTTTACTATTTTCTCATATTACTTCTCAAGTCTCAGAAACTCTCTTTTCACTTTGCGCAATTTTTCGGTGATGCTTCTCAGAAACGTTCAAGTCCCTTTTCCTGGCCACTCTACCAGTAAGTTCCTTTTCCCTTAACCTCTCGTTTCAATTTTATAATGTCGCAAACACCATTGTCAGGGAGAAACTCTATTCCAACCTATTTCCCAGCCGTTTCTACCACTGGTGGCATAGAGAGTTCTCGCCTTTAGGACTCTAGAATCGTTCCTTTGTCAGCTTTCGGTTCCCTTTCGACGGGTTCGGAGGCCTAGGAAAGTTCTACCAATTGCTCGGCACCGCCTTAGGGTTATCGTCGGAAGTGGGTCTCTTCGAGGTCCTGGGTTTTTAGTTGGGCCAAGGTTTAGGAGGAAAATGATGGTTGTCCTTATTTCATCGAAAAGATTCTGACACCCATCCTCGAAAGTCCTTCACACCCCATAAATCCTGAAGTTGCTGAGCTGTTAAAGATGCTACATTTATGGGTCTGGCTCCTGAAGGATTTACAGTTGGAGGTTCTTCGAGAAGATGATAATCTAAAAGATACAAGGCCCGATCGATGCAAAGTCTATGGTCGTCACCTTTGATTTGGCTTGTGTTTCCCCTTGCCCCCATCATCTCTCATCCTCTCACATCAGATAAGCCTGGCCCAAGTGCATTCGAACGTCGTTCTGATTGTCATGGCCTTCCGGACTCACTATAACAACCTGGGAATCGAACCCCACTATGAGGTCTTTTGATCTCCATACTATTTTTGTGGGAGTAAAGTTGTGGTGCATTCGGATAGGGGTCAAGATACGAAGCTTGGAGGGATTGTAACCCTATGCAATAGGTTTCAAGACCATCCCGCAAAGATTTCTTCTAACTGTAAAAGGTGGCATTTATCCCCCATTTACACGTTCGAGAAAGATGCTAAGGAGTATTACGTACCTGATTGGAATCTAAAGCCCAAGTTCAAGAACCCTTCCATTTATGTTGCTTCAGAGGATGTGATAGCTAATAGAGATCGGCTGCTGAGTGAGCCCCTGGACATTTTGAGGAATTTTGACTTTGTCTGGCTAGAGGAGGTATATGACTGGATCTATCACCAGAAGCCAGTCCTGATAGAACCCCTTCTTCCGGTGGAGACTGTGAAGCCTCCTTCTGGCAACGGGAAGAAAAGGATTAGTTCGAAGGATAAGAAAGGGGAAAGATCAAGAGGTGCTCAACCTAAGAAGATAAATGCAAAGAGGGTGGCCTCTTAGATTTATGGTGAAGAGGCTTCGAAAAAGCCAAAAAAAATAGAAAACAAATACTGATAGTTGGAAAACTTCCGGGACGGCCTCGAAGCCCATGGAGGCGGAAGTGGAGCCCACCCAGGCAAGCAATTTCAGGGAGTTACCCATTGGGATTTCTTCCTCCCCTTCCGAAGGTCTTTGCAACAGCATTAGTTTTTACTTACCATTGCTTTTATCTAGTCTTTCTTTTGCTTTTTTTTTACATTGGCTAATTCATGTTTTTCCCTTTTTTTCATTTGTTTAATGGATTTTACTGCAACTCTTGGCTTCAAAAACTAGATGGTGGCTAAGACAATGTTTGTAGAGGCCTCTCCGGAGGTATCTCACTGCCACCCCACTTCCAGCCCCGTTCGACCAGAAGCTTAATTTGAGGTTCAGTCAAAGCTCCAAGGTGAAACCGGTAGGAGCAAACGGGTTTATGATGGTGCCTCAATGCCCTAGACTTCTCCTCAAAGGCCAAGAACTAATACAACACCCCCCCCCCCCATCTCCCTCTGTTCAACCATTCATCCGAACCTGGTTCCCTCGGAACCACAAGCTCGGAGATTGGCCCCCTCACAGGGAGGAGTAACTTGCCTCTTATGAGTGGGGAGGGTTTCTTAACCCTTATCACGGAAGCACTTTTCTCGTTTGCATTGGGCTTTGTTGTCCAGGCCTATTTGATCAAGGTTCAGGAAGCTGAGCAGGCTATTGTTAAGTTTCAAGAGCTTGAAGGTGAGTTGTGCGAGCCTGTTTTCCATTACAAAGAAGGCCTAGAGAAGGTGGCCTCTGACTACGAGGTCGAGCGTGTTATCGTTGCTCTTGCCCATTAGGCAGAGGTGGAGAAACATGCTCTTGTTCACAAAGGGGAGCTCAAGAAATAGGCCACCGAGAAATAATATCTTTTAAATGAGCTTGAGCTGAAACTCTCAGAGGCCCGGTCAGAAATTTCCTAACTATCTAGCCTTTGCTCTCCCAAGCAACAGGCTTTCGCTTTTGAGGCCTATACCAATAGGGTGGTGAAGACCCAAGGGTTTTGGGATTTTTTCTCCTCCTTCTCCTTAGTTTTAGTTGGGGTTACCCAGAACAATTTGGCTCATTCAATTTCTAAGGATCTCCCGGCTAAGTATACTACTATGCTAGATGTATATAAGAACAATTTGGAGCCCAAACAGTTGATCCATCTCTGGTGGAAGTCTATCCAAGATGGGAGGATCAAACTTTCCTTGCTCGACCATTTGAAGGCTTCTGGCAAGTATTTCTTGGTGGAGGAGATCCTTGGCCTAGAGGTGGATGAAGGCACCGAGTGGAAAGATCTGAATATCCTTATCGCTCAGAGGTCTCGGCGCAGGCCAGTCCTTTCAAGTTCTTCTCAGGAGACATCTAGCATAGGAATAAATGTATGAATTTTTTCCCTTTGGGGCTCCTAATGTACTTCTTTTCTTATTGTTAATGAAACTTTTCATTCTCTCATACGTATCAATTTTTCCTTTTGTCTTTCGTAGACTTTAGACTTAGTACCCTTTTGTCCCCCTCCCCAACCCGCATCTACAAAGAGGTACTTCCTTCGATTTCATCTTTCAAATAATGAAGGAATGGTATCACCGAATCGAGGAATGGGCTAGAGAGCATTGAACTGAGGCATCCTGGTTTCAGTACAAGTGTGTCTGGGAGAGGAGCTGCAAGCAACATATAAGGAACAGGACTTATGGCGCAGTAATCTTCATGGAAGACAAGTGGAACTCCTTGAAGCTTTGAGCCATTTGAGAGAGGAAAGGGATTCCTTAGCTGCTGCTAAGGATGAAATTTTGGGAGATTTTTTATCTCTCAAAACCCGGCATAATGAAGTTCTCGAAGAGATAACTACCAAGGCCGGGTTTACCATGATGCATGAATGCCTTTTGGCTGCTAAAACCTACAAAGCCACCGAGGAGCATTAACTTCTGGACCGAACGAGTCCATCAAAATTTACCATCATGCGGCTCGGGTGGCCCAAGAACGTAGAGGTGGCTCGAGCGGCCCTAACAACTGCTACCAAAAAGCTTAAGCAATGGAACGAAGAAGTCTAGACATATCAGTGAAACCTAGTCCCTTGCTTGGAGCAAACCACGAAGGAAAATTAAGCCCTTATTGCTGCCGTTTGTAGGGATAAAGAGAAGATTGATAAAGATCTTGTCAAACTATATACAACATACAACGCAACGGCCAACAACCTTCAAGCATACGGACTCTGACTCGGGACAGTTGAAGCTCCACTGATTGAAGATTTCAAAGGCTTTCTTCAAGGCACTATCCATATCATGGAGCAAACACATATTACTCAGAATCCTAGTATTGTGAAGCATATGAAAAGGCTTGGAGGTGGCTGGAAAGAGTGCAGAAAGTGAAAGCATGAGCTTTAAGTTCCCATACTACCCCTAGGAGAAGTGAGGCTTGTGGATCTGGTGAAGCTCCTCCTCATATGGCTTCGACTCAAATAACTAACATGACTTAAAGCCACTCCACCACTGGCCGAAGAAGAGGTTCTTCATCTACTGCTTGTCAAAGTCGAACACGGTCCTTTGACGACGAAGAAGAACCTTTAGTTAGGAGACCCAAATGCTAAGCCTTAAGGTTCCTGTATTTTCCATCTGGAGGCAAATAGCGTAGGTCCCCTGGAAATTTTCCTACTTTTTAAAATATTTATAATTTATTTCTGTTAACTTGTAAGTCGTGCTGACCTAATAATAGTACGTTCTTCTCTTCGCCGTTGTTAGAGCATTTTTCCTTTTTTTAGGTAGGTTCATTGCCCCCAAGCTAAATTTCTTTAACTTGTTTCTCTGACTTTTTCGAGCAACTTACGAGGTCTAAGCCTTGTGTGGTTTATACAATCATACATGGCTTTGTTAGCCCTTCGTAAATTTTACAAGGTATGTGCCTTGTGCTCTTGTTGTGCGTTCGATAGGGCTTTGTTGGCCCTTCGAATATTTTTCAAGTTCTGTTCCTTATGCGCTTGTTGCGCGTTTGATAGAGCTTTGTTGGCTCTTCAAATATTATACAAAGTTTGTACCTTGTGTGCTTGTTGCGCATTCGATAGGGCTTTGTTGGCCCTTCCAATATTTTTCAAGGTCTGTGCCTTGTGTGCTTGTTGTGCGTTCGATAGGGTTTTGATGGCCCTTCGTACGTTTTACAAGGTATGTGCCTTGTGCGCTTGTTGTGAATTCGATGGGGCTTTGTTGGCCCTTCGAATTGTTTACAAGATCTGTGCCTTGATTGCTTGCTGCACATTCAAGTATCAGTTAATCAAATTTAGGAGAGCAGGAATCAAGAACTTGTTTAAAGGTAACACATTCCAATACAAGATTGTCAAAGGCAGAGGAATCCTCTCAGTTTACAATGCTATTGGGCGGAGGGCGTCCTCCGACCTAAAGATACCTCTAAGCAGGCCTTTTTTTACCCTCCTAAGTCTATTGGGATTTTTGAGAATAATACCTCCTAAGGTTGGAGACTTTCCATCTGCGTGTAATTTATTTTCCTTGGAGGGTTTCTAATGCATAACTTCCCCCCAAGACGGCTTCAACAACTCGGTAGGGTCCCTCTCAGTTTGTTGACAGCTTTCCCTCTAGCTATCAATGACTCTTCTTGTTTCTCCTCATTACAAGGTTTCCTGGGGAAAACTGGGCCTTTCGAACCCTCAGGTCATGATACCGATTCACCCTTTCTTTGACCCTGGCTTTGTGGAGGTTTACCTTCTCCCTTTTCTCTTCGAGGAGGTCCAGATCCAAACAGAGCTGCTTGTGATTGTCTTCCTGTCGTCTGTTGCTTATGGCAAACCTTCGACAAGTAGACAGTCTTATCTCCACTAGAATGACAGCCTCCAAACTGTAAACCAGGCCATATGGGGTTTCTCCCATAGCAGAAGATTCCATTGCTCAGAATAACCAAAGTACGATAGGTAATTTGTTGATCCAGGTCTTGCATGCTCCTTCAAGCCTCGATTGAATTCCATTGACAATGGTTCAATTGGTTACCTCCACCTCCTCATTGGCTTGGGGGTGGTAAATACTAGTGACCCTTTGGCAGATTTTGTACTCCTTGTACCAGCTTTTGAATGGGTCATTGACGATCTGAGCGCCATTGTCACTTATGATCGTTCGAGGGATCCTCAATTTGCCTATAATATTCTTTTAGCAAAACCCAATCACCGCCTTCCCATTTACACCCGTCAGGGCTTCAGACTCGACCCACTTCGTAAAGTATTCTATGGCCACAATTAAGTACCAAAAGTGGTCGGGGGCCTCAGGGAAATGTTCCACCAAGTCGATCCCACATTTGTCAAATGCCCACAACTATAAATGTTCATTATTTCTTCCTGGGGGACGTGAATGATTGGTGCATGCCTTTGGCATTGGTGGCAGGCTTGGATGTGCTTTTTTACCTCTTCGAACATCTTGGGCTAGTAATATTTAGCCAGGAGAAGCTTCTTAGCTACCGATCAATCCCCCTGATGACTTCCATAGGCCCCTTCGTGGGTTTGGCAGATCAAGTAATTAGCTTCATGAGGGGCTACGCAACGGAGGAGTGGTTGGAGATGGCCTCGGTGATATAAGACGTCTTCATGGATCACATATTTAGATGCCATTAACCTAACCTTAGTTGCTTTGATGGGGTCCTCCGGGAGGGTCTCATCTCGAATGTAGCTCATGATAGGCATCATCATAGACTTCTATTCCTCAACCATCATCACTGTTGCCTCCTCCTTGAAGCTATGCTTACTTAGCATCTCCACCAATAAATTCCCCTGAGATTGCAAGTTCAAGTCTGACGAGGCCAATTTTCTTAAGACATCAGCCTTGTGATTCTTTTCTCGAGGGACTTGATTGAGGGTATAATGTTGGAAATGTTTGAGGAGGGGTTTTATCACTTCCGAATAGCATTAGAAACTTCTCTTCCTGGCCTCATATTTCCCCTTGACTATAAGGACCATGATTTGGGAATCACTAAAGATGTCAAGTTTTTGAACTCCCAAATCGTTGGCAATTCGAAGGCATGTGATTAGTGCTTCGTATTCTGCTCCATTATTCATGGCCTTGAAGTCAAAGTGTAAGGCATAGGGGTAATCATTCTGATCGAGGATCGTGAGCAGAAATTCAGCCCCACTACCTCCAAAGTGAGAGGACCCATCAATGTACAACTGCCATGTCTCGTCTGGTTCATTGTCTTCTTCGATTACTATCAGTTTGGTGGTTTTGACAATGAAGTCTGCTAACGCTTGGCCCTTGATAGTTTTTCTTAGGTGAAACTGGATGTCATGTTGACCCAGTTCGATAGCTCATTTCATCATTCTTCCTGAGGCCTCCAGCTTTAGAAGCATCTGCCTAATTGGAGGGCTGGTAAGCTGGATTATCCTATAGCTTTGGAAGTATGGTCGGAGGTGTCTTTCAGCATGGACAAGGGCCAAGATCAGTTTCTTGAGGGCAGTGTAGCGGGTCTCCGGGCTATGCAGTGCCCTGCTTACGAAGTATTTTGGGAATTGGGATTTTTGCTTCTCTTTTACCAGAATGGCGCTTATCACCAGGGGGGATGCGGAGATGTATAAATACAGATATTCTTCTTTTTCTGTTTTCATGAGGGTGGGAAAAGTTTGTAAGTGTTCATTCATCTCCTGGAAGGCTTTCTCACAGTCATTCGTCCATTCGAATTTCTTTGCTTTTCGAAGCACATCAAAGAATGACAAGTGTTTTTCTGCCCCCTTCGAGGAATCGACTGAGTGCCGCCAACAATCATATGAGCCTATGGATTTCTTTGACTATTTAGGGGGCTTTATGTTTACCAATGCTTTGACTTTCTCAGGATTGACATCAATCCCCCTCTCCAAAACCATTAATTCTAGGAATTTACCTGTTCTGACTCCGATGATGCACTTAGTGAGATTTAGCTTCAAATTAGCTTCTCCGAGATTTCGGAAAGTCTTTTCGAGGTCTAGAAGAAACTGGTTGAAGCCCCTAATTTTAACCACCATATCATTAACATATATCTCAATTTTCTACCAATTTAATTTTCGAAGAGCTTATCGACCAACCTTTGATAGGTAGCCCCTGCATTCTTCAATACGAATGGCATTTTCTTGTAGCAGAATGTTCCCCCATCAGTTATGAAAGATGTTTTACTTGTGATCTTTTGCCATGAGTATCTGGTGATAGCCCGTATAGGCATCCAACAAAGCCATGACATCATATCCTATTATGGCTTTGACCAGCACATCAATGGAAAGAAGGGGATAGCTATCCTTAGGGAAATACTTGTTGAGATCTGTGAAATCAATACACATCCTCCAAGTACCATTGTACTTGGGGACCATCACAAGATTCGCTATAAATTCTGGGTAGAATACCTTTTTGATAACCTTAGTTTTCAGTAATTTTTGGACCTCTTCCTTTATGGCCTCGGTCCACATTCAACTTGTGGACCATCAATTGCTTAGGTACCCCTATGAGGTCCAAGGTGTCCCATGAAAACACATCGATGAAATTGTCTAAGAGGTCCTTCATCTGTTGCTTTGTTGCGGATGGAATGATTTTTCCTACAGGCACTTTTCCCCTATTCCAAACGGCCATTGGCTCAGTGTTCACAGGCTCATCCTCTATCTCAATTGAAGCTACCTTATCCTTCTTTCTAGCCTCTTTGAGGGCTAGAGCCAAACAGCTTCTGTCTGCCAGTTGATCCCTCTAATAACTGCTATCCCTCTTTTTGTGGGGAACTTCATGGTCAAATGATAGGGGGGTCATACCACTCATGCCTGGCACAACCAAGGCCTTACGAGGATCACATTGTATGGGGACACAGCACCAACTACTGTGAAGCTACAATCGATTGTGATTTCCTTGTCCCCCTCAGCTACTTTAATCGAGAGGGTAATCACCCCTAGTGGTAGCACCATTTTCCCGGTGAAGCCGGACAAGGGAGAGGTTGTTCTCCTTAGGCTTTCACGTCCAAGCCCCAACTGGTCGAAACCATTGGCAAACATTACTTCAACCCCGCTGTCATCATCCATGAGCACCCTTTTAACATAAAAATCTCCTATGGTTGCATGGATCACCAACAGATCCATGTGAGGGATTCAGCTGGGCACCGGGTCAGCCTCCGAGAAGGTAATTGCATCTTTGGGTCAGAAAATTTTTTGACAAGGTTCTCCGAGGGGGACATATTGGGACTATGCTTTGATGATTGTGTTTGAAGGTTTATCGCCTACAACTCCGTTGATGAAGTAAATTACCCGATTCACCCCGTCCCTCCATTTTTTCCCCAGCTGAGCCTTGACTTCAACTAGAACCCGTACTTGGTTTCCGACTTGGTCTCCATTATTCGTCTATTGTTCTCTGCCATTTTGGTTGGCTCTCTTTTTTCCTTTCCAACGGTGTTTCGCTCGGCCCTT
The DNA here is from genome assembly GCA_037428765.1 of Rubia yunnanensis. NCBI lineage: Eukaryota > Viridiplantae > Streptophyta > Magnoliopsida > Gentianales > Rubiaceae > Rubia > Rubia yunnanensis. The sequence continues at coordinate 21,201,009 of CM075061.1, read as the reverse complement.
CGAAGAGGATTCCTTTTTCGAACCCTCAACACAATTAGGATGTAAACCCTCATGTGAACATCTTTCCACTTCCTGTCTCAAATGAGTACACTCATTTGTGTCATGGCCCCATTCTTTGTGGTGATCAAAAAAATGTGGTGAACTCTTTCTTCCCATGGTAGTTTTTTTCTAGGAGAGGGCTTTGAAACATCCCTTTATGGATGGAGTGTATCTCTATCACCATCAGGGACTTAGTTAAGAAAATAAAGCTTTCAAACCCTTTTTTCGGGTGGTTGGGCCATTTTTACCTAGACTTAGAGTGTTTAGGTCCCTTTTTTATCCATCTATCTCCCTCCCATTTTCACTTTGTACCCTCTTAAATTTTCAAATACTGCTCTATGATTTCCTACAATTGCTGTAAGGTCTCCAATTTATTCGAGACCAACTTTTTGTATAGGTCGAGGTTTGACATTCCATTCATATATCCAAGAATTACCCCTTCCTTGATCCAATTGGTTATGCTAAAACTCTCATCCATATATCAATGGTAGAATGCCTCTGTCGACTTGCCCGGCCTCTGCTTATTTTGGTACAGCTCTATTAAGATTTTTTTGAACCTCTTCTTTCTTTGAAAAAACTGACTGAGAAAGGCCTTTCCGAAGTCTCTGTACGAGTTTAGCGTCCATCTGTCCAGCTTGTTGAACCATTCTTGGGCTTTCCCTTGAAGATAACATCCGACCAACTTGCATGCCAGGTGTTCATTGAAGTCCCGCGAGTTCATCAGACTAAGGAACGTCTGTATGAACTTGCGAGGGTCTAAGTCTCCACTGTATTTGAGGAGCCCTTCGGGTGGTTTTATTTCACTGGGGCATCGGGTGGTCATTATCGCGGGACTGAAAAGAGATGTTGCGATCTGGCCCGAAGGCCTGATCAGCCTGTCAAGTTCTCTTACCAAAGAGTCACTCGGTCCCCCTCCCATCTGTGGGTCTCCGTCTGGGCTGGGCCAAACCGAGGCCTCAAAGCTTAGGGGCATACAGAGGAGATGATTCGAAGCCATATACCCCGACTGCAACCTTCCCCCTGCTGGGCCATAATATAACCCCGGTCAGTAAGGGTCATACGGGGGAACCTCTAGACGGAGTCCTGAATATATTTAGCTTTTGAAACCCAGGAAGGCTCTCATCGGCCCTACCATCGAATATGGAATAGTCTGTCTTGGTGATGAGGGCATCGGGATAGGCGTTAAAGCCATCGCAGAGTATGCTATAATTTGTGACATGCTCGGGAGTGTCGGATGGGGTCGTGTAAGGGCACCAACATCAGCTTGATATGACACTTTCACGGAGGTGTGTGACTAGAATCTTGGATGCAACACCAGGGGAATCGAAGGTTGGGGCCCCATCTGTTGTTGTATCTCCCTATGGTAGAGCATAAGAGACTCCACCTAATAGCCAGCTAATCTGAGGGCCTGCACCTATAATGCTAGATATTGCTGCGATAGGGGGCCCGCCTTGCTTGTACCCCTTGATTCTCAAGTAGCCCCTCTTGAGATTTCTATTTGCAAATTCACCGTAGTCTCCATAAATTGATGTTTGTTTTCCCTGTATCGACATGCCTAACTTTGCGAGGTAGGAGCTTCAGCTCCACCTACCCAGGGTTAGATGCTGACCTCTACGGTCTGTGGGGGTGTGTCAGCTTCTTCGCGAAGATCTTCTGGAACCCTGCCTTCTGGAAGCTGGTCCTGGCCTGCTTTCGGAGGCTCAATACGGGCGCTAGAGGGAGTAAGACCCAGAGGCATATTGGATCTATGCCTCTCATTTTTTGGTACGGGAATTGTACCGTTTACCGATGACTATAGCTTTGCCTTTTAACCGTTCACTCCTATGGAAGGCGCTTGTTGTATATGTGGACATAAACAATAAGTATTTGATTTCAGATCTGACTGACAGTCTCATTGGTAGGGCCACTTGATGCACCCCAATTTACCACCGTCGCTGCTCCGTCGTGGGTGATCGAAATCCACAAAGACAAGGCCCCCGGAGGTTTTTGGGGGCAAGAGGCTCTGATGGCCAAGTAAGTAAATAGGCTACCCAAGTGTAATTAGGAATCAATAGTTGAGTTGTGTAGGTTTACCTTTGGCCTTTATATAGGTAGAAAAGTATGGCAACTGTTTTATTTTCTTGAGGAGCAAGTTCTCTCACCTTGGGCCTACCCAGAAGGCTTTACCCAAAGGGCAAAGCTATGAATTTAAGGTCCGACGCATGGGTATATAGGCCCATACGGATTTACACATTATCAGCAGTGCTCTTTAACCAATTCTTCTTCCGTTAAGCTTGTTCACAATAGTAATTACCATAGAAAATCATTTAAAATGTTGAAATTGGGCAGTTTTACAGCACCAATGAAACATGACTTGTATAAACAAACTATGTGAAACACGTCATGTTTACTTGGCGCTGATAGGTTGTAACATTGCCATAGTTTAAACATCATATTCAAATTAATAAAACAAGCAGAAAGACATGTAATCTGGTGCTAATTCAACTTCTGCCATGTTTTCATATGAACAAAGCGATTTCACGCTGAAAGCCATTTAAAATGTCAAAATGAAGTAGTTTTACAGCACCAAGGAAACATGGCGTGCATAAACAAACCATGTCAAACACGTCATGTCTCCCTAGTGCTGATAGACTGTAACAATTCCACAGTTTAAACACGAACTTGAAAAATATTTAAAATGTCAAAATATTGCAGCATTTAAGTGTCAAGGTTTTTGATGTGTATACCTATTGTTTAAACAAGTAAACACGCCAAATTCCTCAGTGCTAATACACTACAAATTCTCCACAATTTAAATTTTAGAGTTGTACAAATGTTACATCACTTTCCTTAGTGGAATAAGCATTACATAGTTAGAGGGAATTACATGAAACAAAGGAAACCTATGCAGTGCCCTTTAACTAATGCTTATTAATTTAAAATGTCAAAATGAGGTAGTTTCTTGGGGTCACCGAAGCAAGGAGTGTTTGAAAAAACCATGTCAAACACTCTAAGTTTTGGTGGCCCCGGTGGACTGCAATATCTCAATAGTTTAAACATCAACTAGAAATCATCAAAAGACGGAAAAGTACATGTAAAACTTCATCTAGTTCATCATTCATTCAAGATAATTAATTTGTTGTTCGATAGAAACATAAACATGTCAACTTCCAAAAATGAAGTATATCACATTAATTATAGGAAAAAAACCTTCAATTTACATAGTTTACAAAAATGTTCGACATGATATAGCTGCTAATTATGACAAGCCCTTAAAATTAACACAATCATGTACATGTCACAAGTGCTCCAAAAATTGATTCAGGAAAAAAAAACATAAACATCAACCCATACTAAGGGAACTATTTATATGTATATATATATGTATATGTATATATACAATACACTGTCAATTTCATCACAAAATGCATAAAATGTCACACAGTAGACAAAAGTCATAAACATACACTCATGGAGTTACGAATTAATTGTTACTTCAACAAACTAGTGTGCAAAACACATAAACTACATAAATATGAACAACACCAGTTAACCCAGATGATTAGACTAGATAAATTAATACAATCCAATGAATTCCAGAACAAGATATTCAATACAAATAATCATTGAATTTTTAACAAGAGTTTAACATCTCAAAAACAAGTCAACGATAACTCCGTTCGTTATATGAAACTAAAAGTTAAGATAAAAAATGCAGAAAATGTCACACAGTAATCAAAAAATGCAGGTGAAAATAATGACCTAGAAAAAAATGGCCTAGAAAAAAAATTTACGCAACCAAAAAAAACCAACATCATAAACACATAACCTAGGAGGAGGGGCGAGGTGGTAATGTAGGGAGGAGGGGCAAGGCGGCAGTAGTAATGGTTGTATATTTAGGTGGTGGCGGCAATAACAAAGAGGAAGAAGGTGGATATGGAGGAAAGACGAACGAGGCGATAATGGAGAGGAAGAAGGCGGATATGGTTGGATGATTAGGGGGAGGCAGCTGCAAGATTGGAGAGGTGGTGGAGTAGGAGGATGAGAGGCAAATGAGGGACTGTGTAGATAGGGTTTCAAGTTTGGTTTATATAGACAATTTTTGAAGGGTTGAGATTAAATCAACATAGGGAAAATCAAGGGTTCATATCTTATCAAGATCTGTGCAGCATTAATTAAATGGACCAGTGCTATGAATTACCAAAATCGGTGCTAACATTTGTATAATGCAGCTGTTTGATGCTGCTTTGGGATTGATTTTTGTTACAACCCTAGAGCTGGCATATAAATTTTTTTTCTAACTATGGAGCATCGGTTATTAAACCGGTGCTATATCGCAATATTTGTGCTATCTTTTGTTAAAAGCAGCTGCCTGATGCTTCTTTGGTATTAATTTTTGTTACAACCCAAGAGAAAATATATTAAAAAATTCTAACTAGGGAGCAACGGCTCATAGATCAGTGCTGGAACAGAATACCGGTGCTAAAAAATGATTCAAGCAGCTACTTGAGGCTGCTTATTCCCGACGCGCTGTAGACTCCAAGTAAGGTATTTTGTAACCGATGATGTTTGCGTAGTCTTACTGGTGCTAATATTAACATAGTTAAAATTGTAATGTTACCCAAAACTAAGTTTCAACTTGAGCATTGATTCAAAACACTTGATTCTTGTTTTTACTTCCTAAATATATGAATTCTAAATAATGGAATTTTTTAATGAATAAATTTAATGGCAATAGTACATGTCCTAGACTAAAATGTACAAAAAGTTTGATAAATATAAATGGAAAATCATATTTCTTTAATACCATAAGATAATGTAAAAGCATAATAATTCTCGAAGAAGTGGAAAATAACGATATTTCGTCAACAAAATAACATGTAATTGTTTCAAGCTTTAATCCAAAATATAATAACTACAAAAATGATTGCTCAATATAAGGATAATGAGGATCCAACTTCATGAATAATATCTAGAAAATGGCTCGTCATCCAACATTTGCGCCTGTTTTGAGCTCGCCCCAACATCGATGTCCCCAATACCTGGGCCTAGATATGTAGGAAAAGGTCGAACTGCTTTCATTGCGTCTGGGAACTAGTATTGGAATGCGTTTCCCATGTGATCACACCAGGACCTTTGATATTGTGATTCCTTCAGCAGACTTTGTACACCCACCTCCAAAGACGTTACTCTAGATTCCAAAGTAGAACCCATATTGTCCTGAGGGAATTTGAAGAAATCGTCTGCTATAATCTCACCCATTGGTTGCTTGTATATGTTATGTGGATAGTAAAGGACACCTTCTTTTGTGCACAGTTTGGAGATTAGGCTACAGAAACTATAACAACATGTTCTCTTTGCAGTATATCTCAACTCGTTCACTATTTGCTTACCTAAATTCCATCGGAGTTTTTTTTAATGGCGTACAGATGTCTCAGCCTCATACTGTGAACCTCAGTGTTCACTGTGATGGGGTCAATTATGGATGCTACAAAGCGGTACCATCCATTCATCTCTGGAGTCAATAGCTTCTTTGGTATCTTTTTTCCAACTTAGTTTAACAATAGACTTGACATCGGTTCCCTCCCTAGTTACCATCCTCATGATCTCCCATCATGTGGGATCATCAAAATCCCAACCCTCATTGGCATAGTAGTGGAATGCAAGAAATTTATCCTCCCCGGGGAGGAATATTTGGCAACTCGTACAACTCGTTTGTGGATTCTGCAGTTAATTTCACCATTTTCCCACAACAGAACGCCTCAGTCCACCTACTAGCACGCCGCAAACTAGTATAGAACTCACTCACTATGTTAAGGTTGAATATTGGAGGTGTGTCACACAATTTCTCCCACCCAAGTGCCCAGATTGTATCTTCCAAGCGGGGAGCATTTTCAATTCCTCTCTCCAGAAAATATTGCCTTTGTTTGTAGGTTTGTGCCATTAATTTTGCCTGCTTCAAAATGAACCTCTTCTCCTATTGTTCAACATTGGATTGCACCTCCGGAGAGGAAGGGGATGCATCGTGTGTCCTCTTGTAGGAAGTTTTGGGTGCCATATCCTACAATGCCAAATGAGGCATTTCAACAAACACCCTCCATGCAACCAAAAAATCCTATACAATGCTAGCTTTCTTGAACATCAACATACCCTCAATGCGACCCAACCAAATCCAATATATACATAAATGTTGTTATTACACATTAACTCTATGTATATGATTGGATTATTGAAAAAAGTTGGAGAGCAAAGTGAACCACCATTGAAAAAAGTAGTTACTTTTCCCAAAACTTTGGGTTCATGATTAATAATCTAATACAATATAATAGTAATGTTTGAAAGACAACTCATCTAATCCTTCACAGAGTTTGGGAGTCTAAACCGATGGAGAAGATAGGTTAGTTTGCAACTGCGTGTGAAATAGTTAAAAATTTAGAACTTTAATTTACTAGCACAAGTATGAACCTTGAAAATCGGTGCTGATATTTGTAAAAGTAACAGCTTAAGGCTGCTGAATTATTTTCTTGGCATTTTCTCCCAACCCAAGAACAAACTTCCCAAAAACATTCTAAGGGGCCAGCACTGGCAAAAACACTAGTGCTAATATTTCACAAAACCGGTGCCTAAATCAAATAAAGCAGTTGCTTACGGCTGTGTGCATTGCTTTATTAAAATTATTTTCTCTCTAGAGCTAATCCTAAAATTTTTATCTAAGTACCCAGCACCGGTGTTCGGACCGATGCTGAAATTACACCAACCGGTGCCAATAATGGAACAGAGCACATACTCTATTTTCAACCTTCAACCCTTTAAAGCACCGGTTCACGAAAACCGGTGCTACAATGTATATATGGCACCATTTTATCTGATATTGGTGATATTTACCATGTATTGCACTGGCTTTCAACACCGATTTCTACAATACAGGTACTGAAAAAATATTTCATAACCATTTTTGTGGAATTATGTCATAATACCGGTGCCATATATGATTTCAGCACCGGTTCTGGAGGCCACCAGGTTAGCGACCGTGCCATAGTACCTATTTTCCAGTAGTGGACTTTGCCGACAAGAGTTTATAATTTTTATATGCTCTTTCATATTAAAAGAAAAAAAAAGTGCTTTTATAACCCTAACTAGTTGACATAAATGCCAATATAACCTTTCAATATTCAAAAGTGCCAATATAACCCTATCTAGTTAGTGAAAGTGTCAATATAACCCTCTCCGACAACTTTTAGCCAGAATTTTATAAAACATGTTTGCCCTTCTAAAAAAATTTAAAATAGGAAATGACGTTATTACCCTTACACTCATCAATACTCTGCCGCCGGATTAGGTAGGATTATATCAGCACATTATGAAAACTGGTAGGGTTAAATCAACATATTCCTAAATTTTATAGGGTTATATCAGTACATTAGTAAAAATGTAGGGTCATATGAGCACATACTATAGAATATAGGGATTTTAATAATATTTTATTTATTTTATTGTGTTTAGTATGGATTGATGATTGGATGACCTTTGGTGTTGTGTGTGATTTTTATTTTGTTGTGTTCTTCGACCTAGGGTTTTTAATGTTGATAAGTTTTGAAATGAGGCTATGATATGTGATAATGGTATTTAATATTAATGATGGTGTCATGATGTCAAATTTTATGTTGTATAAGATATTGTTATGATGTTATAATGGTGTGAATGATGATGTGGTCGCCCGTTAAGGTCGGCCGAGTACCACACACTTAATATTTATAATATGTGCTAATATAACCCTATAAGTTTTAAGAATGTGTTGATATAACCCTACAAACATTAGAAATGTGTTGATATAACCCTACAAACATTAGGAATGTGCTGATATAACCCAATAAGATTTCATAATGTGCTGATATAACCCTACCTTCCAGCGGTGGTCCGGCGAACTATGAGGGTAAAATTGTCAACCTAATTTCAGAGTTAGCCCAAAGGGTATTTTGGTCAATTTACATAGATTCAGTGCTGGAAAATTAAGGTCAATGCCGGAAATGGGGTCTGAGGGTTATATTGGCACTTTCATTAACTAGTTAGGGTTATATATGCACTAAAAATTATCATAGGGTTATATTGATACTTACTCAAGTAGATAGAGTCATATTGGCACTTATCCCTTAACTGATTAATACTTCGATTTATCATAGGTACTCTAATAGCTCTATATTTTTTTCAATTTAGCTTAGGTATGATGCCCAAATCATATCTTGACTTTAATTCATATTGGTTTAGGTTGAGGTTGAAACAAATTTCCTTAGATTCTAGGATTGATTTTGATTGTTTTGTTCGTGACACTGATGAATCTTACCCTTAATTGGTAGAAATTTGAGAATTCTAGTGATCATGGTGATCATATATTTTTTCAAAAATCTTAGAAGTTTTACTTTTAAATATGTTGATCTTGCTATTTGGTATCTATGACACTTCAACTACGTGACCATTTATATAAACATGATCATGTTTCAAGGTTATTTTATTTTATTTTAAAATTTGCATTTGATGTTTGAATGGTTTGCATATATGCTTTAGCCATGTGCATTTATACAAAGATGATGATGTTTCAATATTTTGCCTTGATTTTTCTAAATTTAGTCTGATGTTTTAGTATTTTGCAGTTTGTGTTGGGTGAATTGTGAGCTATGTGAAATTTTATAGAATATGATAATGTTTTTGGGTTGATCCTACCCATTTCGAATTTTATTCTGGGCACATTGGAATCTTATGGTGTTGCTCTTACTCAATTTCATTTCTTGAGGTATGGCTATGATTATGAGTTTTAAGGATGTGTGCATTAGGGTTGGGAGGAATATTATTAGTGTGAAATATTTGTTCTCCGAGTTTCACCAGTTCTAGAAGTTTAAGAATTAATAGTGAGCACTAGTTTACATTTCATGTTGTGTGGAATGGAGAAAGAACAGAAAATATGAACGAAAATAACAAGACACAAGATTTACGTGGTTCACCAATTTTGGCTACATCCACGGGAGACGAGGATGTTGACACGAGGAGATCGATGACTGGTTATGTACTCACTTTGGGAGGTTCTGTGATTAGTTGGAAGGCGACTTTGCAACCTACAGTGACGTTGTCTACTACGGAAGCAGAGTACATGGCTCTGACAGAGGCTGCAAAGGAGGGAATATGGCTGAAAGGGCTAGTTAGTGATCTTGGTCTACATCATGATCAGGCTACTGTGTACTGTGACAGCTTGAGTGCAATCTGCCTAGCCAAGGACCAGGTCCATCATGAGAGGACCAAGCATATCTGACATCAATATGCTTGGTCTCTGGGTTGCGTACCATCCTGCATTCGGAGACCGAAAAGGCGTTGTTTCAGAAGCAGCTTGTTGGTTAGAGATTTCGTCATATACAAACTCTCCAACTATAGCCACAGTTGTGCAGCAGTCTCCTGATCTGAGACCTCAGTGATGATTTCGTCCGTGAGACACAGCGTCGAGTGTGCCTTTTCTTCCAGACCCGCCACATCGCCAGAACTGCTCGTGAAATCCTTCGTCAGCGGAGCCTATAAACTTTGTTGTTTCAGCAAAGCTCGCATCTTGATCTGCCATAAACTGAAACTGTTTCTCCCAGTAAAATTGTCGATCTTCACGTTCAACCCAGACATCTTTCTCCCCGATCAGCCCCGATCTGATGAGCCCAGAATCCGATACACCCACTACGGATCTCACCGGAAAAAGAAACCGCTCTGATACCAGTTTGTTGTGCGGAATGGAGAAAGAACAGAAAATATGAACGAAAATAACAAGACACGAGATTTACGTGGTTCACCAATTTTGGCTACATTCACGGGAGACGGATTCACTATAGTAGGTAGCAAGTTACAGATGCCAAGAAATTGGCCAGATTTCTACCTATCTAAGTGCAGAACAGAATTAGTTTACAGAGAGGTGAGAGACACTTTATATGCTGTCTCCACTAAACCCTAACAAACTGGGCCAAAATGCAATTCGACCCAAATCAACAGCAGTCCAATGAAGAGACAAGCTATACCGTCAGGCCAGGGTGCGCTCCACCCCCTGGACCCCCGACTCGCTGACCGGGCAGCGAGATTCCAGTTTAGCCGGGGGCGTCTGCCGCCCCCGGACCCCCAAGGCAGGGTCGCAGAAGCAACTATTACAGTATTCAATGCATACCAACATTTCACCTGTATATTTCTGGGATTCAAGTTGCGGTGTAAGTTTGACCAATGTGAGAAAACAAGACCGCAAAAACCAGGAAGCAAAAACTAGGAAACAAGATATGTTAGTTGCAATCAATTAAATTTCTTCAATGCAAAACCCAAAGAAAAGGTATTATTCATACGCACCCAACCTGCAATTAGCAAATCGGAATGGTAAGTATGAAGATTTCATGCTCTAATGGATGATTAATTTATTAAAGTAAAAGTTGCTTTCAATCTTTTGGGAGAAAGTTGGGTTAATACTAATATTGATCATTAATAAGGTAAACTTTAGAGTTCTACTTGAATCATGCACAAAAGAGATATCTAATTGATTGAACAAACGTATGGAATTTTCATTCTCTGTGTTCAATGAACTTTAAACGTCATATTTGAAACGGTCATTATACTTGAGAAATTTGCGATTTAAAAACCAGTTATTGATATTTACGCACGTCCCAGGATTAAAAAACTATGGATAATACATTAGCAGTACTCAACGTACTTTTCAGAAGATTTATACGAAATACAATATTTTAAATTGAGTCCAGTCTCTTGAAAGACTAATATTTAAAGTTACAAGTTAAAAGAAATGAAGATAAAAAATTTTGGGTTGCATAAATTGGGTTGAACTTTATAACTACTACACGTTACATAATAAAATTTTAATATTGAAACTAAGATCTTTTATCTTTTATTATTCAAATTAAATTATGTCCTTCTTTAAATCTATAGAAAGACGGTATTTTCCAAAACTTTGCCTTTTAAATTATATTTTGCACCAATTATTTCCTTTACTCCGATCAGTTATTTTAAAATCATTCGGACAATGACATGTACATGTTTGATTTTGGTATCAGAAACAGAAAGTAATATTTATAAAATATATATATATATATATATATATATATATATATATATATAGAAAATAATGAGAATAATGTTGTATCTGTATTGATAATAGAATGCCCCTATATACATGGCAAATACAAAGACCAAAGATCAACGGGAAAAGGTAAAAGCTAAAAGCTAAGTAACTAATCGTATATGGAAAAATATTCTAACCTAAGAATGTTTACCTAAATCTAATAGGAAAAAATAATAGAGAAAAGTGTAAAAATAATATTATACAATTGAAGAAAGTGCCGATATAACCATGCATTATTCAAAAGTGTAAATATACCCTTATCTATTCAGGTTATGTGCAAATATAATCTTTTCAGGCGGTTTGAGGTCGAATATGCTAAAATGACCAATTTGCCCCTGACTGTTTTATAAAAAAACTAAAAAAACCGCCATTTATCAAATGCGCTATAATCCCAATTGGCATTAATAACCTTTTGTGTTACCCTATTTCATTCTCTTTCCCATTTTTCTCCGTTTTCATCTTCTTCAATCTCATTTGGTTCATATACATAACAAACTAAATTAGCAAGCAAACCAAAATGGCCAAAGTTTGGTTGGCATTGCTGATTATTAAAAGAAACTAAATTATGCTTGCATGAAAACCAAGTGATTATTATTAACTAGGGATTTAGAGTTGGACGATGCGCCTATTGCATAAAGGTTTCTACTAAAAAGATTCGTTGTGTCCCGGATCCTCCTCACGCAGGCATCGCCACCGGAGAGGTCATCGCGGTAGTGGAAGATCCCAGTGATGCGGATTCGAGTCGGCGTGCGCCAAGGTCGTCAATTTCCAATTCAAATCTGGCATCGGTTCTTCATCCACCCACAACTCTCAAATTTGGCGTCGGTTCTCATCCACCCACAACTCTCTCCCCAATAATCTTGAGCACCTCATCGTCCTCGATCTGAACCCTAACATCTTCCTGCCGCAGTCTGTTAGGGAGAATCATTTTTTATGCTTAATTTTTGTGTAAATCGAATGATGGAAATGGAAATACTCTGTTACAAAGTGGGTTTGTTTTTATCCTTTTAAATTTGCATTTTTTTTTTGTTGTTGTTTTTAGGAGTTTTGAGCTGATTAAATTTTTGGACTATTCTTGCTTAGTGATTTGGCTGGGGAAAAATTGAATCTTGGACAAATTCAGAGCCTGGGTTTGGCTATTCTGTAACTTGATATTTTTGCTATCAACTCACATATGACAGAGGAGGTGGTGGTGGTGGTAGCTTGGCAGGTTGTGGTGGTGGCCTGGCGGTGGAGGTGGAGCCAGGCGGGTGTGGGGTGGTGACGCAGCCACCTAGGCTTATCTACACTAACGGGAGAACGAACAAGCACTTTTTAAAAAAACAAAGGAAGTTTTCATATGGTTTTTTGTGGGTCCCATGTTAATAAGAGAAAAATTGTCCTTTCGGATCTAGGGTTTAGTCATAAGGGTATTTTAGTCATTGCAAGTAGGTCAATGGCCGGATTCTGATGGTCAACGCCAGAATCATGGTCAGAGGGTTATATTTGCACTTTCATTCAACAGTCAGGGTTATAGTTGCACTAAAAAATAATTGAGGGTTATATTTGCACTTTACTCAACATATAGGGTTATATATGCATATTACTCAAAATAATAATTGCAAAATATCCTCAATACTCCTCATCAAGTTGCCTAACTTGCCCAACTTGCCAAGTAGTAAATGAAACTAAGTACGTCTGAGGGTTTTTGTGAATAAATCTGCAGGTTGATCAGAAGTGAGAATATAATGAGTAGCAATAATATGAGACTGTACAAGATCATAGAAAAAATGACAATCAACTTCAAAGTGCTTCATATATTCATGGAAAATCGAATTTGCTGCAATATGAAGAGCATATTGACTGTCGCAAAACTGTCGCATGGGGAAAGAATGCACAACACCTAAGTCCCGAAGCAAAGACTTAAGCCATAATAACTCACAACAAGTGACTTCCATTGCACGACACTTTGCTTCAGCAGAAGAACGAGAAATCGTAGGTTGCTTCTTGATTTTCCATAAAACTAAAGAATCGACATTCATCACAAAATAACCAGAGGAACTGGTCTTCATAAAAATCAACATCTCGACTGTTGAAGAAAGGGCATGATTCCAAGTCATAAAGGTGATAGCCTTTCTTTCCATCAGGATACCCAAGAAAAACACATCGTCGAATCCTTGGAGCAAACTTGTCACGATATCTGGGAATGTCTGAGGCATAACACAAACAACCAAAAACTCGCAGATGCTTGTAGTTAGGAGTGCGTCCATAAAGTAACTCAAATGGTGTGCATTCATCGAGTTGCTTTGTCGGTGTTCGGTTAATCAGATATGCAGCGGTGAGAACACATTCTCCCCAAAAATCAATAGGCAAAATAGTTTGAAAGTGCAAGGCACGAGCCACATTTAACAAATGACAATGTTTTCCCTTTACATGGCCATTCTGATGTGGTGTATAAACTATGGAAGTCGCAAAAATAATGTCGGATTCAGCAAAGTATGATTTCAAAGGTAGGAATTATGTACCATTATCAGCAAGGACACGACAAATGGAGAACCCAAATTAATTCTTGATCAAAGCACAAAATTCTATAAATCCAGAAGCTACATCTGACTTAGCCACTAATAAATAAAGCCAAACAGCTCGGGAATAATCAACAACTATAGTTACAAAATAAAATGAACCACTAGAAGATGGTGTGCTATAAGGCCCCCAAACATCACAATTTATCAATTCAAACAAAGAACTAGCATTTGAAGACCTCAAAGGAAAACTATGTCTAGTCTGCTTTGCTCTATGACACACAGAGCAAGGTATAGAATTTTTATTTGTGGTAAGATCAAGAGTAGGAATAGAAGTCAACATCGTAGAGGATGGATGTCCATGATGTTGATGCCATAAATCAAATGAAGATGCAGAAACTGGAGAAACTATTGGAACTTACTGCGGGATATGATACAGAACGCGCGTATCCAGCAGGCAAAGCCAATAACCCCCCCCCCCTGATTTTCACCCACGCCAATCATAGTCCTTGTACTGATTTTCTTTAAAATGCAATAATTTTCAGTAAACAAAGCTAGACATTTTAAGGTAGACAACAATTTAGAGCATCATAATAAATGTCATCACACGGCAGGTATATAAAGCACGTGAGTAGGGGTAGTATTTCCAAAACGTATAGAACCATAATGTGTTGCAGACGATACAAATCTACCAGGTAGAAGAACATTAACAGAATTGATAACGTAGTAATGTCAATAAGAAAACATTTGTCACCAGTTATGTGGTATGAAGCTTTCGAATAGAGAATTCAAGGTAAGTACTTACCTGACCCATGGTTAGAAGGGTAAGATTACTATTCCAACGTTAACAACAGGGTCCTGATGCACTGTAAAACCAGTTTCAATTTCACGCTCATCTTCGGATCTGCAATCAATGTTGAGACTCTAGTTAATGTCTTGAATCTACCTTCAAAATGCTTGACCGAACACACACCAACAAAAGAGGGCACAAAAATTGGAAAAATAAAATAAAAGGGGTAACTGCAACGCTTATCAACCAGAAACAAGGCACAAATTTATTTTCTATTATTTCCTTACTCAACCATTGCAAAGGACATGTAACAATAGATTACATTAGATAAGTTTATATTTTAGTATTCTTACAGCTTTATAGTGCTTTGCATATCAACTATTGCGTTAGTGTTCTACGACCTTCTTGGTAACCCAATTCAGAATAGTGAAAGAATGATCATAAAAAAAACAATGGTATTTGAATTCCGAGTTAGTTTGCTAATAGACAAAAAAATCGTGGTAATATGAAGAGTAACCAAGACATCACATAAGAGAATCAGAAATCTGGGAATTGCCACTATGATAATTATTAAGATAAGAATTGTTGCTAAAATAAATATGACGATTACTGTGATAAGGAGTGGTGCTATCCAGATAGTTAGCAATTGATTGGTGTGATTGGAAGCTCTAGAATCCATGTACCAATCACGAACAACACTGACATGGTGCTAAGTCTGTTGAAGAACAATCTAACATGTACCCATAAAATTCGTAATGTCATCACATGACACGTGAGAAAACTTCAAGCATGAAGCAGCTTGATGACAAGGGAAATTACACCATTAGCACTGGGTGCCACCGCCACAGACAGCTTGAGCGGGAGGGTTACCACAACCCCCTCAGCCACAATCGTGCTAGGAAGAGCTTCCGCGGTGAAAAGCTTGGTCATATGACTGTTGCAACGCGATGAAGGCAACATTGGGCAACCCAAACTGAGGTGAGGTATGGGTCTTCAAAGAAAACTCAAAGAACTCAGACTTGGACACCACATCGAACAGTGCTGGATGAGAAGCAATGATCATCTGACCAGCGGTGAACTCAGAGAAAGGGGTACTTAACCCTCGACAAAATAATAAAATTTTGTGATCAGTGGGAATGAAATGATCCATAACATGAAGTTCATCCAACAGTGTTTTGAATCGAGAATAATAATCATGCACAGACAGATCATCTTAACGCAAACGCATAAAACAATCTATAATATGAACCTTGCGAGTGCTAGAGCTATTCTAGGAAGTAGAGGCTAAGGCATGCCAAACCTGAACAGAAGTCTGAGATCCAAAAACATACATGGAGGTGACAATGAGAAACGATTACAACACAGTCTTGATCAGCTTATCCATCTAAACACTGACAATTTTTTCCAAGGACAGAGCACCGTTGGTCATCGATGATTTCTCACTTTCTCCAGGTGTTATGGGGCCGAGCTTATCATCCAGCCTCAACGTAACCCCATGCCCCCATACAGCCACAACCGTGTTGCAGTTCCGTGCCGCTGAATTTGTGTCTGCGAACCAGTATTCCTAAACCACGACGCACATGTCTCTGGGTCATCCAATGCTGACCGCCTAACCGCTCACGACCTGTGATGTCCCCTTCTGTGCCCGCGGCGTGCTATGCACAACGCCTGAGTCATTTGTGCCCAACGTCTGTGCGTGCAGCATCTGGTCGCCCGCCAGGCCAGCACACTAAGTGTTGAGTCACGGCTCGAGAAGACATGTTCCTAGCTCTTTGCCCCAAAAGTCTTCTCTTTTTCTTTTAATAAACTTAGCTAGTAGATTAGCTTAGTTTCCTTTTTTATGATCTAAGACCGCGGGCCTTATTTTCTTTGACCTTATTTTGACTTTATACCTAGTACTTGTAATTACTTCCATACACCATATATGTGGAGTACTGAGCTACCCACATTAGGTTACCTTTTTGAAATATATTGAAAATGAGCATTTTCTCCCTAGTTGTCGGATATTTCTTTTATATCCTGTTTGTGAAGCCTTTCTCTCATTCTAAACTCATGTGTTTATTTTTGCTACATACTCATATGTGCCCCTCTAAAGGCTTAGTGTGATGGGAGTAACCAAGCTGAGTGCGACGTGCATGGAATTCAGGCGGTAGTCGTGGCACTCTAGCATGGCTAGACCGCATGGTTAACCGATGAATTTGCGGGATAGGGATTGGAACTATCAACAAATCCAATCAAATCAAAAGACGACATGAGAGAAGAAACTTGCTCACGCCAAACCATATAGTTAGATCCATCAAGCTTAATGGAGATTAAGCTAATCAACGACTGAAATTGAATAGACACCATGACAGCAGCAATAGAGATCTGCATCAGAGAAGCAGAGAGAGCCGATCAGATCAATCACAGAGTAGGGGCTTGTGACCGGTAGACGCCGATCGACAAGGGGAGCTTTGTGTGGCAAATTTCGGAAGCAATCGGAGACGAACAATGAGAGGCAAGGACAACCACGATCGAAAAAGGGAACCAAGGAAGGCTAATTTGTCGTGCGGAAAAAAAGGGAAAAAGGGACAAGGTTTGCGAGATGATTTCGGAAAAAAATCAGGAAAGAAAATCGGGGTTTAGAGGAGCTTATCTAATACCATGATAGAATGTAAAATTCACAAATTCTGGAGTTGGGTGTTTTAATTTTTATAGGTGAGTACAAAGGGTACAATATGGAATACAATATTACAAATTAATCAGAAAAAGGATTTGTTCATTATCCTTTTTTTCTATTCCTTCTTTAACTCAAGTAGTAACTATGTAATAGAACTTCATACTGAGACTGTCAGTATGCATAGTTATCATACTTTCAAAAAATAAACTTATTTTATTGTATTACCCAAATTTAATTTATCGAAATTCACATAGTTATAGTTTATTAGATAATACTCATATTCCTCCCTCCGTCCCACTAAAAATTACTTAATTATTTTTTCACAGTCTTCAATGATCATATTTGACCGTTCATATCTCTAGCGACGTATAATAATTTTGCATAAAAATAAATATTTAGAAAATATATGTTAAGATAAATCTAACAATATTTCACATTATGTTTTATTATTTATATATATATATATTAGTCAAAATTAGGGTTTACGAAATTTGACTTTGAAAATGCAATTATGTAATTTTTTGGGGGACGGTGCCCTTGTTGCGTTCAATATTTTTCACCCCGAGCCTCTGATCTCGTTGTTATAAACAAAATTTTAGTTGAATAGAATTTGTGGGCAACATGACTCTTAACAAGTATTAATTTTTTTCATCATACCTAAAAATCTGGATGTCGGTGCCTCTTTTCAAACAAGTGTCATTCATCTTCATCCATCCACGTGTACTTCTCCCATGCTGGTATTCCTGTTTTATTGATACATTTGTCCACGTCGTTAATAAACATATTTGTCACATTTGTCTTCCAATTCCTATGTTGGTTTTTTGCCCTCTTTGCAACCTCCTTCTTTAGTATTTCTAGTTGCTCGTATGTCACAGGTGTTTCAATTGTGAAGCTCTCCTGGAACGAATCATATGAAAAGGCATGTCATTAATCATGTCTTCATTAAGACTTTACCATGAATAAAATTATAAATTACAATTGTCGAGAGTCTTACCAGAATATCCTTCCATGCCTCTTCCTTAACACCTACAGGGACATCGCTCCAGTGTTCGCATGCGCCAAATCTGATGCGGCACCGAAAAGCGTAATTACCATAAGCGTGCCACGCTGACCAATTCTTAATGCATACAGCTTGATTCCCACATATCTCAAACGCAATAGGAGTTGGATTGTTATGTTTTTCCAACATCCTAGACTGGCACGTTCTAGTTCCTCGCCTCCTCAAATAACTTTTTACCTCAAACTTGTCCCATAATTCTCCATTTTTTTTCCTCTAGCTTTTTTCAAGTCGTCGTTCGCTTCATCAACAGTTGGCCTTCCTTTGATGGTGCTCTTTCCCTTTCCCTTGCGAATTGGTGTTTTAGCCAACTGTTTACCGATGTCTTCTCCTTCAACATCCCCTATAGTAACATCACCATGTTCCACGGTTTCTTCCTTCTCTTCACTAGTCGGGTCATTTGTTTGCTTTGCTTCTTCCTTAAATTGTATCTTCAACGTGATCCTTTTTGGCAGAGGTTCTTAGTCTACCACGTCAACCTCCTCATCGACCACATGTTTCACCTCCACCTCTTTCTTCATAACCGGTCGCTTCTTCTTCGTATATAATTTCCCTTTCTTCATCGGCATCTAAAACAGTAGAATAGAAAATTATCTATCCATACAATAACGGTACTTAAAGATCAACATTGATAGAATGTGGCGTAGAATTTGAACAACAAATTCATAAAACTTTTGAGCAAAACATGGCATAGAAATTGAACAATTCATACATAAAACTACATTATATAAGGCATAAAAGTTCATATAACATGGCATAGAACTTGAACAATTAAGGCATGGAAATTGATATAGAATGAAATGGAACCTTGTAGAAGTTGATAGAATACCATACCAATGTCCTTGGATTCATAAAGTAGGCCTACAACCGAGCAATTATCACTCCCCCCTAACGTGACTATCAACATTATCACCAACCAAAAAACTATAATACTACATCATCCATCCACAAAAAATGCAAAACATTTTAACCCCACAATTGTATAAACATACCATTCAAGTTACCCTTTCAACTTTTTGTCAATTTATATGTTTTTGTTCATAGAGGCATTTGGTCGAACATGTGTAGTGCGTGAGGGTTGGAATAGTTTTTTGAAGAGAAATTGATATGGTAACCCATGGTAACATAAACACCAACACTTACCTTCACCAATGGAGCATTTTTGTTGCTACTCCCTTTTTTCGAACTCGCCAAGAACGGAATGGGATGATGAACTCGCCAAGTACTTTCTTCTCTTGTGTTTTCAAGAGTTGGCGAAGGGTTGCTTCTCTTGTTTTGCTCAACACTTTATAGGATAGAAAATGGGAGTTACAATGATTATTAAGGAGTTATGGTGGTTCAATTAAGTGTGAATTGAATGGTTGAAGTGGTGGAGGGCAGTTTTGAAAGAGAAATTGAAGGTGTTTGATGAGAAGAGGAGGAGTTGTGGGAGTTATGTCTGTTTGAAACGATTTCCAATTCATATGAAATGTTTTTTTACACCGGTAATATGTACAGTACCGGCGTAAAATTTGTGAAAATGGGTTTGAAAATTGGCTAACTGTTCATCACTGGTACGTATATCGGTGTAGAAAAGGAAAAAAACAGCTACATGCAGCTACTTTAAATAATTTTTCACTAATCCAAGAGCAACACATGGAAATTTAGGCCAACTGTTGTACACCGGTAACAAGTACTGGTGTAGAAAATGCTGATGCCAGTGTAATATTACATAAAAAGCAGCTGTGTGCGGCTGCTTTAAATATATTTTTTAAAAATATGTTGAACCCGAGAGGAACTTTAGAAATTTTGGGCTAAGTGTTCAGCACCGGTATATTTACCGGTGCAAAAACAGAAAGTACAGGTGTAAACATTTTTGTGCCTTATTAAAAATTAAAGAAATTGAAAATTTTGAAATGCTCGCCAAAAAATTGAACACATACACCTGTAATTGTTTAATATTACAGGTGTAAAAAAAAGGTTGTTATTTATTTAAATTCCCACTTATTTCATTTACCTCCCGTGCATTTTTCCAACAACCCCAATTATTCAAATTGACATTTAATTATTGTGAATAGACATTGTACTAGTTGTTTCATGCAAATATCGAACACACATGGGCCCCATACATTGACGTAACTAAGCATTGTTTAATTTTATAAAATTTGCATATTGACCCCATACATTTCGTTCCACCCCTTGAAGCACTTTTCCACCGGCCCAAATGGAATTTTAGGATACTCCATATTGAATAAGTTGTGTTTTTGTACCTCAATGGTACCGAGGAACCCGCAAAATTGATTATATGTGTTTACTGCAATTAGGTCCCCCAAATTGTGACATGTGATTGCGACATGTTAGGAAACTACATAAATTACCAATATTCCGGGCTTAAATCATAATTGCAACATATTTTTGCCCGGGTGGTGATTCATCCTGAAGCACTAGTAGGTGTTGTAGAGTAAACGACAAGGGTTTTCTTCAATGTTTCTATGTGTAATCTAAAAAATCTTCCAAACCAAATACGGAGTCCGGACCCATTCGTTTCCCCGCGTGTGGAACTTAGAAATACAAAAGGGTTGTTTTGTGGACCATCCAGTTCAATCGGATTACGATTTCGATTTATGAGTAAACTTTTTACTTTTGGCAATTTAGTCCCTCCAAGAATCTTGGAAGGGGCGAAATATAAAATTGGCTCCACATATATGCAATTCAATACATTACGATCGTGTTAATGCATTTGTAGATCATACTGGTGGACAGAAGGCCCTGTAAAACCAACAGTGAATGTTTGCACTATGTTTTCCAAAATTATACTATTGCCCACAAATCTACTTTGGGAACCTCCATAGCTCCTAATGCTACAATATTTTTAATTCTAACCACTCTTGGAATATAATGCACCAAATTTGGCAATCCTGAAGTAACCACTTAGACCAACTACGTTCGGTCTATCTTTGTCAAAAGTAAAAATATCGAACAGTCTAAGTGCAACACTATCAATGTTTAGTATAGAATCTACTCTTTCTAACTGCTACTACAAGTTTTCTACGAATAATAACAAGAAATGGTTCAACCCCATCAGCAGGTCTCGTTGCATCACCATCACGGGAATTTGTGCCAATGTTCATGTCCTCGATATCACCTTCGCAAAAGGTTGGGAAATTTCCAACTGCTTCCATAGCATTAGGAAATTGATACGTCATAACCTTGGCCATATGTTCATACCAGGATCTTTGATATTTGGATTCTTCAAGTAAGTTTGCTACACCGACCTCCAAGGCAGCAACTCTAGTTTAATAATAGCGACATGCGTGTCATATGTCTGTCTGTAGAAAGAATCCATGCAAATCTTACCCATTGGTTAGGCATGCACACCATGTGCACGGGCACTAACCCCCCTCTTGAACAAAGAGCAGAGATGATACTGCAATAGGCATAAGATCCCATTTGATCCCGTTCTCTCTGCAACATAGGACAAATTTGACGACCAATATTCCATTGAATCTCCTTCTTTATTGCATAGAAGAAGGCGAAGTGAAGTTTGTGAAATTCTTTGTTCACAGTTAATGGATGGATTCTAGACACCGCGAAGTGGTACCACCCCATTCATTTCCGGAGTTAAAGTTTTCTTAGGTATTTTGCTCCAACCTGGTTTGGCCAACTCATCTATGTCCGTACCTTCCCTAGTTAGTTTCCTAATGATCTCCTTCTCAATTGGTTGTTTTAGAATATAGCTGTCATCACCTAGAAAATGGAGTGCGAGAAACTCGTCCTCATCGTTTGGAACATTGGGCAACCCGAAGAAGCCATTGATAGATTCTGGTGTGATAGGGATAGTTTTACCTCTACAATACACTTGATCGTAGCTCAGCCCGCACTTCAAGTTTGCATAGAACTCACTTACAATGGTCAGGTTGAATGATTACGGAGTCTCGTAGAATTTTTCCTACCAAAGCTTCCGAATAGTTTGTTTGAATGGGGAGATGCTTCAATTCCTCTCTCTATGTAATGGCGGCGTCCTTTGTAAGATTCATAGACCAACCTAGCCTCCTCGAACACGAAGGTACCATTTGGGTAAGTGTGCGGTGATACTTTCGGCAATGATGGAGACGGTGAATGGCGTATCCTTTTCGAATTAGATTTGGGAGACATTTCCTAAAAAACACATTGAAGCATTTCATCAAACACCTTACATGCAAGTCAAGCTATTCATGATGACACATTCTCAATTATTCTATTTCATATGCAATTGCTAATTAATCATACTATAGAGGCATTGAAGTGGTTTACCTGATTATATGTCAACCTACGTAGGATTACAACAAAAATGGGTAGTGATGGAGATGGTATTGAGTGAAAGATATGAATTTGGTACTGTGAAAATGGGGTGCTGAGAGGGTTTTAAATAATGGAACATTTTTTTATGCACCGTATTGTACATATACCGGTGTAAAACGAGGCCTAAAGCAGCTGCTTTAGGCTATTTCAAATAAAAAAATTCTATCTAATCCGACCCGAGAGTAAATTCCAAAAAATATTTCTAAGTACCCAGCACCAGTACAATTACCGGTGCAAATATAACAAAAAGCGGCTGCTTTAGGCTGCTTTAAATGCAAAAAAAAAATTTAACATTTCCAGACCCGAGAGCAAAAAAAAAATCTAAGTATTGTGCCCTGGTAGTAGTACTGGTGCATGAGTACAAAACAGAGTACCTCCCCTATTTTTCTACACCGGTAATTTAATCTTTACCAATGTAAAAAACTAGCACAGAGTAGAAATTTTAATTAAAATTAAAACACATTTTCCTCGATTCAATTCATAAACACTCCATTGAAATTATGGATCATACCAACCAATTCATAAGAGAGTGTCAATTAAATACATTACAAGCTAAATCGCTTAATGATCATACAATTTTTCACAAAATATGGTCACAAAAACAACGGCCAGGAACGACCAATCTATCGCTTCCGCTTCAAGACATTGTCCCCGCCTACTATTTCACCTCTTTCATCAACCCACAACCCATCACCATGAGAATGCCTTCCAACAACGGGTCCCCCAACATCTTCCAAACCAAGAAATACTAATGGAAACTCAGGACTATCAGTTATGGCGGGCTGATCAATCTCCTCATCAAAGTAAAACTTCTTCCCATGCAACACCATATGATACTTGTCATTTGAAGGGTCCTTGATGTAAAAAATCTATCGTTCCTGGAGTGCTAAGATGAACTTGTCATCTTCATATCCTACACGATTCAAGTTGACCAACGTGAACCCCATGGGCTTCTCAACTATAACACTAGAACCGTGTTCCATCCAACAACACTTGAAGACAACAACCTTGAACTCTACATAATCCAACTCCCAAATTTCCTCGATCACCCCATAGAAAGGCATCACAGCAACAACCGGGTGTTTATCTCTCTTACTTGCCTACCACATGGATTCATATTCAATATATACACCACTATTTTGAGTGGTACTCTTCTCTTCCTTCGCCAATGTTGAGAAACTAAATCCATTAATATCATAACCAATGTATCGTCTAATGGTGCAGTTCGGCTTCCTTGTAAACGTCCGTAGGTTACTGGCTATCTCTTCGACATTTTAATGATTGTAAAACCATTTAATAATCCTTGAAGAATGCTCGACCTTAATTTTATTCGGGGGCCAGTCTGGATGAATCTCTTCCAACAGGGAAATATGATCTTCAACATATGTTACAGTCTCGCTACTATTACGTAATACATACAGGTGAACAGTCATCAACTCAGCCTGATAGGGTGTATAAAACCTACCCTTGAAACGTGGAATCCCATTCCACCTTTCGCAGTAGGGTCCACCTGGAATACCAACCGCTCTTCTTTCAATCAAGTTCGTTGTACAATACTCGATAATCTCCTCAATGACGTACCTCTGAACAATAGAGGCATCAGGCCAACTACGATTACGAACATAACCCTTGAAAACAGCCATGTGATGCTCAAAGGGGTACATCCAATGCATTCCAACTGGCCCGCACATACATATCTCCCTAACCAAGTGTACCACTAGGTGTACCATGATGTCAAAGAATGATGGGGGGAAATACTTCCTCAAATGGTATAGAATAATAGGAGCCTCTCGATCCATTTCATCTTGTTTTTGCCTGCTAATATTTTCCATGCATATCAAGTTGAAGAAGAAACACAATTGCATAACTGAAAAATATAACTTCCTCTTCCAAACACCCACGTATTGCTACGGGCAAAAGTTGTTGCATAAGGACATGACAGTCGTGTGATTTCAAAGCATTAAGACGCAACTCATCATTCACAAACAGACTAACATTAGAGGAGTAACCGGAAGGTACCTTCATTCCTTGGATGCTCTCACACGCCGATCTTCTCTCAGGAACTGACAGATTGTAAGGAGTGGGGGGCAGGTAAGTTCTCTTCCCTCTTACCTCTGATGCCAGATCCAACCGTATACCAAGGTCCACTAAATCTTTCCTCGCATTCAAGCTATCCTTAGTCTTCACGGGAATGTTCATAACCATTCCAATTAGACTCTCACAAACGGTCTTTTCTATATGCATGGCATCCAAACAATGGCAAACCTCTAAATTTTCCTAGTACGACAAATCGAAGAAAATTGACTGTTTCTTCAACGGTCCGTCTACAGCCCCACCACCCTTTGATAACTTCTTACCGAGAACAACATTCAATTTCTTCACCTTGTTGTGAATAGCTACAACGGTCAAAGGTTTGGGTGCCTTTCTCATCTCCTTCCCACCAACGAATGCAACTGTGTTATCTCGCAACTTGTGACCTACAGGTAGGAATTTACGGTAAACCAAATAAACAGTCTTCTGCCCATTCTATAATTGGTGGTAATTTGTCTCATTCTCACAAACTGGGTAAGCCTTGTAACCCTTGACCACATACCTGGAAATGTTACCATATGCCGGGAAATCATTTATGGTACAAAAAGCATTTCCCTCAATGTAAACTCTTCACAACTACAACTATCAAACATTAAGGCACCAACCGATCAAAGAACCTTCAAATCTTCTATCAAAGGGGAAAGATAAGTTTCTATATCATTTCCAGGTTGTTTCGACCCTGAAATCATGATGGGCATCAACACATATTTTCTCTTTATGCACAAGTACGGGGGAAGATTGTAAATGGCAGCCATAATCGGCCATAAACTGTGTTTCGAGGATATATTCCCAAATGGGTTCATACCATCGGTACACAAAAAAATCTCAAATTCCTAGGTTCGGATGCAAAGTGTGGATACATCCTATCAAATTTCTTCCACTGGTCCGCGTCAGCCAGGTGTCGAATTATATCATCATCTTTACAACCTCCCCTATCAGCGCACCATGTCAAGTTCGTTGCATCCTTTTCATCCTTAAACAGCCTTCTCAGCCTCAGAATAATGGGAAGATACCACATACATTTGGCGGGTACCCACCTCCTCACCGACACAACATGCTCTCCATCGACAGCTACATTTCTCTTCTTCCTATAACGCGACACATTACATACTGGACAAATAATCTTATCCTTAAGGTCACCCCTATATTAGACACAATTGTTCGGACAAGCATGTATCTTTTCAGACTCCAATCCCATCGGACACAAAATTCTCTTAGCTTCATATAGGTTATCAAGAACCCCGTTACCGGGTGAAAGCTTTTCATTCAAAAACTTAAGCAATTTATTCATGCTAGTATCACTCCGTGACCTTACACCTTTCAAATTAAACAACTCCATCAAACATGACATGACCATGTCTTTCTTCTTGCAACCGGAATACAACGGTGTATCCTTCTCACCAAGGAAGTTAGCCAAAACCTCGGGCCTCCCTCTAAACTCATTAACAACCTCCTCACACATGTCATCCAACACCGAATCACTTCCGATGGTGATTTTTCCCTATGAAGGGTCCACACAACATAATCTTTCGCAAACCCTCGGCTATACAAATGGAGTTTCAGGATATCCTTCTTATCAGTACAAATTTGATTTCCACAATCATGACAGGGACATAATATTCGCTTCTCTCGACTAAAAGCATGCTCCAAGAACTCATCCAAGAACATAATATATTCATCGCTCACCCTACTAACGTTGGCATACACATGCTTATGCCTCTCGATGGCGCGATACAACTCTACATATCAATAAATGTCCAACAATCAAACTTCAACACATTTAATACAATAGAATTTTTCATGATGACTTCCTAATCATGCAACATCATAAATGCACAATATACACCAATATTCCACATTACTATTACAACATTCTTAATGTGTCCAACAGTATAGGAATCAAAAGCCATAGCCTTATAACTACAACAACCTTGAGAATAAATCACAAACTAATATCTACAATTCAACCTCAATAACCATCAAATGATCAAACACAAAATGTGAATATCTCTACTAACCAAAATCACACATGAAATCCTTAATATCCATAAATGTAATTAAAAATTAGATATCTTCAAGGGTCTTTGTTGTAGAGAATTCAATGCCTTCATCAACCAAAAAGCACCATTAATGAACCTCTTCTTCCGAAAATCTCATTTTTAACCCGCTAAAAATAGGTCGTAGGAGAGCATTTAATGCAATTTTCTACAGTTGTATTTATACTATACCGGTGCATTTGTAGCCTTTTACACCAGTAAAATCAATTACCGGTGTAGATATTTAGCCAAAAACCGCGTATTTCTTCTATTGCACCGGTACGATCACAGTACCAGTGCGAAAACAAATAGTTTTGGCACCAAATTTCTACAAAAAGGAAAAAAATTGCACTGGTATTAAGAAAATACCAACGCGTGTTCAATTCCTACACCGATTCTAATAGTAACTGGTGTACAAATGCAAATTTTTCCCGCATTTTTAAAATTTTTGCACCGGTAATTTACCGTTACCGGTTTAAAAAGTTGTCCTCTTGGCACCAAATTAATAAAAAGGGAAATATGTACACATCGGTAATCGTGTATCGGTGCACATGTAAGCAAATGCATCGTTCATAATACCTATTTGGATAATACCGGTGCAAAATATTTGACGTTGGTACACCGGTAGAACCAACACCGGTGTGAAAATAGGTGAACTGTACACCGGTTGACAGGATACCAGTGCGTATGTACTTTTTTGCACTGGTACTAATATTAACATGATAAATACCGGTGTAATTGGTTACATATGCACCGGTATACATGTAGTCATGAATTTATACCGGTGCGTATGTACCTGTTTTCCAATAGTGAATTAGGAGCAAGATTGGTATTCAGGAAGAAGATTTGTATCAAAGATTTGTATGCTCGAACTAGAAGATTTGTATTTAGGAAGAAGATTTGTATCGAAGACTTGTATGCTCAAACAAGATTTGTATAGAAGATTTGCATAGGAATCACGAATCATAAATTAGTTCATATATTTATAATATTTGTTTCATAGTTGATTTAGTTTAGACTTTTATTTTTTCAAAATAACAATAAAACTTATCATTAGAAAATTTATAAATTAGTTCCTATATATAGAATATTGGTTGATTGATTTAACATTTTTGTTAATACATCTATTTTTTTCCATAATAATGATAGAACATTCAATTAAGAAATGTATAAATTAGTTCATATGTTTAAAGTGTTTGTTAATCACTTTAATGATCAATTTCAACTTTTATGACAATGGTTGAAAATGTATAAATTAGTTGATGTGTTTAGAATGTTTGTTAATTGTTTTAAGGACTTTGTTTGAACTTTTATTTTGTTTCAAGAAAATAGACTTTCTACTGGTAGAAATATATTAGTTAATGTTTTAGAATGTTCAGACTTTATATAAACAAAGTTGTGTGGTTGATATGAAGTTTTTAGTTCATGGTTTCAACTAATTAGTTCGTGTGCTTAGACTATTTGTTAATCTTTTAAGGACTTTGTTTAAGACTTTTATTCTAAAAAATAAATATAGAACTTACAGTTTGCAAATTCGTTAGTTCATATATTCAGATAGTTTGTTAGTTGTTTTAAACATTTAGTTTAGACTCCACAACAAGACAACAAGATAGTTTGTTAGTCTTGAGCGAGATGGTCTCGCAGTGAGACCAGGGATTAAAATTGTTAAGAACGTAGTATCGGGTATCAAATTAAAGTTTTAAAAGTTCTGGGGTTGGATGTATAATTTCATTAATTTACATTTAAGTCCAGGCACAAATATCACTAATTCCTCTTCTTCTCCCATTATTTTCCCATGCATTCTCTCTTCTCTCCTTTATTCTCCAGCGCAACCTCCTCCTTGTTCTCTCTTCTCTCCATTTTTCTTTGTTTTCCTTCAATTCAACCACTCATTTTCTCCTTTTTCTTCCATGTTTCTTGCGCAAGAAAGAACGCAAGGACTCAAGGAAGATTCGCTTCATCCTCCGATGAATTTTCCGATTATAACTTTGGTTTCCGGCGGCCTAACACAATACAACCTTCCTTTCGTGTTTATCTTCGAAGGTAATGTCTTTGCTTAGAGTTTTTATGCATATTTTATTGTTTTTTCGATTTTTGTTTGCTTTTTTTTAGTTCATGTGATTTTCTAGGATTTGTGTTGTTCACTATGTTAATAGTTGGGGATTTCTCTATTTTTTGTGTTTTGTGAGTTGTTCTTACGGATTTGTGCTAATATTTGTGTTGATGTTGCGGTTTGTTAGATGTCTAAGGAGATTTGCATCACTGCTGCTGCAATCGAGAAGGAGGGGGGATTTGTATGTCTTCTTAATTTTTAGTCATGATGGTTTAGGTATAGGCATTGATGTTTCTTAATTTCAATGTGATGTTTCATGTTTTAGGTTTTAAGTACTGTAATCTGTGTTGGTGTGATGTTTTAATTTCAGCGTTTGATACTTGTGGTGTTTTCAATTTAAGTGTGCAATTGATGTTGAGTTTTGATTGTGTGTGATATCATAGGGTTTTGTTACGATTTGTGCTAATTTTGTTGTTGTTGTTGTTTCTTATGTCTAAAAATGTTTGCCCACTGTTGCTGCCATCGAGAAGGAAAGGGGATCAATAAATTTTGTTATTTTGTAGATGTAACTTTTTTAATTCATATTGTTGATGTTCCAGGTTTTATGTTTGATCTTTCATGTTTAGGTTTTAAGTACTGTTATCTGTGTTGGTGTGATGATTTAATATCAGTATTTGATGCTTGTAGTGTTTCAAGTGTGCAATTGATGTTTAGTTTTGTTGTTTTGGCTGTGTGTGTGATATCTTAGAATTTTGTTACAATTTGTGCTAATTTTTGTGTTGTTGTTGCTATTTCTTAGATGTGTATGAATGCTTGACCATTGTTGCTGCAATTGAGAAGGAAATAGGATCTGTAAATTTTATTTTTTTGCATATGTGACTTTTTAAATAATGTTGTTAATGTTTCGGGTTTTATGTTTGATCTTTCATGTTTAGGTTTTAAATACTGTTTATCTATGTTGGTGTGATGATTTAATATCAGTATTCGATACTCATAGTGTTTTAAGTGTGCAATTGATGTTCAATTTTGTTGCTTTGGTTTAGTGTGTGATATCTTACGGTTTTGTTACGATTTGTGCTAATTTTTGTGTTATTGTTGTTGTTTCTTAGATGTGTATGAATGTTTTCCCACTGTTGCTACAATTGAGAAGGAAAAAGGATCTGTAAATTTTGTTATTTTGCAAATTTGACTTTTTAAAATATTATTGTTGATGTTTCAAGTTTTATGTTTGATCTTTCATGTTTAGGTTTTAAGTATTATTTATCTGTGTTGGTGTGATGATTTAATATCAGTATTTGATGCTTGTAGTGTTTAAAGTGTGAAATGATGTTCAGTTTTGTTGCTTTGATTGTGTGTATGATATCTTAGGGTTTTCTTACTATTTGTGCTAATTTTTGTTTTGTTGTCGCTGTTTCTTAGATATCTAAGAGCACATGCCCATTGTTGCTGCATTGAGAAGGAAGTAGGAACTGTGAGTTTTCTTTCTTTTTTTTAGTTGTGATGTTTTAAATACTGCTTTTGATTTTTCTGGTTTTATATTTGATCTTTCATGTTTAAGCTGTAAGTATTTTTTATGTGTGTTTGTATAATGTTATTAATTTCAGTGTTGATTCTTGTGGTGTTTTCATGTTTAAGTATACAACTGATGTTCAATTTTGTTGTTTTCATATTTTAGTGAACGTTGTTGATGTTTTTAAATATTGAGATTGATTTTTAAATACTGTATTTGATGTTTCTAAATGTAGTTATCATTGATGTTATGTGTGCTATTGTGATGTTTTAATTGCAATTATGGATATTTTTATTGTTGTATGTGATGTTTTATATTTTTTCACGGGAATACTTTCATGTCAGAGCTCTAAGATGCCATTGATGAGTTAATAAGAAAATGGTATGAGGAACCATGCTCTGAAGGTGTTCCCTTGAATAGAGGATTGTAGTCGACCTTTGATCTTTGCATTGATGGAGTCGGAGAGTCATCCTCTTCAAAACTAGCTGGAGAAGGCAAGTCTGTGAAAAAACTGATGGTAAAGCGAAACAAGTCAGACAAAATAGAATTTTGATTGTTTAGGATGTATTGTTTGACATTGATTTTTCAGTTATGATGGTTGATTGTTAGTGTTAGTGTTAGTGTAGAGGCACTTGATTGTTATTGATGTTTTTAGCTTGGTTTGATAATTTTCAATTTTTAGGTTAGATATTTTTTAGGGCATTTGAACCTTTGCAATGAATGATGTGTGATGGTTCGATAGTTATGATGATTGGCATTTTTACATGTTAACGTAAAACTTCAAATTAAAGTTTGCAACATTTATATGCATTTGTAGTACCAGTGACGATTCTATGAATTCCTTCGATTTTGAGTTGTCAGTGTATGATGTTTTATGTCTTGTTCATCTATAATATACATAAAGTGGAACGTAACATTTTACATTTGTAAATTATCATGTAAAAAAATAATAAGATCAGTGGATTTAAGTGAAATATCAAAATACTTTTTTCAAATGCTACAGTAGTGGAATGTATGTTTTCATTTTATTTTAATAAGATGTTTTACAATGTTAGTTTGATATTTTAATTTTGTAATTTGATGTTTAGTAATTTTTGTATGATGTTTAACTATTTTAGTTTGATGTCTATTTTAATATAATTATTTAATTTGATGGTTTAGAGTTTTTAATTAATGTTATTTATTTTTAAATTTGATATTTTATTTCTTAAATGTGAATTATAGTCTTGAGGCCCAAAATTTGGACCTAATTTGAGCCCAAACTTTTGGTTGAACTCTGTGTCTTGCTACAGTCGCAGTCCCCGGATTTTGACCGGAACCAGAGCAACGAACCAAAATTCAGAGCAACCTCACCTCACCGGAAACAGAGCCTGATGATTTGTGATGAAACCTGGAGAAAGAAACTGTTCGAGGAGCGGCATGGGCATCTGATTTTCAAGCATGAGCATGACACGCCTAATATAAGGCATCATGTACAGCTTCCCGTGATTGCTGAATATTGGATCGTTATCAACGTATAGTTATTTGTAATGGGCTGGCCAGCTGCATTAGTAGAAGAAGCCCGCAAAATTTCAAGCATGAAGCTGCCATCTCTTATCATTAGCTTCACGGCCTGAATCTTCTTCCCATTTAGGGTCAAGAGTGTCGAAGGCATCCCTCAAATCTTGGACAACGGCGTTCAGTTTTCGATAGTAGTCGATAGATTCTCCTGATCTTTTGAGGAAGTGCAGTAAGGCCCTGTCTTTGTGAATTTCCATAGGTTTTAGATTGACCGCACCATGGTGGTAAGGACCAAACGGGATAGCCCTAGGCCTGTAGGCATTCTTGTTGAGATCGGTAACACGCGCAGGAAGTTTGTAGATTGAGTGTAGCCTACCTCAAAAAACTCAAAGCATGTTCGAAACAGGTTTGCATTGTTGATTGTTCGAGCAATCAGAGCCACCGCCGACCGATGACCCAATCAGAACCAAAACCTCACCTCACCTCGCCGAATTCGACTTCGACTTTGACCCACTCGATTTCAATGGCGGAACCCTAGTGATTGAATACGACGTTGGCGACGACGAATCCTGCGATTGAAGCTCCTCCGCAGTGCATCCTGACGTCTGTGACAAAGCAATTGAAGCCGACGATGGCGGATGGCCAGAAAAACGACAACAGCGTAGTGGCACCTGTTGCCATCAAAGATGTGCTCGACGAAGATGGCGCCGCTCTCCAGAAGCATCCGCACGACGTCCAGGTGGCCAGCGAGGCCGGCATAGTAGAGCGCGACGGAGTCCCACCAGTCCCGGGCATCGGCGACGACGGAGAGTGAGGCGGCGCTGGCGGCGTAGCAAGCAAGGTGAAGGATGAAGACGCGTTTTTTGTCTAATTTTTGTTCATTTTCTGTTTAGTCCTCTATCATTTCGCATTTTTTCATTCTGGCACAAAGAAAATTTATAAAATAACCCCCAAATTTAATTTGCTCTCTACCTATTGTCACTCTAGTTTTTTATCTTACGGTAAGACGGTCTCGCATAAGGCGAACTCCCATAACAAATAGTGATAAATTAGTGTCAACATAATTATATATGAAATTAATCACAGAACTTAGGAAATGTATAAATTAGTTCATATGATTAGAATGTTTGTTGATTGTTCTATTTATTTAGTTTACACTCTCATTTTCTATATGATAGTGATGAATTTATAGCTAATTATCTTGGACCATTACATATTCAATATTATCACCTTCACCGTGAGCTTCTTCTGATTCATGATTCAC
The DNA here is from genome assembly GCA_037428765.1 of Rubia yunnanensis. NCBI lineage: Eukaryota > Viridiplantae > Streptophyta > Magnoliopsida > Gentianales > Rubiaceae > Rubia > Rubia yunnanensis. Next base: position 21,168,070 of record CM075061.1, on the reverse strand, counting down.
AATGGATTTCTTATCTCCTAATGTAAGATGATTATCCCACCATCCTTTTAATTGTCCTGTAAATCCTGTTACGAATAACATTACTAAGTTTGGTTCAGATATATTAAGTTTAGCTTTGTAGGCCATTCTGGCTATACCCATTTCTTGTAATATATTTAATATTTGATATTTCAATGTACTTCATAGGAAACACGGAAGAGGAATTAACCCGTTCAAAATTTTGTTTAACAAATTTAAGATGTCCATCTTTAACTGATTTCAAATGGTATAAAGATATATTCCTAACTCAAGTATTAAGAAGAACAGATTCAAATTCCTCATTTTGGAAAGAAAAGTTTATTACAGGATTACCAAATTTATTTTCTCAACGAATAATTACTAATTTACAAAAATCATTAGGAACTGAAAAGATAGATTACAATACTTTAACTTTCGGACAAATATTTGCTTTTGTTAAAAAAGAAGCTTTAACATTATGCCAAGATTTAAAAATCCAACATAAATATGGTTCAGAAAGAAAAGAGATGGGATCATTTTGTCAACAATTTGGCATTATGGGTATCAAACCACCATCATCTCAACATAAGGAAAATATAACAAATCTAAAAAGTATAAGACTAAAAAAAATTACCGTAAAGATAAATATAAAAATTCTAAAAATTATAATCAAGAACATAATAAGAACTTTTATAAAAGAACTAATAAATTTAAAAATATTCGATGCTATAAATGCAAAAGATTTGGTCATACCGCATCCCACTGTAAGACTAAAAAAAAGATTAATTCTTTATTTGCAGAAGAATCAGATTTAAAGAATAAATTATTATCATTGTTAATCGATGAATCAGATAGTGACAAGTCAGATTATGAATCTAGTTCAGATAGCTCAAATAATTCAGAATTCTGTCAATGTAAGATTCCAACGATTAATATGTTAAACAATTCAACGAATAATAGAAAAGCATTATTAGAAATGATTGATAGATTAGACGATTCACCAGATAAGAAAGAGTATTTAAACAGGACTAAAGAATTAATAAAAGAGGATGACAAACCACAAATAATAGAAGCCTTTAGTTTAAATAAAATTGTTAAAAAATATTCAGAGATAGATAAAAAGAAACTAGCAAGGTCTGATGACCTACGAGCTGAGATAAATAATTTAAAAATGGAGATTAACTCAATCAAACATGAATTGAATTCTTTAAAAGAAAAAGATTTAGAATTAGAATTAAAGTTTAGCCCCAGGAACCAGAAAAGCATGGATACACCTTCTAGTTCAAGAGTCAACGACGCTCAAACAGATGATCAATTCTTCAATATTATTAATAAAATCAATATTGAAAAATGGTACTCTTTAGTAACCATAGGAGTTGAAGATTTTAGTATTACCATAATTGCATTAATAGATAGTGGAGCAGATTCATCATGTATTAGATCGGGCATAATCCCAAGTAAGTATTTAGTTAAGACTAGTGAAAAATAGCAGCAGCAAATGACACTCCAATGTCAATCAATAGAAAGTTACCCAATGGTTTTATATGTAATAATAATACTGTATTAAACATTCATTTCTCATACTAGAAAATATAGCATATGATGCAGTATTAGGAAATCCATTTTTATATCAAATAGCCCCTTTCAAAAAGACTCAAGAAGGAATAACCACTAAAATATTAGGTAAAAAATTATTATTCACATTCCTTGACCCACCTATTTCTTTAGAATCTATTACAAACAAATTTTATATATAGAAAGATATGTTTACTAAATACAAAGCAAAAAGATATTACTTTCTTAAAAGAAGAGTTAAGTTATTCAAAACTAGAAGAACAGTTAAGTAGTAAAGTCATACAAGAGAAAATTGCAAGAATAGAGAAAGAATTTAAAACCCAAGTCTGTTCAACACATCCCACTGATTTTTGGGATCGAAAGAAACATGTGGTATCACTACCCTATGAAAAGGAATTTAATGAACAAAACATTCCGACTAAAGCTAGGCCAATTCAAATGAATGCAGACTTAGTCGAATTATGCAAACAGGAAATTCAGAGTCATTTAGGAAGAAAATTAATTTGGAAAAGTAAATCCCCATGGAGTTGCTCAGCATTCTATGTTAATAAACAAGCAGAAAAGGAAAGAGGAATTCCTCGATTAGTAATAAATTATAAACCATTAAACAATGTATTGCAATGGGTTAGATACCCTATTCCAAACAAAAGAGATCTAATTAATAGATTAGTAAATGCAAAAGTATTTTCTAAATTTGATTTAAAATCAGGATATTGGCAAATTCAAATCAATGAAAAGGATAAATATAAAACAGCATTTGTAGTTCCATTCGGTCAATATGAATGGAATGTCATGCCGTTTGGATTAAAAAATGCACCATCAGAATTCCAAAAAATCATGAATGACATATTCACTCCTTACTCCAAATATGTTATAGTATATATTGATGACATATTAGTCTTTTCTGATTCAATAGACAGTCATTTCAAACATTTAAATATATTATTAATATTATTAGGAAAAACGGATTAGTTATATCGGAACCAAAAATGAAATTATTTCAAACAAAAATAATATTTTTAGGATATGATATTCATTTAGGAAAAATCAAACCAATTCAACGAGCTATTGAGTTTGCTAATAAATTTCCAGATAAAATAACAGATAAGAATGAATTACAACGATTTTTAGGATGTATAAATTATATATCAGATTTTTCCCCAAACTAAGAATAATATGCAAACCATTATATGAAAGGTTAAAAACTAATCCACCCATGTGGACAGAGGAACATACTCAAATTATTAAAACAATAAAATTACAAGCCAAATCATTACCATGTTTAGGCATTCCACATCCATTAGCATTTATGATTATCCAAACAGATGCATCAGATTTAGGTTATGGAGGAATACTAAAGCAATTGCATTACGAAAAAGAGTCAATAGTTAGGTACCACTCAGGGTTATGGACAGGAGCCCAAATCAATTATTCAACTATTAAAAAAGAAGTTTTATCTATTGTTTTATGTATTTCAAAATTTCAAGATGATTTATATAATAAGAAATTTTTATTAAAAATAGATTGTAAATCGGCTAAGGATATTTTACAAAAAAGTGTAAAAATTTAGTTTCAAAACAGATTTTTGCTAGATGGTAAGCTATTCTTTCTGTTTTTTATTTTGACATAGAATTTATTAAAGGGAAGGATAATTCTCTCCCAGATTTTCTAACTCGTGAATTCCTTACAGGAAGACATGAGTAAACATTCAAGTTCATCAAGTTCCTCAAATTCAAAATTACCCACAGATTATGCAATTCCAAAGCCTTTGACACTAAAAACACCAACACCAGATTATCCTCCTCTCACTTATTCCACAGTAGCCCAAAGTCCATATTCCAGATTGATTCATACTCCATTATTAACTCCAAATTATACCGTTCTCAATCCACAAAAGCCTATTCCTTCAACCTCAAGCCCCAGCCAATCTTCTTATTTTGACAAACCTAACCCAGAATATATTCTAATGACTCAATCCCAGACAGAACCAGATATCCCTCAACTAAAGTCATTTGTATCTAGTATATTCATGCCAACATGTTTATGGTTGGCAGATGACATTAACAAGACTCAAAATTACTATGAGCTGATTCTAGTAGATACCCAGTCCATTGAGATACAACATGTACAAAATAAACAGGATCCCAGTAGAATTGACTATTCCAAAATATATATTAAGCAAGTGCTTCGTCCCAGCCATTTCCAAAATATTCATTCTAATAGACATTTTTCGGTAAATTACTTCCCCACCAGATTCAACTATGCTGATTATATGCAAGCCTGGTATAGAGTTTTCTATATTAGGTCCTTTGACCATTCATGGTTCATTAATTTCCACCAACAATTTAGTAAAGATATTCCAATGTGGTTCTATGATTGGTGGTCAATATTAGGACCATCAAGAGAAATACTTCCCATTCCAGTTGCAGAAGGATTAGAAACATTCCACAAGCTTAGCAAGTGCCAACCTTTTGAAAAAGAACTCTTATTCCATTCCACATTCAGGGTTCCATGGATTCTTGCCTGGAGCTTTCAAATCAAATCCATATTTCCAAACAAGCCATTTTCCCTCATTCGACAATTCATAATTAAATGGTGGAAAAATTACAAACCTGAATTCTGTTCAGTCAAAGCAGTGACCCATTACTTACAAATTGGTGAAAAACTGAGAATTACATTCCTGACAGAAGACCGCATTAACACAATTCAAGCCAAACCCCAGTTCAAATTGCCTTGAGCATTCAACCAACCATTCAGAGTCCTATTCAACCAACCATTCGGAGTCTCATTCCAAGGTCATTAAGTGTTCAACCTATTCAATCTACACCGGCAACAAAGGATGAAGATGATGAAGAATTCCATAATCTATTAGCTGTTTACAAAAAGATCAAAAGCCGAAAGGCCACCATAGAGGTAAAAACCAGAAGACATTCCAGATGATGATCCTATTGGAGGTCAAGACCCATTTGACTTCTAAATTCAGCACTCAATAGAAACACTCAACAGACAGTCAGTTATGGAGGGTCCCAAACTCCACTCTGACGCACTCAACAGACAGTCAGTCATGGAGGGTCCTAAACTCCAATCTGACATCTACTCAAAATACGCAAGCAATGACGAATTCAAACACTCAACAATAAAGCAAGACTTAGTGGCAGGTCCCACACTCCACTACCACTACTCAAACCAAGCAGCAGCCGATAAAGGATAGTGGGGGGGTCCCGCACTCCACTATAATTCAAAAGCAGTCATGTGACTCATCAATCCACCACACGGACTTCAAATTTCATTCACTTCAATGTAATAGATTAGATATCCGCCTCTATAAATACAGAGGCCTTAGTTCATTATTCAGCACGCTTGAATTATCGCCCTTTCACATTTTCTTACAACCACCTCCATCTAAGTTCAACGTTCATACTTGAACTTCCCATGTATTACCAGCCTACCCACTTCATAAATCTCAGTCAATAAAAAGAAATCATTCCAGTATTTTGTAAGTTATTTCTTAAGTACTTAATTGCTCTTTTATGTTATTTACTCTTTATTCTTACTTAATTTTATTATGATTTACTGTTCACATTACTATTCAAGATTACTGTTCAATGTTCACTATTCAAGATTACTGTTCAATGTTCACTATTCAAGATTACTGTTCAATGTTCACTATTCAAGATTACTGTTCATGTTACTATTCACGATTACTGTTCACTATTTACTATTTTTCAACAAATCATATATGCTCCCGTTCATTAGCCTAAATGGTATCAGAGCCAGGTTTGAGCTTGATTATGGCTATTCCACACAGATTTGTTTACTTATTTCTTAAGTATAAACTTATCAGCAATTGTTAAAATTAATGTCTGTATTATCCTTTGTACATTTACATTCGTTGGTTCAACATCCGGAGCCTGTAAGACGGTTGGTCAGCCTAATGAGGTGGTCCACGCAAGGTATAGATGTGGTCCCGCTAGATGTATGACTGTATAATCCATACAATAATTTGAACAATTAACGAGAAGTTAATATGGCAGAAAGAGTTAAACAATTTTTGTTTGGCAAGTCTAGTCATTCAGACTTAACGTCTACATCATCTGCATCATCCAGTATATTACAGAGTCATGAAATACAACAATTTTTACCAAATCAAAGTATCAATTCAGTTTACCAGCATGGCATATTAGATTTCAGTAAATCATATTCGATTAAAATTCATAAAGAAGTACTTCCAATGAATCAAGAATTTCAATCCATAAAATTACTTTCACCAAATATAGAACCCAAAATTATAGGTTTTTACATTTTGGACTAATTCAAGTAGCTTTACATCCCTTAGTATGATTAGGAATTGATACTCCCATTTTTATGGCATTAAGAGATGATAGATTAATTGAAAATAAGGATTCCATATTAGCAATGATTCAAACTAATATTTGTATTGGTACAATAAGATTTGATTGCATTCCAAACTATTCTGTTAGTCTAACAGATCCACATATAATGGATTCATTAAAGTTAGATATCCCGTTAAAACAAGATAAAATAGTTAAAGAAACTGAACATTTTGTCTTAATTTATAGAGTCTATTTCAAATTAATGAAATCCATGATTCCAACAGCATTAAGATTAAATCCTACAGAAAAGGATGAATCAGTTTTTGTTACTACAAATTCTGACAATACCAAAATAGAAACACCAAAATTACTAAGATGGAATGAAGTAACTATTCCAGAAGAGATAGTTGCTATAAGACCACTAAGTATACAAAAAAATTCAAAACTAATGGAACCCTCAGTAATTGAAGAACAACAGGATGGAAAAGTATTCATAAAATTCAATAGGTCGATGTCTAGTAGATATACAGAAAAATATACACCTACTTTTGGTCAATCATCTAGGCATTCAAACCCAGATAGTTATCAATCATATAGGCATTCAACATCTGACCTCCCTTCAAATTTTCAAGATTCAAGAATTAGATATTCCACCCCATTACCAGAAATAATTCCAGATTCCAATTCTTCAGTTGGTTCACCCACATATAGTCAAATGAGAAATTTGGAACTAAACATGATGACTATTATTAAAGAATTTTCCATAGATAAAGAATATTTAAATAATGACTATTACAATATCGAAAACATCCAATGTAGATTATGGTTTGAAAAGTTTGATACAGAGATCAAAGAAAAATTTTAACAAGAATTTTATACATATCTAAATGAAAAAAGGATTAGGAAAATGAAATTTTTTATATGGTTAGGATATTACTTAAAGATTGAAAACCTAATTAATGGAAATATATTAGAAGAAATTCCAGTAATTAATGTTCAATCTAATTTATATAAAAAATGGAAACTACAAAACAACACAGTTATAAGTTCCATCCATCCCCCATTAAAAAATATAGAAATTACTATAGATAATGAAGCAATAATTGCTTCACCATTCAAATTAGGAAGAACTGAGATAGACACAGTAAATACAGAGGATATCAAAAAGGTTTATCAACAAAATAATTATTCAAATCAATTATTACATACCATAGCTAACCAAGTAGATTTCATATCAATTAAGTTAGATAATAAAGACAGATTCCCAAATGAGACTTCAAAACCACATTTTCAAGTATCTTCATTTCCAAAACAAATGGAAAATTCGGTATCATTAAATAAAAAGGATAAGGCTAGTACTTCTAGAAATATAGGAGTATTATCTCAAATAAATCCACAAGATTCAAATACATCAAGTTCGTCTTCTGAATTAGAGGAAGAATCAGATGGCCAGTTAGAACATCAATTAAGTATGATAGAACAACAGTTTCAAGATTATTCAGAACAATCTAGTGATAAGACTCACTTACAAATAAATAAGATGCACAGGTTTCGAAACAATTGGAGGAACAATAGAACAAAAAATTATTATCCTAGACCTACTCCACCTGATATTCAATATGAAGAACAACATACTACATTAAACAGTTATTATGGTTCATCATTACATCAATGGAATATAGATGGTAAATCAGAATATCAAATATTAAATATATTACAAGAAATGGGTATAGCCAGAATGGCCTACAAAGCTAAACTTAATATATCTGAACCAAACTTAGTAATGTTATTCGTAACAGGATTTACAGGACAATTAAAAGGATAGTGGGATAATCATCTTACATTAGGAGATAAGCAATCCATTGTGAATCATGAATCAGAAGAAGCTCACGGTGAAGGTGATAATATTGAATATGTAATGGTCCAAGATGGTTCAGTATATTTAATATATGTAATTTCAATGTACTTTATAGGAAACCCGGAAGAGGAATTAACCAGTTCAAAAATTTGTTTAACAAATTTAAGATGTCCATCTTTAACTGATTTCAAATGGTATAGAGATATATTCCTAACTCAAGTATTAAGAAGAACAGATTCAAATTCCTCATTTTGGAAAGAAAAGTTTATTACAGGATTACCAAATTTATTTTCTCAACGAATAATTACTAATTTACAAAAATCATTAGGAACTGAAAAGATAGATTACAATACTTTAACTTCCGGACAAATATTTGTTTTTGTTAAAAAAGAATCTTTAACATTATGCCAAGATTTAAAAATCAAACATAAATATGGTTCAGAAAGAAAAGACATGGGATCATTTTGTCAACAATTTGGCATTATGGGTATCAAACCATCATCATCTCAACATAAGGAAAAATATAACAAATCTAAAAAGTATAAGACTAAAAAACATTACCGTAAAGATAAATATAAAAATTCTAAAAATTATAATCAGGAACATAATAAGAACTTTTATAAAAGAACTAATAAATTTAAAAATATTCAATGCTATAAATGCAAAATATTTGGTAATACCGCATCCCACTGTAAGACTGAGAAAAAGATTAATTCTTTATTTGCAGAAGAATCAGATTTAAAGAATAAATTATTATCATTATTAATCGATGAATCAGATAGTGACAAATCAGATTATGAATCTAGTTCAGATAGCTCAAATAATTCAGAATTCTGTCAATGTAAGATTCCAACGATTAATATGTTAAACAATTCAACGAATAATAGAAAAGCATTATTAGAAATGATTGATAGATTAGAGGATTCACCAGATAAGAAAGAGTATTTAAACAAGACTAAAGAATTAATAAAAGAGGATGACAAACCACAAATAATAGAAGCCTTTAGTTTAAATAAAATTGTTAAAAAATATTCAGAGATAGATAAAAAGAAACCAGCAAGGTCTGATGACCTACGAGCTGAGATAAATAATTTAAAAATGGAGATTAACTCAATCAAACATGAATTGAATTCTTTAAAAGAAAAAGATTTAGAATTAGAATTAAAGTTTAGCTCCAAGAACCAGAAAAGCATGGATACACCTTCTAGTTCAAGAGTCAACGACGCTCAAACAGATGATCAATTCTTCAATATTATTAATAAAGTAAATATGGAAAAATGGTACTCTTTAGTAACCGTAGGAGTTGAAGATTTTAGTATTACCATAATTGCATTAATAGATAGTGGAGCAGATTCATCATGTATTAGATCGGGCATAATCCCAAGTAAGTATTTAGTTAAGACTAGTGAAAAACTAGCAGCAGCAAATGACACTCCAATGTCAATCAATAGAAAGTTACCCAATGGTTTTATATGTAATAATAATTACTGTATTAAACATTCATTCTCATACTAGAAAATATAGCATATGATGCAGTATTAGGAAATCCATTTTTATATCAAATAACCCCTTTCAAAAAGACTCAAGAAGGAATAACCACTAAAATATTAGGTAAAAAATTATTATTCCCATTCCTTGACCCACCTATTTCTTTAGAATCTATTACAAACAAATTTTATATATAGAAAGATATGTTTACTAAATACAAAGCAAAAAGATATTACTTTCTTAAAAGAAGAGTTAAGTTATTCAAAACTAGAAGAACAGTTAAGTAGTAAAGTCATACAAGAGAAAATTGCAAGAATAGAGAAAGAATTTAAAACCCAAGTCTGTTCAACACATCCCACTGATTTTTGGGATCGAAAGAAACATGTGGTATCACTACCCTATGAAAAGGAATTTAATGAACAAAACATTCCGACTAAAGCTAGGCCAATTCAAATGAATGCAGACTTAGTCGAATTATGCAAACAGGAAATTCAGAGTCCTTTAGGAAGAAAATTAATTAGGAAAAGTAAATCTTCATGGAGTTGCTCAGCATTCTATGTTAATAAACAAGCAGAAAAGGAAAGAGGAATTCCTCGATTAGTAATAAATTATAAACCATTAAACAATGTATTACAATGGGTTAGATACCCTATTCCAAACAAAAGAGATCTAATTAATAGATTAGTAAATGCAAAAGTATTTTCTAAATTTGATTTAAAATCAGGATATTGTCAAATTCAAATCAATGAAAAGGATAAATATAAAACAGCATTTGTAGTTCCATTCGGTCAATATGAATGGAATGTCATGCCATTTGGATTAAAAAATGCACCATTGGAATTCCAAAAAATCATGAATGACATATTCACTCCTTACTCCAAATATGTTATAGTATATATTGATGACATATTAGTCTTTTCTGATTCAATAGGCAGTCATTTCGAACATTTAAATATATTTTTTTTTATTAAACCATCCAAATAGATGGGGGGATTATATATGGCTCCCCAAACCGTAGAATTACCCCCGAGGGTAGCAAAAAGAGTTACATCTGAACAATATCTTTCATGTGATGATACAAAAGGGGAAGCGAAGAATAAAAAAAACCATGTCTCTCGGTTTGTGTAAATCTTCTACCATTACTAGAGATCAACCCGAGATAAGGGAACACGAACTAGTCAGGGAGATGAGAATTTAAAACCCTTATCAGTCAATGTCCCATTACCTAACATTTGATCTCATAGATTTCCTAAAACTTTGAAGATCTCGTGCTCCTTTGTGCCTGAACCTCTCATCCTGAGCATTTCCAATCTGCAAAAAGAACAGAAAAAAAAACAACAGCAGTCTCTGACCAAAATGAACTGTGTAAAGCCGTGAAAAGAGTTCAAACTAGAAATCCATCCTTTGTGTGATCTGTGTTCCCTTTTGCTGTGCCTATTCTTACTCCATGAACTCCATTTTTATCTAGCAAAATCAAACCTCTAAGGAAAGATGGGGAGTTTCTGATATTTAAGTCTCCATTTAGGGATTTCTCCCTTGCATATTTTGCCAAAAAATCAGCCACTGTGTTAGCTTCCCTTGGAACATATTGGATTGGATTTTCTTTATACAACATATTCAGATGACAGGTAAGAGTAAAAAGTCTCCATGAACCAACATAAGGATCTTGTATTGCTTTAACTGCTGGTTTGCAGTCAGACTCAAGGATACTACCTCTAATATCCAGTTCTAAGCAAAAAAAGATAAGCAAAAAGAATACCTTCCAACTCTGCATGTAGGGGAGATTCTGATCTAAAAGTTTTGACTCTCATGTGTTTCACATCTCCCCTCCAGTCTCTAACTACTACAGCACAAGAAGAGTCACCTCCATTTACCCATGATGCATCTATGTTAATTTTGAAACCAGATGTTGGTTTTTCCCATCTTACTGCAGATACTGTGATTTCCTTCTTTTTTTGGGTTATATCAGGTATGATTCCAACCTGAACTAGTTTCTTATACTTTTCAAGATTACCTTTCACTGGATTAGCAGTAAAAATTAGGAGCATCAGATCCTTGATATTCTGAAAACATGTATCCACTGAAAAGGGAAGATTATCATAGAGTATTTTGTTTCTATAAGTCCAGAGAGACCAAGTTGTGACAATGAGAGCAGCAGTATACACATGATTGAGAATCTTTGAGCCTACCCTGATGGAGAGATAATATTCAACTAAATGTCTAAAACTCCTGAAAGCAGGTGTTTGCAGATTCAGAAGGCTGTTAACTTTATTCCAAACTGCAGTTGCCTTATTACAGGAGTTAAAAAATGGTTGATAGAGTCTGAGTGATTAGAGCATATAGGGCATTTAGAGGCTAGTGAAAAACCAAGCTTGCACAGAACATTTTCAAAAGGCAGAATTCCATTCAGAGCTCTCCATATAAGTACTGACATTTTAGCTAGTATGAAATTTGCCCATACCTTGTGCAGATGTCTAATGCTTGTTCCCTTCTGCCTCAGGATCTTGTAGGCAGAACTGACTGAAAAGTTTCCATCAATTGAAGATTTCCATATCAGTCTATCCTCATGTGTATTCTTGATGGTCACATCCTGCAATATTGAAACTATATTGGTAGCCAAATATGGCTCCACAAAAGGAAGATTAGAGTCTTTGTTCAGGATAAAGGTGCTCAGTGTGATATCAGGGAAAGGAATTTCCACATCATCAGGCCATTTATAGTATAGTGCACCTTCTCCTGACCAGTTTGAGTTCCAAAAGGAGCATTCACCTTTTCCATGTATTACTCTAGTTAAACTATTAGTTTTTTCAGTTATGTTACAGATTCGTTTCCATACCTGAGATTTCTTATAAGACTCAGGTAGAGTCCACAAATGCTGAGACCATTTAGTGGTGTTCATTTGAAGCTTCCACCATAGCTTACAGGAGAATGAATCAACTATGGCCTGAAGATCTCTAAACCCTATCCCATTCTCTTGTACTGGAAAACTCATTTTTCTCCAGGCTCTCCATTTTTTCCTGGCCTCTGTACTATCATTGGCTCCCCAGAATAGACCAGCAGCCAGCCTTTCCATTTTCCTCAGTACTATCTTTGGAGGTCTTAAAACAGCAAACAAGTGGGTTGGGATTGAAAGAAAACAGTGGTTTATTAGGATAATTTTACCTGCAGTACTCAACTATCTGTTTTTCCAGTTATTAATGCTTTTTTCCATTCTCTCCAATATAGGGTAGTAATATCTCTGAGTGTTCCTTCCTGTAAATATGGGGATCCCTAGGTACTGAAAAGGAAACTCTCCTCTAGCCATTCCTAAATTCCTGATCAAAATTTGGATTCTATCTACTGAGGTGTTAGGAGCTACATAGAAGTTGGATTTAGAAAAATTAACTTTTTGTCCCGTAGTTTGCTCATATGCACTGAGAAATCTTTTAAATATTTTCATATTTATCTTATTACCACTGAGGAATACAGCAGTATCATCTTCATACATTAGATGAGTGATCTGTGGGCATTTTTTAGGTAAACCGAAAAATTGCAGGTATCCCATGTTAAACAGTTTTTTTAAACCTCGGGAGAATGCCTCTGATAGGATATTATACAGAAATGGAGACAGAGGATCTCCCTGTTTAATTCCTCTATTTGATGCAAAGAATCCTGTAGCTACTCCATTAATTAAAACTGAAAAGTGAGATGAGGCTATGTTCTGCATTATCCGGTTTACAAAAATACCATGAAAACCAAATTTAAGGAGGATTGAATTAAGAAAAGACCATGAGACCCTATCAAAAGCTTTCTGCATGTCTAATTTAATGATTAAGTTATGCTTTTTTTATTTCCTTGATAAAATTCTGGTCATTTCTTGCATCAAAATTATGTTATCAGAGATATCCCGCCCTTTCATAAAAGCACTTTGTTCAGGGGATATAAGTTGAGACATGAGAGGCTTAATCCTTTCCATCATCATCTTAGAGAATACCTTGTTCACAAAATTAGAAAGACTTATTGGTCTGAAGTCAGAAAAGGTAACAAGTATTGTTCTTTTGGGAACTAAAGCTAGCCAGGTACTGGAAATTGCCTTTGGAATATTTCCACTTGTTAGAAAATCATTTGCAGCTTCAAGTAAATCTACTTTAACATTTTCCCAAAAGGTAGTGAAAAAAAAAACCAGAGTATCCATCAGGTCCAGGGGAACTATGTTTGTTGAGGTCAAAAACTGCAAACTTGAGCTCTTGGATCAGGAAAGGAGACAGCAGTAAATTATTTTCTTGTTCAGTTATTACTCTAGGAATTTCAGATAGAAAATGACTTATATAAGTTCCCTGTTTCTGGGGTTCATCCTCATTAAATAAAGCTTTATAATACCCCACTGCTACCTCTTTGATCTGGGATGGATCTGTGATCCAGTTTCCATGATCATCCCTAATTTTACTGATTCTAGATTTAGTCCTCCTTTCCCTTATTGAGTGGTGAAAATAACTCGTGTTTTCATCACCATATTTAAACCAATTCAACCTTGCTTTTTGCCTAAGATAGATTACTTTCTCTTTTTGAGCCCTCATCAAAAGATGTTTAGATTTATTCAAATCTGACAAGATTGAATCATTTTGAGTTTGTTGAAATGAGATTTCTAAATCATTAACCTTGTTCTCATATTGTATCAGGTTCTGATCAAGATTACCAAATTGTGTTTTGTTCCATTGCTTTATTTCCTTCTTAAGTCTTTTCAATTTATATACTAACCTATACATTCCTCTGAAAGGAGTTTCCAGGTTCCAGTTAGAAGCCACTAAGTTTAGAAATTCCTGTCTACTAGTCCACATCTCTTGAAATCTAAATGGTCTAGGGGCTTGTTCCTCAGATGTTTGTACAGATAAGAGAAGAGGAGCATGATCCGAAGACAATCTATTAAGAACATGGATTGAACTGTTAGGGAATATATCAAGCCAATCTAATGAGCAGATTCCCCTGTCTAACCTTTGGAACATCAAATCTTTGCATCTATCCTTAAATCTATTGTTGCTCCAAGTAAAAGAGTTACCTACTGTAGGTATATCATGCAAATCCAGGTCATTTAAAAATTTATTAAATTGCATCATGCTCTTTTTTGGGGTTGACTTTCTCCCTTTATACTCTGATACTGACGCTACAGTGTTAAAGTCTCCAATAAATATGGAAGGAAGAAGATTAGCTGCCTTTAAATCACTCCATAAAGACTCTCTGACTTGTCTATGAACACTTGCATAAATAAAAACACAGTTCCAGCTCAGAGAAGATAATGAATCAGTTATATTCACTTGTACATACTGATCAGTCTTGCTTATAACAGTAATGCTAAAAGACTGGTTCCAAAATAACCAAATTTTAGCACTATGAGCAGAGTAGGCATTCTGAAATCCCAATTCATGTTTAAATTTTATGAGCTTCTGATTTTCTTGCCATGGTTCTATTAAGCACATTATGTCTAACTTGTGTTTAAGTTTCAAATTCTTAAGTCTGTCAATTGAAGTGCCAACTCCCCTTATATTCCAAACTAATACATTCCCAATTATGGTGTGTTTTATCATTTAAAAATTTTGGGATTGGCTTTTTGTGATGATCTTAGGTTTCTACTAGTCTTTGCTGAGTTTTTGCCTTTTTCTCCTGATTTTCCATTACTATGATCAGTATTCCCTGCTAACAGATTTTGGAATGAATGGTTTACCTTTTCCTGCTTTCCTTCTTTTTCCAGAACGCTCGGATCAGAGGTTGTTGTATATTTTTCTTTCAATGTTTCCTCTTTGCTGGAACTTTGCTCTATAGGACCTATTTGATCTTGCTCTTTAAGCTCCGTTTGTGCTTGTTCTTTTTGGGAAACAGTGGAAATAGATTTATTAGCAGAAACATCAGAGATAATGACAAGTGGTACTTCCTGCGATTCAACTGTTTCATGGAAAATCTCTACTATCTCCCCTTCCTGCTCATCCTCACTATCTTCTAGGGATTGAAAGGCATTAGATATTGTCACCGTGTTCGTGTTTGTTTCCTTTTCCATTATGGAGGTATGTTCAGGGTTCTTTTTTCTCCAAATGGATGTGGTTATTGGCTTAGATATATCATCGAGTGAGTAAAATGGACCATTCCTTTTTTTATGACTTACCTTGTAGAAATCAAAATTGCTATCATTTTGGATTCCTATGTTAATTATTTGTTTCTGTACATCCTTTTCCTTTTGTGATACTGTTAGAGCAGATGTTCCTTCATTGTTTACTTCCTCTGTTGGGTGAGAATCTGATCCTAGCTTGTTCTTATGTGCAATATTCTCAACCTTATTACTAGTTATTTTCCTCAGATTAGGGTGCAAAAAATTACAATTTGTGTTGCTATGCCCAATTATTTTGCAGTGAGTACAATATGTTGGCAAATCCTCATACTCAATTGGGTATTCAGCAACCTTGTTTCCTATGCCTATCATAATTGACTTAGGAAGCTGAGCTAACAAATCAATTTCTACGCATACTTTAATAGCTGAAGGTCTGGTTAAGGCCATGGTTGCAGCATCCATTTTAAGAAACCTACCTACCTGGCTACTTATACCCATAATTGCAGAGTTGTTATAGAAATGAATTGGAATTTTGTGAAAAGTTACCTAGACCGGGACTATGGAGGATTCCACAGACGGAGAGAAATCTGGTGTCCATTTCTGCACTTTCATTGTGTAGCCTTGTATTGACCACTGGCCCTTCATCCAACACCTTTGATAATCTTCATTTTCCTGAAATCGGATCAAAACATGTCGATAATCAATAGAACCTAATTGAAATTTCGATTTAAACCCTATTGATTTAAAAGAATGTTGAAGTGAATCCATGTGCGGTCTCCCTCGGATGAACTTTCCGACGAGGGCGTTCTGGTAGTGCGAAACTAGGATTTCTCCTTCTTCAGGGGGGAGTATGTATGCTATCTTTCCCTTGAATTCTGTTATTGGGTGAAGGTTTGGAGTATCTGGGAGGGTTGATAGGAGGGGGGGGTTGTTTTGTGTTGAGAGCTTGGGCAAAACTTCTGATTGCCGGGGGCTTAGAGAAAGTAGGATCCGGAGGTGGAGGAGGCATCGGTGACGCCATGATCAACCGCCGATGCAGTTGCAGAGAAAGAAATATGACCGTTGAAGTAAGAAATGGAGGTGACGAAGTGAAGAAAGAAAAGTAGTGTGTTTTTGAGTTTTTCAGATTAATGCGTGTTTTCTTCAATAAACATTTAAATATATTATTAATATTATTAGGAAAAATGGATTAGTTATATCGGAACCAAAAATGAAATTATTTCAAACAAAAATAAGATTTTTAGGATATGATATTCATTTAGGAAAAATCAAACCAATTCAACGAGCTATTGAGTTTGCTAATAAATTTCCAGATAAAATAACAGATAAGAATGAATTACAACGATTTTTAGGATGTATAAATTATATATCAGATTTTTCCCCAAACTAAGAATAATATGCAAACCATTATATGAAAGGTTAAAAACTAATCCACCTATGTGGACAGAGGAACATACTCAAATTATTAAAACAATAAAATTACAAGCCAAATCATTACCATGTTTAGGCATTCCACATCCATTAGCATTTATGATTATCCAAACAGATGCATCAGATTTAGGTTATGGAGGAATACTAAAGCAATTGCATTACGAAAAAGAGTCAATAGTTAGGTACCACTCAGGGTTATGGACAGGAGCCCAAATCAATTATTCAACTGTTAAAAAAGAAGTTTTATCTATTTTTTTATGTATTTCAAAATTTCAAGATGATTTATTTATTAAAAATAGATTGTAAATCGGCGAAGGATATTTTACAAAAAAGATGTAAAAATTTAGTTTCAAAACAGATTTTTGCTAGATGGTAAGCTATTCTTTCTGTTTTTTATTTTGACATAGAATTTATTAAAGGGAAGGATAATTCTCTCCCAGATTTTCTAACTCGTGAATTCCTTACAGGAAGACATGAGTAAACATTCAAGTTCATCAAGTTCCTCAAATTCAAAATTACCCACAGATTATGCAATTCCAAAGCCTTTGACACCAAAAACACCAACACCGGATTATCCTCCTCTCACTTATTCCACAGTAGCCCAAAGTCCATATTCCAGATTGATTCATACTCCATTATTAACTCCAAATTATACCGTTCTCACTCCACAAAAGCCTATTCCTTCAACCTCAAGCCCCAACCAATCTTCTTATTTTGACAAACCTAACCCAAAATATATTCTAATGACTCAATCCCAGACAGAACCAGATATCCCTCAACTAAAGTCATTTGTATCCAGTATATTCATGCCAACATGTTTATGGTTGGCAGATGACATCAACAAGACTCAAAATTACTATGAGCTGATTCTAGTAGATAACCAGTCCATTGAGATACAACATGTACAAAATAAACAGGATCCCAGTATAATTGACTATTCCAAAATATATATTAAGCAAGTGCTTCGTCCCAGCCATTTCCAAAATATTCATTCTAATAGACATTTTTCGGTAAATTACTTCCACACCGGATTCAACTATGCTGATTATATGCAAGCCTGGTATAGAGTTTTCTATATTAGGTCCTTTGACCATTCATGGTTCATTAATTTCCACCAACAATTTAGTGGAGATATTCCAATGTGGTTCTATGATTGGTGGTCAACATTAGGACCATCAAGAGAAATACTTTCCATTCAAGTTGCAGAAGGATTAGAAACATTCCACAAGCTTAGCAAGTGCCAACCTTTTGAAAAAGAACTCTTAATCCATTCCACATTCAGGGTTCCATGGATTCTTGCCTGGAACTTTCAGATCAAATCCATATTTCCAAACAAGTCATTTTCCCTCATTCGACAATTCAGAATTAAATGGTGGAACAATTACAAATCTGAATTCTGTTCAGTCAAAGCAGTGACCCATTACTTACAAACCGGTGAAAACTGAGAATTACATTCCCAATAGAAGACTGCATTAACACAATTCAAGCCAAAACCCCAGTTCAAATTGCCTTAAGCATTCAACCAACCATTCGGAGTCCCATTCAACCAACCATTCGGAGTCCCATTCCAAGGCCATTAAGTGTTCAACCTATTCAATCTACACCAGCAACAAAGGATGAAAATGATGAAGAATTCCAGAATCTATTAGCTGTTTACAACAAGATCAAAAATCCGAAAGGCCACCATAGAGGTAAAACCAGAAGACATTCCAGATGATGATCCTATTGGAGGTCAAGACCCATTTGACTTCTAAACTCAGCACTCAATAGAAGCACTCAACAGACAGTCAGTCATGGAGGGTCCCAAACTCCACTCTGGCGCACTCAACAGACAGTCAGTCATGGAGGGTCTCAAACTCCAATCTGACATCTACTCAAAATACGCAAGCAATGATGAATTCAAACACTCAACAATAAAGCAAGACTTAGTGGCGGGTTCCACACTCCACTACCACCACTCAAACCAAGCAACAGCCGACAAAAGATAGTGGGGGTCCCACACTCCACTATAATTCAAAAGCAGCCATGTGACTCATCAATCCACCACACGGACTTCAAATTTCATTCACTTCAATGTAATAGATTAGATATTCGCGTCTATAAATACAGAGGCCTTAGTTCATTATTCAGCACGCTTGAATTATCGCCCTTTCACATTTTCTTACAACCACCTCCATCTATGTTCAATGTTCATACTTGAACTTCCCATGTATTACCAGCCTACCCACTTCATAAATCTCAGTCAATAAAAAGAAATCATTCCAGTATTTTGTAAGTTATTTCTTAAGTACTTAATTGCTCTTTTATGTTATTTACTCTTTAATCATACTTAATTCTATTACGATTTACTGTTCACATATACTATTCACAATTACTGTTCACATTTGTTATTCACTAATGACAGTTTACTGTTCACTAATTTTACTATTCATGATTACTGTTCACATTTACTGTTCAAGATTACTGTTCAATGTTCACTATTCACACACACACACATATATATATATATATATATATATATATATATATATATTATAGTTCAGTTTAAAGTGTTTGTTAATCGTTTTATTGATTTGGTTTAGACTTTCAATAAAAGAGATAAGCATAGCTTGCCTTTTTTTTCTTTCAACAGGAGGCAAGTATTGGAAGATCTGTTCTAAACAAAGAAAGATTTCCTGATGACATTTTGGTTCTTTCTTGTGAAGAGGACCATGAAGTATGCGTTCCCTTTCTCAAGAAAGGTACAGTAATTTACAGTTCTGAACTACTGCTAAATGGAATTGTCACACAGAGACTTGATTATGAAAGGCACACACTGCTTGTGGATAGGGTAGAGAGGACCCAATTGATGATATGACTGAAGAAAAATGGCAACAAGTATCTTCTTAGTAAAACAAAAGGAGTAAAGTTTTCCATTTTCGGCTGTGTACAAATTCCCCTGTCGTAAAGATATAAGAGAAAGACTTCTCCATTACCATATTTTCTTGAAGTATAATTGAGCACTGTAAATCTTATTCCTCTTATATTATGTAAAAAAACTCAAACACCGCTGAATCATATAACCAATATCCTATTATATACAAAATCACAAGCAGAGACGTCTCACAAACACACACAAACACACACAAACACATAAACTAATACACAATTTATTTCAAAAAAAAAAAAAACTAATACACAATTACAACCACCAGCCGGATATCAAAAAAAGAAGGTTCACACTCCTCTCACCATCCTGGCGGCGTCTCAACCAAAAATCAGCGCCACCTCAGCCACGCCCGCCGCCCTGGAGACCACCTTCTTCAAGTTTGCCGATGTACAAATTTCTTCTCTATTTCAATCTTCTCCAGCCTCGATGCCTTCAGGCGCAGCGACGTCGCAACGGCGCCGGAGGAACACACAATTCTGTTACTATGTACTCAAGGTATCGACCCCCTGTTACACATCAACTCTCACATCAATAGGCGCTGAGGAAGAAATCTCCACCATGGAGGAAGAAGAGGCGGGAGCTTATGTTTGGAAGAAAGGGGGAAAAGGAAAAACTGAAGGGTTGAATTAGATCCGATTTGGGTTTATAACCCATTTTGACCCGAATAGCAAGATACGTGATTTTTGCTTAAATTTTTTATAAATTGCATTCTAGTCCCTCATCTCACTATAGCCTATGGTGAGATATGCGATTTTTGCTTAAATTTTCTATAAATTGTATTCTGGTCCCTCGTCTCATTTTATCCTATGGTGAGATATGCAATTTTTGCTTAAATTTTCTATAAATTGCATTCTGGTCCCTCGTCTCATTATAACCTATGGTGAGACGGTCTCACGGGAAATTTTCTCATTTAACTTTATTAGGTCATTAGGTCTTGCCAATACTAAAATATAAGGGATGGTCTCCTGTGCAGCAGCATAAACTTTAATCAAGAGTCTTTCTACAATTCCAACAATATTTTAGCTCCAGAGACTTATCTCTAATAATTTTACATGGGCATCTCTATAATTATTTTACAAGGACATATCGCTAATAACTTTCCAGAGACTTTTTCATCCAATTTTTCCCATCATTTTTCTGCCACCTGCAATCTGCAAAAAAAACCAATTTTTTTTTTAAAAAAATGCAAAAATTCAATAAAAAACTGCAGCAAAAAACTACAGAAACATCAGCAAAAAATAGCAGAACCTCATCAA
Organism: Rubia yunnanensis; assembly: GCA_037428765.1. Lineage (NCBI taxonomy): Eukaryota > Viridiplantae > Streptophyta > Magnoliopsida > Gentianales > Rubiaceae > Rubia > Rubia yunnanensis. The sequence continues at coordinate 21,147,126 of CM075061.1, read as the reverse complement.
AGAATAATAAAATATCAACTAAAACCTGCAGCAAAAAATATAAAAATAAATAAAATAAAACAACAAAAAAATATGTAAATCAACACAAAATTGAAAAATAAACGTCGACTACGACTAACAAAAAATAAATTGGAAATCATAAAAACATCAACAAAGCTAAATATTTTTTTAAAAACTACAAAAAATAAAAAAAAAACTACAAACATCAAATCCTAACAAACAACGATTGAAGCACTTACAAGTTGTACTCTAAGCACCAATTTGTTTTCATAACACACACAAATTATAAAATAAGCACCTACACCTACATTTCAAACACTAACAAAAAATGAAAAACGTCAACGTAAGGAAAAAAATACTACAAAAAATCAATTGTGTCATCAAAAAGCTACAATCATTAACTCCTAACAAGCAGCGATTGAAGCACTTACAAACAACGATTGAAGCACTTACAAGTTGTACTCTAAGCACCAATTTGTTTTCATAACACACACAAGTTATACAATTGGATAATATACAAATATAACCCTATATGTTGAGGAAAGTGCAGATATAACCCTCAATTATTTTTTAGTGAAAATATAACCCTGACTATTGAATGAAAGTGCAAATATAATCCTCCGACCATGATTCCGACATTAACTAACGATTTTTGCCCATTGACCAACTTGAAAAGTCTAAAATACCCATCTGCCCTAAGCCTTAAATGAGAAGGACTATTATGCCCTTATTAACGTGGGCCCCACAAAACACAAAATCAAAACTTCCCTTCTTTTCAAAAAATCAGCCTGTCAATAGCGATAAGCTCGGTGGCCGCACCACCATCTCCACCTATTCTCCTTTCTCCCCCAGTGTCTTTGGGTGGAGCCACTACCCGCTGCTACTCCTCCCCGCCAGATTCTTCCTCAGCACCGCCCTTTTCTAGAATAGGGTTGGCTGGGCTCCACCACCACCACTAAAGCCCCCCCTCACCATTCTTCCCTCATCCGCCACCTGAACCCACCTCCGCCACCATTCTTTCCTCCTCAGCCACCAAACCCACCACCATTCTTCCTTCCTCCATCACCATATATTTTGAGCCCTTTCAGATTTCAATCATCGGCGTACGACTGTGTCTTTTCAATATCGACCCTTTTGTCCGTTGACCCAGCCTAGCTCGCCCAGCTGAACTCCATCGCCCAGGATTTAGTTTTTCCTGCAAACAAAACCGTTCTCATTCCCGTCAACTATTCTTGCTCCGGTCCGTACCCACAGCACAACGCGTCTGATGTTATTAAGAAGGACGACCAGATCGTGAAAACAACCAATGGAGCCCCGCCACCCCAAACCTGAGCGCCACCTCACGCCACCCCGCCATAGCGCCACCTCCTGCCCCGAGCCCCGCCATTGCACCACCACCTGCCCCATACCTTTCGCCACTTTTCCACCACCCCAAACCCCAGCTTCGCCGGCGCCGGCCACCACCACCAAAACCCTACCTCCGGCCACCACCACCACCCTAATCCTGCCACCACCACCATTTTTAGCACCGCTCATTAACGAGAAAGAAAAGGGTCTTGGAACAAAGAAGATGACTTTAGGGGTAGGAACATAATTTCAGTGTTTTTCAATTTTTATTTTGTTACAGAGGGGCAAAATAGTCTTTTCATTGTATTCCGCCCTCCAACTGCCTGAAAAGGTTATGTTTGCACATAACCTGAATAGATAGGGTTATATTTGCACTTTCAATTAGTGCATGGCTATATCTGCACCTTCGTCAATTATATAGGGTTATATTTGCATTCTTCTCTATGAAATAAGCACCTACAACCTACATTTGAAGCACTAATGAAAAATGTCAACATAAGGAAAAAACACTACAAAAAATCAACCGTAGAAAATAAAAAACATCAGCATGATAGAAAAAAACAAAAAAAGCTACGATACCTCAAGAGTACAAATTATTAACTGAAAATCATAAAATATCAACATTTTTTTAAACCCCCCCCCCCCCAAATATCAACATATATCACCCAAAAAGGTACAAACATCAACTCCTAACACCTGAACCTCATCTGGAAAATGAAAAGACATCAACATAAGCAAAAAAAACACTACAAACATCAACTCTTATTATCAAAACCTCAGCCGGAAAATGAAAAATATCTACATGAGAAATTTTTTAAAAAACTACAAATATCAATCCATATTACCCAAAAAAAATCTACAAAACCTCAAGTCAAATCAATTAAATCTCACCCGAAGAATGAAAAACATCAACATAAGAGAAAAAAATGCTAAAAACATCAACAAAAAGCTACAGTATCTCAAGCATAAAACATGAGAAATAAAAAAAACTACAAATATCAATCCATATTACCAAAAAAGAACTACAGAACCTCAACTCATATTAATTAAATCTCACCCGAATCATAAAAAACATCAACATAAAAGGACAAAAGCTAGAAACATCAACAAAAAAGTTACAGTACCTCAAGAATGAAAAAAATTCAAAAAAAAGATCTGGTGGGATTTGAACCCTCGTTTCTAACCTCAAAACTTAAATCAATAACTACTACACCAAAGACTCTAATTTAACACAGACTCAATCATATAATATTAAATCTCAACAATCAACATGTACATCAAGAAAATAAATTCTTCAAAAATAATGGTTAAGACTCGAATCCAAGAGCTCAGATCTCAACAAGAACAATACTAACAACTAGACCAAACAAACATTGTTGACAAAAGCTTAGTCAAGTAATTATTAAAGCTCAGGAAGTACTAGAAAAAAAGTAGAACACAATATCAAACCTCACCTCTCAGAAGTCGAAGCTCGTCCTTTACCGTCATCCATTGTTGTCATATGTCACCGTCACCGATGCGTTCTTACCCGCACATATCATCTTCTTCACATGATTGAAATAGAATATTAATAAAAAATTTAATTAAAATGAAGGTGAATTATTCATTTTTATATGTTAATTTTTTTAAACATTACATACACATAATTTAAATAATGTACCAAACAAATAATACAACAAAATAGATAATGTAGGGTAAAGAAAAGAACAAAACAAATGAAATAGCGTAAAGTCAAAAATGGTACTCCGTTCGTCCTAGTTATTTCCGTACTCTTTCTTTTTTGGGACGTTTCAACTTTTTTTACATTCTTCACTTCATGTTTTTGGGTTAACTTTTATTTATTTTTTATGTTGGAAAAAGATGAAATTAAATGAAAAAGGAAAATAAAATGAAGGTACCCATCAGCACATGGGCAAGAGAGCATATAATAATATACTCCCTCCGTTCCATTTATATTGGCACACCTGCCAAAAATGGATGTTTCTTTTTTCGTGGTACCTCTGAACTTTATGCCAAATAAGGGGGGGACAACTTGTATATTTTCCCATTTTGCCCTTATTTATTTTCAAAATTTACTCCTTCTTTCTCATTTAATCATCCAGCTTTAGGAAATTAGGCCAATCACTAAACCAAAATCCGTAAAACCTTTCCCTCCATATGAATTGGGTTGAGCCCAGCTTATGACCCAATTTTGAAATTGTTGGGGCAAATTTGTAGCAGAAAAGAATTCTGCCACAAAGTCATCTTGTACTCTTCTTCCCCGTCAAACATTTCATTCCCGAGAACTGTAAACCCTAGCAGAGTTCTACGTCCGTCAATCGCCACGTCGCACCTCACCAACTCATCGTCAGTGACAATCGAAGGCCCGCCCGTACGAAGCTCGCCACATACCGCCTATATCCCACCGCTATACACTTCGACCATTCCTTTAGCCCGCCGTATCTTAGCACAAATCCGTCGATCTGCCACCGGACAGATACATCTCCCATCCCGCTGATGAGCGACCCAAGCCCCGCTATGTCCGAAAATAACCACCCTGTTCTCGGTGATTCAGAACCCAAATTCCCATACGAGTCCCAGATCGGTGATACCTTCGTCGACGAAACGCAATGTTTCACGGCGACCCTAGCTGAGAAGACCGTATCACAGGCAGACATTGTGTCGATACCTTCGTCACTGATGTGTCCATTTTAGATGGTTATTTTAGGCTTTTTAGGATTAGGTTTTGTGCAATTTTGTGCTCTACATGTGGCATTTTGCCTTGAAATCATCTAAGGAGGGATAAAGGCGGCTTTGACGTTTTTATCACTTTTTAGATGATTTTGTGTGACAAGGTGATTTGTTTGAAGACTTTGAAGATTTGAAGACTTTGAAGATTTATCTTTGAAGATTTGAAGATTTGAAGACCTTTACATTTGAGCTTTTTGAAGACATGAAGAAGTGAAGAGGTGAAGAAAGGAGAGCAAAGCAACGGGTGAAGGATGGTCCAGGGTTCTCAGAATTTTCCGAGAAGAATCAGCCTTCAAGAGTGGCACCATTGGATTCCTCTTCTCGAGCACTATAAAATCGACTACAAGAACTCCCGAAACGGATCAACGGTTCACCCGGAGGAAGCAAAACAAAACAGCAGGGCTGAGTTACTGATTTGGTCGCGACTCGCGATGAACTTGGTCGCGAGTCGCGACGACGGCTTAAAATCAGCCCTGTAGCAGCTCTGTTTCTCCTCTTTTTCTTCCACTATAAATACCTCTTCACCCTTCTTCTCCAAAGCCTTAAGCCCGATTTTTGGCTCCAAAACCCTAGATTTTCTTCCATTTCTTCTTCTTTCTTTGTAGCTTTTAGTTCTTTGTTATGGGTTTTGTTTATCTAGGTTAGTTTTGTTCTTGGGAGCAAAGGATTGAAGCTTCCACTATCTATGTAGCAAGAATTCATTTATATTTATCTATTTGGTGTTTTTGCTATTGTGCATTTATTGTGCTTTGAATGTTAATTGTTGATTGCATTGATGTTATTGAGAGCTTGATGATATGAAATGCTTGGATTAATTGTTAGCTAGGGTTTGGGGGATTTGGGTTAATTTCCCCCCTGTTCTTGTTAGCAATGTGAGAGTATGAATTAGAGCTTTCGATTGTGTTAGTGTGTTGACAATGTGCTAGGCGAATGTGATTGATGTCGAACTCTTCGTCACGTTCGTTTGTGTAGCAAATGAGAGAGTCATATGCTCGCGGATGAATGTGCGTTGCACGTTCATCCAATCTCGTGTAATTGCATGAATTGGTTCAATGCCTAGTCACGGTGTAGTGGTCATAGGCATTGCCAAGCTTGTTGGTCCTTCGTGCTAAATGCCACCAATGACACCTTGAGTCGTGGTCGCGACTCGGGAGCCATTGGTGAGGTTTGACGAGAGATATCGAACTCACTCTCGCAAACTACGAACTAAGAAGGATAGGAGTTCAGTCTCCACGACAAGTAGTTGAAGTATTGAATAGGTGATTTAAACTCATTCCTGAAGCATTTGTTATTTGGCGTTTATGTACTCTTGACGGTGTGTTTCACTGCATGTGTGCCATGAGTGGTTTGAGCATAGGGAGTGCTTGTGTGGTTGAATTGCTTAGGTGTAGGAACGTGACGACTTCCGTAGCACCTTTGCATGAAGATCTACGAGCATGAACTTAGAACTCCTTGTGGTGTGTGTGTTGTGGTATTTGTTAGATGGTGTGTGTGAGCGTTGGGTCATGAATGCTATATGATGGAATGTGTGAATGATTCGATGAACTATATTAGATGTGGAAGTGGATATCCGTTGCCCCCAAGGCATTTTATCTTTGTAGTTTAAAACCCCTTTTCTTTAGTTTCGTTTGATGATTAGCATAGTCGCTTGACGTTGCTAGTTATCTCGTCTTTTTATCTTTGTTAACTTAGGAACCAACCAACCAACCAACCCCCCCCCCCCTTTACTCGCTTTTATGTGTGTATATATATTTACTCCTAGCCTAGTATATCAACCATTTGTGTGCTTAGACGCCTAGGAAGATCCCTCTTCTCATTGGACGACCCCGATTTGCCACTATCTACCTAGTTGTAGAAAGTAAGCACTGAGGGCTTATAAATTATCTTTTGGCGCGCGCCAAAAATGGCGCCGTTGCCGGGGAAGAGGCGTTTATTCTTAAGTATTTAGGTGTATTTGGTTGTGTATTAGCTAGTTGTTTTTATTTTCCACTACTTGGTGGTTGTTTTTGTTCGGAGTAGGTATTGCTCGAGTTCTTGGTAATTTATTTTATCGAGAATCCTTGCACTATAATTCTGAACTTTTGAAAATTTTTAAAAAAAAAAAAAAAATTTCTTAATGGAGCGTCTCACCTTGAGGGAACTCATGATGAGAAGAGAGGCTCAACAAGCAAGGTTTTGTAGGATGTGTCATTCCGATCATCCTACCGAATCTTGCCCTTTGTTGTGGGAACAGCACGATGACCGAGAAAGAACCCTTGGTTTCCAAAACCATGGGTACTATGAAGAGTGCTATCCAGAGGTAGGAGATATTGGTTTTCAAGGGCAAGAAGCTCAGGAATGCTATCCATACCACAACTCTTACAATCCGGAATGGAGTGGTAGTCCGGATTTGTGGTATGAGAATGAGCCGGAAAACCAATATTACGAGCAACCTAGTTGGCCATCACCACCCTATACCATACCCCAAAACCAAGCCCAACAAGGAAGTTCAAGTTTGACACGTGAGGATGTCTTAAATACCATAGCAAACTTGAACCCCTTCACTAGTGAGGAGCCGGATACCCAGCTTTCCTCTAGTGTTGAGGCCATTGAGGGGCATGTGAAGAACATATTAGAGGTATTGGCCCGAATGGAAGCTCGTGATTCCGACAATACACCATCCCAACTTGAACTCGATGATTCGGTGAGTGAAGTCACCAATAAAAATGATTTTGAGTTTGAAAGGGGTGAGGAGTTGGTTGTAGAGGATAGAAAAATGGAGGAAGAGGTGATAGTGCTACATTATCCATTAGCATTGTCACCCCTTCTCCCACCTAGTGAACCAACTCTTACATTTTCGGAAGTTTTGAGGGAAACGAGAGAGGAGCCAAAAGATTATCCTAAGCTCCCTAACCACTTAATTCCCTTTGAACCATCTCCGCCTCCACAAGACTTTCCTCTTGGAAGTTTTGTGCCCCCACCTCTCTTGTTTTGGATGCTCATGGTGAAGAGCTTCAAGCCTTCACCATACGGATAACATTAGGGTCGTGCCGACGACCTTAAAAATACGGAGCTTCGTCGTGCCGACGACGTTAAATAAATTCGGCATTTCTTTTAGTTTTTGTTTCTTAGTTTGTATTTCTTAGTTTGTTTTTGTTGTTGTTTTGTTTTGTTCTTTGTATGGCATGTTTTTCTATGATGTTGTAGCAACATGAAGTGCATTGCAATGAAGGAGATGAAGGAACGAGATCAATGAACGAGGGAAGCAAGCTTGGATAGTTGGTAAGAAAACGAAAAAATTTTAAGCCTGGGATACCCTGCCGTCGCGAGTCGCGATGGGCTTCGTCGCGAGTCGCGACGAACAGGGGAGCAAAATCCACTCCCAGCGCCAACTTTCCGCGAGTCGCCCTGACGTCGCGAGGCTCGTCGCGAGTCGCGACACCCTTCGTCGCGAGTCGCGACGAGCTCAGAAAATTTGGAGCTCTCGGACTCACCTTTCCGCGAGTCGCGATGACTTCGCGAGGCTCGTCGCGAGTCGCGACCTACTTCGTCGCGAGTCGCGACGAGCTCAGACAATTTTAAGCTTCCGGACTCCACTTTCCGCGAGTCGCGATGACTTCGCGAGGCTCGTCGCGAGTCGCGACACCCTCCGTCGCGAGTCGCGACGAGCTCAGAACATTTTGAGCTCCCGGGCTGTACTTTCCGCGCGTCGCGATGACGTCGCGAGGCTTGTCGCGAGTCGCGACGTGCTCAGTAACTTTCGAAAAATTTTTTTTTTTTTTTTTTAGCCCGGATTTCAAGTTTCCAAGCTTTCAAGTTTCCAAATGATTTTAAACATTGCATGATCTTTCCTTCTTTTCCACCCAACACTCCCAAGAACATCACATACCTCTCATTTCTTCCACCATCCTACATATATTGACATATGAACATTCTTGCATCTTTATAGTACATTTGTTGATTGTAGTATGCCGACTACATCATTGTGACCGTAAGTTCTTATCCTATAATGATGCTTGTATACATGTCAATATATGTTGGATATTTTTCATGCATAATCTTATAGTGGTGATTGAGGGTTGATTGGTTGTTCTTTGACAATACTATGGTTATTAACTCTTGATGCTAAACCTAGTATTACATATCCTTATGTACTTGTGAGTTTAATATGTTCTTCGTGGTGTAGTCTTGATCAAACGGCGCCATGGAGAAAATGTTTTTCTCGAGGGGTGAGTTCTTCTACGGCATTTTTTGCTCACCCTTCCGGTTCCGAAACCCATCTCGGGACCATCCAAGTACTTGGATATCGCCATATCACCGGCGAATTGCGGAGACACGGGTGTCACTCTAACTCCCTTACATTGATTGTTATTCTTCTTGCCTTACATGTTTACATTGAGGGCAATGTAATGTTTTAAGTGTGGGGAGGGGTTAGAGGATTCAATGCATGCTAGATTGTTTTGGAATGCTTTTTGCTACTTTTCATTGGAAAAACATGAGAAAAAGAAAAAAATATATATATTAAAAAAAAAAAAAAAAGAAAACCCGCTAAGTTGAAAACCCGAGAGGGCAACTTAGGCAACATTGGGGGCCCGGATAGGTCGAAAACCCTTAAAGGGCGGCCTAGGCAAAAATGAGAGGCTAAAATGTGCGGAAAAAGGTGAGATGTGAGCTAAAGAAACATGATGTGTGGCTAGGATGAAAACTCGAAAGAGCTCCTAGGCAAAATGAGAGAAAGTGAGAGAAATTGAAAAATGCTATGATTTCACTCATTTGCCGGCGTTGGAGTCATAAGGTTGCGGTTGTCACACGGATGGATCGGGTAGCTCAACATCTATAGACCTCTTGGGATTGGGTAGCTTAGTGGGTTAGGAAACGAAGTGTGGTTATGAAATTCTTGATCTCTTTATACTTCGTTTTTGGTTGATATATTGGCATTAGGTGAAGCATGTGTTTAAAACTTCCTCTATGGTTTTAGCTTCATTTTGTGTCATTGGATTATGGGAATATCAATTCTGGGCTTTGAAATATTTTATGGGTAGTGAATTGATAAGTGGTAGGTTTGGTTAGATTTAGGATTGGGGATGTGTGTGTGAAAAAAAAAATTCTCATGTGAGCTTTTATTTTGGGATTTTTGATATTGAGAGTTTTTGTGAGGCTTTGATTGGGGGATTAGTTAGGTTTTGGATATATCATTTACTCCGTGTGCTTGGTTCTTTTCTTACTCGAGGGCGAGTAAGGGCTAAGTGTGGGGATATTTGATGTGTCCATTTTGTGTGGTTATTTTAGGGGTTTTAGGATGTGGATATGCCATTTCCTCCGTACGCTTGAATCTTTTCTTACTCGAGGACGAGTAAGGTTTAAGTGTGGGGAGGTTTGATGTGTCCATTTTAGATGGTTATTTTAGGCTTTTTAGGATTAGGTTTTGTGCAATTTTGTGCTCTACATGTGGCATTTTGCCTTGAAATCATCTAAGGAGGGATAAAGGCGGCTTTGACGTTTTTATCACTTTTTAGATGATTTTGTGTGACAAGGTGATTTGTTTGAAGACTTTGAAGATTTGAAGACTTTGAAGATTTATCTTTGAAGATTTGAAGATTTGAAGACCTTTACATTTGAGCTTTTTGAAGACATGAAGAAGTGAAGAGGTGAAGAAAGGAGAGCAAAGCAACGGGTGAAGGATGGTCCAGGGTTCTCAGAATTTTCCGAGAAGAATCAGCCTTCATGAGTGGCACCATTGGATTCCTCTTCTCGAGCACTATAAAATCGACTACAAGAACTCCCGAAACGGATCAACGGTTCACCCGGAGGAAGCAAAACAAAACAGCAGGGCTGAGTTACTGATTTGGTCGCGACTCGCGATGAACTTGGTCGCGAGTCGCGACGACGGCTTAAAATCAGCCCTGCAGCAGCTCTGTTTCTCCTCTTTTTCTTCCACTATAAATACCTCTTCACCCTTCTTCTCCAAAGCCTTAAGCCCGATTTTTGGCTCCAAAACCCTAGATTTTCTTCCATTTCTTCTTCTTTCTTTGTAGCTTTTAGTTCTTTGTTATGGGTTTTGTTTATCTAGGTTAGTTTTGTTCTTGGGAGCAAAGGATTGAAGCTTCCACTATCTATGTAGCAAGAATTCATTTATATTTATCTATTTGGTGTTTTTGCTATTGTGCATTTATTGTGCTTTGAATGTTAATTGTTGATTGCATTGATGTTATTGAGAGCTTGATGATATGAAATGCTTGGATTAATTGTTAGCTAGGGTTTGGGGGATTTGGGTTAATTTCCCCCCTGTTCTTGTTAGCAATGTGAGAGTATGAATTAGAGCTTTCGATTGTGTTAGTGTGTTGACAATGTGCTAGGCGAATGTGATTGATGTCGAACTCTTCGTCACGTTCGTTTGTGTAGCAAACGAGAGAGTCATATGCTCGCGGATGAATGTGCGTTGCACGTTCATCCAATCTCGTGTAATTGCATGAATTGGTTCAATGCCTAGTCACGGTGTAGTGGTCATAGGCATTGCCAAGCTTGTTGGTCCTTCGTGCTAAATGCCACCAATGACACCTTGAGTCGTGGTCGCGACTCGGGAGCCATTGGTGAGGTTTGACGAGAGATGTCGAACTCACTCTCGCAAACTACGAACTAAGAAGGATAGGAGTTCAGTCTCCACGACAAGTAGTTGAAGTATTGAATAGGTGATTTAAACTCATTCCTGAAGCATTTGTTATTTGGCGTTTATGTACTCTTGACGGTGTGTTTCACTGCATGTGTGCCATGAGTGGTTTGAGCATAGGGAGTGCTTGTGTGGTTGAATTGCTTAGGTGTAGGAACGTGACGACTTCCGTAGCACCTTTGCATGAAGATCTACGAGCATGAACTTAGAACTCCTTGGGGTGTGTGTGTTGTGGTATTTGTTAGATGGTGTGTGTGAGCGTTGGGTCATGAATGCTATATGATGGAATGTGTGAATGATTCGATGAACTATATTAGATGTGGAAGTGGATATCCGTTGCCCCCAAGGCATTTTATCTTTGTAGTTTAAAACCCCTTTTCTTTAGTTTCGTTTGATGATTAGCATAGTCGCTTGACGTTGCTAGTTATCTCGTCTTTTTATCTTTGTTAACTTAGGAACCAACCAACCAACCAACCCCCCCTTTACTCGCTTTTATGTGTGTATATATATTTACTCCTAGCCTAGTATATCAACCATTTGTGTGCTTAGACGCCTAGGAAGATCCCTCTTCTCATTGGACGACCCCGATTTGCCACTATCTACCTAGTTGTAGAAAGTAAGCACTGAGGGCTTATAAATTATCTTTTGGCGCGCGGGCGCGACGACCGCCCGCGCCTGTCAGTCACCGACCAGACGCCCGTAATTGCAACACTGGAGGACAAGATCTCTGGCACCAAGGTAGGTCAGGTCAAGCTATCGGAAGTTTGTGAATGCTCAGGGGTCACCTGGCATCACAGACACGTACGAATCTGACGAGGAGGATGCGCTCGATTTATTGGAGGATGATGCAACGTTTTCAACTCCATAGCCGAGTAGGGAGATTCAGGCGACAACATCATCTTTAGAATTGTTTGTGTACGAGTTGAACGGGGTGCCAATCGACTTTTCGGAGGTAAACGTATTCCCAGATCGATATGTATTTATTGACAGATAGTGAATTCAATGTTAATACTCTATGTTTAGGGTTCCTAATACTCGGTGTCAGTATGTGATAGTGACCTGTGTTTGCATCCTAATACTATGTGTTTGCATCCGTAAATTGCCTTGATAGTGAATTCAATGTTAATGCTCTGTGTTTGCATCCTAATACTCTGTGTTAGTATGTGATAGGGACCTTGTGTTTGCATCCTAATACTCTGTGTTTGCATCCTAATACTCAGGTAAATTGCCTTGATAGTGAATTCAATAGTAATGCTCTGTGTTTTAATCCTAATACTCTGTGTTGTGATAGTGACCCTGTGTTTGCATCCTAATACTCTGTTTCGGCGATACCTAATACTTTGAGGTAAACTTCCTTGATAGTGAATTCAATGTTAATACTCTGTGTTAGTATGTGGGATTGCCTATGAAGCACGATTTATTGTCAAATATGTGAGATTCTCTGTAAAGAGTGACAGATTGGCTGTCCACTATTCTCAGGTACATCCTTCCGTTCACAAGTTATTATTGAGTCAATATCGGAGTGACGAATATGGAAAATTGCCCCCGAAAGCATTAATGGAAATGTGGAAGGTTATCTTCCATGTGTAGGTATGATATTCAAGATCAACTGTGTTGATTGAAGAACATTATTTGATATTTTTCATGCTCTAACTTTGTATTATTCTGTGTGGCTGTGTATGAATTTTTGGAACTGTGTTTGTGGTTGTGTTTGTGGCTGTCGTGGCTGTGTGTTTCTGGCTGTCGTGTTCACCTTGTGACTGTGTTTCTGTTTTTGGAATTTAGTTTAGGGTTTAGGCTGGCTGGAACTGCCTCATTTCAGATTGGGAAATTTCTTTAAAACTGTAGTAACCAATTAAGTTAACACTTGAGGCGGGCTGGAATTCTTTTTTCGTGATTGCCTTTTCATCTTTCTGTTGGTATCTCCCTAGTAGGCTGGCTGGTATTGATATGCAAATGCATTTCAATTTCTGAAAATTATATTTTGTACTGTAAAAACAGGTTCTTACACTGTTTCAACAAATTTTCAACAATATGTAAAACAGGTTCTTAAACTGGAGTACACACAAGAGCATCACATTTTTCATTCTAAAAAAAGTAAACTTCCAATGGTTTTCAACACATACATGGTTGGATTGCAAACACACTAACAAAACCTAGCATTGTGTTTGCAACCTTTAGGCATGCCTAGCCCAATCCAACCACAACAAAATACCCAAAGGCATTTGAAACCTACTTGCTAACCAATTATTTGATGCACAATATATTCAAGTCCCCTTGCTTTGTTAGCTGCTATCAAGTGTTGTAAGCCCTCCCTAACCAATTCTGTGTCCACCTCTATGTCACTTGGTAATAATCCTTGTAGTTAGAGTGCATCTTTCCCCATATGTGGTAGCTTGTAACGGTTCGATCCTTTGCATTTCATAATCTCCACCATGACACATTGTAGCGTTAGAAACACTTTATTCAGTTTTTCTGGCTCTAACTGCTCGAATGATATTTCTGTGGCTGAAATAAGTTCATCCAACGTGCGTGTCGTTGACCGGTGCTGCAAACTTTGGATCGAGTTAAAAAAACCCAAATCTAAAACATTTAATCAGGGATGTTTGGGGGCTGAAAACCTAATCTGATGTTGAAGCCGTCCGAACTAGCTGCCATTCTAAATTCAGCATCATCATCACATATGTGGGGTCTTGCATTGTCTTGCCGAATTGTTATGTTTGTGCTAGCTAGTAATGGACATTTCCTTTTGATTTCTGGGACCAACTTTGTCAACATGAACTCTTTGGTAACTTCACGGTCAATTGATGGTATTGGTTTAGTTTCCAAAGTGCCGGCTGGTCTATTTTTGCTTGTCTGTTTCACAGCTTCTTCATGTGAGAATGGCTATATCCCTATTTTTTCATCAAACAAGACCTCCCCCTCATTGTTGATGATTGGCCGACATACGACACATAGGAACATTTTCTTTATAAACCTCTTGTTTTGAACCATACGGTGAGACTCTTCCTCATCCGGAAGAAGATAGTACTTTTCAGTGACTCTAGTAATGTAAAACCATTTCTCGTCTATGTGTATAATGTGATGCATATCCATGAAAGTTGTTTTTCCTAGACTTGCATCATGTTTCAAGTGAGATATGGAGTAGTATAACCTGTGTAGCTGGTTAGTTGCTGAAATCAGAGGTTTTATTGCATTTGAATGTCTCCGAACTTGACCCTTCTTGATCCAGTGATGCATAGTAGTAGTGCTTACTCCAATTGCAGCTGCAAATCCCCTTTGTGATGTGCGTAATTGGAGGGGGACTGCCATAGCTAATTCCTTGCTTATTTTAACCTGTTTCCTTCCTTCTTTTCCTTTGCCCTTGCTGCTCCAATCTGTACATAACCCCAGTTGATCTTGTCTTTTATGCAGGTTGGCCATGCAGCTTATAGTGCGAACCGAAGTGTTCCATCGTTGGGCTGCCTCCTTACGGCGATGGGTGACAATCTTGCCTTCGCTCAAATTTTGGAGGATGAACTCTCCTATTTGACACCGCTGAGAATCATTCAATCGTTGCCGTTCCGGCATTCCTTTGTGGCTGCGAAAAACCAGTGGAAGACAAATTCCAGAGGTTAAGAAGAAGAGAATGAGAAGTTTTAGAGGACCTGACACACTCTGGTCTCCTTTTTAATCTAAGTTATGTGTGGTGAATATTTTCACTACCTTATAATACAGTTACTATGATGTGAGTTTGAATTAAAGTGTCATTATTTCCCCCCTTTTATCCTAATTCACGTGGGGTTTGTAGAGTACATTTTGGAGGAAAAAATTATGCTAAATTTTTAGAGGCTTGTCATGATCAAGCTATAGTAATTATGTACTATTTCGTACCAAATCAACCTTTTCAATCAGCTTTATGTTCAATCACCAGTTGCAATAATCCAAGAGCGTTCCAAGGGTGTGCCAATATAAATGGAACGGAAGGACTATTGTAAAAAAAAACTCTCTTTTTCTCTCCATAAAATAGGGGCAAAGTCTTAGGAAAGACGGTCTTTCCATAGGCTTATGGAAAGACGGTCTTTCCATAGGCTTATGGAAAGACAGGGTTTGATTAGAACAATAAAAGGTAAAAGGTCTTAGTTGCAATATTAAAGTTTTAGTATGAAACATGTAGTAGTTATAAAATTTATAACCCGGTTCATCCAATCCAAAAATTTTATCTTAATTTCTTTTAATTTACACTTTAAACCTTGGTCTTTCCATAACTTATGGAAAGACCGTCTTTCAAGAGACGGACTCTAAAATAGGTGGGATCGGAGGGAGTAAGAAAAATATTACTCCGTCCCAGCCGAATGT
The DNA here is from genome assembly GCA_037428765.1 of Rubia yunnanensis. Classification (NCBI taxonomy): domain Eukaryota; kingdom Viridiplantae; phylum Streptophyta; class Magnoliopsida; order Gentianales; family Rubiaceae; genus Rubia; species Rubia yunnanensis. The sequence continues at coordinate 21,132,065 of CM075061.1, read as the reverse complement.
GCACACTTTTTGGTCAACTTTCTTATGTCATGTTTGACCAACGATAACTTTAGTTACGTATATTAACGGTGTGTTAAAATTTGATATTTAGAAAATACAGCATGCAGAGAATCCAACAATATCTCACATGATGATATTGGTATCTATATACTAGTTAAAATTTATGGTCAAATGTGTCTTGTGAAAGTTGACAAAAAAGTGTGCAGATTCGGCTGGGACGGAGGGAGTATAAGGGAAAAATAAAAAGGAAACAAAATATTAAGCAAACCAAAAATAAATCGATTTTACGTTGCTGCATCAAATATGTAGCGCGTTAATGTGGATGAGGTATCTTTCCAACTCCATTTTACCATTCCGTTGGAGTTGCTCTAATCGCTCATTCAGTTCCGAGAGCCTCTTTCAAAGCGAAAATGGGATCTCTTCCTAACCCAGATCCCCAATGCGGCAAAGATGTGATAAACCCAGAAAATTTAATGCACCTTTTCAAGACCCAACAGAAATACATCAACCATTTCTTCCAAAACCTTGATCTCTCGCAAGCCCTCTTGTTTACACAAACTCTACTCACTACCCGAGGCGCGATTTTCTTCACGGGTGTTGGAAAATCTGGATTCGTGGCTCAAAAGATCTCTCAGACCCTGGTTTCCCTGGGGATGAAATCCGGGTTTTTATCGCCTGTTGATGCGCTTCATGGGGACATTGGCATTCTGTCATCCTCTGACGTTGTTGTCATGTTCAGCAAGAGTGGTAATACAGAGGAGCTCGTAAAGCTGGCCCCTTGCGCCAAGGCCAAAGGGGCGTATCTGATCTCGGTTACGTCGGTGGAGCCCAATGTGTTAATGGGGTTGTGTGATCTTAATGTCAATCTGCCGCTTGAGAGAGAATTGTGCCCTTTTGATCTGGCGCCCGTGACTTCCACCGCCATTCAGATGGTTTTTGGGGACACTGTGGCTATTGCATTGATGAGCGCCAAGAATTTTAGCAGGGAAATGTATGCTGCTAATCATCCCGCTGGAAGGATTGGGAAGAGCTTGATCTTTAAGGTATTAATAATGTAGGGAAATCTTTATTTGTTAAGATGGCATTCTTGTGTTTCTTTGGATTAAACTGTTCCTCCTGGATGGATTGCGTTTAGCCTTTTCAAGTAGGGACAGAATGAGTATTTTATGTGGATGGGGGCTTTTGTTTACAGGTGAAGGACATTATGAAGAAGAAGGACGAACTTCCTGTTTGCAAGGAAGGGGACTTGATCATGGATCAGCTGGTGGAGCTAACCAGCAAAGGATGTGGTTGCCTGCTTGTTGTAGACAGCTCTCACCACTTGCTTGGCACGTTTACGGATGGTGATCTAAGGCGTACATTGAAAGCGAGTGGGGAAGGAATCTTCAAGCTGACTGTTGGAGAAATGTGTTACAGGTAATGAAATAGCTTATGAAAAGGGATAGTTGATTGATATGAAAGCATTGCACCATCTGTCTGATTGTGGACGGTACCTGTTTGTGGGGAAAAAAACTACAGGCAGGATCCTTTTGGTCTGTGTCAATGTTAACTATGCTTATTCTGCATTGGTGCTTTGTCAGTGTCTTTGCTAAGTTGCTGATATTAGCACGACCATGTAGGTAATGGTTTTGATTGGCATATGATTGGGATGAAGTTAGTTTTTAGTAAATACTGGTTTTAATGAACTCCATCAATGTTAGAAGGTTTTATCGTTACCCAATGTACAGGTATGGAAGTGCAAAATCATTTCTTGTAGTTTTATGAAATACTCATTTTTACTTTGAGTGGGTAATATCTAGAGATATAATTGATTTACCCTGTTTAGGATGTTAATTGCCGTGTTCTCATTTTCTTTTCACTGGATTCATTTTCAGCTTTGTGAATTTAATAATTTATGTTTTCAAAATTGAAATATCTTGAGAACCACATGGTACCATTTCTTACTAAAGATAGCCAAAAAACTAATGCTGAATTTAATTGCAATTACGTCAAACTATTTGAATGGCAAACAAAAATGTGGAAACCAAAGCAGAGAGAACATGAGGATGGAATGGATTGAAAGAGGATAAAGTGTTTAATAAATTTCAGTTGCCTATCTGCTCTTAACTACTCTGTCTTGCATTTTGCTGATTTTCTTCATATTTAATGTTCTGTAATGGACTTTTGAAATAGAACCTGTATGCCCTCTCTTTCTGTTGCTGTTTAGGTAAATGAGTTTTTTGTTTTTTTTGTAGTTAAAACACTCCTCTTCCTAATTTTGAAATAAGTGTTACTCTGAACATTCTGGTTGTCTTGATCTCGTATTGTTTCATGACCTTTGGTGTTTTCTTAAACTAGACAAGGAGTATTTGTTAGTGTGCATTTAAACACGATAAAATTCTACAAACCTTAAAATGGAAATGGTCTTGATGTGATTTCTGTTGTACTTCAGGCAACCGAGGACAATTGGTCCGGATGCGATGGCCGTTGAAGCAATGAAAAAGATGGAAGCTCTACCATCGCCGGTGCAATTCCTACCTGTTGTTGATCAAGATAATCTGTTGATTGGTATTGTGACATTGCATGGATTGGTATCAGCTGGGCTGTGAATGTTTCTGTATAGTCTAGATTTTTTGTCATGCCATTCGTTGTATTCTGGTTGTACTTCGCTTGTTATACCATTTAGTTTTGTATGTCATAAGAATGATTAATACCAATCTACTTCCTATAGCTGAGTAGTAGTTCAGTTTGTCATAGGAATGATTAATCTTGTGCCATAACATGTATCTATGTTACTCCTGTTTAATAGTATTAAAGTGCTACTGCCAATTGATTTTGGCTTTCTGCTTATCCGTATTATTGTAACATAAATTTAGTATGATTCTACTATAAAATAAAGTTGTTTACCCTGCCCCTACTTTTCAATTATGTTTTTGCATAACACCGGAATTTGGAGGGGGCATTTCCATTGCAACTGGTGCTGCATACTCAGGGATCATGCTTCCCTACTCCTGCTGGCGACGTATCTGTTGCCAAGCCACAGGTCTCGGCGAGTGTTCTTCGTATGGCCGCTGGTGGTACCGATGTGTGTGTTTGGCTCCGCATCTACCGTGGAACGGCTTTAACGCGGCTGGTTGTTGCCCTGACATTCAGAGTAGTCTACTTGTCAGTTGTCACAATTGGTGTAGGATATCCTCTATGGTTCTTACTCTCTATACCCATCTGTTTTAATTTTCAGCAACATATGATGTTGTACAACTTAACTATGCAACCATCAATTTTGTGTATGCCAGCTTGATAATAAAGTGAAGACAGTTAAGAAAGAGACTGCGGTTCTGGAGCTTGACTGCAGGACTCCCATAGTTCTTCTGGGGTGTTTACTTTCGTATATAAAATGTCTTATATTAAGCAAATAATTACGATCCCTAAATTATTTAAGGTGTGGATATGTGGTTTCGATAGGGGTCTCTGGAGGTTAGATGTACAGGGGTCACATTGTAGCAGCAGTTCCTTTTGGTCTACTTGGATTGCTCTTGTTAGTTCCGGTAAATTGCCTCCTTTGTTTACTTATATATTTACGTTGCCTTCCGCAAGGTCCTCAAAAGGCTGTATTAATTTTTCCATTTCTTGAATTTTGCTGACAATGTTTAGACCAACTATATGTCTTTCTTTTGGATTTTTCCAAGGTTACGTTAACTTCCCTGACTTTACCATTTCCTCTACACTATCCTTCTTTTGGACTAGCAGGGTGAAATTTGTCTTTGATGGTGAAGCACTGGTTTGCAATCTCAGCCCTTGTATCCCTTTGGCTTCATATATTTTAAAAAAAAAAATCTGTATGTTATCTTTTTAATGCCGGAAAATGTTTATATATCACTTAGCATATCAAGGAAGTTTTTTTTAATAAGAAATCAAAATTTATAGCTGCATTGCAGGAGAGTTGATGATATGGCAGCAGAGATGAAGCAGATTTCATTAGATAATTCACATTTATTTGCGCACTATAATCACTGTGACCATTGATTTATCAGCTACAGCTCTATCCCGAGGAGTTTAATCTTGTTTAATTCTGTTCACGATTTGTTCGGCTAGGCAATTTTACATTTTTTGATTGATTGCCCATGAGTTAAAGTTCTTGGTTGCATGTACAAGATTAGAAGTCAATCTCTGATGTTGTGTCATTTGATTTTGTAGCTGCATATGAAGATTTTGATATTTGGCTTGAAAGAGGAGCAGTAGTGCTTACCCAGAAACAGAGCTGTAAAGTCCATTTATTTAAATTGTTCTCTTGCATGTTCGGTTAGTCAATTTTTACACTGTTATTGAATTTGATCAAGCTTTATTTTCTTCTTTTCCTTTGAAGTTGGTAGGTTCATTCTTGCAAGTTTTGTTAGGGAGATTTTTTCGCGATCGTCTGATTTGGTTTAAAATTTCTTTTCGTCTTGTATGTTAATGGAGGAGCTTCTATGAGGTTGTCAATGGTTTTGTTGTTTTGCAGGGGCTTCAATGAGGCTGTCAAAGGTTTTGTAGATGAGGGATGGTCTAGGATTGACAGTGTTCTTGTGAACTAATCTCCTAGCAAACTCATGTGTGGCACATTTTCATTATGTCAGTGGTTTCCCATCTGTCATTAACTCAGTCCTCTGTGCCAAGGCCTCCATGTTTATATAGGTGAGACCAAATTTGAAGGTTACAGTGTTGGGTATAAACCGTTTCTTTAAAAAACCAGGAGCCTGTAAAACATGTTAAGAATTAATTTTGATAGTCTTGGCAAATTATCTTATTGGCTCGTCACTCGTGTAGTAGTTCTCTAGGTAAATCTGTCGAAATTTTGCACAGCTAATAAGGCTATTATCACTGAGCACGTATGGTTACTTATCTTTCGCTATTCATCTTCCTTCTGTCAGTACTTTAATTGTCACTAGGCTTTTCAATCCTCGTTTTGGTAGAATGGGCCTCCTGCTAAGCTTCTAAGGTTTCTGTGGGAACACGTATTAGAGTGGGCCTTTTAAATGTCTCTTCATGACGACATGATTTGGCCTGGTTTTGAGATAGATGTTTTTTTAGAACTTTAGCGTCCTCGGAAAACCTAAGATGGTGTTGCTGATAGACTATAATGCATCTTTTCATTTTAACTAATCTGTTTAGCACGTCAGCCATGTTGCGTTCTTCCCTTAAGAGTTAAATCTCTAAAGTAGTTATTTAGTTTTACAGAAAGATTTTAGAAATATTAATGATTACTTGAGTTCGTTCATCATTTACACAGCTGATTACTTCCGCTGCATTTCATGTGGTATGTCATGGTTACACAGATTTCTTGTGATACCAATATATCTTGTAAAGGAAGTGCTTCATCACCTCTGGTATAAATTTCTTCTGTTCAGTTCAAGTTATAAAAAAATTCATTCCTTCAATCACCTCTGGTAAAAGAAAATTCAGTCCTTCAATCACCCCTCTGGTATAAATTTCTACCGAAAAAATTAGCATCATGAATTGGAGACTGTTAAATAGGCTTGTATCTTTCCTTGATGTTCTTGAAAGATTTCACATTCAGTCTTCCATCAATATGTCCTTTTTGTAAACAAGATTCTGAGAGCGTTCACCAATCTTTTAATAGTTACCCTATTATAAAAAAGATATGGGATAAGATTGACAAGGTTTTTGACATTCATACCCCTTCTTTTGAGTGCACGCGAATCAGCTTTCGAGGTTGAGCAGTTTAAATTTCACTACAGGATTTGTGAATGAATGCTGGGCTGGGCCACCTCGAATGGTGTGAGCCGCATGCAGAGAGACCTGCACGTACGGTTTTTAGGGGGAGGGATAGATTTCCATCATTGGAATTTAAACATGGTGAATCAGGACTTTAATTTTCTCATCAAGATTATGCCATGCTTATGCATCTGGTCCATTTGGTGTGCTAGAAATATCTATTGCTTCGACCATACTAAACCAAATGATGAGATTATATTTAGGAAAATCTTGTGGCAATTAAATGACATTTTGATCAGATTTAATATCAAAGGCTTGTGGAATTTAACATCAGGAATTAATAGATTCTGAGAGCGTTCACCATTATTTTAATAGGAATTAACATTTTGATCAGATTTAATATCGAAGATTGTTCATATGCAGGTCTAAGAAAAAGGTTGAGAAGAAAATCATTCATAGGAAGCTTCCTGCTCAGTTCAAGTTAAAATCAGATGGTTCTGTCCTAAAAAATGGAAGTGCTGGAGTGGGATTCATCATTAGATATTGTAATGGGAAGCTAGTGTTAGCAGCAGCTAAACAGATCACAACTATTAACAATCTTCATGCTGAAGCACAAGCACTCAATATGGGATTCGGGCAGCACAGAACCGTGGCTTTAGGTGCATTCAAATTGAGTGTGACTCTGACCTATTGGTAAAGATAATGAGAAAAGACTACAAAATCCTATGGCAATGCACCAATGATATTGGACAAATATGGGATACATTTCATCATATGGACTGGTTCATCTCACATGTATACAGAGAGACTAACAGTGTTGTAGACACATTGGCAGGAATTGCAAGCAACAAAAAGGTAAATTCTCTTTTTGATCATGTAGGTTTACCTAAAGAAATCAAGGGAATGATCCATCTTGGCTCGATCTCTCTTAGAGATAGTCTGAATCATTTTGTTGAAACCTGGTTTATTAGCATGACTTATGTTGTTAGAGTTGAGATTATCTTTTGTAGAACAAGTTACTGCTTGCTATTGTGTTGTATGACAGGTACTGCACCCTGCTTGAAAGCTTGGGAATGGCTTTTGAGATCACATTTGAAAGCATTACAAATGTTGCATCAGCTTCAAAATGGGAGATTGAACCAGACATGGAAACGTGGAGAAGAAGGCTGCTGTTTCTTGCTTGATGACTTAAGAGTAAGTTTCTTCTGGGAAGAGATTTGCGAGGGACTAATATGGAATGTGAACTCTTTTTGTCGACACAAGGGGGTGGAGGTAAAAAGTGGGAGGCCATAATAGATCTCGCCACGGATTTAGGGCCATATCCTTTGTAGGGGTTAAAGATGAATGATATGGAATAAAGCTAATTGTATTTAGCTATTCCACATTAGCTTATTTAGCTGCACATAGTCGTTTCAAAAGACACAATTATGCACTCCATCTGTGTTATTTATGACACACTTACTATAAATGAATGTTTTCTTTTATTTGACACCCTTTCCATTTTTGGCAAGATTACTTCAATTTCATCCACTCATTCTACTTTTTACTTTCTACGTTCAATTTCATTCACTCATTTTCTTCACACAAATTCAAGCACCTAAACCTATAGTGTCATAAATAAAAAAAATAGGAGTACTCATTTTGTCTTTTTTATGGCTTGGGGAGCCTAATATGGCTCTATTTGGCAGAGCTGACTTATTTTGAAAGCAGGGGAGACCAGCTTCTACTTCTCCTCCCAAAAATATTTTTTACTTTCAAAATAAGCTACTTTTTAGCACTTTACCAAAGGCTAAAAAATGTTTTGTTTATAAGCACAACTTTTAGGTTGTGCCAAAAAGAGCCTATATACCCTCCCACTTAGGTGAGTATTTAATTAAAAAAACTAATAGGCAAAATCTTGGGAAAGACCATCTTTCCATAAACTAATAGTAGGTAGCTCTGTACAATCCATCCCTAGGCCTTTCAGATTTCTCAATGCATGGTACAAAAGGCATGATTTTAATGAATTTGTTAGACAAAATTGGAATCCTCCTATCTCAGAGTCAGGGATGCTAGGTTTTTTCCTTAAAATGATCAGGCTTAAAAAAGCTCTAAAAATTTGGAATATAGATCATTTTGGAAATGTACATGACAATGTACGAAAGGCTGAGGAAGAACTACGTGTTCAGGAGGTACAATATGATTTGAACAGCTCCCCTACTGAGCTTCTTAAGCTTAAAAAAACCAAAGCAAGCCTTCTTAGAGCCATAAATGAGCAAAATAATTTCTGGAAACAGAAGTCAAAAATAAAATGGTTAAAAGAAGGGGATGATAACACTCTTTTCTTCCATAATTCTGTCAAGGAAAGGAGAGGCAGATTGAACATTACTAAAATCAAAATTAGTGATGGTAGATGGCTAGATGAACCTGCTGAAATTGAAAATGAGGCCATTCACTATTATGAAAATCTGTTAACTGAAGAAAATCATGGGCCTGGTCTTTTCCAATCTCATTTTCTTAGCCAGATTCCCAGTCTTATTGATGAAAGTGATAATGCCAGTCTCATTATATTAGCATCTTTACAAGAACTGAGGAGTGTAGTTTTTAATCTTAATAAGAATAGTAGTCCTGGTCCAGATGGATTCACTTCAAAATTTTTCATAAAATCCTGGGAAATCATTGCCGCTGACCTTCTCTCTGCTGTAAATAATTTTCTTTCTGGTCATGATATTCCCAGAGGTGTTGCAAGTACATGGATCACTATTATTCCTAAAAAGGATATACCTATCTCTTTTGATGATTTTAGACCTATAAGTCTTTCCAATGTTTTGAACAAGATTTGCTCCAAATTATTAATGAAAAGACTTAAACCCCTGATGTCTAAAATCATCTCTCCCCATCAGACTGCTTTTATGAAAGATAGGGACATCTCTGACAATGTCATCTATCTACAAGAAATGGTGAGATTTTTAGATAGGAAGACTAGGGATCATAACTGTATAGTTAAATTAGATCTGAGGAAGGCTTTTGATAGGGTGAAATGGTCCTTTCTATCTAGTGTTCTTTTCAAATTTGGCTTCCATGGACAGTTTGTGTATAACATAATGAAAAATCTGTCTCAAGCATGGTTTTCAGTGTTATTAAATGGAAAAGCGGTAGGTTTTTTTCAGGCATCAAGAGGTATTAAACAAGGTGACCCACTCTCTCCTTTTCTCTTTAATATCTTCACTGAAGCTTTTACAAGGAGTCTTGCCTTTATCTTTGAAACTAGTAAGCTTCAGTACTATGATCCCCCTTCTAGTGCTCTCAAAATTTCCCATCTTAGCTATGCTGATGACACTATGGTATTCCTTAAATCCAACACCAATACTCTTGTCAGACTTAAAGCCTTTTTGGTTACATTTGAGGAAACCACTGGACAGAAAATCAATTTTGAAAAAAGTGATGTTTTCATTAGCAAGCATGCTTCTGTTTCACGCATTTCTCACATCAAAAGGATTTTAGGTATGAAATCTGGTTGTTTTCCTTTCAAATACCTTGGTGTTCCTATTTTTAAAGGTGCTGTGAAAAACATTTACTTTCAACCACTATTGGAGCAACTTGATAAAAGACTCAATAATTGGAGAAATAAATGGCTTTCTACGAGAGGTAAGATTACTCTTATTCAATCTTGTATCTATTCATTGCCTCAGCACATTTGGTTTGTCCTCAAACCTCCAAAACAGATCATTAAACAAATTGAAATGAGGTTAAGTATTTTTTTCTGGGGTCAGACTGAGTTCAGGCCTAAAAAATCCTGGAAAAAATGGGATGCTTTATGTTTCCCTCTTGACCAGAATGGATTAGGTCAATTCATACCATCGTTACTGCATGTTCTGTAAAACTATGGTGGAAATTTCAAACTGCAAAGGCCCTATGGACTCATTTTATAGCATCTCTGCCTAGATCTTTTCAATGCTCCCAAACCTGGAAGCGAATTTGTTTTGTTAACTCCTGGGCTGAATCTCATACCAGAGTTATTCATGGTGTTGGTAGCTGTAATTTTTGGACTTCAAATTGGTTGGATAAAGGCCCTATCATGGATCAGTGTAACCCTGATTTAACTTTCATTCCTGAGGATTGTACAGTAGCCTCTTTCTATCACAACAGAGGCATTTTTTTACCCCAACTTATACCTTTTCTTAATGCTGACATTATTATTCTTCTGCAGGATTTCAGTTTGTCTCCTCGCAGAGAAGATAGACTTATTTGGAAGCCTGACATTCACGGATCTTTCTCCTTTAAATCTGCCTACAGATTGCTCAAGGAACAAAGAGGTAGTATTTCCTCAATTAATCATATTTGGAATCCAAGACATGAGAAGAAGGTTTCAGTGTTTATGTGGCGAATGATTAACTCCCTCCTGCCTTTTGATAATATTCTGAAATCTATGAAATTCAATCTTCCTTCCAAATGCTGTATGTGTGACAATGAGGATTCCCTAAATCATTTTTTTAACTCTTGCATCTTTGTTGTGAAAGTGTGGAAGGTCATACATAATTTTATGGGAATTGTTGATAGATTTTTGTCCTCAATTTGGGAAAGATTATCTTTCTACTTTACTGTTCCTGGCCTGTCTAGTTTCCATAACTTGCTCCTGCGTTTGACTCCCTCAATCACATGTTGGTTTCTCTGGAAAGTTAGGAATAGCTAGTTGTATGATAATGTTAAACCTCACACATCATCAGTTCTTAAACAGATTAAGGAGTATCTTTTTTTATCTTTTCTCTGCAAAGCCTTTTTTCATTTCAAATCAGATTGATGCTGAAATTGCAGACCACGGTTTTCTCCCCACTGCAAAAAAACCACCCAAACCTAGGTTTGTCAAAGTTGTTTGGTCTAAACCCTATCCTGGTCTAAAACTAAATGTTGATGCCTCTTGGTGTAAATTATCTCAGATGGCAGGGATTAGTGTGGTAGTGAGGAATAACATGGGTGCTTTCATTTTAGCTCAAGGTTCTTATATTCATGCCAACTCTCCTTTAGAAGCTGAGCTGAAAGCTATCAAATTAGGACTCCAAGTTGCTTGTTTTTACTCTGATCCTATCATTATAGAATCTGACTGTCTTAATGCTATCTCTCATGTCTTGAATCCTATAACAGCTCACTGGAAACCTTTTCAGTTAGCTGATGAAATACATCACATGCTCAAAACTTGCTCTTTAGTTCATATCTACAGAGAAGCAAATAAAATAGCGGATGCACTTACTAAGTCTATTTTGTCATCAAAATCCTCAAGGATCTTTTCTTTTCAGTCTCTTCCCATACTTGTCCAGGGTATAATTAGACTAGATCAAATGATGACTCCCTCACTGAGAACAATTCAGAATGGATGCAACTGATTATACTTGTTTTTCCACAGGTGCTCATTCTATTCTGAAGTTCCCATCAATGGTGACCTCTAAGCATATGAGTATAAACTCGTCTAGAAGCAAAGCAATACAAGGATCTTCACAACGTTACCTATCTTAACCAGGAGATTTTTCTGGAAGCCGAGGACAGAGAAGGCCACCTTTTATAACTGCATGCAGCAACGTCAAGCTTACCTGTCCGGCCAGCAGTGTAGGCAAGTCCGAGAGTCTTCGAGGGGGCTTTGAGTCTTCAAGGGGGCTTCGAGTCCTCGAGGGGGCTTCGAGTCCTCGAGGGGGATTAGAGTCCGCGAGGGAGCTTCGAGTCCTCGAGGGGGCTTCGAGTCCTCGAGGGGGCCTCGAGTTCTCGAGGGGGTTTTGAGTCCTCGAGGGGGCTTCGAGTCCGCGAGGGGGCTTCGAGTCCTCGAGGGGGCTTCGAGTCCTCGAGGGAGCTTCGAGTCCTCGAGGAGGTTTTGGGTCCCCGAGGGGGCTTCGAGTCCTCGAGGGGGCTTCGAGTCCTCGAGGGGGCTTCGAGTCCTAGAGGGAGTTTCGAGTCCCCGAGGGGGCTTCGAGTCTTCGAGGGGGCTTCGAGTCCTCGAGGGGGACTTTGAGTCCTCGAGGGGGATTAGAGTCCTCGAGGGAGTTTCGAGTCCTCGAGGGGGCTTCGAGTCTTCGAGGGGGCCTCGTGTTCTCGAGGGGGCTTCAAGTCCACGAGGGGGCTTCGAGTCCTCGAGGGGGCTTCTAGTCCTCGAGGGGGCTTCGAGTCCTCGAGGAGTCTTCGAGTCCCCGAGGGGGCTTCCAGTCCTCCAGAGGCCTTTGAGTCCTAGAGGGGCCTTCGAGTCCCTGAGAGGGCTTCGAGTCCTCGAGGTGGTTTCGAGTCCCCGAGCATTTCAAACTGCCACTCAACAGCACCAAGATGACATATTGAACAATGGATTTTGGAGCTTTACTTGTTCCTTGGGACTTCCATCAAATACCATCCGGTTAACATGCCATTGACAAATAGGGGTTTCATTTTTTTGATTCTCCGATCTGTTCGGGGTATTACAGCTAGATGGTATATAAACAAAGTCCCCTGCTGGATCATCGATGTACATTAACATGGTTTAGTCGTGTTTTAGGTGGAAACACCACTTTTGGAAGTAAGTGATACTTTGCTTCAAGAGCTTATTAAGGCTCTTGGATCATAAATTTGGATGATCTTTTGTGTATCGAACTATGCCTTCAAAGCCAGTTTATTTTTTATTTTCTATCGGTTTGGAGAGCCTAATATATTCCCTCCATCCTCGGATGGTTTTAATTTTAAAAAAAAATACGGTGTTTAATTAGAATAATAAAAGGTTGAAGGTCTTAGTTGCAATATTAAAAATTTATTATATAATATGTAGTAGTTATAAAGTTTATAACCCGGTTATTTTTTTTAAATGAACCTATATTAATGAGAGGGATATATATAAGGTTCCCCAAACCTAAAAACGGTAAAAGATTCTTTTACAAAACTTTGTTTCAATTAATTTTGAAGACTTTGTACCAAAAGATAAAATGTATGTGTCAAAATTTCTGACCGGAAGTCTACTTAGGGCGTTTTTTGTAGATTATTCCATTTTTCATGTCTCCACCCCTCATGTTAACATGGGTAAATGGCCAGATCTCCAAAAATGCTCCAAGTAAAAAAGGTTCGAGTGCTGGAAATCCTGTTTGTATCTTGTGTCTCGTCATCTTCTTTGCCGCCTGGTTCGAGTGCTCGAGGATCGAGTTCTCGAGTCTGGAGGTTCGAGTGCTCGAATCTGGAGGCTCGAGTGTCGCCTGGTTCGAGTGCTCGACTGTCCTTGATTCTGGAGGTTCGAGGGCCTGATGGTTCGATCCTCGAGGCCTTATGGTTCGAGTTCCGGTGTGTGGGAAATACACCCTAGTGTGCAGTAGATTTGGATTCCACCAGTGTTCCATCTTGTGTTTCCTTCTCTTTACCGTCGTCACTTGATTCGAGTGCTCGAGGTTCTAGTGGTCGAGGATCAAGTGTTTGATGGTCTGTAGGCTCGATGGCTTTATGGCTCGAGGTCTCAAGGGCTCGATAGCTCGAGGGCTCAAAGGCTCGAGGGCTCGCTGGTTCCAACCTGCGTTTTCATTTTAAAATCAACAGTATCCATTCAAGATTCTAATGACAGGTATCTGTTGTTTGTCAAGAGCTAGAAGTCCCTTGGTTTTCTGATCAAGGTCATGGTAATTCAGAACTTTAGGTTCCTTATTCCTTCCTAGTTTACTTAATCTATCAGCAACCATATTTCCTTCTCTTAGAGTGTGTGTAATTATGATGCCCCCCATCCTTTGTTTGATTTCAGATGCTAAATGATACGGTTCCCATGGGGCTTTGGTTCATTCTTTCATTACTTCCAGAATATTGGCACAATCCATTTCAAGGGAAAAAGCATTTAGGCCAAGAACAGCTGCAAAAATTAGTCATTCTTTTAGACTTAGGAGTTCAGCTTGGAAACTAATTTTTGCTCTAACTGATTTATGGCATGCCTTAATAAAAGATCCATATTTATTCCTGATAACTATCCCAATACCAAGGTTTAAAGTGAAAATTAGAAGAAATGAAGATAAAATTTTTGGGTTGCATGAATCGGATTATAAACTTTATAACTACTACACTTTGCATAATAAATTTTTAATATTACAACCCCGTCTTTCCATAAGCATATGAAAATACCGTCTTTCCCAACACTTTATTTATATGTTGACAAAGTCTTGTATAAGACCGTCTCACGGTAAGACCAGAGATTAAATTGCAAATATTTTAAGATGGGGTTTTATATTGATGTTTTAAAAGTCTAGGGATTTAATGTGTAATTTTGATAATTTACAATTTAGTCCTATTATATAAATTATGTCGAACGGCTTGTTTTCCATGTTTGGCCACATTTTTCATTCTCGTTTTTTCAGGAAGTTCAATCGTTTTTCTCAGTATTCAAGTTTGTTCACTCACAATATCCACCCGCTCAGAAATCTTCTATATAATCGGTTATTGCTTCATTTTTTTTCAATTTCAAGTGTGCATTGTTCTGATTGAAGCTGCGTTTCTGTTTCCTTCATTTTTTTGTTGATTACCGTTCGGTTTTTAACAATCTACGACTGGAAGAGTTAGGATTGTGCTTAATCTGTGACGGTAATGTAGTCGCTAGGTTTTTTTGTTGTATTTTGTTGTTTTCCCCAATTTTTTGGATGCATGTGATGTTTTATGCTTTGTGTAGGTTTTCTGAGTGTTTCTTTCGCTTATTTTGTGTTTCTATTTTGTTTGTGTAGTGTAATGTTGCTTTAATGTGTTCGATTTGAAGTCTATAGGGTTTCTGTTGTTTAGTGCATTTCTATTTTGGGGATTGCTCTATTTTTTGTGTAGGTCTTACTGTTTATGTGTTTTATTGCTTGCATGTGATGTTATATTACTGTTTTTTTTGGGTTTTTGCATTCATTTGGTTTCTGTGTTGAATTTCTTTGACATTTTAGGGTTCATTTAGTTTGTATGTTAATATCTGTGTTTTTGTTGTTGATTTGTAGATGTTAAAGGACAAAGTTACCGATGATTCTGCTTTAGATGTTCTTGCTAATATTGCAAAGAACTATAAAGACTGTGAGGAAGTTAGTCATCCTCCTGTCTTAAAAAATCCAAAGAAACGAGGACCTGCTGAAGGTAATTCTCTTTCTCTGTTTTTTGCGTGTATTTTTGAATGTATTTTGTAGCTATTGAGTAACTTCTGATGTTGTAATTTTATGACATGATGTTCCATATACTTCTGCGGATGTTTCACTTTTCCTTTTTGTGATGTTGCAATTTTATGACATGATGTTCCATATACGTATGCTGATGTTTCACTTTTCCTCTTTGTGATGTTGTAATTTTATGACATGATGTTTAATATATTTCTGTTGATGTTTCATTTTTGCTTTTTGTGATGTTGTAAATTTATGACATGATGTATCACATATTTTTGATGATGTTTCACTTTTGCTTTTGTGATGTTGCATTTTTATGACATGATGTTTCATATATTTATGTTGATGTTTTACTTTTGCTCTTTTATGTTCATAAGTCATCTATTTGTGTCTTTCTAGTGTAAATTTTCATCTATTGTGTCTTTCATGTGTTGTGCTTCAGTTTTAGTTATCTATGTTTTCAAGTATTTGATTTGTCATTTTTTGTTTGAGCTGATATGTTGATTTTTTAAGTTTATTGTATGGTGTTCTAAGTTCAGGTCAAGATGTATAATTTTTAGTTTGATATGCTATCAAATTCCGTCTATGGTGTGTTATGTTTACTGAATGAATGTTGTTTTAAATTAAGGTTATGGTGTATGTTTTTTTGGTTGATTTTTTTTTTCCAATTTCAGGCTACGATGTTTTTTAGTTTGATATGTTTTCAAGTCAGGCTATGATGTTTCTAAGTTTGTTGAATGATGTTTTGTCATTTTCGGTTTGTGCTAACATGTTGATTTTTAAGTTCACTGTATGATGTTCCAAGTTCAGTTTGTGATGTCTGCCTTTTAGTTTGATATTCTTTCGAGTTTTGGCTATGATGTTTAAGTTTACTGAATGATGTTTTAAATTCAGGTTATGGTGTATGCTTTTCAGCTTGATTTCCTTTTTAAGTTCATGCTATGATGTTTTAAGGTTACTGAAAGATATTTTAAATGTACATTATGATGTATGATGTCGGTTTTTTATATCCTTTTCAAGTTTAGGCTATGGTGTTTTAAATTTATTGAATCATGTTTTAAATTTAGTGTATGTTATTTTGTGTATGTTGTATCTGTTTAGTTGTATGTTTCAACTTAGGAGTGTGATGTAGATTGTGATGTGGGATGAGTTTTTAAATGATGATTTGTATATTTTTTCCCTTGAATTTGTTTGGGCTTACTGTTGCATTATATTTTCCCGATGTTTATATAATTTAAATTTAATGTTTCAGATGCAAATGTTAGCTGTGTTGTGAGACAATCACATCGACTGAGGGGTGATCCTAATGTTGATTTGCTTTCAGGTCTGTTTGTTCCTATTTACTTTTTGCGAAAGATGTATATTGATGTTTTGTATTTTAAATTTTATGTTGTTTTTCTGTTTCAGGGCTGTCCTCTATGAGTAGGAGACTGAAAGAGAAAGCCAATAGAAATCTTAATCTAGCTGATGATGAAGTTCATAAAGATGAACCGGATGGTGCACGCAATTTGGAGACGGTGCTAACTGAATCTCGTTCTAGTTTGAATGGTTCTGACAAGGCTGAAAAATCTGGTGCGGATGTTGCTAAAAAAGCTGATAAGGCTGACAAATCTGGACTGGTTGCTAATGAAGTTGCTATGCCTCCGGATTTTGTTGTTGCTGATGAGGCTGCTAAACCCGAGAGTTTGTCTTTCACTTTTTTATTTACTCTTCTGAATGTGTATATTAATGTTTCATACATTTGTATTGATGTTGTTGTTCTGTTTTCAGGAATCTTTCCTGCAAAGAGGAGACAAAAGCAGAAAGTGAAGAGGAATGTTAATCTATATTATGAAGATGGAATTTCAGGAGATTCCGATGGTCCCAATTTGCAGAATGTGGTACTTGAATTAGGTTCTGAACCTGCTCAAAAAGTTGCTGATCCTGAGATTCCATATTGTAGGAGGATGTTACGTAAGTTTGTGGTTGTGAAAAAATCCAAGAAATCCAAGGTTGCTGCTGAGGGTGTCAGTGGTAAAGGTATTCAAAATTAAGTTAGTTGTTTTAAAATTTTCAACCTTACAATGTTCTATCCTCTTTTCTTATGGAATTTGACGTGATGTATTTTTTTAGCTGTTGGTGTTGGCAATTGTAAAAAACCTGTTTTGAGAAGTGATGCTAGTTTGAAGAATGAATTGAAAAAGGATGATGATGTTGGAGGTGAAAGTGCCAAGAGGAGGGCTTTGCAGAAGACTGTGGCTGTGAAGAAACCTAAAGTTGCTTCTGAGGGTGTCAGTGGCAAAGGTATTGTTTTAAATTAATAACGTGATGTTTTAACATTATGGTATGATGTTTCATATTTTGTAGTTGGTCATCTCAGATTTCTATCTTTTGTTTTTCATGATGCCAATGTCTGATTATCTGGTTTGATTTCTTTTTTTTATTTCTTTTTTTTGTCTTAGTTGATGATGTGAAGAAGAAAGTTGCTGAGAAACTAAAAAATAAATCTCGTATTATCAGTTTTTGATAACACCTCTGCTTTTTAGATATCATTTTTTGATGATTTTCCATTTTGATATGATGCTTTCAATATTTGTAGATGAAGAGGTGTATTGCACTGCTCCTGAAACTGAAAATGTAGATGCTGGAGCTGAAAATGTTGATGATGCTAAAGACAAGTGTAGAAGTGAATCTTCGGAAGATGAAGATGAAGATGATAATGATAAAGGTAGCTCGCATTCTATTGAATCAGAATCTGAAAGCAAGGAGGGGAGTGGTAAAGCTGTGAACAATGTTGCAAGTGGTTCTGATTCTGAATCAGAACCTGAGGTGGTGGTTGTGAAGAAGCCTTCTAGATAGTTTGACCAGATGAAAGTGAAAGGGAAACAGGCTGTGTCTAATGATGATGAAAGGTTAGTTGATATTTTAAATAGTGTGTTTGGTGATTATTAGTTTATGTGTCTTGATGTTTTTTTTGTGAGACTTGATGTTTTGCTTTCATATTGTAGTTGTGTTGATGCATCTTGTTGACTAATATGGAGCAGTTTATGTGTCAGTTATGTATGTAATCTAGTTGTCATTTTTATTATTCTAGCATTGTATTTTCTCGGCAGTTTTCTTTCTATTTTTTTGAAGTGACCGATATTTTAATTTCTGCATATGATGTTTGATGAATTGTGTCATGTTGATGTTTTTAATGTGACTTGATGTTTTACTTTCAGTTTGTTGATGTTTTTCAATTCTGTATGTGATGTTTAATGAATTTTTACTTTTCTTTTCAGTGCTGAGAAGGGCTTCACTACGAGGTGTTGCCCTTGGAGAATTGAAAAAGTGTCTTCTTTGCTGACCTCAGAACAGATAAAATCCGTGGAAGAGATTGGTTTTGATGGTCTCCTTAAAATTAAATTTTGTTCCTTTCCTAAAGACATCATTCCCTACCTGATTAGGAATTTTAATCCAATTAGCTATGTTCAAACTATTGGTTCTGATAGGTATTTTATAACCAGCGATGATGTGTATGATGTTTTAGCACTCCCTATTAGTGATAAGGAAGTTGCCGAGGTTAGTAATGCCGGGAAAGGCAAAAGGAAGGACATAGAACTTAGGCAGAGATGGAGGGAAGAGTTTGGGTATGATCAAATGGGTAACATTTATTGTGAGAGGCTGTTTGACAAGATGATGGGATTACGTGAAGGTGGGGATGAATTTAAAAAACTGTTTGTGATGTATGTAGTTTGCAGCTTCTTGAGTCTTACTGTTAGATCCTTTGTGGATTTTAAGCTGGTTCGTGTTGTTGAGAATGTAGTAGAGATTAGGAGTTCTGACTGGTGTGGGTATGTGCTTAAGAAGTTAGGTGATGCTGTGCATAGGTATAAGACTACTAAATACTCGGCAGTTAATGCGTGTGTAGTTGTTTCATTGATGTGCTACCTGTATAGGTTTCCTTTTCAAGGAAAACCATGCCCTCCCATAGTTCCTTTCATTTGTCACTGGGACACTATTTTGCTGCTGAAACATTGTAAGAAGATTGTTCATGCAGGTTTTGATTCATGCCCCATGTCTAAGGATGAATTTCCTTTGACTTTTATGGGGAAGTATGTGGGCAGTAGTCCTGCTGCGACTTCCAAGCATGCTGCAACATCCAAAGAAACTGCGACATTTAAGGAAGGAAGTCATACAAAAGAAGAAGCAGCTGGTTCAAGCTCGCAAGTTTTATGCTTTGTGCTTCCAGAAGATTTTCCTACTGATGCTACGATTATGAATGATAGGGGGTCTGTAACTACCTTTTCAATTCTGATGTTTTAATAGGAGTATCTGATGTTTTATATTTTCTATGAAATGTTTTAAGATTGTGGTCTAGGTGTTAACAGATTGATTTTTTTACAATCAGTAGTTGGTGTTATAGAATTTGTATGTGATGTTTAAGTTTAATCTTTTTGTGTTACCAGCTTTGATGTTTTAATATCAGTAGCTGATGTTTCTTATGTTGTATGAGGTGTTTTAAATTTCAAATTTCTGTTGTTGTTATCTTTTTATAATTTGTTTTTTGTTTTTTTCCTAGGTTGCTGATCAAGTTGTCCGTAGGTTCAAGAGGAATATTGAGGTTGTCACTAGGGTCTTGGTTTCTGAGTTGGGTGGAAGTGCTAAGGATGCTGTATCTACTGTTAATGCCCAGCCTGATTATCCTCCTTTTGACTCGGACGATTTTGATGACTCTGAGTTGTTTGATGCTGTTGATGAGATTGTAAGGAATGTTGTTGATGAGATTGTAAGGAATGCTTTTAGGAATCGCACTCCTGTTGCTGCTTCAGTTGCTGCTGCTAGTAATATAGGAGTGATGCCATCATTTAATCTTGGCATTGAAGAAGTTAGAGGGGCATCATCTGCAAAAGGTCCAACTGTGAAGGGAATTAATAAGGATTAGGATTTGAGTGTGATGAACTAGTATTTGAGATTGTTTTTAAGAATATTTATTGGTTTGAATACTTCATTTTCTAAGTTATGGATTTGATAGGGGCAGTTGTACCCTTTATTCAATTAATTGTGATATTGTTATGGTTTGACAGTATGGGATGATATAAAATTGTTTCTAGTTTTCTATGCTTTGCTGGAAATGATCATTTTATAATTTGATGTGATGTTTCATTATCAATGTGTGATGTTTTATACTTTTGAGCAATCATTGTCTGAAGTTTTATGTTTAATGGGCTGTGATCATTTTGTTTTTTGATGTGATATGTCATAATCAGTGTGTGATGTTTTATACGTTTGATCTATCGATGTGAAGTTTTATGTTTTGTTGCCTATGATCATTTTATATTTTTGATATGATGTTTCATAATGATTGCGTGATGTTTTATATTTTTGATCAACCAGTGTTTGAAGTTTTACGTTTTTGTATATTTTTCCAGAAAATACTTGGTCATTCGTAAGATAGATTAAGACTTACGAGGCAATTTTTATTTGTAAATCATCATCTGAGAAAATAATAACACCAGTGAATACAAGTTTAACATCCAAAATAGAAGTATATTTATGTTTTAAATATCATGGTAAAAAAAATTAACATCCTGATCAGAACTTATTTCTAAAACATCAAACTGTAACAATGTAACATCATTCCATAAGTGTGTAAGATCACAGTATTGCAGTAAACATATACCAACAAGCTGGTTTTATATCAATTGAGCTTTTGGTGTCTTGGATCCGAATTCCTTCTTGACTGGCTTCTTCCTTTTTTCAAGCTTACCTTTCACTCTTGCACTTCTTCCTTTTGTTTTTATTTTTGGTGGATCGAGCACTTCGGGAGCAACTTTTGTTGTTGAACCTCTTGCACTATTAGTTGTTGAATGCTTTTGTGTATTGATTGCTTTGATTTGATTGATTGTAGCCGAGTCTTTATTCAGCCCTTCTTCAAGGATTCTTCTAGTTTCTATGTCCTCTTCACACTTCAAGACAAGATTGTAGTACTTCCGTAGCATATCACGACGCCATGGTACCTTACCTTTGATCTCCTTGTTTTGTGTTCCTGTTCCTCCGAGCATTTTGTTCCATATTTCTTGCTTTGCCATCTTTGTCCATCTCTTGAGGATGTAATCTTCAGGGATGGAAGTGATGTTTTGTAAATGCAGGATTCGAAGTACATGGAAACACAACAGACCTATCTCTTTGAAGTACTTGCAAGAGCATTTGATTTCCACCTTTTGATTATGTTTCTTGAAAGTAACCTTCTCCATTTTTGTGTCATTGTTTTCTGGTTGTACTTCAAAAACATCTTCGAATTCAAGGTTGAATGTTTTTACTGCTTTACTTGCCATGGCTAGCTTCCATTCTGCCTCAAAGTCCTTGTACAACTTATGTGTGTAAATTTCAGATGCATGTTTCAGAAGTCCAGGTCCTCGTTCGGCTGACCTTGGTTTTCCTATTGATCTACTGTATTCTTTGCTGGTTTCTGTGCTTCTCCAGCTGTGTACCATTTTTTCAAAGATTGAGAAAAACTGTGTCAAGTTTGTTGTTTTGTTTGCACTGAAGCTGATTGATTTGTTTGTGCTTTCGCTTCTCTGTGATGATAATGTCCCAGCTGAGAACAAGTCTTTGCTTAATGCGGTACACCATTTCTCTCGTAGTCCGTATAGGCGCTTGAACCACTTGTTGTCATGAAGCTGGTACTTATCCATCATAGAGTTCCAGCATCTCTGGAATTCTTCTTCATTTGCGCATTTTTCAAACAATGGTCGAATGACGTGCCAAATTCTTCATCGCTCTTCACTTTACCGTAGTGACTGATTGCATTCTGTTTCAAATGCCATAGACATAACCTGTGTTTTGTGTTGCTGAACACCTGGTACAAAAATTTGTTTCAGTATGAAACAATATACTTTATTTATGAAAGGTTACCAGCTATTGAAACATCATGCATAGGTATTTTATGTTTAAATTGATTTCAGTAAGTATCAAACAATTTTTCATGAAATTTAATTTCATAGTACAGGAGCATCATATATGATTTTTAGAAATGAATTTATGGTGTTTGTATGATCATATATGTTGAGTTATGAAAAATCAACTTAACATCACAGTAATTGAGGAAGGTCTGAAACATACAGATTCTGAAACATCATATACAGATGGTGAAACATCAACACAGTAACTGAGCAGGTTGGGGTAAGTACCTTTTGGATTGCATATGCCATAGCTGAGTCCTGATCAGTAAATATTGTCACTGGTTCTTTCCCTTCCATTGACTTTTTGAATGTTTCCAGCAGCCAAATGAAAGTCTCTTTCTTTTCGTCGCCAATAAATGCACAACCAAACATCACATTGTTCCAATGGTTGTTGATTCCCACAATCGGTGCACAAACAAGGTTGTATTTGTTTGTCCTGTATGTGGTGTCAAATATCATCACATCACCATAGAGCATGTAATCCTCTTTCATCATTGCATCTCTCCAAAAAAGTGCGGATAGTTTACCGTTCTCATCCAACTTGACTCTGAAGAAGAAATTCTCGTCTCTTCCATCTATTTTGTAGAGCTCATCTATCACATTCTGTGCATCGCCTCCTTCAATTACTTTCATCCTTAACCTGTTGACATAATTAATGTGGTCTCTCATCGTGTGCCCTACATTTTCTTGTTCATTTGGGTCGCATGCCAAGTACTTGAAACTTGTTGCTGGTTTTAAACCTGCCAATTCCATAGCCTCAATTGCTCTTGCCTTTTCATCCTCTATCTTCCTCTCACCACGCTGCAAGTATTGCCACTCCTTCCTTTTAAATTCATGGTTGTGCTCAGTGATGTGGTGCTTGATTTCATAGATGTTTTCATCTACAAGCTTGATCCTGATTGCAGCCTTACATTCTGTCCTTGTAATGAGGAATTCTTTTGTCTTTCTTCTCTTATTTTGTGGTTGTTGGGTCGGGGTGTCAAGATTGTTTGAAACTAATTTCCCTTGGTGCGAGCATGTGTAATATTTTTCCTTCACCTTCCCTTCACTTGTTAGTCTTTCTGTTGACTTCCGTACAGAAAATCCAAGTGTAGTTGCATGTGCATGGTATAATGTTTCAAGCTCTTCCCATGTAGTTGCTTGCACTCCTTGAAGGGATTCTGTTTGATCTATTTCCAACAAGTTTGGTAGACCCGTGATTGAAAACTCCCCTAAATTAATAATAATGAAAAGATGCTACACACAATGCTGCGGATGTAGAACATCATGTTATATGTTTGAAACACCAAGCAACATATGGGAAACATTACATCACGTTTTCTGCAAATTGTTATTCTGATTAGGCTCAGTTAACATGTAACACCATGTTATATATTTAAAACATTGTGCCAGATTGTATGAACTGAGGAGAAGTTCATAAGATTCTACGATAAATTGTGAACATGTTTGAGGTACTGAAATCTTTTGATTGTCATGAACATTAAAAAGGAGCACGTAAAATTCTGAGCAAGGTGGCGTTATTCCTACATGAAAGCATCCTAACTCAACATACATCGATCAAACACAATTTTCAAATGCATAATAGAATAAGAAAGTACAGCTAAGTTCAAGATTTGAAATATTGATTAACGACACAAAATAGCAAAGTTGATGAAACTCTAATTAATCACAGAACACAATAACATGGATAGAAACTAATAGAATAACTCATCATGTAATTGAAAACTCCAAATAAATTATAAAAAGAAGCTGTGCATAATTTTGTAGAGCTAGAACATCATGTTATATTTTTGAAACATCAAGCAGTACAAGAGTAACATCACACTATGTTTCTGCAAATTGTTGTTCTGATTATGTACAACTAATATGTAACATCATGTCATATATTTAAAACATCACGTCATATTTAGTGAACACTGCTGCAATAAATCAGTACATTGTCCAGGTATTTGTCAATTTGCAAAATGTGAACATATCCTATTAAAAATAAGTTCTTATAACGTGACCTCTACAATTTGAAAGGTCTGACATTTTAAATGAAATTTTTAGCATATTCAGAACTAATATACACTGTTCTAGAACAGAACAACATTATGTGTTCATTCATATCTGAATTTTGCTACTAATTAGTTTTTTCTGTTGTTTATTTGACAAGAGCTAAACGTAATGGAATTGTTCACATACTCATTCTGCTGCTTTCCAAATCAGAAAACAGAACATCATACTTAAGTACAAAAAGTTCAGCTTCTTACCTTGTGAAATAGGCACAATCTGTTCATCATTGATATTTGTTTCTCTTTCTTATGTAGGATTCTGTGTTTGCGTTGATTGTATGATTTCTAATTGTTTTTCGATCTGTAAATCACCTTCTTCCATATTCATCCAATTTTGAATCTGCAAAATATCGAAATTCTGTTTAGCAACAGATTTGTTGCAGTTGATGTTGAATTTAAACCTAATCTAGTTGTAACTTGCTTTCTGGGTGAATTTCTGATGTGGATTGATTTTTTCATTCGAAATTGGACTGGTTGAATTTTGATGAAGAACGTCTGGAGTCCCGGTGAGAGAGGGAAGAAATTTTTTGGTTCAGATCTGTGTTTGATCTGTTTTTCTTTCTCCCATTCTTTATTTTCGTATTTTGGGCCTGATTTGTTTTTCACATTTTTGGGCTGGGAATGGGTAATGGGTTAGGTGTTATGTTTATTGCTACTTGGTCCTTCAGCTTTTTAGCACTTTATACCACTTACCCCATTTCCAGTTTAATTAGTTTTTTTGCCCCCGAATTTAGTTTGCTCTTTTCCTATTTTGCCTCTAATCCCTGATCTCACCATGAGACGGTCTCACAGGAGATGAACTCTTATATGTTATAGCGAAATCAATAGTATAATAGTATACAATAATAATCCTATATATAATAATAATAAAATAAAATAATCGAACTTGACTTAGTTTAAGTGCAAAAGTCAAATTATGCCTTTTGTATTAGCACTGTGGTAGAACAATACTGTCTATTCTAAAATTTATCGTTACTTGAATCGCTATAATGGTTGTAAAAATAAAAAATAAAAAATAAAAAATAAAAATCCCTATAATGCACAAGTATAAGTTCACGGTTGATTAGCTAGAATACTCAATTGTCCACTTGCCACAATTCCTCGTGCGCAGCCATCTCTTATCGCAACCATTCTTCTTCAAATTTTTTTTTTCATTTTTCCATTAAAAAAAGGTGAAAAAAATAATTTATTTTGTTATTTAATAAGTGTGAGATTTGTGTTCATCGATTAGTTTTATTTTTCGATCTGATCAATTAGATCGTTATGTTCATGATGGTAAGTCAATTTAGTTGTTAATGTTGATATATTGTTCTCGATCTCCTTGTTCGAATCCTGTGTTGGTAATTTTGATTGGGGTTTATTTTTGGGTTTTCATTAATTTGGATTATGTTAAATCTGCATTTTTCAAGATATTTACAGTTTGGACAACATAGATTGTGGTTGGATCAAGTGGTGTCACAATTGTAGAATATTCATGTTTGGCGCATTGATATTGATGCTGATGCGTGGTACGCTCCTCTCTGCCCAGTGGTCATAATTTTTGCAGGAAACAAGTTAATATCCTCGAGGGCGATGTTACAGTTTTTATTGGATCTCTTATCTGTAAAAGTACAAATGATTAGTCTGGTTGACATGTAAATTAGATATCCTTGCAATATGTTATTTATTACTAGATGCAATTTATGTTGGATGTCAATCCACTCATTGTAATATTCGCTGGGCATTTTTCTCAGCATTAGGGATGACAATGGTGCGGGGCGGGTATGGATTATGGTACCTCCATACCCATGCCCATCTAAAATTTTCACACCCATACCCACCCTATCACCCTTGGCGGGTATAACTTTAAGATCCACCACCATCCCATCGGGTATTTTACAAAATCTATATCCACCCCATCACCTACTCGGGTCTCCCTACCCACTTTATACTCATTGTACTCATCTCACTCATATCTCCAAAATAGTTTAAATCGACTTTTTTATAGTGACTTTTATATCAAAATTAATAAATGTATCACATGAAAATATAATAGGTGAGATATGTGCAATATGGATAAATAATAATTTATTTTATATTAAATTAGTGGTTATATAACCGGGTTAGTAGGCAGGGCGGGGATGTGGTAGGTGTGAAATAATAAACACGCCCGACCCTGGCGGGTACGATTTTCATACTCATACCTGCCCCACCCTCACTAAAACTACCTCTGTACCTGCCCATTGGGGTAGATATGAGGTGGACCACCATCAAAATCCGCCCCGCTGCCATCCCTATCCAACATTTTAGAATGATTAATTTTTTTTAAAAAAAAACACTCAATTGACATTTGAGATCAATTATAACCCCGTGATAAGCCTAAGAGCAAGTGCAATGAGGATTTCTTAATTTTTAAAAATTGCTCTAGAAACCGAAAACACCCGCTGTGGTGGTTTTTAGGCCGATTTCTTAACAAGAAATCTGCCCTTGGTTTGCTACCAAGCAACCGGTTAAAAAACCAGTGCGTGTCAGTGTGCACATGGGCTTGGTGGCCGCTTGAAGCAGCCAATTTTTTTATCATGGGGTGGGACATGTGTCAGCCTCTGGTTGGCTCACGTGTCCCACTAAGTGCAGCCATTTTCCTTCATTTTAAAGTATGAGACACATGTCCCTACCTTTGTTTTTAATTTGTTTTTTTAAAAAATTTGATATTTTTTTTTGTAAAATTTAATTTTAAAACGTTTTTAAATTAAAAATCTAAAATAATTTTTTATTAAAATCTGGAATGATTTGGAATAAAAATTTGGAATGATTTTTGAGAAAATTATTCAAGAAAAATTATTGAAAAATTTTGGAATAATTATTGATAAAAATGAAATTCAATTTTAAAAATTATAATGTATCATTAAATTTTACGTTCAACTTATTTTTGGTAGATAAATTTATTTAAATTAAATGTTAATAATAAAATTAATGAGCAGGATAGAGAAAATCAAGTGAGATACATAAATAGTAAAAAGTGGTTTCTTACCATTGTGGAGAAGAAAAATGATATTTTCTTAAGTGGTTTCTTAAAGTGAGATAAAAGAGAAAGAATGAGAAAAATAATATATTTAATTGGTAAGAAATCGATAGCGATTTCTAACAGCACTTGGTCTAATAGGCGTTTAATTACTAAAAGGAGTTCTAAGCTATATTTCCATCGATTACAATTCCTTTAATGATAAGGAGATTATATTAATCATCTTGGTTACTCCTTGTAGTTCATTAACATTGGTTTAATTTCTTTCGACATGTAGATTTAGAAAATGTAGAATCAGTGGTGAAAAATATATTAAAAGTGTAAAAAGTAAATTGAGTGAATAAAAATAATGTAAAATTTACTAAAAAGGGAAGAAACCAATATTAAATACATGGCAAAAAGAAAAGTGAGCCATACTAAAGAACCAGAGAGAGTACTAGAATACAATTCGTAGTGTATCCACACGAGTACATGAATACACCGACTTAGGATGCGATTGTACAGTGCAGATAGGTAGAATAAGCCGTCTGATGTCCAGCAAAACAATTAGACCCAGTTGCAGTTCCTATTGGGGTTGGAATACATGTAAGAATCCTTCTCCATTGCGGAATGGGTTCTTCGAAAGCACACCATAAATAGATGAAGATATTAGCCGTGTCTGAAATCATTCTTACTGCTTAGATTTCTCTGCAATTTTTCAAACAAAACATCAATGGCTAAAGAAATAATAGAGATAATACCTTTCAATGAGGTTGCTGCAGTGCCACTCCAATCAATCCCGGCGCTCGAAAGAAGAGCGTCTGAGTCCAAACCTTCCAAAGCTGCGCGACAAGAACTCGACAGGCACTTTCTTGCAGATTGTCTGGTCAAATCAGCCCTCGGTCGAACAACTCCAAGAGTCGATGTTGCTTCGTCTTCAAAGGCACAATCACAAAAGGCCCATTCACACAAATGCGATATCTGTGGCAAAACATTCTCTTCTTACCAGGCCTTGGGAGGCCACAAATCCAGCCACTACATCAACAAAAGGACTCATGATGAGCCTCTCAACAAGTCCTGGAAACGCCCAAGATGCCTCCAGTTGTTCCCAGCACCCACCACATCTTCTGAGACTGATAGTGCTTCATCTGAACTAGATGAGGAGCCAGCAGAAGGCCAGATTGCTTCATCTTCAAATGGACTCTACAAATGCGATATCTGTGATAAAACATTCTCTGCATTCCAAGCCTTGGGAGGCCATAAATCCAGCCGCTCCTGTAGCAATAGAAGGACTGATCAGCCGACAAACATCGTCAAGTTCCACAAACGCCCAAGATACCTACAGTTGTTCCCGGAAACCCCCGGCCTAACAACATCCACAGTACACGCGGCTGAGAGTGCTTCATCTTGCATAGAGGAGCCAGGAGAAATCGACCTGAAGTTACGATTAGGAATCATGATAAAATGAAGAGATTCAATGATTATATGTTAGATAGTTTCATGAATCTCCGAAGACAAGCATTTTATGTTACGAATTTTGAAACTGAATGTTTTATATTAGCATGAATGATGACATCTCATATCGTTATGACATTAGATATGTATTATTTATTCAGATATTGTCACGAGAAACATACATAATGGAGATGATCATTCAATATGTTTAATTTCTCTTATGATAACCTCGTCTTCACAAGCATGTCCTTTTATCTTAATAAAAGACTTGTTTATGTCTATTAAACTCTTTAGCAGCTGTATCATTTAAGGCATCAGAAACAATAGCCACAACTTGACACGGAAGTTTGAGCCGAATAAGATAAAAGGATGTGTGATTCATTAGCCAAAAGTCACAAGTTATAAAGTTGTTCAGTTTGAAAAAAAAAAAGAGAGACGAAGACAACATGCTACCAGGGAGAAACACCCTTAGATGACTACATATCTTAAATCAGCATGAGTCGAGAAGAAAAGAAAAGTTACCAGAAGGGATTACTCATTTAAAACTGACTTAGCAGGGATATTTCACCCTAACCAAGAGAAAAACCTAATCACAACAGCTAAATCATAAGCGATAACATCTTTACTCAAGGCATAAACTGTAAAGACAATCAACTAGAAAATAAGGATATCAATGTAAAAGTATCTAGACTTGATGCTTTCACTCACGCACAAATGAAACGGCAGAAAGTACCTTTTTCCTCGTATCTGCAATCCCAAGAAGTTCAACCAGCAGAAATTGATAGCACTGTAGCTAAAGAGAGGAGTGCAATTCCAATGTTCCTGTGGGCAGAGTATACAACACCATTGGATTCACTCCCAGGCTTCAAATCAGTAGCCCAACCAGAAACCCCTCTCAATAACTGGCAAAGGGCATAAATTTCACAGATCAAAACCAAACCTGATATGTAGGATGAAGCTGAAATACCAGTCAACGAAGCCGGAAAAACCATCACAATCACCCAAAGTCCCAAACCCGGCATTTTACTTCAACTAGAACAATAAACCCCTGATCTAGCTAGTGATCAGGCCCAGAAAAACTGAAAAAGAACAAAATTCCAATCTTTTTACTGCACTTCTTTCTTCTTTATATCAATCAATGTTGCTGCTGTGCAGTAAGTAAATTATAGAACTCTAATGTAGAGCCTAAAATGGATTTTTGTCTTAGTTGTTTTTATTAAATGGATGGGAGCAATAAGAATAGAGACAGTAAACAATAACAAAAGGAAAGACAAGAGCTACCTCTTGACTTTGCAACTGGTCACTGGAGTATTCCACATGATCAAGAATATCTTTTTCCTCTCTGCAACAAGCCAAAAATGAGTATAAAACGGCGCACTTCATTTTCACTACAAAGGAATTTCAATCTGTCATAAAAGAACTTCCGATTTAGAAGCACTGGCAACTGCACAAACTGACCTGTGTATGGCAATAGATACCAGTGATCAACCTGATCATATACTTTAGTTTCATCAGCAAAATGAAAATCTCACACAAAGAAATTACCACAGATATTGACCACAGTATTGCTATGCACATGATTTTCAGCTACTTTTTGAATAAAACAAAAAGCCTACAAATATGAGCAATAACCACAGAAGAAAAGGATGAACTAACATACCCATAAGAAGTTGGTCCCTGATCCGGCTGCGCGTATCATTGTATATCACCGAGCAGTATGACATTATAAGATGAGAGCAGCGAGAAAATAAACGTGGACAGTCATTGAATAAAAGACAGCCACAGAAGAGAAGCGAGATGAAAAAGAAAAAATGAAAGATTTTATTAACGAACTGAAAACTATACAGTAAAGCATATGGAGCTAGGTCTACCAAAAAATGGAGTCTAATGAAGTCTAATCTTAGCATCTAATGAAGTCTAATCTTAGCACCTATCACAGCCCCAGCAAATGATAGATGTCCTAGTAACATGGTAGAAAAGACTATTAACAATATTATCAACATCTGATTACAAAAAACTATTAGCAACAAGAAGCACTCTTCACTCTTCACTCTTCACAGTAACATTATCATCAACGTCTGATTACCAAAAACAATATTAGCAACTGAAGAGCACGAGGTCTTCCTTGTTCCAGGGCCTTCTCCGTTTACGGAATCCATCACCCAATTTGGGGATTTGTTCTTCAGAATCAGTCGTTTTCCGTTTTCTCAATTGATCGATTTCCAGGTCCTTAGCGAGCAGAGCCTTTCTCACTTCTTCAATTCTTTCATCTTTAGCAATGGACTCAGCCCGTAGACGGTCGATTTCTTGGTCCTTGGCATGAAGAGCCTTTGCCATTTCTTGAATTCTTTCCTCTTCAGCGATCGACTGGGCTTGTAGACGGTTGATTTGCTGGTCCTTGGCGAGCAGAGCCTCTGTGATTTCTAGAACTCTTTCATCTCCAGACTCAGCCGCCTGTAGACGATCAATTTCTACTTCCATGTCGAAGAGAGCCAGTGTCGTTTCTTCAATTCTTTCATCTTTAGCCCTCGACTCCGCCTGTAAACCTTCAATTTCTTGTTCCTTGGCGAGTAGAGCCTTTGAGATTTTTTGAATCCTTTCGTCTTTAGATCTCGCTACGGCCTGAAGACGGGAGAATTCTTGGTCCTTGGCGAGCAGAGCATTTGTCGTTTCTTGAATCCTTTCATCTTTAGCGCTCGACTCCGCCCGAAGACGATCCATTTCTTGGCCCTGGGCGAGGAGAGCCTCTGTGATTTCTTGATTTCTTCCATCTTTAGCGCTGCACTCGGTCTGCAGGCGGGACAGTTCTCGGTTGAGTAAATCGTACTTGTTCTTGAAAGCCGATAGATGGGATAGTGCGGCTTCATAGCATTCTTGTCTCTGCCTTTCCAATTCACGCAACTGCTCGTCCACGTCGGCCGCCGGATCCAAATTGAACATCGACATCAGAACTGCCGGATCCGACTGGAACATCGGCACCAAATCTGATGCCATTGCTTGAAACCCTAGGAGGGAATAATGTCGACAAGAATATAGGAAATTTAATTCGCTGACAACAAAACAGAAGCCTTAGGAGGAATGGCGGCCAACAAAGAGGAGATTGAGGAAATGTAAAGATGATTGAATTGCACTCTACTCTCCCCTTATTTATAGAAATTCTGTGTTTGGGGCTTTTCCTAATGACTGAGTCAGAGCGAATTAGAAATTGGGGGTTCTCCTAATGACTGAGTCAAAGCGAATCGGAAATTGGGGGTTTTCCAAACCCTAGAGAGAATGCTGTATGATTTGGGGCCCACTCCCATAAATTAAGGGGTTTTTTTAATGAAAAATTATAATTTTCCTTTTTTATTTTAGATGGTCTCCTCGGATATATCCTAAACTTTAGTTGGAGATTTTTATCCAATTCTAACAACTAGTTTTAGTGACTTATCTCTAATTATTTTACAGGAATCTAACGCTAATATCTTCCTGTCATCTCCAATCTGCAAACATTTTTTTGTTAAAAAAGTCAAAATATATTTTTAAAATGTTTAAAAAATGCAAAAAATCAATATGATCAGTGAACAGAAAATTATACACATCAGTAAAAAACAATTGAACATAAACAAAAAATCATAAAACATCAAATAAAAAAATTGCAGCAGAAAATGTTTTAAAAAATCAAATAAAACAACAAAAAGATATATAAAAAATCAATAAAAAAATTAACTGAAAATCAACATAAAAACATCGACTACAACTAATAAAAAATTAGCTAAAAATCATAAAAACACCAACAATCTTGAATTATCATTTTTTTAAAAAAAAGCTACAAACTTCAACCTATATCACCCAAAAGATAAAAACATCAATTATTATCATCTAAACCTTATCCAAAGAATGAAAAATATCAACATAAGGAAAAAACACTACTCCCTCCGTCTCGCTGTAAATTACTTAATTATTTTTTGGGGGTCAAACTTTACAAACTTTGACCGTAAATATATATTAATCTATGTATAATAATAATATCATATGAGATCTTGTTAGATTCATCTTAACATCTATTTTCTAAATATCAATTTTTATGCGACACTATTCTATGTAACTAGAGATATTTACAGTCAAATATGCTTATTAAAGACCGTGAAAAAGCAATTAAGCAATTTATAGTGGGACGGAGGGAGTACAAAAAATCAACCATATCATCAAAAAAGCTACAAACATCAATCCCTATCACCTAAAACTCATCTAAAAAAATGAAAAACATTACAATAAAAGAAAAAAAACTAAAAACTTTACCAAAAAGCTACGGGACCTCAAGAGCTCAAATTATTCACTCTCAAAATCATAAAATATCAACAAATTTTTATTAAAAAAATTACAAACATCAACTCCTAACACCTGAACCTTATCCTGAAATGAAAAATATCAACATAAGAAAAAAGACATTGCAAACATAAACTCCTATTACCAAAATCTCAGTCGGAACGCAAAAAAATCAACATGAGAAATAATATTTTTTTTACAAATATCAATCCATATCATCCAAAAAAACTACAGAGCATCAACTCCTAGCTTTTTTCTCTTTTCGTGTCCCCTGCAACAACTTTTAACTTACATTTTTAAAGTGGGACATGCGTCCCATTCAACATGTGTCCCCACAGTAATTTTTGGTTTTTTTTGAAATTTTGATTTTTTTTAAAGAATTTTAATATTTTGTAATAATTGGTCAGATTAGATCAATATTTTGATTTTTAAATTGTAATAATTGGTCGGACTAGATCAACATTTTTTTATTTCAGTATTTTATGTAATTTTTATAGTTGTTATGATTAATTTTTGCAATTTTAATGTTTTTATATAATTTTTTAAAAAATCTCTTATTATTTATTTGTCTCTTAAAAAAATGGTTGTCTCTTCAAAAACAAACTTAAATAAATAAAAGTAATTATGAAAATGACAAGTTCCATAAATTGAACACACGACCTCAAAATAAGACTCTATCATAATACAATCCAACCAATTATAATTTTCAGGAATTAATCTAAAATCATCAATTATACTACCCTTTCTTCAGTTCCACGTCAAAAGCCACATTTTTACCTCTGCCCGCTCTATACTGGTCGCCCGTTAAACTACCTTAAATGTGATCATGACATTGTAGGTGCGCTCTCTACTTTATAGAATCTTTTTACGGTCTCCCATAAATATATTTTATAATAAATATATGTATGTACGAATAATAATGACACACAAAATTAATATTTAGAAACTGCATATTACGACGAATATAATCATATGTCATACGATAAAATTATTGTTCATGTACCTATATAAATATGTGGTTAAATTTTGACATTTTAACCAAAAAATAATTCTGTGCCGAATAGGTTGGGCGGAGGGAGTGAGAACTTTTTAAAATTTTGGTCATTTCGATGAAGGTATAACGTTTCTAAAATTACTCGTGTCTTCAAATTTTTTTAAAAATCTAATAAATTAAAATTTCATTGAAGAATTATTGGATTTAATAAATTGACATTATAAGAGACGTAAGGTATGGTATTAATTTTTTTAAAAATTTTCTACTCAAAATAATAAGAGTCCGTCTCTTGAAAGACGGTATTTCCATAAGTCATGAAAAAAACCAAGGTTTAAAGTGCAAATTAGAAGAAATGAAGATAAAATTTTCGAGTTGCATGAAATGTGTTATAAACTTTATAACTATTACACGTTGCATAATAAATTTTTAATATTGCAACTAAGACATTTTACCTTTTATTATTCTAATTAAACTCATTCTTTACATAAACTTATGGGAAGACGGTATTTCCCAAAACTTTGCCAAATAATAATAAACAAAATTTTATAAACAAAAATAAATTACCTCCGCCAGGTTGCTCTAGTCCATTTTTGCTGTCCCCTCGCTGGCTTCCAAACTGTCAGTGGAAGCCAGCACTCCTTTCAATCCTTCTTCTATGTTTGTGTCTTTATCCTTCGAGAGGCCTAGTTCCTTTCTGTGCAACTTCCATTTACATAGATTGCTGGATCTTCCCATTTTGGTGAGTGGCAAACTCCGACGAGCTATTAGATCTAAAAATGGAAAAATTGGAAGGTACACATAGTCACGGTGTGATTGCCCCTAGACCAGTGAGTAGACCAGTGAGTAGGATGAATTATTTCAAACACCCTTAAAATTATTATTTGCAATATTTATTTTGAGAATCACAAAATAAATTAACATCGTTGTTATTCTTGCTTATGAGTTTGCATTTCCTAGCTAGTTTTTTAGTGGGGAACTGATAACACCTATGATAAAATTCATGAATCGTAGATTACAGGGCTGATGATGTTGTTGGTAAGAGATCCAACGGGACTGTTGGTATGCCTTGAATTTGGGCCGAATTGTGTTTTGGCCCAGTTTGTTAGGGTTTAGTAGAGACAATATATAAAGTGTCTCTCTTCTCTCTGTAAACATTAATTCTGTTCTGCACTTAGATAGGTAGAAATCTGGCCAATTTCTTGGCGTCTGTAACCTGCTACCTATTATAGTGAATCCGTCTCCCGTGGATGTAGCCAAATTGGTGAACCACGTAAATCTTGTGTCTTGTTATTTTCGTTCATATTTTCTGTTCTTTCTCCATTCCGCACAACAAACTGGTATCATAGCGGTTTCTTTTTTTGGCGATATCCGTAGTGGGTATATCGGATTCTGGGCTCATCAGATCGGGGCTGATCGGGGAGAAAGATGCCTGGGTTGAACGTGAAGATCGACAAGTTTACTGGGAGAAACAGTTTCAGTTTATGGCAGATCAAGATGCGAGCTTTGCTGAAACAGCAAGGTTTGTGGACTCCGCTGACGAAGGATTTCGCGAGCAGTTCTGGCGATGTTGTGAGTCTGGAAGAAAAGGCACACTCGACGATTATGCTGTGTCTCGCGGACGAAATCATCACTGAGGTCTCAGATCAGGAGACTGCTGCACAACTGTGGCTGAAGTTGGAGAGTTTGTATATGACGAAATCTCTAACCAACAAGTTGCTTCTGAAACAACGCCTCTTCGGTCTCCGAATGCAGGAAGGTACGCAACTCAGAGACCATCTAGAGCAATTGAATACTTTGTTATTAGAATTGCAAAATATAGATGTGAAAATTGAAGATGAAGATGCTGCTTTGATTTTGCTAGTTTCTTTACCACTTTCGTATGAGAATTTTGTTCAGTCATTTATTGTTGGTAAAGATTCTGTGTCTCTGGAGGAAGTAAGATCCTCTCTCCATAGTAGAGAGTTGCGACATAAGGCAAACAGTACATGTACAGAAAGTCATGCCACTGGCTTGTTTGCTAGTGACGGAAACACAAAAGGCAAGGAAACCGGCAATAAGAAGAAGGGCAAGAAGTCATCTTCAAAGGGTCCCAAGGCCAATGATGTTTGTAACTACTGTAAGGAGAAGGGGCATTGGAAAAAAGAGTGTCCGAAGAAGGCTAGTAAATCTGGGAGTACATCTGGTACTGCTGCTGTGGCTGAAGGGGATTTCAGTTCTGAAGATGATTTTGCTCTAGCTGTTACTGGGAAAAATAATCATTCTAATGCGTGGTTTCTTGATTCTGGGGCATCTTACCATATATGCCCAAGGAGAGATTATTTCTCAACTTATGAGCAAGCTGAGGGCATCATTACTACGGCAAATGGTGTTGCGTGCAAGGTAGTTGGGATTGGTTCAATCAAGATCAGGACGCATGATGGTAGTTTCTGTACTTTGAACGATGTCAGGCATGTTCCATCGATGACAAAGAATCTTATTTCTCTTCCTACGTTGGATAGAAAGGGTTTCGTCTACTCAGGGAGTGATGGAGTTCTGTGTGTCTGCAAAGGTTCTAGGCTGGTTCTGAAAGGTGTTCTGCATGGTACTTTGTATTTTCTACAAGGTTCCACGGTAATGGATTCTGTTAATGTTGCATCTTCGGAGGTTCACCAGGATAATATGACTAAGTTATGGCATATGAGGCTTGGTCACATGGGTGAAAGAGGGATGCAGATTCTGTCGAAGTATGATCTTCTTGGTGGCCACAAGATCAAGAGCTTGGACTTCTGTGAGCATTGCGTTTTTGGGAAGCATCACCGCAGCAAGTTTCCTAAGGCGATTCATAGAACAAAGGGCACATTGGATTACATCCATTCTGATTGTTGGGGACCTTCCCGAGTTGAGTCACTGGGAGGTCACAGGTACTTTGTTTCTCTGATTGATGATTACTCAAGGATGACTTGGGTTATCATGATGAAACATAAGAGTGAAGCTTTCTCTAAGTTCAAGGAGTGGAAAGCTTTGGTGGAGAATCAGACCGGGAAGAAGATCAAGAGGCTTCGAACTGATAATGGGCTGGAATTCTGCTCGTCTGAGTTTGATCAGTTTTGTAGGGATGAAGGGATTGCTCGTCATCATACAGTCAGGAATACGCCACAGCAGAATGGCGTAGCTGAGCGGATGAATCAGACATTGCTGGCGAGAGCGAGGTGCATGCTCTCTAATGCTGGTTTGGAAACGAGATTCTGGGCAGAGGCGGTAAGTACAGCTTGTTACCTGATCAACCGCGGGCCTCACACGGGTATAGAGTGCAAAATACCTATAGAGTTGTGGTCAGGTAAAGTTGTTGATTACTCCAAGTTAAAAGTTTTTGGTTGTACATCTTATTATCATGTTAGTGATGGTAAGTTAGAGCCCCGAGCCAAGAAGGGTGTTTTTGTGGGTTATAAAGATGGAGTTAAAGGCTCTAGGATATGGTCTCCATCTGAGAAGAGGGTTATTCTAAGCAGGGACGTTGTCTTTGATGAAAATTCTTTGCTTAGATCTATGGTGAAGCCCACAGTTATGCCAGAAACTAGTGGAGTTGATAAACAGGTGGAGCTTGAAGTCACTCAAGGTGAAAATAGATTGGAACAATTTGAGGTGGATCAAGAGCCACAGATAGAATCTGAGATAGCGAAATCTCCACCACCAGATCCTCAACCATCAGGAGCTACAGTCCGCAGTTTAGCTCAGGACCGACCCAGGAGGGTTGGAGTTGGGGCGCCAAAGAGATATGGGTTTGAGGATATGGTGGGTTATGCACTGTCAGTTGCCGAGGAAGTGGATACTCAAGAGCCATCAACCTTCAGAGAGGCTACTTCATGTACTGATGCTGATAAATGGCTTGCTGCAATGGGAGATGAGATGGAGTCTCTTCAAAAGAATTAGACATGGGAATTGGTCAAACAGCCTCAAGGGAGAAAGGTAATCAGTTGCAAATGGGTTTTCAATAAGAAGGAAGGAATATCACCTGCAGAGGGAGTCAAGTACAAGGCAAGAGTTGTTGCAAGAGGTTTCAGTCAAAGGGAGGGGGTAGACTATAATGAGATTTTCTCACCAGTGGTCAGACACACTTCCATCAGAGTGTTGCTAGCCTTGGTGACACATCAGGATTTGGAGCTCGAGCAACTTGATGTGAAGACCGCTTTTCTACATGGAGAGTTGGAGGAAGAGTTGTACATGACTCAGCCAGATGGTTTCCAGGTTCCTGGCAAGGAAAAATATGTTTGCAAGTTGAAGAAGTCTTTGTATGGACTTAAGCAGTCTCCGAGGCAGTGGTACAAGAAGTTTGACAGTTACATGCTTCAGCTGGGATATACAAGGTGTGCTTATGACTGTTGTGTCTACTACAGCAGGTTGAGAGATGGGTTATTCATCTATCTGGTGCTTTATGTAGATGACATGCTGGTAGCCGCAAAGAGTAAGCACGAGGTTCAGAAGTTGAAAGGACTTCTTAGTGCTGAGTTTGAGATGAAGGATCTGGGTGCAGCTCGGAAGATACTAGGAATGGAGATTCTTAGGGATCGAAGTCAGCGGAAGCTTTTCTTGTCACAGAAAGGCTACATTCAGAAAGTGTTGGTTAGGTTTGGCATGTCTACAGCCAAGCCTATAGACACTCCTAGTGCTGCAAATATTCATCTCACCACTATGTTTGCTCCTCAGTCAGACGAGGAGAAGGAGTATATGTCTCGGGTTCCTTATGCCAGCGCGGTGGGGAGCTTGATGTATGCTATGGTTTGCATGAGGCCAGATTTAGTACAGGCAGTCAGTGTTGTGAGCAGGTTCATGGGGCAACCGGGAAAGGAACATTGGCAAGCTGTGAAGAGGATTTTCAGGTATCTTAGAGGTACGTCTGATGTGGGTCTCATTTATGGAGGTGATACCGAGTGCTTAGTTACAGGCTACTCTGATTCTGATTATGCTGGTGATGTTGACACGAGGAGATCGATGACTGGTTATGTATTCACTTTGGGAGGTTCTGTGGTTAGTTGGAAGGCGACTTTGCAACCTACAGTGACGTTGTCTACTACGGAAGCAGAGTACATGGCTCTGACAGAGGCTGCAAAGGAGGGAATATGGCTGAAAGGGCTGGTTAGTGATCTTGGTCTACATCATGATCAGGCTACTGTATATTGTGACAGTTTGAGTGCAATCTGCCTAGTCAAGGATCAGGTCCATCATGAGAGGACCAAGCATATTGATGTCAGATATCATTTCCTGAGGAGTGAGAGGAGAATCAGGGTGAAGAAAGTGGGAACTGCTGACAACCCCGCTGATATGTTCACCAAACCTGTTCCACATAGCAAGTTTCAACATTGTTTGGACTTGCTGAACATCAGAGCTGATTAGGTGCTCTATGGGCAGTCCCGGGAGTGGAGGGATAAGTCTGCTCATCTGGCACTGTAATGGTGCGTCTGGAGTTTCTGCTTTGAGGATTCAAGTCAAGGTGGAGATTTGTTGGTATGCCTTGAATTTGGGCCAAATTGTGTTTTGGCCCAGTTTGTTAGGGTTTAGTGGAGACAATATATAAAGTGTCTCTCTTCTCTCTGTAAACATTAATTCTGTTATGCACTTAGATAGGTAGAAATCTGGCCAATTTCTTGGCGTCTGTAACCTGCTACCTATTATAGTGAATCCGTCTCCCGTGGATGTAGCCAAATTGGTGAACCACGTAAATCTTGTGTCTTGTTATTTTCGTTCATATTTTCTGTTCTTTCTCCATTCCGCACAACAGGGACTCCGATTAGACGGGAAGAAGATGATTTAATCAACAAGTCATAACACTAACCCTAGATATTTTAGGTAAATATAAAGTATGGAGAAGATATGTATATTATTCACTCTTTACTACTCAAAATAATACATCTATGATCTAACTACAGCGTTGAATCTTCTTCCCTAAATCACCCAAGGCTTTGCCTCGCATATCACTAGTTCATTAAGGTGAAGTCTGAAGTAAGACAACGGTTTTCAGAGGTCTAATAAAGTGATGGATACAGTTTCTTCACCAACAAAACAACATTTATGCAACTCTTACGTTTGACATTAACATTAAAGGCACTATAGTTCATGCGTAACTTTAAGCTTTTTTTTTTCCAGGAAAAAAAATGGTAGAAAATAGGAGTGATTTTAAGAATCATGGGGTTCTATCATAAAATCAACTGGTAATATGTAGATATAACCCATGATCTTATATACTAAGCAGTTTCTTTGTCAACCACCAATGTCGAACTCTCAACAAGCCCACTCACGTACAAGAGTATTATTCATCATGCAAACATGTACAAAGGGGGGGGGGGTGGGGGGTTTATCATCGGGTATATACGTCCAATGGACCGATCACGCTAAACTTGGGCTCTAATGTTATAATCCAGGGACCAAACCAGCAAATATGCCAAACTTCATTCAGGAACGGTTTTTCAACAAACAGAGAAGCCAATTAACCGAATCAATTCAGTTGGAAAACAGAGAGCAGCTTGGCTTAAATAGTTAGAATCCCACTTTTTGCAATTCATTTAGTTGTGAATCATCTTGATGTAATCTTCTTTTCCTTATCTCAATTTCTCCTTGCTTTCTCGTCTAACTCTCACATTTTGTTCTTCAATCAATAACATTCAGCAAGTATTTTGTTCTTATTGCTTCTTTACAATTTGATCCTCTCGAATCATAACAACTGGTATGAGCATTCCTTGACGTGATTATGTAGGTGAATTGCGTTTGTCGAATTTATTGGAAATGGCAGAAAATAGGTGGCACGAATTGGTGTCGCATCGGTTGAAAGATCTTGACAATAGGTTGACGGAATTTGCTCAAGAAAGGAGGATTCAAAATCAAGAGATTAAGGAGCAGATTAACGCAATAGGTGCAAGGTTTACCAGCTCATTTGAATCTTCTACAAAGTCTTTTCACAGAGACATCATGTTTGATATGAAAAGACATCATGAAGAAAGGATGAGGTGGTTCAATGAACTTATAGAAATGGTGGCAGCTTAGGGTTTAGCCAACAAGAACAAAGGTAAGTCACCCACTAGGAGTTCCTATCACTACGCCTACACGGAAAGTACGGAATCATCGACGACAACTTTTGGTGAAGATATTTAGGCTCAGATTATTTTTCATCCAAAATTAGTGTTCTTATACTGGTTAATTTTAAAGTTTTGTTCGATGAGACTGCGAATTCTTTTGGTTGGAAAAATACTGTGGAAAATAATGATAGTTTTCGGGAGTTGATTATGGGTAATGAAGATATAATATTCCTTGATATTCTTGAAAGTATTGTGAAGCCATTGATGATAATAGAGTACATTACTTATCTTCAGTTATTGGTAATCTGGAATTCATTGATAGTTTGGCGAAATTGATTTCCATTTATTTTTTGGGAAACTTTGGTGGAACTATTAAGTTAGATATCAGAGATTACTTTGTGAAATTTAATTTTACTGAATTTTCTTAATTGTCACTAGTATGTTCTAACATAACCTATCTAACCAAAAAGTAAAGCATAAAAGAGATAAGACTTGGTTATGCAATTTGGTGAAATCCACCTACATCTGCAGGGTCTGGCCCAGTTCAGAATGAATCCACTAATCAGAAAGATACAATACAAAGTACACCATACAAAATACTTATCTTTACTAATCAAATGTGTGAATTCTGCTAGCTCCTCTAGCTATCGATCCTCCTTGATTAGACTCCCCCTGACCTCGAAACTCGTCGACACTGGATCTCCTCCTCCCGAGGAATCAAGGTATACGATTCTAAACTTTGAACAACATGTTACGTACGATAGAACATATAGATCTGGCTCTTTGCAAGACTCTCGGAAAGATGAAAAATCTGTGTGCAGATTTTCTCCGTTAAAATCACGAGTTTAATGTAGTCGTGATGTCCCCTTTTAAAGCCATGAACATATTGGAAATTTCCATGATTGTCTCCATAATATTCCTATTCCTTATCTGCTCCTGAAGCATATCCAAATCCCATAAATAAAGAGATTTTCCTTATCACAATATCTTCCATATAATTGATAACCTCAATACCATATTTTTAGGGATTTTCCATAAACCAAATATGCTTCTACCACTGTCTAACATATTGCAGAATATTCAAATTTCCATAAATTACAAATACCATAATATTCTGTCTTTCTTCCGTAAGATCTTGTTGGCGTGACCGTGGCTTGTCAGCATGTTCCAACATGGAAATTTTTTCATCCACAAATTTCCAATTAAATTACTCAATGAAAAACTCTTGACTTTACAATCTCCCTTTGGTATTTTGTGGACCCAACCATTTTGGAAATTAAGAGCACACCGAAAAACTTCCAATCATACACATAAGTCTTCCAAAAAATCCACCTATGTTGGAACATATGCAAACTATTGAATATGATCATAAAAGAATACCAATCGAAAACCAGAATTCCATAATACCAAAAAAAATATTCAGATTACAGTCATCCAAAAATCATATCCTCCAAAATCACCAAAAATTCTCCCCCTAGGGCCATGAATATGCCAAAGGCAAGAAACCTCCGAATTATAGTTTTAGAAAAATAGAAAACCAGCTCCCGCTGAACATATCATGAGATCTATGTTGGAACATAGATACTTCAAGATTATCAATCCTGTTCAGGAGCAGCATCCTGTGCCTCCAGCTGAGCCTTCTCCCCCCAAGTCTGGCTATCTATGCTTCAAGAGTCGCAACTTGGATGGCTATAGCCTCCAACCTTGCATTGAGCACCACTAACTTGACCTTCTTTTCAGCATATGAAGAAGTAGTAGCTTCAGAGTTCTATGGCAGATCGTGAACTTTCCGCATTCCAAAAGTCTTCTTGTTAGAGTGGAGAAACTCCGTGTCAATGATCATATCCTTTGCTTTGCCCTTCACCTTAGCACTCTTAGCTAATGCAGATATCAGACAAGGATACACCAGAGCATGCTTAGCCTTTGGAGCAGTGGCTTGCCTAACCAGACTCTGCCGATAAATAACCCCAGGTTGACTGGTGTCTGTGTTCCAACACTGTACAGTAACTTTGCCATTTCTCTTGTCAAAGCTGTAGTATTGGAAGATGGCATCCAACTGTTCACAACTACCTGATACAAGCCAAAAAACCTAGAGGATAGGCAGGAAGCATGTGAGTAACCAGTCTTAGGACATTCTGTTTTGTACCCTCCTAAGACTACCTCTAGAATTCTGTCATCAGACACATCCAAGCTATCTGGAAAAACTCCCTCAAAATCCGGAGTTTTCAGCCCCAAAACTTTTTTCATCCTTGCAGCTGAAAAATCAATAATTTCCCCCCCTAATATAGACCATTTCAAACCATGGGGAATCTGTCTCCAAGTTTCCAGCCATTAGGTTAGGATATATTTCAGTGACCACCTGCTTGTTATACTGGAGTTGTATTGTAGCATCCTTTTACATCCCAATTGTCTCAAAAAAAAATCAGAGAAACCACTAGCCCTATATGCCTCTAGATCTACTGGTCTCTCGGAGATTATCTTCCTCACAGCAAACACCTCTCCCATCTCCTCACAATTTATATCAAAATATGAAAATGACAGTGGTTCACTTACAGGAGGAGGTGTCAGCAACTTCTTCTTGGGAGTAGCTTGGGTTTTCTTGGATTTCTTGGTTGGCGGGGAGTCCTCAGTCACTGGCATCTTCCTCTTTCCC
The DNA here is from genome assembly GCA_037428765.1 of Rubia yunnanensis. Taxonomy (NCBI): domain Eukaryota; kingdom Viridiplantae; phylum Streptophyta; class Magnoliopsida; order Gentianales; family Rubiaceae; genus Rubia; species Rubia yunnanensis. Next base: position 21,088,884 of record CM075061.1, on the reverse strand, counting down.
TTTGCAGCTTGGAAGAATTCCTCAAATACTTCATCGCTGGAGTAGTTCAACTCAGGTTCCAGTGTTGGAACATACTTAGATTTTCCAGCATCTTCTTCTTGCTTAGCAGTCTCTGCCCTGTCCTGTGTTCCAACATTCTTTTCTTTGTCTGAATCTTCTTGTCTTAAATCAAATCCTCCCGTTTGTTCTCCGCCTGAATGCTCCAAATCATCATATGCATTACCAGTGACATCAAACTGGTCTTGACCTCCCATGTCCATATCATCAATCTCCATGTCTTCACCCTTTTTTGAATTCTCCCTCTGTGTTGGAACATACCCAACAATGTCCCCTTCTTCACTGTCAGTAATCTCTATTATCACAGGTTTTCTAAGTTCTTCAATCCTCTGGGCATCCTTGGCATCATAAAATCCTACATGCAACCTATCTATGAACTTAATCACTTCCAGCCCCTCAGCCTCATCATCACATATCTCCTCAATCTTAACATTACTTGGGCCAGGAATAGAAGAGTATACATGAAACCTATCCTTCCTGTTGTAAACTCCATATTTTCCCCTCAATAATTTGACTTCATAATTTTCAACATCCTCCAGATCACCAATATTACCAGAAAACAGTTCATTTACATTAACATTCAGGAATTCTCCCTCTAAATTCTTAAGTTTAGTCAAATCCACTGCACTTCTATTGGCTTCAAGCCACTCAAAAATATCATCAACAATTTTAAATTCCATTCCATGCAACTTGAGAGTAGGAGGATCCAAGCCTTTTACCTCTTGATAGGGACCTTTCCCTTTGCCTCTGGGTTCTTCACTCTGGCCACTGTCACAGTCCGGGTTTGCTTCAATTTTTTTTCCCTCTGCTCAACATTGTTATTATCTGGAGGTTGGGAAGTTTCTTGAGATTCTTTCTCGGCCATGAAACTTTTAGGGCTTGAAAACATATTCTCGGCAGGGCTTTTTGTGAAAGAGACGATCTTGGAAAATTTTTTTGTCAACAAGAATCCGAAAAACACAAAAGAAGGTGGGAGAGAATGCCGAAAAGAGAGTGATATGGAGAGATGGAGATTTTTGAACAAACACAAACTCTCCACTTTTTACCTCTTTTGTCGAGAAAAACTTTTTGTCTTTCCAAGAGAAGTAATTATTTTACTTTTCTCTCTTGTCAACTCAAGACAAGCCTTCTTGACCTTCCAACATACCATAATTCCAATTTTGGTAGTTTTTTTCAACATACCATAACTCCAATTTTGATAGCTTTTCCTTCCTTCTTTTTAAAAATTTTTCCTCGATTTTCCAAAAATAACGCAGAAACAATATATTTACAGACAAATAAATGTAAGAATTACCTTAAATCTAACAAACACCTAAGTGTTGTCTGAGAGTTTCAAATGTGGCAGTGTCCAATGGTTTTGTAAAAATGTCTGCAAATTGCTCAGATGTTGGAACATAGGCTACCACAACTTCCTTTCTTTCCACAAGATCTCTAATAAAATGATGCTCGATGTTTATATGCTTAGTTCGAGAGTGCTGGACAAGATTTTTAGAAATATCAATAGCACTTGTGTTGTTACATAAAATCTTCAAAGAGCCTTGATCAACTCCATAGTCATTCATCATTTGTTTCATCCACAATAGTTGTGCACAAAAAATTTCAGCAGCAAGATATTCAGCTTCCGCAGTAGACAAAGAGATTAAATTTTGTTTCTTACTATACCAAGAAACTAGATTCGTACCAATGAAAAAACATCCACCTGTAGTGCTTTTACGATCATTAACATTACCAGCCCAGTCAGAATCACTGTACCCAATTAGATCATAATCATGATTCTTAGAATACTAGACACTATAATCAGAAGTCCCACTTACATATCGAATAACTCTTTTGACTGCATTCATATGAGATTCCTTTGGATCAGTGTGAAATCTTGCACATATTCCTATGCTGAAACATATATCTGGTCTACTTGCTGTCAAATACAATAGACTCCCAATCATGCCTCTGTATAACTTTTGATCAACTACGAATCCTTTCTCATTCTCTACCAGTTTGTCAAAAACCTCCATAGGTGTTCGAACTGCTCGGGCATTACTTAAGCCGAATCTCATCACTAAATTCAAGGCATACTTTCTCTGATTTATGAACATGACATTTTTTTCCTTGTTTAACTTGCAGTCCTAGGAACTATGTGAGTTCTCCAACCATGTTCATATCAAATTTAGCCTGCATAATAGTGACGAAATCATGTACCTTATATGGTGAAGTAGAACCAAATACTATATCATCAACATAAATTTGAGCAATCCAAATTTTTGATGACCTTTCAAGCACAAATAAAGTGCGATCTACACCCCCTCGACGATAACCTTTCTTAAGAAGAAAGTTAGTAAGTCGTTCATACCATGCTTTTGGTGCTTGTTTTAAGCCATATAAAACCTTCTTGAGGCGATACACATGATGAGGGTAATGAGGATCCTAAAATCCTTTAGGTTGTTCCATATATACTTCTTCATTTACCACACCATTTAGAAAAGCACTCTAGACATCCATTTGATACAGAGTAAAGTTCATAGAGTGGGCAATAGCAAGTAAAATTCAAATTGACTCTAACCTAGTAACTGGTGTGAATGTCTCATCAAAGTTGACCCCTTTAACTTGAGTATATCCTTGAGCAACGAATCTGGCTTTGTTTGTCCATCAGCATTAGATATATTCTTAAAGATCCACTTTGTGTCGATAACATTTACCCCTTTAGGACAAGGAGTGAGATACCATACACATCATTTTGTGCAAACTGACCGAGTTTTTCTTGCATTGCTGTAATCCAGTATTCATCCAGTAAGGCCTCCTTGTAGTTCTTGGGGTTCAATGAGAGAGATGAAACATTTTAATCCTGCTAACTTCCTGCAATCAACCCAAGGGATTGATCGAGCACTCCTTGTCATTGGTTCATGTTGCTCCTGTGTTGGAACATAGGATAAGGCAGTGGAGGATGGTGTTCCAACATACTCAATATCTTCTGGTTCAGAAGGACAATCAGTCTGCTCAGATGTTCCAACATGCAATGGGCCTAGCTTGTCAGGTTGACTATGTTATGTTGGAACATGGTCTTTATCAGGTTCATATTCTACAACACTTGAATCTTGTCTTTCTATAGAATCATCCACAATAACATTTATGGATTCCATGAGTGTGTTTTTTCGAAGGTTGTAAACACGATAAGCCCTGTTGATAATAGAATAACCAAGAAAATATTCAATATCACTACGATTGTCGAATTTTGCCAATTGCTCTCTATCTCTTAGAATGTAGCACTTGCTCCAAACACATGAAAGTATGAGAAATTTGGTTTCCAGCCCTTCCAAATCTCGTAGGACATTTTGCTTGTGAATAGACGCAGATACACTCGATTGATTTTATAGCAAGCTATGTTAATGACTTCTGCCCACCATTTTTTGTGAATTTCTTTCTCAGCTAACATGATTCGAGCCATCTCCTGCAGAGTTCTGTTTTTCTATTCTAAAACACCATTTGCTGAGAGGTGATTGGTGCAGAAAACTCATGTTGAATTCCAAGCTCATCACAGAAGTCACTGAATTAAGAGTTTTCAATTTCCCTACCATGATCATTATGAATTCGAACAATATTTTCGAATGGACTTCCTTTTTTAGTCCGTAATTTTATCACAAGACTTCTAAATACTTCCACAGTATCATATTTTTCTTTTAGAAAAGCTATCCACGTAAATCTGGAGAAATCATCAACACATACAAAGATATATTTCTTGTCAAGTATACTAGGTGTATTGACTGGACCCATCAGATCCATATGAAATAATTCTAGATTTCTTGAGGTAGTTATATATTGGACTGAAGAGTGGGGAGATCAAATTTGTTTACCTTGTTGACATGCTCCACAGACAATTCCGTCCTTGCTTGTTAATATAGGCATACCTCGTACTACCTTTGTATTTTCAGTTTTCACCAAGGTTTTGTAATTAATGTGACCAAGCTTCATCTTGTTTAGAGATCAGACACCTCACTTCCTATTCCAGCAGATAGCAATTATCTGATGATCGAATATCTGAAAGGACTTTGGCATCTCCGTGTTTCACTATACATTTGTTTTTCTGAAATTCCACAGTCATATTGTCATCACACGGTTTATTATGCTTAGCAGATTGCCCTTTGAGTCTTCAACAAACAAAACACTGGTGAGTACTGGGAATCCTTCAATTTGTAGTTCACCTTTTCCAACTACTCTACTCTTCTCTCCATCGCCAAAGTGAAAACCACCATCGTAAGGTGTGATATTTGTGAGGAATTCCTGGGTGCCAGTCATGTGGCGAGAAAGCCACTATCAAAGTACCACAAATCTCTGGAATGTGCTATAAGAGAAGTAGGTGCTACAAGGCACATACTAGAGCTTTTGACAACCCATACCTTTCTGACCATCTTTGATTTCTGGACATCGTCTATGCTGGAACATACCGAGAGTTGACGTCCTTCCTTGATGTCTCTGAGTAGTTTCTGGCATTGTTCCTCTGTGTGCCCTTGGTATAAGCAGTAGCTGCATTTGAGAGGTTTCAGTTGATGAGGCTTGCCAAACTTTCTCTTTATCTCTTGGATCTTTGACTTGAGCGTTACTATGCTCTTCACTGGGTTGTCATACCCAATTCTGTGTCGATCTCCAAAGCTTTTTCCCATTACCAGAATCTCATAGAGTTTTTCTTTTCCAGAGTTTAGCTTACTAATAGCTGCTTCAGACGTCTCAGCTCTCTTGGTTGCTAAAATTAGCTGCATATTCAACTCATTATTCTCCTTTTTAAGTTCAGCAACTTCCATACGCAACTCCTTTTCTATCTCCGCCAGATGATTTTTTCTTCCTTCAGTATTTTATTTGTATCAACTACTGGAGCCATATAACATACATATTTTTGTATGTACTGTAGGTTTGTTCATCACTTACAGCAAATCCATCATCATCACTAGACACCTTATATGAATCTATGTTGGAACATACCGCTTCAACTCTATCTGATGTGTTGGAACATCCACCTTCTGATGCATCATGAATATTTGCTCCAAATGCCACATAGTTACTTGTAAGTTCATCTTCATCTTTCTTGTCCTCTTCATCTTCACTCTAAGAGATGACATATGATTTTCCCTGTTTCTTTCGGGTATTTGAGCACTCAGCCTGAATATGACTGTATCCTTCACATTCTCTGCATTGAATTCGTTCAGGTTGTTTTGATTTCTGGAAAACTGATGATTTTCTTGTTCAAATCTTGTCCCACGATTACTTCCAAAATCTTGTGGCCTTGGTCTATTTCCACCAAACCTTTCCTGATATTTCTTGTTTACTACTTTCTTCAGCATTCTTGAGAAATTTTTCATGATAAGTGCAAGTTTTTCAAATTCATCATCACTGTCAAATTCGTGATTGTCCTTTCATGCCGATGTTTTGAAAGCCAACTCCTTTTGGACCCTTTTTGCAGTGTGTTGGAATATCATCTCATAAGTCTATAATGATCCCATTAATTTATGTAAGCTCATAATGGCTACATCTCTTGTTTCTTCTATTGCTGCAACCTTCATTGCAAACCTTTTAGGAAGTGATCTCAAGGTCTTTTTCACCAATTTTACATTTTTGTAGACTTTTCCAAGTTTATATGCCATATTCGAGATATCCCTGAGTTTTCCACTGAATACCGATATAGTGTCATCTTCCTCTATCTTGAGTTCCTTGAACTTTGTAGCCAACATATGTAATTTAGATTCTCGAACTCGACTAGTTCCTTCTTGAACAGTTTACAAAATATCCCATGCTTTCTTGGCTTGATGACATGTAAATATGAGTTTGAACTTATTTTCATCAACTACCGTGAATATAGCATTTAATGCTTTTGAATTTGCCTGCAAGGTCTTGAGTTCATCAGGAGACCAAGTAAATTTGTCTTTGAGTTTTTGCTCCCTTTGACTTGACTCTCCTTCTTTCGTCTTAGAGCTTATATCAGCATCCTCAGTATGATGGTTCCACTCGTTTTCAACATAGTGCAAAGCAAGTTCATCCAGTGAGTTGATGAAAACTCTCATGCATGTCTTCCAATAATTGTAGCTATTGCCTTCTAGTAGAGGTGGCCGAGACACCGAAGCTCCTTCTTTGGTCGCCATGGCAAAATCAAAATCACATTTTCCTTGACACAACCAAGAAAAAAATAAGTTACCAAGCTCTGATACCAAATGAAATTTGGTTTACCGAATTTTCTTAATTATTACTAGTATGTTCCAACATAACCTATCTAACCAAATATGCAATAAAGTAAAGCATAAAAGACACAAGACTTGGTGACACTGTTCGATGAAATCTACCTACATCTGCGGGGGTTTGGCCCTGTTCAGAATGAATCCACTAATTAAAAAGATACTATACAAAGTACACCATACAAAATACTTATCTTTACTAATCAAACATGTGAATTCTGCTAGCTCCCCTAGCTACCGATCCGCCTTGATCAAACTCCCTCTGACCTCGAAACTCGTCAACACTGGATCTCCTCCTCCTGAGGAATTAAGGTATACAATTCTGAACGTTGAACAACATGTTACATATTTTGGAACATATAGATCTGGCTCTTTGCAAGACTCTCAGAAAGATGAAAATCTGTATGCAGATTTTCTCAATTAAAATCACGAGTTTAATGCAGCCATGGTGTCCCCTTTTAAAGCCATGAACAGATCGGAACTCTCCATGATTATCTCCATGATGTTCCTATTCCTTATAAGCTTCTGAAACATGTCCAAATCCCATAAATAAAGGGATTTTCCTTATAACAATATCTCTCATATATTCGATAACATCAATACCATATTTGTAGGGATTTTCCATAAACAAAATATGCTTCTACCACCGCCTAACATATTGCAGAATATTCAGATTTTCATAAATCACAAATACCATAATATTATGTCTTCCTTTCGTAAGATCTTGTTGGCGTGACCATGGCTTGTCCGCATGTTCCAACATGAAAATATTTTCATTCACAAATTGCCAATTAAATTACTCAATGAAAACCTCTTGACTTTACACTTTGTTGGAAATGGAACATTCAAAATGTATGAGTTATGTGAGGATGATTTTACTCAAAGTGGGAGCAAGGAACGGATTGATAAAAATAGAGAATGTGTTGAACCTATTATGCGTTATGATCCCGACATTCTTGAGAAGTTTTGTGAGAAGTCATATAGTTTTATCCATGGGGAAGAAATAAAAGTTATGAAGAATGAAAAGTTAATTATTCAAATGTCTTTTTTATAATGTCTTTGATGCGAGAATGAGCATTTGAAATGGACTGATAGGAGACAAAGAGGTCAATGGGTTAAAAGTGTTGTCGGATATAAAGAGGATATGACCCTAAAGGAATTATGTACTTCTAAATTTGTAGAAATGTAGCTGTAGTTCTTGCTCAGTGAGTGCATCAGTATATTTCAATGAGGTTGGGATTGTGTGCTTGGATTTTGATAATGGAAAACCTGTTGAACTAGAGGATGGATTCTAAAGAATTTTATTTTTGGTATTTCAAGAAAATCAAGGTGTTGGTAATAATTTGAGGTATAGTTTTGGCTATTCACAGTGATTGAAAACCATTATGGTATTGAACGAAGAAGCAATGGACAATATGAAACCTTTGGTCAAAATTTTAGATGGCTACTTCTCTATATGATGGGCTCTCATTTCTGCAAATAGGGTGCTGTTTCATTTAAGTACATGTATTCTGGAATGGTATATTTGCTAAACAAAGCAATTGTTACCTTTCTAAAGAGGTGTTTCAAAACAAGGGAAAAAGAAAGATGCATGAGCTTGATGGTGCGCACAAATTGAAACTGCATGATATTATTGATTTTTCTCTTGACTTGGAAGAATTTTGTGGAAAAAGAGTTGTTATTATGGGAACAACAAAGAGCTTTTATTGATAATTCTAGATGTGTGGTTGAAGCTGCTCTTTCTGCATCTGAAAGAGATTGATCAGCATTTGATTGAGATCATTTTGATTCAAACCGGGACTATTCTACATTCTAGCTCAGGAAATACAGTTGATGATATCTCGGTTGCTCAAAATCAGTTTCTTCATTATCCAACCTTGAGGACAAGCTTGTTCTCAAGAAAGAGGAGAATCTTTGTGAAATTTGGTTTTACCAAATTTTCTTAATTATTACTGCAATGTTCCAACATAACATATCTAACCAAGTATGCAATAAAGTAAAGTATAAAGACACGTGACTTGGTTACGCAGTTCGGTGAAATCCACCTATATTTGCAGGGCCTGACCCAGTTCAGAATGAATCCATATATCAAAAAGATACAGTACAAAGTACACCATACAAAATACTTATCTTTACTAATTAAACGTGTGAATTCTGCTAGATCTTCTAGCTACCGATCCGCCTTGATCAAACTCTCTCTGACCTCGAAACTCGTCGACGTTGGATCTCCTGCTCCAGAGGAATTAAGGCATACGATTTTGAACTTTGAACGGAAGGTCATGTATGTTGGAACATATAGATCCGCACTCTCGCAAAACTGCCGGAAAAGATAGAAAATCCGTGTACAGATTTTTGCAATTAAATTCGTGAGTTTAATGCAGCTGTGATGTCCTATTTTAAAGCCATGAGCAAATTGGAATTCTCCATGATTATCTCCATAATATTCATATTCCTTATCTGCTTCTGAAGCATATCCAAATCCCATAAATAAAGGATTTTCCTTATCACATATCTCATATATTCGGTAAACCCAATACCATATTTTTAGGGATTTTCCATAAACCTAATATGCTTCTACCGCCACCTAACTTGTTGCAGAATATTCAGATTTCCATAAATCACAAATATCATAGTATTTTGTTCTTCTTCTGTAAGATCTTGTAGGCGTGAATGTGGCTGTCCCCATGTTTGAACATTGAAAGTTTTTCATTTCTAAATTTGTTCACAAATTGCCAATTAAAATACTCAATTAAAACCACTTGACTTTACAATCTTCCCCTTTGGCATTTTGTGGACCCACCATTTTGGAAATAAGAGCGCAACAAAAAAACTTATAATTATTCACATAAGTCTTCCAAAAATCCATCTATGTTGGAACACATGCGAAATACTAAATCTGATCATAGAAGAATACCATCTGAAAACCTGAATTTCATAACAACAAAAATAATATTCATATTACAGTCATCAAAAAAATAATATCCAAAATCACTAAAAATTCTCCCCATGGGGACATAAATATGCCAAAGGCAATAAACACAAAAATTAATTCCAAAAAGATAATAAAACCAGCTCCTCTTGAACCCATCACGTGATCTATGTTGGAACATAGACAATTCAAGACCACCAATCCTGTTCAGGAGCAGCATCTTGTGCCTCCATTAGAGCCTTCTCCCCCTCAAGCCTAGCCTTCTCTGCTTCATGAGCCACAAATTTGGATGGCTATAGCCCCAACCTTGCATTAAACACCACTAACTTGGCCTTCTTTTCATGCACTTGCCGCATGCCAAAGGTTTTTTTGTTAGGCCGGAGAAACTCTGTATCAATGATGACATCATTTGCTTTGCCCTTCACCTTAGCACTCCAAGCTAATGCAGATATCAGACATGGATAAACAAGGGCATGCTTAGCCTTTGGAGCAGTGGCTTCCCTAACCAGACTCTGCTAAATGAATAATCTCAGGTTGACTGGTTTCTGTGTTCCAGCACTGTACAGAAGCTTCACCATTTTTCTTGTCAGAGCTATAGTGTTAGAAGATGGCATCCATTAGTTCACACCTACCTGATACAGACCAAAAAACCTAGAGGATAGGCAGGAAGCATGTGAGTATCTTGTGGCAGGCCACTCTATCTTGTATCCACTCGAAACTAACTCCAGAATCCTATTATCGGACACATCCAAATTATCTGGAAAAACTCCCTCAAAATCTGGAGTTTTCAGTCCCAAAATTTTGTTCATCATGGTAGCAGAGAATTCAATCACCTTCCCCCTAACATAGACTCTATCATTCCATAGGGAATCAACTTCCATATTTCCAACCATCAAGCTAGAATACACCTCAGTAACAACCTACTTGTTATACTGAAGTTGCACAGTTGCATTCATTTTCATCCCAATTATTTCCAGAAAATCAAAAAAACCACTAGAACTATATGCCTCTAGATCTACTAGCCTCTCAGAAATTATTTTTCCTCTCAGTAAAAATTTCTCCCATATCCTCACAATTAATATCAAAGTATGGAAAGACAACGCTTCACTAACAGAAGGAGGTGGCAACAATTTCTTCTTCTTAGGAGTGGCTTAGATTTTCTTGGATCTTTTGGCTGGTGGGGAGTCCTCAGCAACTGGCATATTCCTTTTAGCCCTTGCAGCTTGGAAGAATTCATGTAACACTTCATCGCTGGAGCAGTTCAGTTCAGGTTGCTGTGTTGGAACATACTCAGACACTTCAACCTCTTCTTCTTGTTCAGTTGTACCTGCCTCACCCTGTGTTCCAACATCCTTTTCTTTATCTGATTCCTCTTGTCTCAAATCAAATCCTTTGTCTTTCCTGCGTCTGAATACTCCAAGTCATCATATGCATTCCCAGTGACATTAAACTGGTCTTGATCTCCCATGTCAACATCATCAATCTCCATATACTCAGCCTTCTCTGAATCTGCCCTCTATGTTGGAACATACCCAACACTATATCCCTCTTCACTGTCTGTAATCTCAATGACCACGGCTTTCTAAGTTTTTCAATCCTTTGGACATCATTTGAATCATAGAACCCCAATGGCATCCTGTCAGTAGATTTAACAATCTCTAACCCTATAGTCTCAGCTTCATCAATCTCTTCAAGTTTCACACTACTTGACTTTGGAATATAACAGTAAACATGAAATATATCCTTCCGGTTATGCAACCCGTATACCCCTTTTAGCATGCTAAGTTCATTATCTTTCACAACATCCAAGTTTCCTATATCCCTTGTGTACAACTTCTGGATATCCACATCTAAAACTTCTCCCTTTAAGTTCTTAAAATCTTTAACCTTAGTCAATTCTGCAGAAACTCTATTTGATTTAACCCAATTAAAGAATTCTTCAACCGACTCAAAGTTTCTACTATGCAGAGTAAAGTTGGAGAAATCAGGTCCAAGTACCTTTCTATAGGGAGTTTTTCCTCCGTTGGGAACTTTATTCCTCTTTTCTTTGTTTCCGGAGGTGAGCTTGGGAGTGGAGCACCATCTCTGTTCTTGTTCTCTGCCATGGTGATTTTTCCGCACGAATTTCTCTCAGCAATAATGGTTTGAGTATAGGAAGGTTTTGAGACTTTCAACTCAATTAGAACTCTAATACAAGATCCAAAATTCTTGGAAAGAATATATCAACAAGTTTTGAGAGTCCGAAAATCGAAAGGAGAAGGAGTATATTGGCCGAAAATAGAGGGAAGGTGGAGAGATGAAAAAAATTTGAGCCAAAATTAACTTCTTCCCTTTTTACCGCATTAGCCGTGTAACCATGTTTCCCTTTCCAAGAAAAGTAATGATTTCACTTTTCGCACTTGTCAACTCATGTCACACCTTCTTGAACTTCCAACACACCATGAACTTCCAACATACCATAACTCTAATTTTTGTAGCTTTTCCTTCTTTCTATTTTAATTTTTTTTATTTCTAAAAATAATAATGTGGAAAACAAATATTTACAGCAAAACAATAGCTGTAAAAATACCTCACATCTGACAAACACCTAAGTGTTGTCTGAGAATCTCATATGTGGCAGTGTCCAACGATTTCGCAAAGATATCTGCAAATTACTTAGATGTTGGAACATAGACGACCACTACTTCCTTCTTTTCAACAAGATCTCGAATGAAATGATGCCTGATGTCAATATGTTTGGTTTGAGAGTGTTGGACTGAATTTTTAGAAATATCAATTGCACTTTTGTTGTCACATAAAATCTTCAAATGCCCTTGATGAATTCCATAGTCGTCCAACATTTGCTTCATCTACAATAGTTGTGCACAACAACTTCCAGCATTAAGATATTCATCTTCTGCAGTAGAAAAAGAGATAGAATTTTGTTTCTTACTATACCAAGAGACTAAATTCGTACCAATGAAGAAACATCCACCTGTAGTACTTTTACGACCATCAGCATTACCAGCCCAATCAGAATCAATATACCCAATTAGATTAGGATCTTGATCCTTAGAATACCAGACACCATACTCAGAAGTCCCATTTACATATAGAATGACTCTTTTAACTGCAGTTAGATGAGATTCCTTTTGGTCAGCCTGAAATCTTGCACATATTCCTATGCTGAAACATATATCTGGTCTACAAGCTGTCAAATACAATAGACTCTTAATCATGCCCATGTATAACTTCTGATCAACTACGACTCCTTTCTCATCCTTTACCAGTTTGTCAGAAACTCCCATAGGTGTTCGAACTGCTTGGGCATTGCTTAGATCTAATCTCTTCACTAAATTCAGGGCATACTTACTCTGATTTATAAACTGGCCATTTTATCCTTGTTTAACTTGCAGTCCTAGAAAATATATGAGTTCTCTAACCATGCTCATCTCAAATTCAGTCTGCATAATAGTGATGAAATCTTGTACCATAGATGGTGAAGTAGACCCGAATACTATATCATCAACATAAATTTGAGCAATAATAATTTTTTATGCCTTTTCAAGCACAAATAAGGTGCGATCTACTCCCCCTTGACGATAACCTTTCTCAATAAGAAAGTTAGTAAGTCATTCATACCATGCCCTTGGTGCTTGCTTTAAACCACATAAAGTCTTATTAAGGCGATATATATGATAAGGGCAATAAGGATCCTCAAATCCTTTAGGTTGTTCCACATATACTTCTTCATTTACCATGGCATTTTAGAATATCACTCTTGACATCCATTTGATATAGATGAAAGTTCATAGAGCAGGCAATAGCAAGTAAAATTTGAATTAACTCTAACATGGCAACTAGAGCGAATGTCTCACCAAAGTCCACTCCTTCAACTTGTGTATATCCTTGAGCAACCAATCTAGCTTTGTTTCAAGTGATTTGTCCATCAGCACTAGATTTATTCTTAAAGATCCACTTTGTGTCGATAGCATTTACATCTTTAGGACGAGGATTTAGATACCATTTACATCTTTTCGTGCAAACTGACCGAGTTCTTCTTGCATTGCTGCAATCTACTATTTGTCCAGTAAGGCCTCCTTGTAGTTCTTGGGTTCAATAATCCAGCTAATTTACTGTAATCAACCCGAGGGATTGATCGAGTACTCCTTGTCATTGGTTCAGGTTGCTCCTATATTGGAACATCGGATAAGGCAGTGAGGAGTGATGTTCGAACATACTCAATATCTTATGGTTCAGCAGGATGATCAGTCTGCTCAGATGTTCCAACATACGATGGGTCTGGCTTGTTAGTTTGACTATGTTGTGTTGGAACATGGTATTTATCAGGTTCATCTTCTACAATACTTGAACCTTGTCCTTCTTCAGAATCATCCACAATAACATTTATGGATTCCGTGAGTGTGTTTGTCCAAATGTTGTAAACACGATAAGGCCGACTGATCACAGAATAACTAAGAAAAATTCAAATATCACCGTGATTGTCAAATTTTATCAATTGCTCTCTATCTCTGAGAATGTAGCACTTGCTCCAAACATATGAAAGTATGAGACATTTTGTTTCGTGCCCTTCCAAATCTCGTAAGACATTTTGCTTGTGAATAGACGCAGTACACTCGATTGATTTTATAGCAAGCTGTGTTAATGGCTTGCCCACAATTTTTTTGTGAACTTCTTTCTCAGCTAACAGATGTGTGTTATATTGTGTTCATATTTTGTGGGATTATTATGATTTTATTGAGATATAATTTGCACTTTAAGGTGTTTTTGGTGCAGGAATTCATTGATTGCGGAGAATTGAGAGGGAGCTATACATTGTACTCTTTTTCCCTTAACCAACGATTTTTTCCCACTGGATTTTCCAGGTTAAGGTTTTTAATGAGGCAATATGCTCCAATGGAAAATATTCTTATTTTATAAGACATTTTTCCAGGGATGAAGCAAGAGAGGAAAAAGAATGATTGCTGAAGTTATGGGGTGAAAAGTGAATTATTGAAGAGATTTGGATTTGAAGAATTAAAGATATTCACTTCCCATATTGATAAAGATTGTATTATCTCCTTCCATTTAAAATTCCTTAATTGTAGAAATTAGTTATTTAGAATTAGAATAGATATTATCTTATTTCCTTATTTCTTCCATAAGAAGAAAAGTAATTAGTAGTTGATTTGGATTTGGTTTTGGTTTGGTATATATAAATACACGGCCAGAACGCAAAGGCAGCCACACATAATACAAGAAAACTTTTCCGCAATTACTTAGTTAGTTAGTTTGTTTTAGTTTTAGTTTTATATTGAGAAGCAGACATATATGTTAATGCCAAGAAATATGAATACGGAGACAGAAGAAAAGTGAAGAAAAGTTTGGGTTTTGCATGCAACATACATATCCCTGGTTTGAATTTTTGTTTTCGTTAGTTAGTTAGTATTTTATTATTTTGATTATGTATTATTATTATATTATATATTTGTTTAGTTTAATTATTATGAGTAGCTAATTTATATATCGGCATGGAATAACAAGCATTAGTTTATGAATCGTGAGGCCTAATTGTTTTATAATTGATTCTTATGTATTCTTGATTGTTCTTGGTTAAGTTTATTTCTGATGTGTTTAAGTCTGATCAACTTGAATATTATTGGGATAATGCTATCTAATTCCACCAATACGTAATCGTTGGAAAGGGTTAGTAAGTAGCGAGTTCTTGTGAAAAACAGCTAACTAGCTAAGACTGTAATAGCAAGATGGGGAACAATTAAGTGTGCGTTACTACTTGCGAATACTTGGGTAATTGCTATGTCGGGTTCTTTTCATTCTTAATGCTATCGAGGTGTGTATATGGTTCAGCGAATACTTTCCGGGGGCATCTTGGTAAGAGAAATAATTAATTAATTATTATTGGTTAATTGTCGATAAAGTACGAAAGAATTGGGGAGGTTAAGCGTAGCTACTTTCCTATAACTGATAGATGCATATGAATTGATTTATCTTTGCGCCTATGATCGATGTTTAACTAATGTGAGTTATTCCGAGCCGATTACCTTATTCATATATTTTATAGACAATTATATATTTTAGTTTGCATTATTATTTCATATCTTATAGTTGCATTATTAGTTAAATAAATCTGAAAATTAAGGCGCGGTGGCTACACCAAAAGTGTTCTATATTAGTAGGTATTTTATTATAGATTTTGCTCCGTTCCTCGTGGGATCGACTCTGCTTGCTACTGTACTAATTTCATCATTAGAGTTTGCAGATTATTTTGGTGAGTGAAACGACGTTCACCACTAACATTACTAGGGCTATCTCCTAAAGAGTTCTATTTTTTTTGTTCTACAACACCATTCTGCTGAGGGGCGATTGGTACAGGAAACTCATGTTGAATTCCAAGCTCATCACAGATGTCACTGAATTGAGAGTTTTCAAATTCCCTACCATGATCACTATGAATTCGAACAATCTTTCCGACTGGACTTCCTTTTCCAGCCTGTAATTTTATCACAAGACTTTTAAACACTTCCACAGTATCATATTTTTCTTTTAGAAAAGCTACCCACGTAAATCTAGAGAAATTATCAACACATACAAAGATATATTTATATTAGGTGTATTGACTGGACCCATCAAATCCATATGCAATAATTTCATATTTCTTGAGGTAGTTATATATTGAACTGAAGAGTGGGAAGATCAAATTTTTTTACCTTGTTGACATGGTCCACAAAAAATTCTGCCGTTGATTGTCAATGTAGGCATATCTCATACTGTCTTTGCTTTTGCAATTTTCACCAAGGTTTTGTAATTGATGTGACCGAGCTTTTTGTGCCACAGAAATCCTTCATCTTGTTTAGAGATCATACACCTCACTTCATGTTCAAGTAAATAACAAATATCTGATGATCGAATGCCTGAAAGGACTTTGGCTTCTCCATGTTTCACTATACATTTGTCTTTCTGTAATTCCACAGTCATATTGTCATCACACATTTGGTTTATGCTCAGTAGATTTTCCTTTAAGTCTTCAACAAACAAAACACTAGTGAATACTGAGAATCCTTCAATTTGTATTTCTTATTTTCAAACTACTCTACTATTCTTTCCATCGCCAAAGGTAACAAAACCACCATCATATGGTGTGATGTTTGTGAGGAAATCCTGAGTGTTAGTCATGTGGCAAGAACAACCACTATCAAAGTACCACAAATCTCTGGAATGTGTTATAAGAGAAGTATGTGCAACAAGGCACGCGCTAGAGCTTTTGACAACCCTTACCTTTCTGACCATCTTTGATTTCAGGACCTCGTCTATGTTGGAACATACCAAAGTTGACATCCTACCAATATGTCTCCGAGCAGTTTCTGGCATTGTTCCTCTGTGTGCCCTTGGTATGAGCAGTAGCTACAGATTAGAGGTTTCCTTTGATGAGGCTTGCTGAACTTTCTCTTTGTCTCTCGAATCTTTGACTTGAGTGTTACTGTGTTCTTGGGTGTCTCTCGAGTCTTTGATTTTAGATTGAATGTGTTCTTAGGTGGGTTGTCATACCCAATTCCGTGTCAATCTCCAAAGCTCTTTTCCATAACCAAAATATCATCAAATTTTTATTTTCCAGAGTACAGCTTGGTAATAGCTGCTTCAGACGTCTCAGCTCTCTTGGTTGCTGAAATTAGCTTCACATTCAACGCATCATTCTCTTTTCTGAGTTCGGAAACTTCCACACGCAACTCTTTTTCTATCCACCAGATATTTTGTTTCTTCCTTCAGTACTTTGTTTGTAACAACAATTTGGAGCCACATAGCATACATATTTTCGTATGTACTGTAGATTTCTTCATCACTTACAGCAAGTCCGTCATCATCACTAAACCTCTCATATGAATCTATGTTGGAACATACAACTTCTATTTTATCTAATGTGTTGGAACATTCATCATCCGATCCATCATGAATTTTCGCTCCAAATGCCACATAGTTGCCTGTAAGTTCCTCTTTGTCTTTCTCGTCTCCTACATCTTCACTCCATGAGGTGATATATGATTTACCCTATTTCTCTCGGGTATTAGCACATTCATCCTAAATATGACCAAATCCTTCATATTCTCTGCACTGAATTTGTCTAGGATGTTTGGTTCACCACTTTGATTTCTGGAAAACTGCTGATTTTCTTATTCAAACCGTGTCGCACGATTATTTCTAAATTATTGTGGCCTTGGTCTATTCCCAACAAACCTTTCCTGTGATTTCTTGTTTACTACTTTCTTCAGCATTCTTGAGAAATTTTTCATGATAAGTGCAAGTTCTTCAAATTTATCGTCACTGTCAGATTTGTGATTGTCCTTTGATGGCGATGTTCTGAATGCCAACTCTTTTTTTAGTCTGTTGGAATGTCATCTCATAAGTCTGTAATGGTCTCATTAATTCATCTAAGCTCATGGTGGCTACATCTCTTGCTTCTTCTATTGCTGCAACCTTCATTGTAAACCTTTTAGGAAGTGATCTTCAGGTTTTTTTTCACCAATTTTGCCTCTTTGTAGAATTTTTCAAGTTGATACGCCATATTGGAGATGTCCCTGAGTTTTCTGTTGAATACAAAAATAGTGTCATCTTCCTCAATCTTAAGTTCCTTGAACTTTGTAGCCAACATTTGTAATTAAGATTCTCAAACTCGTCTAGTTCCTTCATGTACAGTTTGCAGAACATCCCATTCTTTCTTAGCCTGATGGCATGTAGAGACGAGTTTGAAATGATTTTCATCAACTGCCGTGAAGATAGCATTTAATGCTTTTAAATTTTCCAGTGAGGCCTTGAGTTCATCAGGAGACCAATATATTTGTCTTTGAGTTTCTGCTTCCTTTGACTTGACTCTCCTTCTTTCGTCTTACAGCTTGTTTCAGCATCTTCAGTAGGGTGATTCCACTCATTTTCAACATAGTGCAAAGCAAGTTCATCCAGTGAGTTGATAAAAGCTCCCATTTGAGCCTTCCAATAATTGTAGTTATTGCCTTCTAGTAGAGGTGGCCGAGACACCGAAGCTCCTTCTTTGGTCGCCATGGTGAACCCAGATCACACTTTCCATGACACAACCAAGGAAAACAATAAGTGGCCAAGCTCTGATACCAAATGAAATTTGGTTATACCAAATTTTCTTAATTATTACTGTTGTGTTCCAACATAACCTATCTAACCAAGTATGCAATAAAGTTAAGCATAAAGACACGTGGCTTGGTTACACAGTTCGGTGAAATCCACATACATCTGCGGAGCCTGGATCAATTCAGAATGAATCTACTAATCAGAAAGATACAGTAAAAAGTACACCATACAAAATACTTATCTTTACTGATTAAACGTGTGAATTCTGCTAGCTCCCCTAGCTACGATCTACCTTGATCAGACTCCCTCTGGCCTCAAAACTTGTTGACGCTGGATCTCCTCCTCCCAAGGAATTAAGGCATACGATTCTAAACTTTGAACGACAAGTCATGTATGTTGGAACATATAGATCTGGCTCTCGTAAAACTCTTGAAAAAAGATAGAAAATGCAGTCATGAGTTTAATGCAGTCGTGACGTTCTCTTTTAAAGCCATGAGCATATCGGAATTCTCCATGATTATCTCCATAATATTCAGATTCCTTATCTTCTTCTGAAGCATATCCAAATCCCATAAATAAAAGGATTTTCCTTATCAAAATATATCCCATATATTTTATAAACCCAATACCATATTTGTAGGGATTTTCCATAAACCTAATATGCTTCTACCACTGCCTAACATGTTGCAGAATATTCAGATTTCCATAAATCACAAATACCATAATATTATGTTCTTCTTCCGTAAGATCTTGTAGGCGTGAATGTGGCTGTCTGCATGTTCCAACATAGAAAGTTTTTTGTTTCCAAATTTGTTCACAAATTACCAATTAAAATACTTAATGAAAACCACTTGGCTTTACACTCTGAATTCATGAGAGAACTTACATCACTTTCAATTGATGTTATCCAATCTTTTGGTGTGCTTGGAAACAATTTTCTCTCAGTTAACAAGAAAAAGAAGTCGAGAGTGGATAGTCTGTTTATAATGTTTCATTATTACAAATCCTTAAAAGTTTTCTTACTTGGGCAATAAAAGTGTGCATAGCTTTTGGAGTTGCCTCTGCACTAACCTATCTCTTTGAGGAGTGCATTAATCAGACCATCCATGATAATGTCAAAACCTACAGTATAATGCTTGATTTCGAGCTCAATGCAGGTTTTGGAGATATTGGTATTACAGCAGTATGGGAGGATACTTCGAACACAGGAAAAACCTCAATCCTAGCTGGAACAATAAGATACGTAAATCCTGAGTACATCGTCTCTGTCATTTTAATAGTGAAAGGTAATGTTTACAGCTTTGGTGTTGTAATTCAGGAGGTGGCAAAGTGGAAAATGACACTCGACGGAAGATAACATGCTATATATCTTCTCCTAAATGCATGAAACTAACTAACAAATAAATTTTTTTTTTCAACAAGCGCCTTGCCAAACAAACTAAAGACTAGGTAATTTACTAAAAATACACAAAGCAAAAACAACAAATGTTGCAGTAATGAGAAGTACGAGCTTAACCAACAAATCACCCCATTAAGCTTGTTCCACCACTTATTCGAACTACACCAAGATTTTTTTGCATCTCGATGAACTTGTTTTGAACCAATGCCTTCGTTATAATGCCTGCAAGCAGCCCATCAGTCCCAACATGTTCGACTTCCATCTTGCCGGTCTCAACGCACTCCCAAAAAATGGAATTTAGTGTCGATGTGTTTGCTTCTTTCATGAGGCACTGGATTCTTGATAAGTGCAACGGCCGACTTATTATTTGCCATTAGTTTGAAACTCATTTCATTGCCCCCATCAAATCTCCAATGAGTTGACTAAGCCAAACATCTTAGCAAGCCACGGTTGCTGCTACAACATATTCAACTTCACAAGAGGACAATGCAACAATCTTCTACTTCTGCGAATTCCATGTAACAATGCTACTCCTGATGAAAGCTATCCCGGAGGTGCTCTTTCTATTGTTGATATCGCCAGAAAGATCACTATCATTGTAGCCAACCAATGCTACTTTTCCTGAACTTGACTTATAACAGCATCCATAATTCAAATTACCTTGAATTTACCTGGGAATTTGTTTGATTGTAGCTTAATGTTGTGAGCTTGGTGCCTCTGTATAACGACTTGTAATCCTTGCCACGTGAGCAATATCTAGCCGCGTATTAACCAAAAATTAAAGGCTGCTAATCACACTCTGATACCTCGTTGCATCCACAATATCGTTGCTATCATTCTTGCTTAAGCGAAGTTGATTCTCCATCGTAGTATGACATGGATTACAACCACTCATACTCGTAAACTCCAAAATCTTCACCGCATAAACTCCTTGGCTAACCGTGATTTCACTATCCCCTTGACGCACCTCAATCCCTAAGTAATAACTAAGAAGCCCGAGATTACTCATCTTAAACAATGTTGCATTTGGGTTTTGAACTTGACTATTTCTTGAACGCTTGTCCCCATAATAATTAAATTATCCACATAAACACCTATAAGCAAAAAAGTTAGAGCAGTACCCCTCCGATAATTGGCATGCTCGAGCTAGCTTCTCGTGAACCCAAGTGCAGTAATGAGGCATCTAGCTTGTAGTTCTATGCACGCGATGCTTTTCGAAGCCCATACAAAGCCTTGCGTAGCTTAAGCACCTTCCCCTCATTGGTGTTATCGACAAAACAGGGTGGCCGCTGCATATAAACATCCTCCGCAAGGTCACGATTCAAGAAAGCCGACTTGACATCCATGTAATACACCTACCACTTATTGTGTGCTGTGAGTGCAAGAATGAATCGTACTGTCTCCATTCTTTCCACCATAGCAAACACCTCCACAAAGTCACCCCTGCTGCTGTGCATACCCCTTTGCAACGAGTCTCGCCTTATGTTTAAAAATATTGCTAGTAGGGTCTTTTTTCACTTTAAAACCCCATTTGAGCCCAATAGCATGTTGGTTGGCTGGAAGGGATACAAACTCCCAAGTCTTATTATCCACGGTCGATTTCATCTCCTCCCTCATGGCATTCCCCTATGACACATCTAAGAGTGCTTCTTCGATGCTTGCTGGCTCCTCCGCGGCCAAGAAATAGTGACCTCTTTCTTCCACATTTGTGATCTCATTTGTCGTATTGTAAATGTCTGCAATTCACCGATATCACCGAGGTATTAAGTTGGAGTTTAGGTTTTCATCATGTGTAGGTGGCGTAGCCCACTGAACCTATGTTTGAGCAAGCATGGGTGTTTGCGGCTTGATTTCCAGCGTGGTCAACTCATTTACCGGCTTGCATGGTGCACTTATTTTTTATGCACTAGTCTCCGTTGAGTACATCACTTTGAACGTGGTTGGTGCTGATATTGTCTCCGAGCTCGAAGTCTCCCAATTCCAAGCATGACCCTCCTCAAAGACAACATCTCTCGTCACGTACAACCACTTCTCTACTGGGTCATAAACCCAGTAAGACTTTTCTCAATCTTTCTATCCTACGAACACCCCTAACATTGAGCGATCTACAAGCTTGTGCATTCCTGCTCCAAGTTTCTTGACATGTTTGACGCATCTAAAGGTTCTCAGATGGTGCACACTTGGCTTCTTTTTGCACCAAGCTTCTTGAGGTGTCATGCCATCAAGACTCCTTGTCAGCACACGGTTGAGAAGATACACATCAGTCTTCATTGCCTCTCCCAAAAATATTTTGGGCACCGCCATTGACTTCATAAGACAACGAGCCATTTTAAACACCATTTCACTTTGCCTCTCTACAACGTCATTTTTTTGTGGTGAGTAAGGTGTTGTGGTGTTGTGCTTAATCCCATTCTCATCGCAAAAAATAATAAAGTCATTAGAGCTGAACTCGCCGTGATCGGAATGAAATGCAAGCAATTTGCATTCATGTTCTGCTTAAGCCACTGCATTGGTTTTCTTAAAGCACTAGAATGCCTTATTTTTTGTCCTAAGCAACTCAATCCAAATAAATCGACTAAAATCATCGACTATGAGTAAGAAATACCTCTTTCCACCAGCGGTTATTGAAGTGATTAGTCCACCCAAATCGTCATAACTAGTTCCAAGGCACGCTTTGCACGTAACTTCGAATCTTGAGGAAATGGGGTCCTATGTTGCTTCCCTACTGCACATCCATCACAGAGTTTCTCCACATGATCGATGTTAGAAAGGCCCCTAACCACCTATTTTCATGACATATTATGCAATGCACAAAACTGGAGATGCCCAAACCATACATGTCATAACCAAGATTCATCATCCTCTATCATCAATAGGCTCACCGGTGTAGCAAGATTCAGGTTCAACGTGTAGAGATAGTTTCGTGCACGTGGTACTTGAGCCAACACCTTGCATGCTCGATCGAGGATGCAATGAACCCCACATTCGATAACAATCTTGCACCCGTTCTCATGAAGCCGATCGAGAGAGATGATGTTGCTTTGCAAGCTTAGAATGTAGTATACGTCCAAAATAATGCGATGGTCACAAGTGAGACACTGAAACATCACCCTGCCTCTGCCACAAATGTTCACCACTGAACCATCTCCAAAATAGACTATTCTATGCACCTTTTCATTAAGAGTTTTGAACACGTTCTTGCCTTCAATCATGTGGATGCTGGCACCGGTGTCAAGGTACCATACGCATCACCCGCATCTTGAGGCACCATCTTTTCCTCATTAAAGTACTCGTCTTGAGCCGCATCATCCAAGGTCCCAATCTGCACCATGAGTAGAGATGGTTCATTATCACCTTCCACCTCAGTTTAAACGAGATTGGCCTACTCATGTTGCTCCTAGTCACATTTTTTCTTATGACATTCCTTAGCCCAATGTCCTACAATTCCATAGTAGCAACAATTTCCCTTCTTCGTTCACCGTTGCCACCATTGTTGGATGATGTCTTTCCTTTTTGCTCCACTGGTGACTTTAGTTTAGTCTCAACCTTGTTCTTCCTGTCGCTGCCACCAGATAATCCTTACCCTTGCTCATGAAGACACTACTAAGACTTCCACTCTTTCTCCGTGAAATTGAGTTCACCGTTGATGCGCCCCAAATTGTTGTCATCGTGATCGAAATCTGCAAGACAAACCCCGAAGATTTTGGAGGGAAGAGGCTCCGATGATCAAGTCAGAAATAGTCTTTCAATTAAGAATGAATAGTTAAGTTTGTAGGGTTACCTCTAGCCTTTATATAGGTTGGCAAGTAGGGCAACTGTTTTCTTTATATGTGATGCAAGTACTCTTCCCCTGGGCCGACCCAAAGGTTATTACCCAAGGGATAAAATAGGAGACCTGGGCCAACTATACTTGGCACTTGGGTCCAGTTTGAATTTGCACATTATCAACTGCATTCTTCTACCATCAAGAGCCGACCAGTAAGCACCTCATTGGACAAGGATTTTAGATCCACAAGCGACTCTATTTCCATGGCCATCTATTTGTACCTTCGTGACACACTCCGAAGGATTTGAGGACCGCCATGTGCTCGTCCACCAGATCGCCTAACACCTCGAGATCATTGTCGATTGCTGTGAGTCAGATCCCAAAAGACTCCACTCTCTCGCCATCCTTGAATGCAAGATTCTCAAACTCCATCTGATGAGTTTGTGCCTTGGCTTCCTGGATGCGTTCGACACCTACTCGCATGATCTTGAATACTGTACTCTAGGCTTCTTTTGCAGTTACCTTAACTCTAAAGGTATGCACCAACTCTGGCGAGACTACTTGAAGGAGTGCCAACATTGCCCATCGATCATCACGTTGATCACTTACATCATCCTCGATCACCTCCCACAAGCCCCATGCTTGAAGCTGCACCTTCATGAGGATTACCCAATCTACATAGTTAGTTCAAGTGAGAGTTGGATAGTGCACCGCTCCATCACTCTCCCTTATAACCCGCTCTACTATGCATGTCTCAGTTCCTCCACCGAGTTTTGGACATTCCAATGGTGGATATTTTAATATTGCAACTAAGATCTTTTATCTTTTATTCTAATTTGCATTTTAAACCTTGATCTTTCCATGACTTATGAAAAGACCGCCTTTCAAGAGGCGATCTCAAAATTTTAAAGTTTAATCATCTAAGGAAAACTACATGAGATGATTAGAAATCGTTAAAATTCAATACAATAAAATTTGATTATTTTTGTAGTATTTCATTCAAATTATTTAAAAATTATTATTGATAGGCAAAGTCTTGGGAAAGACGGTCTTTCCATAACCTTATGGAAAGATGGGGTTTGATTAGAATAATAAAAGGTAAAAGATCTTAGTTGCAATATTAAAATTTTAGTATGCAACATGTAGTTGTTATAAAATTTATAACCCGGTTCATGCAACCCGAAAATTTTATCTTCATTTTTTCTAATTTACACTTTAAACCTTGGTCTTTCCATAACTTATGGAAAGACCGCCTTTCAAGAGACGAACTCTTATTTATATGTTGAGGTTCATTTTAAAAGGCTATCATAGTTATATGTATCTCATTGCAATGAATAAAAATAAATATCAAATGACTTTATTAGTCTCACTAATTATAAAATATCCTCATTTAACAGTTAGTCAGTCTAAAATAAGATTTTGTCATATAAATAAATAAATAAATATATATACATAATTCTATCAAAGTACTCTATCAATGTATAAAAAATCTGAGCATTTTATTATTTCATATTATGTGTTTATTTGGATTTTCTTCAGTCTCATATATATATATATATATATATATATATCATATTATGTGTTTATTTGGATTTTCTTCAGTCATATATATATATACATATACATGTATGAATGTATATATGTATATATATATATGTATGTATATATATATCCACGATTGACAGCACCATCCAAGAGCATACAATTTCTATTGTATGGTGCTTGGGAAAATTAGTCCAAATTATGTTCTATCCTCCTCCATCATCCCAAGCACCATATAATAAAAATTGTTTGTTTTGGATGGTTCTTCAACCAGGGATATTGAAGTCATTTTGACTAAACTTCAACCAAGTTATCTAAAAATAAAATACTAATATTATAATATGTTACTGATTTTAATTCTTTACCATATATAGTCAATCATAACTCATTAACATGCTAATATTATAATTTGTTGCTCTTTTTAATTCTTTACTATATATAATCAATTTTAACTTGTTTAATATATAATTTCTAAAGATATATTTAAAATCACAAATATCTTATAGTACCCCCACACACACACACATATATATATATATATATATATATATATATATATATATATATATATCATCTAAATAGGACTTGTCATAATGTTCGGCAAAACCTTAGAATTTGCGTTCATTAATTTTATGGTGCTAACTACGTACCAGTTTGGATTTTCTTGAGTTAGACTCGAATTCATTAGAGCTCTGAGAGTTGATATCAAACATAAGAGAGTAAGTTTTCATACACCGTGAAAATCAATTTCAAATTTTGTAACAAGCATACTCCTGTTTCTTTATTACTGGCACATTTTTCTTTTTGGGTTGTTTCTTTTATATTGGCACACTTTTTATTTTTGGTAAGATTCCTTCAATTTCATTCCCTCATTCTACTTTTTACTTTCCACATTCAATTGCATTCACTTATTTTCTTCACCTAAATCCAAGCACCTAAGTTAGTGGAAAAGTGGAAAAGGGGGAGTATATAAAATGTTGTCTTTGAATTACATATGTCAAACTTCTACGTAACTTTACATGGAGATTCATGAAACCATAGAATATAATATTCATTTGATCTCTTCATCATATCATGCATGGTTCCCAATCGCAACTCCAGATCGATTTCTCCTGGCTCCTCCGGGTAAGATGAAGCACTCTCAGCCTTGTACAATGTGGATATTGTCTGTTGAAGTAGAAGTGGTTGGATTTGTGGCCTCCAAGGTACCAAACATCATATATCACTACACCATCAAGGATTTTTTAGGAAGGTAACACCAATTGATGAAGCACCTGATCTATGGTTTTGAAACTAAAGCCTATCTACATATCAGTTCAATTTAATTCAGCTTAGTTCAGCGTAAATTTAATTTGGTGAGATTTAACTTAATTTAGTTATACAATATTATTTTTTAACACACTTATTTTAGTTCAGTTCAAATGAGATCAGATCAAATGAGATCAGTATTGCAGTTCATATTAGAACAGATCAAGAAAAATGGGATAGTTCAAAGGTTCAATTTTACATTCTAGCTTGGATTCTATGTGTCACTCGGATTCATTATAGCTCTGAGAGTTAATATCAAACATAGAGAGAGTAAATAACTTCCATACGTGGTGAAATTCAGTTTCAAAATTTGTAACATGCATAAAATGTTGTCTGTGAATTACAAATGTCAAACTTCTACGTACGTAACTTTACATGGAGATTCATGAAACTATAACATAGTATTCATCATATCATCGTTCCCAATCGCATCTCCAAATCAATATCTCCTGGTTCCTAATCGCAACTCCAAATCAATATCCCCTGGTTCCTGCGCGCAAGATGAAGCACTCACAGTCTTGTGTGATGTGGGTGCTCTTTGGTCCAGGGTTTCCGGGAACAAGTGGAGATATGTTGGGCGTTTGGGGGACTTGGCGATGTTCGCCGGCCGATAAGCCCTATTGTCGTTGTTGTAGAAGTGGCTGGATTTGTGGCCTCCCAGGGCTTGGTAAACAGAGAATGTCTTACCACAGATATCGCATTCGTATGGTCCCTTTGCAGACGAGGCAATGTGCTCCTCATCTGCTGAAGATGAAGCAGTCTGAGTCTCAGAAGATGTAGTGGGTACCGGGAACAACTGGAGGCATCTTGGGCGTTTGCGTGGCTTCTTCTTGGGTGGCTCATCATTAGTCCTTTTGTTGCTGTGGCTCGATTTGTGGCCTCCCAAAGCTTGGTAAGAAGAGAATGTTTTGCCGCAGACATCGCATTCATACGACTTTGCAACACCGACACTTGGAGTTGATCGACCGCGGGCTGATTTCACCACACATTCTGCTAGAAAATGTTTGTCGAGCATCGGGATCGACTGCAGTGGTTCTGCAGAGATTGCAATGAAAGGTATCATTTCTTGAGCCATTGTTGTTGCTGTGTGTATGTTTTGTTTGGAAATTGCAGATTTTTATTTTTATTTTTATTGAGGATAAAGAAGAGTGGAGCAAGTGGGAATGAGTGTGGATACTGTTGGTCTTGATGTTGATCTATATATAGAGACATTTGAGAGTTGTTTGGTGGACCTAATCCCAAATGGAATCGGAAAAGGGTTAACACTAACACTAACACTAACACTAACACTAACACTATACTCGTCTGCTTAGATGCGGAAATGGAATCCCAATCCGAATCGGGAATTATTTGTAAGATTGAGGGTCCCACGGACCAGAATTTGTTTCCTTATTCACTTCCCTTTTGCTCCCTTATTTTATGTCATTTTCATTTAAATGCTCTAATATTTTCATAAGTTATGGAAATATCAAGATTTAAAGTGAAAATTTAAAAAAATAAAGATAAAATCTCATCTTTTTATTATTCCAATAAAATCTCATCTTACAACCAACACGTTTTACCTTTCTATTATTTTAATAAAATATCATCTTTCCATAAACCTATGAAAAGACGGTCTTTCCCAAAATTTTGTCCAAATCCAAAATATTTTCGTTCAAATTTTAAATTTCAGTCATTATTCCAAGACCCAACAAATTTCAATCTCATAATTTTTTACTGTAATCCCTTTGCTTGAAATAAGTAAATTAAAATAAAGGATAACAATGAGTGGAGAAGAATGAGAGGGTAATTATCCAAAAATGCAATGCTTAAAATAAGTTTAATGAGAGGTATAGGAGGATTGAGTTTTATAATAACAAGCGGGAGTTCCACCGCGCGTTGCGCGGTGTTCTTGATTAAATATATTTAATTTAATTAATATATAATATTTACATATCATATTTGAATTGAAATAAATAAATTATAAGTATATTCATCTAAGAATAATTATCTAAATTGTAAAACAAATAATAAATTTTGTTGGAACTTATTAAATAATCTACGAGTATAAGATTAAAAAAATATTATTTTTATAACCTTTCAAGAATATTGCAAGTACATGAAGTAAGTTGGGAATCGAATGTTAGCCTAGCGGTTGAAGTCTAGTGCTACTACCATGAGATCATGGGTTCAATTCCCACTAGGGCAAGGGGAGGGGAGGGATTTTATTGGGGGCTCATTTGAGTTATTACCCATTTTTTTTTTAAAAAAGTACATGAAGTAAGTAAAATATATAAAAAAACGTTGAACTTGTGGAAAAACAAGGAACTGTGTGTATATGTGAACTAAACAATAATTTGGGTGGCATAAATGCAGACAAGTTTTTATCACAATCATTGTCTATATATTTATTTTGGAGAATTGTTGTCTATATTCCAATATAATCTAATATACTTGCGAAAGTGCCGAAATAACCTTCAATCGTTTGAAAGTTAGA
Organism: Rubia yunnanensis; assembly: GCA_037428765.1. NCBI lineage: Eukaryota > Viridiplantae > Streptophyta > Magnoliopsida > Gentianales > Rubiaceae > Rubia > Rubia yunnanensis. Next base: position 21,060,102 of record CM075061.1, on the reverse strand, counting down.
AAAAAAACTACCTAATTAATGAAAGTGCCAATATATAATCCTCTGGTAGACTTTCCGGCATTGACCGTGTTTTTCCAACTGTTGACCCACCTTAAAATGACAATAATGCCATCAGACCAAAAGCTGAATTTGGGTGGACAATTATAATATTACCCACAACCATCGAATCATCGTCGTTGCTGCCATAACATGTAGGGTTATATCAGGACATTATGAATTTGATAGGGTTCGGGTGGTACTGGGTTCAAGTGGAGAGGTTTGAGTGGTACTGTGTTCGAATGGAGATGTTCGAGTAGTACTGGGTTCGAGTGGATAGGGTTTGTGTAGAACTGGGTACGAGTGGAGAGGTTCGAGTGGTACTGGGTTCAAGTGGAAAGGGTTCGAGTAGTAGTGGGTTCGAGTGGAGAGGGTTCGAGTAGTATTGGGTTCGAGTGGAGAGGGTTTGAGTGGAGAGGATTCGAGTGGTACTGGGTTCGAGTTAAGATAGTTCGGGTGGTGTGGTTCAAGTGGGGAGAGTTCGAGTCGAGATTTGAGTGGAGAGGTTTGAGTGGTACTGGGTTAGAGTGGTACTGGGTTCGAGTGAAGAGGTTCGAGTGGAGAGAGTTTGAGTCAAGATTCGAGTGGAGAGCTTCGAGTGGTACTGGGTTCGAGTGAAGAGTTTTGAGTGGAAAGGGTTCGAGTGGTAATGGGGTTCGAGCGGAGAGGTTCGAGTGGTACTGGGTTCGAGTGGAGAGGTTTGAGTCGAGGTGGATGGTTGATGTTCGAGGGGTGGCAAGATGAATGGTTAATGGATCGAGGGGTGATGCCTCGAGGAGGATGGTTGATGGTTCCAGGACCTCGAGGGTTAATGAATCAATGGAGAGATCCGAGTAGTACTGGGTTTGAGTGGTAATGGGTTAGAGTAAAGAGGTTCGAGTGGTACTGGTTCGAGTGGAGAGGGTTCGAATGGAGAGGGTTTGAGTGGAAAGGGTTTGAGTATAGCGGTTTAAGTAATAGGAGTTTGAGTGGTACTGGGTTCGAGTGGAGAGGGTTCGAATAGAGGTTCGAGTGGAGAGGGTTCCAGTGATACTGGGTTCGAGTGCAGAGTGTTCAAGTGGAGAGGGTTCGAATAGAGGTTCGAGTGATACTGGGTTCGAGTGGAGAGGGTTTGAGTGATACTGGGTTTGAGTGGAGAGGGTTCGAGTGATACAGGGTTTGAGTGGAGAGGGTTCGAGTCATACAGGGTTTGAGTGAAGAGGGTTCGAGTGATACTGGGTTCGAGTGGAGAGGGTTCAAGTGATACTGGGTTCGAGTGGAGAGGTTCGAGTGGAGAGATTCGAGTGATACTGGGTTCGAGTGGAGAGGTTTGAGGGGAGAGGTTCCAGTGGTGAGGTTTGAGTGATGAGGAATCGAGTGGAGAGGTTCGAGTAGAGAGGTTCGAGTGATACTATGTTCATGGTACATGGTTCATGTAAAGGAGGTTCGAGTTGAGGAGTGGAAAGGTCCGAGGGGAGAAGTTCGAGTGGTGAGGGTACCATCCATCACTGGAGAGAGTACTATCCACCACTCGAGAGGGGTATACCATCCACCACTGGAGAGAGTATTATCCACCCCTCAAGAAGTTTGTCAACCACCCTTCGAGGGTACACCATCTACCTCTCGGGAGGGGTACTGGGTTCGAGTAAAGAGGTTTGAGTGGTATTGGGTTTGGAGAGAGTTCGAGTGGTGAGGTTCGAGTGGTGAGGGTTCGAGTGGTGAGCATTCAAGTGGTGAGGGGTCGAGTGGTGAGGGGTCGAATAGAGGATTCGAATGGAAAGAGTTCGAGTGGTACCGGTTTGAGTAGAGGTTAGAGTGAAGAGGTTTGAGTCGAGGGGTGATGCCTCGAGGGGGATAATTGATGGTTCCAGGGCTTCAAGGGTTAATGAATCGAGTGCAGATGCCTCGAATCAACACCCCTCAAGGAAGATGGTTGATGTTCAAAGGGTGGATGGTTCGAGTGGTAGGGAGGCCTCAAGGCGAATGGTTGATGTTCGAGAGGTGGATGGTTCAAGTGGTGGTATGGTGGCGTGGTGGGTGCTCAAGAACTGATGGTTCGAGGGTGATGGTTCCAGGAATGGGCCTCGAGTGGGTCATGGATGGAAAGCTAATATGGATGGTTCGACGCTCTCGGTGGTATACTCTCTCGAGGGTTTGTGTACCCTCGAGGGCTGGTGTACTCTAAAGGGGTGGATGTGTGACCTCTCAAGGGGTGGTGTACCCTCGAGGGCTGGTATGCCTCTCTCGAGACGTTGATGGCGTACCCTCGAGGGGTAGAAGGTGTACTCTCTCTAGTGGTGGATGGTTTACCCTCTCGAGAGTAGACGGTGTACCCTCGAAGGGTGTTTGAAAAACTTCTTGAGGGGTGGATAATACTCTCTCCAGTGGTGGATGGTATACCCCTCTCGAGAGGTGGATAGTACTCTCTCCAATGGTGGATAGTACCCTTACCACTTGACTCTCACCACTCGACTCTCACCACTCGAACCTCACTACTTGACTCTCACCACTCGAACCCTCACCACTCTAACTTCTCCACTCGGACCTTTCCACTCGAACCCTCGAACCTTCTCTACTCGAACTAATTCCACACGAACCCAGTACCACTCGAACATAATATCACTTGAACCTCTCTACTCGAACCTCTCCACTCGAACCTCTCCACTCAATTCCTCATCACTTAAACCTCACCACTGGAACCTCTTCGCTCGAACCTCGCCACTCAAACTTCTCTACTCAAACCCTCTCCACTCAAACCCAGTATCACCCGAACCTCTCCACTCGAACCCAATATCACTCGAACCCTCTCCACTCGAACCCAGTATCACTCGAACCTCTCCACTCGAACCCAGTATCACTTGAACTCTCTCAGGAGCTTGGACATTTATATGAAAACTATTTGATTTCGTACACAAACCATGCACAAGAACTCTTAATGTACGGTTGTTTCTACCACCTCGATTACTTGAATTTTCTGTTTATGCTATATGCCTTGACTTGAAACCCCACCATCTGGAAAGAAGTACTAAATTCCTACAGTCTACAAACACACGTCACTAACCAAAACATAGAAAGTAACGGGAAATGAAGTACACTGATGTCGGAGAGACAACATTCAACTAAAAAACAAACAAACAGAAGTCCTTCAAGGACACCTACTCTGATTATACAAAAGAAACTATTTAAATGTAATTCCTCCAGCTCAAAAGGACCATCACACAGTGATAAATATACACAAATTGGGGCATTAATTTTCTTCATCACATGACACAAATCTATTGCAAGTAAGAGTATTATTACAAGAAAACACAACAGTCACAACATATAGAATAAACAGAAATTCAAGTAATCGGGGTGGTAGAAACAACCATACATTAAGAGTTCTCGTGCATGGTTTGTGTACGAAATCAAATAGTTTTCATCCAAATGTCCAAGCTCCTGGTAGTATTAACTAAATAGGAGGTATGCAACACATGTATAATACCAAAAGGTTAATAATTAGACCTACACAAAAGCAGTTGACTTGCAACAAGTATCAAACTCTTAAGCTGCAACTCTTGAGAGTCAGAAATAGAAGTGAAAAATAGGAAATAAAAGGCAAGGACAAGTCAAGTGGCACAAAAATATGCATAACATGCATGGAGAGTCAGAAATAGACAAAAAACACATAACAATACACATACCAAAACCCATAATTTCATCTTATGGAAGCTTGTACAAGTAAGAAAGCCAAAAGGGCTTTCAGGAGTAAAGGAAAACAAGAAATAAAAGTTAACGTTAAGTAAGTAGCTATAGAAAATGTAAAAAATGTAAGTTGACGTTAAGTAGCTGTTAATGTTGTTCACTTCAAGTCTGAATCATTCGAGTTGAGGGGGTCGATATGAGGGGGTCGATAAATCTTCGTGATTGTGAGAGATAAAGTACAGTTTCAGTGGGGAATCAAGAAAGTGTCTTATGTATTAAGTTAAGTTAACACAAGTTCTCACAAGAACATACAATGTCTGGCTCGTGAGTCATATCAAGGATAGTTTCTCCTGATCTGGGAGTTCTGAATTTGTCATTATCTTTCTGATGACACAGGGGGAAGGATTTCTAAAAGAGCATTAAATTTTTTAGCTTCTCAAAGGAGAAAAATTAAGGAAATGTATCCGTTGCAATGTTTATTAGATAGACAAAGCTTACTATGCTAACCACCTTACTAGGAATCACCAAAGGCTTCAGAGCATTCCATGGAAGCTAGGAATGATTCGGGAGGCTGCAATTCAAGGTTATGAAAAATAAGAAATGCTAAACTAAACTATATCGGGAGTATGCTAGAATGAATGGAGTCTAAAAGATGGTACTTGATCAATTTTAGCGTAACTTTGTCCTCGTCCGAATTTAAGGCTCCTACAGATCTCAAAGAACTCGAATAGCTATTCTGCCTTCACACACTACAATTCTAGTTTAAATTTGAGAATATTCAACTAAAGTTAGTATCCGGACCTCGGCTTTCTGGCTCGTATTTCACGGACTTCAACTCTCCCTTGACGATTTTGTGTAGGAGTGGGGTGAATATTTTCCACGTTTCCTGTAGTTGATAACCAAAATGTTTCGTTATATATTTGTTTCATTTATATGAATTAATTAAAAAAATCATGCCATTTTCTATACCTTTTACTCATCTCTACGCACAAAGTGCTGCTGATCACCGCGTATCCTGTACCGATATCCAGAGAAGTCAGTGATTCAGGAACTAAAATTGAATGACATCTTAGAGTAAAGGTACAATAGAATGAAAATGTTCATACGTGTCAAGAATCAGACGCTCATAGGCCTCGAGAATTGGAGTCCCCTAATAACGCTGACCATAAGACAAGTCCAGCTCACTTTGGACGGTTGACATTTCAGCCTTGGTTACTTGACCTACAAAGTAGCACTTTACATGTCAGACCAATGCAAAGTATCTCAGATAAGCACATTTAATTATATTTCCTTGAACATGCAATTCAAAACTCGAGATTGTCCAAGAGAGTAGTTCGATAGAGTGAAATTGTGTGTTGTCCAAGAAAGAAAATTAAACTTACTGTCAGCTTCATGTACATGGCCTCCGAAGGTTGAAGGTGAATAACAATTCATTTCTGACTTTCTTTTTACCTGGATAGTAAACAAATAATTATAATGATATAGTTAACCAATATAATTTATCTGTAGTTCATCATGCACAGAAAATTTGGATTTCATAGATACTCTCAAGGCTAATAGGTCCGTTCAACTACCATATGCAGTGGGACAAAGGGTTAACTAATTGTCATTGAAAGCTGAGAAACGTACATATGAAAATATCTCCGAGAACCTCCTTGAATTGTATACACACTTCAGCCTTTCTTGAATTCAGTGCTTTTCCAGCCTTTACGATAAACGACACACCTGTAGCAAGTAATTCATAGTAATGCTTGAACAAAGTGTACCTACCCTAGAGCAATAATTTGAAATTTGTGATTAAACAAGACATAATGTCAAGAGTAACTCTGCTAGGCAGTGAAAGGCAAAGGTAAAGAGTGTTTCACCTTTCTATATTTCATTGTGAATACTCAGTACAATAGTTGCAAAGGTAGGAGTGTTATAGTTGTCTGGAACTGTAGGATCATCGGTATAACCATGATATTGTCCGATAACAACATTTTCATCCTTGACTGGCAATACAGATTAGAGAGCCTGCATCTAGGAAGTCAGCAAACAATAAAAAACATGTAATCTTCTCTGAAGTATTAATAATTTCCGACTCAACAAGAGTATGAGAAACATGTGGTGCATGGATAATTGGTTCTTGCATGCCAAAATACAAACCTTCACTCTTTTCATCTCGTATATGCTCCGCTTTATCAAAATAGGTTTTTCCATAGCAGGGAGACATAAAACCTTCAAAATCATAATTTATTAGCCAAGGAGAGAGGAATAAAAGGGGGTCACTCTTGAATTATTGATTTATAGAACCAGAAGAAAAATAATTGTTCATGATTGATCGGATGTGCAATAAAGAGTGAAATAGAAGAGGATTAAGATCAACAATGCACCATTGCAACTCAATATTGTGGAAGCGGAATACATTACAACTTCATTAATATAAGAAAAGCCACAGTTGTTAACTTGACATATGAGACCCATGATAGATCCCTTGTAATGACACATTTTGCATTACTCATTTATTCATACAGCAAAAACATATTCCAGTAAAAGTGTTTTCAAGTGAATAGTATGCAGGATTTTGTTATGTTTTAAAGGAAATATTATGGAACATGATATAAACATTTAAATTCATCTCCGGATTGTGTTTACCAATAAACATCACATATTCTTATACAGTTCTCACCTGAAGCAAGTGGTGTTGAATAATGTCGCGGATAATTCTGTAGAAATAAAGAGCAAAATAAGAAGTCTAGAGATCAAATGGAAGCATAACACTTAGTGGAGGGAAAAGCTTAGGATAAAAGTCAGGATAACCATACACATACTGATCAAAGTATCCCCCACGACCATTAATTCCAAAATCCTATCTGAAAATGATATGCAAGAAAGAGAACCTTAGCCCTTAGGGAGAGCAAAGAAACTCTTCAACGGAGATTTACTCAATAGTTTAAAATGGAAACATATAAACTAGAGAAAACCAGTGATACCTAAATCTCAAGACACGAGTGAACATAATGAAACAATAGAACTACATTAAAGATATAATGACAATTCCCGATCAAAGAGGGCACATGAGTTTCTTACCTTCGCAGATCAAAGTTTCGATTCATAAGTTTTGCCAATTTCGCATAATCCTTCTCGTGCAGTGCTTTCCACCCTTCCAAAGAAATGTTTGCGACCTCCTCCATTGTTGATACGATGAACACATCTCCATTCAACCACCTCTTCCTAACTGTACTGTGCACCTACACAACTCATATATTGAGAGGAAATATACTTCATTAAGTAATACCATGATGTACCTCGATTTAAACAAGAGCTGGTAATAAAATTCAACCCTCGAAGGTTTTTAAAAGTTGCAACTTCAGGAAACATAGTGATCAAAACATTGCATCAATATTGTCCTAAGGACCAGGAAACCATATCCTAGGAAAGCCTACACTACACTAAACCTCAAAATACAAAACACAAAAATCCTCCTCAAACAACATAAGTTCAAACAAGAGACAACCTTAGTCAGCAAAATCCACCAAGAATAATATAGATACTCAAACAGCCTCACGGCTTCATAGAGATACTCACCTTTCCAGAATTGCTGGGATGTTCAGCGTAAATGAGATAAAGGGGTGGTAGAAGACTAATGTTCATTGGCGTATATATTCCATGCCCTAACGTTTCCATGTATTTTTTGCTAAAATCTTACAAATCAACACCTAACTGTTTAGCACAAGCATTATAATTTCACCAAATCCAAGCTTTCAGAGCATCCTACTACTCACCATGTATACAAGGTTGGGCCTACTATGCCAAGCTCCTTCTCCACATTAAGAATAAGGTTAGGCCTCACCTTGACTTTAACCAAATGCCTCACATCATAGAAATCCATCAGCCAGCTAAGAGTAGCACAGACTATAGCACTTGAACCCGAAAACCCTGTCTCCAATATGAACCCCATATCATTTCAGGTACCACTCAAAACGAGTGCCCAAAAGTTGACGAAATTCAACTTTCAAATCATCATTTTCTAACAAAAACTCATTAGCAAAACCCTATTCACCCGACAATGATAACAAAATCAAACAATCATTGATTAAAAAACCTCCCTACCCCCCAACAAAAGCAATTAGATCTTCATCTTCATCATAATGAACAAGAACAATAAACATTAACAATGGCATTCTAAAGAAATGCGATTGATCCAAAACTAAACTAAACTAAACAAAGCTCTACCTGTCGATAAATGTTTGTATCATATAAGAGGGTGAAATTCCCTTCGTGTAGGGAAATTCCGAAATCCTTGAAATAGTTGTAAAACTCTTTGCAGATAGCCATAAGCAATCACACCCCTCCATAGTACCCTTCAGATTGCAACCTACCCACCTGCAAAATCAACGGGAACATTGAGATCATTGCGCGGACCCCGGAAATTGAGATCATAATAGAGGGAAAAGAAGAAACCATATGAGAAAGGGAGTTGAATTGGACCAGATCATGGGTCGGGTGAGGTACATGACAAGATCTTCCGACATTTTCAAGCAGACATAAGCCTATAAGTTGTTGAGGCTCAAAGGGATGGTCTATCTATAATGAAAAAATCGACGTTGTCGCCTATGACTAAAATCGATGCCACTGTCTGTGATCCATCTCTACGCCGCCGGTGTGACCAAACTTGCCTCCACCGTCTTGGACCCATCTGGACACTGCCGTCTGTGACCATTCTCGATACTGCCACTTAGATGAAGTCCTGACGCCATCGTCACCGCAACAATCGATTGGGAACAAAGCAAACAAGAAGACCTGTATGCGTAAATATATGAAGGACATCGTTTTAGTTTCATAAGGTAGTAAAAATGACTCAAATACCCCCGGTTGACAGATGGAAATCAAACAATATCTATTATAGGGTGCTTGGGACTAGTGGAGTACCCTCGTGCATTGCGCAATATCATTAATTTAAATATTAAAATTGAGTTTTAATTAAAATTTTAAAGTTTAGTCATTTAAGAAAAATTATATGATTTTTGAAGAGAAATAATTAATTTAATTGGAAAACGTTAAATATTAAATACAATAAAATTTATTAATTTATAATATTTCATTCAAATTATTTAAAAATTAATTAATTAAATGTTTACATACATTTTAAAAGGTTATCATAATTATATGTATATAGCTCATTGCAACGAATAAAAATGAATATCAAATGACCTTTCTATCAAAAGTACCTATCATTGTATAAAAAATCTAAACATTTTGTTATTACAGATTATGTGTTTCTCTAGATTTTCTTCAATATATATATGTGTGTGTGTGTATATGCATGTATTATAATGAGATATTTATGGTTTCAAAAAAATATCTTTAGAAGTTATATGTTTTAACAAGTTATGATTGATTAAATAGTAAAGAATTAAAATCAGTAACATATTATAATATTTGCATTTTAGTAAGTTATGAATGATTATACATAGTAGAGAATTAAAACAAGTAACATATTATAATATTGGTATATATGTTATTTTTAGACAATTTTTTGGACTTAGGGTAGTCAAAATGACTCAAATACCCCCGATTGACAGACAGAAAGAAAAGAATATCTATTATAGGGTGCTTGTGAAAAGAAATATAATCATTTTTATAAAAATTCAAAATAAAAAAGTGTGCTATTTTAGAGAAATAGAGGGAGTATAATTTTTCGGGAAGAGTGGATCTCCTAATGGGTGACTTTTCCATAAGTTTATGGCCAAGGCACTCTATTTTTTAACATATACACTGCATTTGTTAAAATTAAAGTCTTGGGAAGACAGGGTTTTGTTAAAATAATAGAAAGGTAGAATATTTTAGTTGCAATATTAAAAATTTATTATGTAACGTGCAGTAGTTATAAGTTTATACACAATTAATGCAACTCAAAATTTTTATCTTCATTTCTTCTAATTTGCAGTTTAAACCTTGATCTTTCTATAATTTATTGAAAGACCTCTTTCAAGAGTCGATGGACTCTTTGTTAAATTACATACTAAATTTAGTAGTATATTTTATATTTTTATATTTCACTTGCAAATACACATTATGACTTGTTTCAACTGTTAAAATACAATCCTATATAAATTTTTGAAAAAATTACAACATGTAAGGTAAAAAAATACGGCAATTCTAGATTGATGATTATGTGATTGCGCAAAACAAGTTCACTTTCGCTCTTCTAGGTGCGAAATTTAGGTGCGAAATACGCACTAACCGTTTTTTTCAACCTTCGAAACTACTCCTTCGTTTCTCTTTGCTGCGTAACGGTAATTTTCTCTGTAGTTTTCTCAAACTTCCATGGCGGCTCCTCCGCCCGGTCGCGGTGGCTCGACCGCGACCAAAACCTTTCTCCAAGCTTTAGGTAATAGACCACTCCCTCTCAACACTACCCTTCCATCAAATCCCGAGATAGTTCCCAAAACTCAATACAAAGGAGAAATCTCCTGTCTAGTGACTCGGAAGGAAGCGGAAACACTTGCTGCACACTATAGTAATACCCTCGTGGGGAAGTTTGCCAGAGGGAAGCCATCCATGACCGCCCTAAATGAGGCTTTCAATTCGGTCGGATTCAAAGGTAAGTTTCAATTACGGTCTATTGATTTCAGACACATTCTGATCCGATTTCAGGATAAGGAAGATTACCAGAGACTTTGGATTAAAGGTCAGTGGGTTTTTAACCAAGCTCCTATGAAAGTTCTGAAATGGAATACTGATTTTAATCCTGAAATTGAATCCTCTATTGTACCGGTTTGGGTTACAATCCCCTGTGTCCCAGTTTTCTTTTACAATATTGCCATGATAGAATCAATTGGAAACCAAATAGGCAATTATATCAAAATGGATGCAGCAACTGCAGCACTATCTAGGCCCTCAGCTGTTAAGATGTGCATTTCATTGATCTAAAAAAGAAACAGCCATCTAGTATTAGGGTTGGTATTGAAGAGGATGGAATAGAGTATAATGTGGTTAAAATTGCCCATTGAATTTGAGGAGATTCCACTCTACTGTAACCATTGCAAAACCTTAGGACATGATGACAGTCTATGTATCTATTTACACCCAGAATTGAAGAAACCGAGATACAATAAGGCAGATAAATCAAAGAATGTTAATCTGTCCACAAATGAGCAAAAGAAATTAACTGGAAACAAGGATCAGCAAACTGGGATGGTAATCATGCCTACAGATGGAATTAATCAATCACAAGAGGGACAAAATAAAGCTGGGGGGTCAGGACTCTCTGATAAGGAAAAACTTATGACTGTACAGAAGTTTAAATATGTTCCCAAACAAAAGGCTGTATCAAATGTGGAAGGGGAACAATTAGAGAGTCCTAATTCTCCTAAACTGGGGGTGGATAGTAATTATGAAATCCATCACATAAATGACCAGTCTCCAGACTCAGGTTTTGAGCCAGTGGATAAAGAGGGTGATTTACTGGAATTTCAGGCTTTATCACCAGATCTGAACAAAGGTGCTCAGCAGAGTGATAGTAATAATGAAAACAAAACTGTCCCTAAGGATAGATCTTCAGATGTTTTGATTAACTATTCTCAGTCACTTTCTGCTCCACCTAATCTCACCACAAGGACAGGTTTTGCTAAGGATGACATTCCTAGTAAAAGGGGTAAGCTTTTCTCACCTTTTAATCCTATTTTGGCTGCTAAAAGTTTCATATTCTCTCAGCAGTTAGATAGGCAGAACAAGTTCTTACCACTCGAGGTTGAAGAGCTATTTGACCATGAAGATAGTCTCAACGAAAATACAAATACCCCAGTTGTAAACATGGAATCTAGCACTGTCACTCCTGCTCCTCCTATATCAGATGAGGTAAGTCAGGTAATTCCTGTATCTCCCCAATCAGAATTAGGAGAAATAAAAAAGGGGCAACAGAAACATAATGGTAAAGCACATAGTAATGAGACTTATTTAACCCAGTTAAATACAATCATGACTAGATCAAAAAGCTCTAATAATGTTTCCTTATGAATAGCACAACAATGCAGATTAAGCTACTAGTTTGGAATCTTAGGGGGATGGACACTTCTATGATTAGGCTCAATAATTTAATAAGCAGACATCATTTTGAGCTCATCTGTCTAATTGAACCTAAACATGATAATAATCAATGTGACCATTACAGACAATTATTGCAGCTTGATAATTGCATGTATGCTAATAATGGTCAAATTTGGCTTTTCTGGAAAAATAGTGTCTCCATAGTATGCAAAACTGATAATCTTCAGTTTCTGGCTGTTTCTTTGAATAGCGTTAAGCTGAATAAATGTATGGATGCTATTTTTGTATATGGGCTTAGGACTAGGATTGGTAGGAAAGATCTCTGGTCTGATCTTAAAGCATTTTCTCAATCTGATTCTATATTCATTGGTGATTTTAATGCCATAACATCGGTCAATGAGTATAGAGGACCTTCCACTCCGAAGCTTGGTAGTATAAGGGATTTTAATGAATTTATCAATACTATGGCTTTGGAAGAGATAAGTACCGTAGGTAATCTGTTTACATGGAGTAATAATAGATTAAGAAAGCCAACGGTTCAGAGGTTAGACAGAGGTTTATGTACTGCTTCCTGGTCAAATAATTTTCCTAACTCCTCTGTTCACATACTAAATAGAATCTCTTCAGATCATAATCCACTGCTCCTCACCATAGGAAGTGACACTTCATCCACCCCTAGACCATTTCGATTCATTAATACCTGGTATAAAAGGGATGGTTTTAATGAGGTAGTTAGGCAATGCTGGGAGGGTCAGGTTCACCAAACAGGAATGAGTGGTTTTTTCCTAAAACTGTTGAGGCTGAAAAAAACTTTAAAAATATGGAACAGAGAAGTGTTTGGAAATATAAATGATAATGTGATAAAGGCTGAATCAATTCTAAAAGAAAAGGAAGGATTGTATGATCTGAGTGATACAGCTGAAAATATGATTAACATGAAAAAGGCCAAGGCTAATGTAGTGAGAGCTTTAGTGGAACAAAAGAGCTTCTGGAAACATAAAGCTAAAGTAAAATGGTTAAGGGAGGGTGATGACAACACCAGTTTCTTTCATAACTCAGTTAGGGAAAGAAAAAGTAGGTTAAAAATCACAAAAATCAAGGGTGGAAATGGACAGTGGATAGATAATTCACAAGATATTGAGAATGAGTCCATCCAATATTTCCAGGGACTTTTAACTGAACAAATTTCCCCCCACAGTGATTCTTTTAAGCCTCATTTCCTAAGCCAAATCCCGAATGTGATCACTAGGGAGGATAATGATAGATTATTGGAACCTGTGTCTATTTCAGAACTTAAAAACATTGTTTTTGGACTTAATCATAGGAGTAGCCCTGGTCCAGATGGATTTACTGCTAAGTTCTATATTAAGTCTTGGGATATAATAGCAAATGATCTGTTATCTGCTGTACAAGATTTTCTGAGTGTGAACAATATCCCAAGGGGGATTGGTAGTACCTGGATTACAATCATACCAAAAAAAAGTACACCAACCACCTTTGAGGACTACAGACCGATTAGTCTCTCTAATGTCATAAACAAGATTTTCTCTAAGTTATTAATGGAGAGACTAAAGCCTTTAATGGATAAAATCATCTCAAATCACCAAACTGCATTCCTCAAAGGTAGAGACATTGCTGATAATGTTATCTACCTTCAGGAAATGGTCAGATTTTTAAACAAGAAACAAAGAGAACCTAATTGCATTGTTAAATTGGATCTTAAGAAAGCCTTTGATAGAGTTAGGTGGTCTTTTCTCTATTCTGTGCTTGCTAAATTTGGATTTCATGCTAGATTTATTTTTCTTGTTATGAAGAATCTGTCTCAGGCTTGGTTTTCTATCCTTATAAATGGTAAGCCAGTTGGTTTCTTCCAATCTACTAGGGGAATCAAACAGGGTGATCCCCTATCACCTTTTCTTTTCAATATTTTTTCAGAGGCTTTCACCATAAGTCTGTCCTTTATTTTTCAGAATGGTAGCTTGTCATACTTTGGTGTGCCAGGTAATGCAATCCAAATTTCTCACTTATCTTATGCTGATGATACTATAGTATTCCTTAAAGCCAATAATAATACTCTGATTAGATTTAAGGCATTTTTGGCTACTTTTGAGGAAGTTACTGGACAGCAAATTAACTACAGTAAAAGTGATCTGTACATAGGAAAGCATGCTACTGTAAATAGGGTAAATAGAATAAGGAGAACTTTAGGTATGAAAGTAGGAAAGTTTCCTTTCTCATATCTAGGGGTTCCCATTTTCACTGGTAGAGCAAAGAACATATATTTCCAGCCTTTAATTGAGCAAATTGACAGTAGATTAGGAAGCTGGAAAAATAAGTGGCTCTCAACTGGAGGGAAACTTACTCTCATACATTCATGTATATATGCAGTCCCACAGCACATTTGGTCAGTAATCAAACCTGGTAGGCAAGTCATAGTAGCTATAGAGAAAAAAATGAGTAATTTCTTCTGGGGATACAATGATCTGAATCCTAAAAGAGCATGGAGAAAATGGGAAGAAATATGTTATCCTACCACACAAAATGGACTAGGATTTAGATCAATTACCACCATTATAAATACATGCTCTGTTAAACTCTGGTGGAAATACCAAAAGGCTGAAGCACCTTGGACACATTTTGTTGCATCTCTTCCACCCTCCTACAGATCCTCACCAAATTGGAAAAGGATTTGCTTCATTAATGCCTGGGCAGAATCCCAATCTAGAGTCATAATAGGAAGTGGGGAGTGTAATTTCTGGACTGCTAACTGGTTGGACATAGGTCCCCTGCAGGATCTCTGTGATCATTCAAATGTTGATATACCAGCTAGTTGTAGTGTGTCTGAGTTCATGAACAATAAAGCTGTCCTGTCTGCTAAAATCTATCCATTTCTTCCTACTTATGCCTCCTCTCTTTTGCAGGATGCTAAATTATCTCCTCACAGGAAGGACAGACTGATATGGAAACCAGGTATCAAGGGAGAATTTTCTTTCAAATCAACCTACCTTTTGCTAAGGGATCAAAGAGGTACTGTTGCTTCCTTTAAACACTTATGGAGCCCTAGAATAGAAAAAAAAATCTCAGTATTCATGTGGAGACTGATGAACTGCTTGCTCCCATTTGATAATGTCTTGATATCCTTGAGAATCTCAATGGCTTCCAAATGCTGTATGTGTCAAAATCATGTGGATTCTCTGGACCATTTTTTTAACACATGTACATTTGCAGTGTATATATGGAAACAGATACATTCCTTCATGGGAATTAGGGACAGGGTATTTACATCCATATGGGATAGACTCTCGTTTTATCTTACTTATACTGGTATCAGTAAGTTACATTTAGAAATGATTCATGTTTCAGCATTTATAGCTTGTTGGAATCTGTGGAAAGTCAGGAATAAGTGCTTATATGATTCTACTAATCCTGTGACCAGTGTAGCTCTAAATAACATAAGGACCCACATTTTTTACATGTCCACTGCTAAACCAGTGTATATAATCTCTAGGATAGATAAGACTATTGCTGATCATTCTTTTCTGCCACTGATCAAACAACCTCCTAAACCAAAGATTTTCAAAATTGCTTGGACAAAACCATGTATGGGTTTTAAAGTTAATGTGGACGCTGCTTGGTGCTGTCAAACAAACATGAGTGGATTGAGTTTGATTATTAGAGATTGCAGGGGTGGTTTCTATGCTGCTCATACTAAGATCTCTCCTGCATATTCTCCTTTGGAGGCAGAGATGATGGCAATTAAGTTTGCCTTACAAACTGGTTTAAATCTAGGTTTTTCTTACGTTGTAGAATCTGATTGCCTGAATGCTGTTAGGTATGTAGTGGATCCTGATAATGCCCCATGGAAAATATACCAATTAGCTGATGAGATCTATGCTCTGCTAGGAGAAATTTCTATACTACATGTGCATAGGCAGGCAAACTTGGTTGCAGATACTTTGGCTAAAGATTGTTTGAGAAGTTTGTCATCCTATTCTTACCTTCGTTTTCAGAGTTTATCAAATGTTGTGCAAGGATTGATTAGATTAGATCAAATGGGTACAACTTCAATCCGGTTTGCTAATTGAATGATGTTACTGACTGTACCTCATATAAGAACTATTTTTTCGAATGGATGCTACTGATTACTGTATATTGCAGGTTTGATGATGCAAGGAGTTTTTTGCTGTGGCTGGACTTAATGATTACAGAGGAAGACATTAATTGCTACAGATGCTCAGCTACTCGACAAAACTTGTCATGTTCATAGATACAAATTGGATACCCTGCTGCTGGATTTGCTCATCCAAGAGGGAAAACGCAAGCTTGGATTTCAGATTTTTCCATTTTTGGTGCACTCTTCTGCACATAATCCCCATTGGTGGGATTTCATGTTTGGAAATAATTGTTTTCTCTGTTAGTAGAGGCTTCGTTTCTTAGCTATGTGGAGAAAATTGGACTGACTTGTGTTTCTTTGATTAGATTCATGATGTGTCCATTTTAGGCGCATTATTTAGTAGTATTTAGGATCACTTTTGTGCTCTTTTATTATCGAGAGCTTGTGTTTTACCTTGAAATTCACTTAGGAGAGGTAAAAGCAACTTTGTACTCTTTTACCTCTTTTAAGTGGATTTTGTGTGACAAGGGAAGAACACGGAAGCAACGAAGACCGGAAGACATTGAAGATTATACTTTCGAAGACTTTTGGATACTCACTTCGAAGACATGAAGACCGGAGGCCGTTGAAGACCATTTTGGAGCTGTTGAAGACTTGAAGATTGAGAGGGATGGCTATGAAGAAGACAAAGAAACAATGCAAAACTGTGGCTGCCGTCGCGACACCATCGCGAGTCGCGACCTCGCGACCAACACCGTCGCGAGTCGCGACGAACTCCGTCGCGAGTCGCGACCAACGGGCGGCCAGAAATCATTCTTATTTTCTTTGCACTATAAATACCATCTCTTTCCCTCTTCTTCTCCAGCTTTCCCAGCCCGCTTTTCTCTCTGGTTTTGGGCGAAAATTCTAGGTTTTTCTCTTCTTTCTTTTCTTAGCTTTCTCTTAGTTTAATTATGTCTTTTGTTGTTCTAGAGTAGTTCTTGTACTTGGGAGCTAGGGATTGAAGCTTCCACTTCTATGTATTGAGATTCATTTCTATCTATCTATTTGATGTTTTTGCTATTGTGCATTTATTGTGCTTTGAATGTTAATTGTTGATTGCATTGATGTTATTGAGAGCTTGATGATATGAATGCTTGTATGAATTGCTAGCTAGGGTTTGGGGGATTTGGGTTAATTTCCCCCCTGTTCTTGTTAGGAATGTATAAGTGTGAATTAGAGCTTTTGATTGTGTTAGTGTGTTGATAATGTGCTAGGCGAATGTGATTGATGTCGAACCCTTCGTCATGTTCGTTTGTGTAGCAAACGAGAGAGTCATATGCTCGCGGATGAATGTGCGTTGCACGTTCATCCAATCTCGTGTAATTGCATGAATTGGTTTAATGCTTAGTCACGGTGTAGTGGTCATAGGCATTGCCAAGCTTGTTGGTCCTTCGTGCTAAATGCCACCAATGACACCTTGAGTCGTGGTCGCGACTCGGGAGTCATTGGTGAGGTTTGACGAGAGATGTCGAACTCACTCTCGCAAACTACGAACTAAGAAGGATAGGAGTGTAGTCTCCACGACAAGTAGTTGAAGTATTGGATAGGTGATTTAAATTCATTCTTGAAGCATTTGTTATTTGGCGTTTATGCATTCTTGACGGTGTGTTTCACTGCATGTGTACCATGAGTGGTTTGAGCATAGGTAGTGCTTGTGTGGTTGAATTGCTTAGGTGTAGGAACGTGACGAATTCCGTAGCGCCTTTGCATGAAGATCTATGAGCATGAACTTAGAACTCCTTGTGATGTGTGTGTTGTGGTACTTGCTAGATGGGGTGTGTGAGTGTTGGGTCATGAATGCTATATGATGGAATGTGTGAATGATTCGATGAACTACATTAGATGTGGAAGTGGATATCCGTTGCCCCCAAGGCATTTTATCTTTGTAGTTTAAAGCCCTTTTCTTAGTTTCGTTTGATGATTAGCATAGTCACTTGACGTTGCTAGTTATCTTTGTTAACTTAGGAAACCAACCAACCAACCCCCCCCTTTACTTGCTTTTAAGTGTGTGTATATATATTTACTCCTAGCCTAATATCAACCATTGTGTGCTTAGACGCTTAGGAAGATCCCTCTTCTCTTTGGACGACCCCGATTTGCCACTATCTACCTAGTTGTAGAAAGTAAGCATTGAGGGCTTATAAATTATCTTTTGGCGCGCGGGCGCGACGACCGCCCGCGCCTGTCAAAATGGCGCCGTTGCCGGGGAAGAGGCGTTTATTCTTAAGTATTTAGGTGTATTTGGTTGTGTATTAGCTAGTTGTTTTTATTTTCCACTACTTGGTGGTTGTTTTTGTTCGGAGTAGGTATTGCTTGAGTTCTTGGTAATTTATTTTATTGAGAATCCCTGCACTATGATTCATAGATACAACTTGTCATGTTCATAGATACAAATTGGATACCCTGCTGCTGGATTTGCTCATCCAAGAGGGAAAACGCAAGCTTGGATTTCAGATTTTTCCATTTTTGGTGCACTCTTCTGCACATAATCCCCATTGGTGGGATTTCATGTTTGGAAATAATTGTTTTCTCTGTTAGTAGAGGCTTCGTTTCTTAGCTATGTGGAGAAAATTGGACTGACTTGTGTTTCTTTGATTAGATTCATGATGTGTCCATTTTAGGCGCATTATTTAGTAGTATTTAGGATCACTTTTGTGCTCTTTTATTATCGAGAGCTTGTGTTTTACCTTGAAATTCACTTAGGAGAGGTAAAAGCAACTTTGTACTCTTTTACCTCTTTTAAGTGGATTTTGTGTGACAAGGGAAGAACACGGAAGCAACGAAGACCGGAAGACATTGAAGATTATACTTTCGAAGACTTTTGGATACTCACTTCGAAGACATGAAGACCGGAGGCCGTTGAAGACCATTTTGGAGCTGTTGAAGACTTGAAGATTGAGAGGGATGGCTATGAAGAAGACAAAGAAACAATGCAAAACTGTGGCTGCCGTCGCGACACCATCGCGAGTCGCGACCTCGCGACCAACACCGTCGCGAGTCGCGACCAACGGGCGGCCAGAAATCATTCTTATTTTCTTTGCACTATAAATACCATCTCTTTCCCTCTTCTTCTCCAGCTTTCCCAGCCCGCTTTTCTCTCTGGTTTTGGGCGAAAATTCTAGGTTTTTCTCTTCTTTCTTTTCTTAGCTTTCTCTTAGTTTAATTATGTCTTTTGTTGTTCTAGAGTAGTTCTTGTACTTGGGAGCTAGGGATTGAAGCTTCCACTTCTATGTATTGAGATTCATTTCTATCTATCTATTTGATGTTTTTGCTATTGTGCATTTATTGTGCTTTGAATGTTAATTGTTGATTGCATTGATGTTATTGAGAGCTTGATGATATGAATGCTTGTATGAATTGCTAGCTAGGGTTTGGGGGATTTGGGTTAATTTCCCCCCTGTTCTTGTTAGGAATGTATAAGTGTGAATTAGAGCTTTTGATTGTGTTAGTGTGTTGATAATGTGCTAGGCGAATGTGATTGATGTCGAACCCTTCGTCATGTTCATTTGTGTAGCAAACGAGAGAGTCATATGCTCGCGGATGAATGTGCGTTGCACGTTCATCCAATCTCGTGTAATTGCATGAATTGGTTTAATGCTTAGTCACGGTGTAGTGGTCATAGGCATTGCCAAGCTTGTTGGTCCTTCGTGCTAAATGCCACCAATGACACCTTGAGTCGTGGTCGCGACTCGGGAGTCATTGGTGAGGTTTGACGAGAGATGTCGAACTCACTCTCGCAAACTACGAACTAAGAAGGATAGGAGTGTAGTCTCCACGACAAGTAGTTGAAGTATTGGATAGGTGATTTAAATTCATTCTTGAAGCATTTGTTATTTGGCGTTTATGCATTCTTGACGGTGTGTTTCACTGCATGTGTACCATGAGTGGTTTGAGCATAGGTAGTGCTTGTGTGGTTGAATTGCTTAGGTGTAGGAACGTGACGAATTCCGTAGCGCCTTTGCATGAAGATCTATGAGCATGAACTTAGAACTCCTTGTGATGTGTGTGTTGTGGTACTTGCTAGATGGGGTGTGTGAGTGTTGGGTCATGAATGCTATATGATGGAATGTGTGAATGATTCGATGAACTACATTAGATGTGGAAGTGGATATCCGTTGCCCCCAAGGCATTTTATCTTTGTAGTTTAAAGCCCTTTTCTTAGTTTCGTTTGATGATTAGCATAGTCACTTGACGTTGCTAGTTATCTTTGTTAACTTAGGAAACCAACCAACCAACCCCCCCCCCTTTACTTGCTTTTAAGTGTGTGTATATATATTTACTCCTAGCCTAATATCAACCATTGTGTGCTTAGACGCTTAGGAAGATCCCTCTTCTCTTTGGACGACCCCGATTTGCCACTATCTACCTAGTTGTAGAAAGTAAGCATTGAGGGCTTATAAATTATCTTTTGGCGCGCGGGCGCGACGACCGCCCGCGCCTGTCAAAATGGCGCCGTTGCCGGGGAAGAGGCGTTTATTCTTAAGTATTTAGGTGTATTTGGTTGTGTATTAGCTAGTTGTTTTTATTTTCCACTACTTGGTGGTTGTTTTTGTTCGGAGTAGGTATTGCTTGAGTTCTTGGTAATTTATTTTATTGAGAATCCCTGCACTATGATTCATAGATACAACTTGTCATGTTCATAGATACAAATTGGATACCCTGCTGCTGGATTTGCTCATCCAAGAGGGAAAACGCAAGCTTGGATTTCAGATTTTTCCATTTTTGGTGCACTCTTCTGCACATAATCCCCATTGGTGGGATTTCATGTTTGGAAATAATTGTTTTCTCTGTTAGTAGAGGCTTCGTTTCTTAGCTATGTGGAGAAAATTGGACTGACTTGTGTTTCTTTGATTAGATTCATGATGTGTCCATTTTAGGCGCATTATTTAGTAGTATTTAGGATCACTTTTGTGCTCTTTTATTATCGAGAGCTTGTGTTTTACCTTGAAATTCACTTAGGAGAGGTAAAAGCAACTTTGTACTCTTTTACCTCTTTTAAGTGGATTTTGTGTGACAAGGGAAGAACACGGAAGCAACGAAGACCGGAAGACATTGAAGATTATACTTTCGAAGACTTTTGGATACTCACTTTGAAGACATGAAGACCGGAGGCCGTTGAAGACCATTTTGGAGCTGTTGAAGACTTGAAGATTGAGAGGGATGGCTATGAAGAAGACAAAGAAACAATGCAAAACTGTGGCTGCCGTCGCGACACCATCGCGAGTCGCGACCTCGCGACCAACACCGTCGCGAGTCGCGACGAACTCCGTCGCGATTCGCGACCAACAGGCGGCCAGAAATCATTCTTATTTTCTTTGCACTATAAATACCATCTCTTTCCCTCTTCTTCTCCAGCTTTCTCAGCCCGCTTTTCTCTCTGGTTTTGGGCGAAAATTCTAGGTTTTTCTCTTCTTTCTTTTCTTAGCTTTCTCTTAGTTTAATTATGTCTTTTGTTGTTCTAGAGTAGTTCTTGTACTTGGGAGCTAGGGATTGAAGCTTCCACTTCTATGTATTGAGATTCATTTCTATCTATCTATTTGATGTTTTTGCTATTGTGCATTTATTGTGCTTTGAATGTTAATTGTTGATTGCATTGATGTTATTGAGAGCTTGATGATATGAATGCTTGTATGAATTGCTAGCTAGGGTTTGGGGGATTTGGGTTAATTTCCCCCCTGTTCTTGTTAGGAATGTATGAGTGTGAATTAGAGCTTTTGATTGTGTTAGTGTGTTGATAATGTGCTAGGCGAATGTGATTGATGTCGAACCCTTCGTCATGTTCGTTTGTGTAGCAAACGAGAGAGTCATATGCTCGCGGATGAATGTGCGTTGCACGTTCATCCAATCTCGTGTAATTGCATGAATTGGTTTAATGCTTAGTCACGGTGTAGTGGTCATAGGCATTGCCAAGCTTGTTGGTCCTTCGTGCTAAATGCCACCAATGACACCTTGAGTCGTGGTCGCGACTCGGGAGTCATTGGTGAGGTTTGACGAGAGATGTCGAACTCACTCTCGCAAACTACGAACTAAGAAGGATAGGAGTTTAGTCTCCACGACAAGTAGTTGAAGTATTGGATAGGTGATTTAAATTCATTCTTGAAGCATTTGTTATTTGGCGTTTATGCATTCTTGACGGTGTGTTTCACTGCATGTGTGCCATGAGTGGTTTGAGCATAGGTAGTGCTTGTGTGGTTGAATTGCTTAGGTGTAGGAACGTGACGAATTCCGTAGCGCCTTTGCATGAAGATCTATGAGCATGAACTTAGAACTCCTTGTGATGTGTGTGTTGTGGTACTTGCTAGATGGGGTGTGTGAGTGTTGGGTCATGAATGCTATATGATGGAATGTGTGAATGATTCGATGAACTACATTAGATGTGGAAGTGGATATCCGTTGCCCCAAGGCATTTTATCTTTGTAGTTTAAAACCCCTTTTCTTAGTTTCGTTTGATGATTAGCATAGTCACTTGATAGTTATCTTTGTTAACTTAGGAAACCAACCAACCAACCCCCCCCCTTTACTTGCTTTTAAGTGTGTGTATATATATTTACTCCTAGCCTAATATCAACCATTGTGTGCTTAGACGCTTAGGAAGATCCCTCTTCTCTTTGGACGACCCCGATTTGCCACTATCTACCTAGTTGTAGAAAGTAAGCATTGAGGGCTTATAAATTATCTTTTGGCGCGCGGGCGCGACGACCGCCCGCGCCTGTCAAAATGGCGCCGTTGCCGGGGAAGAGGCATTTATTCTTAAGTATTTAGGTGTATTTGATTGTGTATTAGCTAGTTGTTTTTATTTTCCACTACTTGGTGGTTGTTTTTGTTCGGAGTAGGTATCGCTTGAGTTCTTGGTAATTTATTTTATTGAGAATCCCTGCACTATGATTCCGAACTTTTGAAAACTAAAAAAAATTTACAAAAATTTTTTTTTTTTTAATGGAGCGTCTCACCTTGAGGGAACTCATGATGAGAAGAGAGGCTCAACAAGCAAGGTTTTATAGGATGTGTCATTTTGATCATCCTACCGAATCTTGCCATTTGTTGTGGGAACAGCACGATGACCGAGAAAGAACCCTTGGTTTTCAAAACCATGGGTACTATGAAGATTGCTATCCAGAGGTAGGAGATATTGGTTTTCAAGGGCAAGAAGCTCAGGAATGCTATCCATACTACAACTCTTACAATCCGGAATGGAATGGTAGTCCGGATTTGCGGTATGAGAATGAGCCGGAAAACCAATATTACGAGCAACCTAGTTGGCCATCACCACCCTATACCATACCCCAAAACCAAGCCCAACAAGGAAGTTCAAGTTTGACACGTGAGGATGTCTTAAATACCATAGCAAACTTGAACTCCTTTACTAGTAAGGAGCCGGATACCCAGCTCTCCTCTAGTGTTTAGGCCATTGAGGGGCATGTGAGGAACATATTAGAGGTATTGGCCCGCATGGAAGCTCGTGATTCCGAAAACACACCATCCCAACTTGAACTCGATGATGCGGTGAGTGAAGTCACCAATAAAAATGATTTTGAGTTTGAAAGGGATGAGGAGTTGGTTGTAGAGGATAGAAAAATGGAGGAAGAGGTGATAGTGCTACATTATCCATTAGCATTGTTACCCCTTCTCCCACCTAGTGAACCAACTCTAATATTTTCGGAAGTTTTGAGGGAAACGAGAGAGGAGCCAAAAGACTATCCTAAGCTCCCTAACCACTTAATTCCCTTTGAACCATCTCCACCTCCACAAGACTTTCCTCTTGGAAGTTTTGTGCCCCCACCTCTCTTATTTTGGATGCTCATGGTGAAGAGCTTCAAGCCTTCACCATACGGATAACATTAGGGTCGTGCCGACGACCTTAAAAATACGGAGCTACGTCGTGCCGACGACGTTAAATAAATTCGGCATTTCTTTTAGTTTTTGTTTCTTAGTTTGTGTTTCTTAGTTTGTTTTTGTTGTTGTTTTGTTTTGTTCTTTTTATGGCATGTTTTTCTATGATTTTGTAGCAACATGAAGTGCATTGCAATGAAGGAGATGAAGGAACGAGATCAATGAACGAGGGAAGCAAGCTTGGACAGTTGGTAAGAAAACGAAAAAAATTTTAAGACTGGGATACCCTGCCGTCGCGAGTCGCGATGGGCTTCGTCGCGAGTCGCGACGAACAGGGGAGCAAAAACCACTCCCAGCACCAACTTTCCGCGAGTCACGATGACTTCGCAAGGCTC
Organism: Rubia yunnanensis; assembly: GCA_037428765.1. Lineage (NCBI taxonomy): Eukaryota > Viridiplantae > Streptophyta > Magnoliopsida > Gentianales > Rubiaceae > Rubia > Rubia yunnanensis. The sequence goes on along the minus strand of CM075061.1, from coordinate 21,035,991 downwards.
GTCGCGAGTCGCGACCTACTTCGTCGCGAGTTGCGACGAGCTCAGAAATTTTTCAGCTTCCGGACTCCACTTTCCGCGAGTCGCGATGACTTCGCGAGGCTCGTCGCGACACACTTCGTCGCGAGTCGCGACGAGCTCAGAAAAATGTGTGCTTCCGGAATCCACTTTCCGCGAGTCGCGACGAGCTCAGAACATTTTGAGCTCCCGGACTGTACTTTCCGCGCGTCGCGATGACGTCGCGAGGCTCGTCGCGAGTCGCGACGAACCTCGTCGCGAGTCGCGACGTGCTCAGTAACTTTTGAAAAAAAAATTTTGAGCCCGGATTTCAAGTTTCCAAGCTTCCAAGTTTCCAAATGATTTTAAACATTGCATGATCCTTCCTTCTTCTCCACCCAACACTCCCAAGAACATCACATACCTCTCAGTTCTTCCACCATCCTACATATATTGGCATATGAACATTCTTGCATCTTTATAGTACATTTGTTGATTGTAGTATGCCGACTACGTCATTGTGACCGTAAGTTCTTATCCTATAATGATGCTTGTATACATGTCAATATATGTTGGATATTTTTCATGCATAATCTTATAGTGTTGATTGAGGGTTGATTGGTTGTTCTTTGACAATACTATGGTTATTAACTCTTGATGCTAAACCTAGTATTACATATCCTTATGTACTTGTGAGTTTAATGTGTTCTTCGTGGTGTAGTCTTGATCAAACGACGCCATGGAGACAATGCTTTTCTCGAGGGGTGAGTTCTTCTACGGCATTTTTTTGCTCACCCTTCCGGTTCCGAAACCTATCTCGGGACCATCCAAGTATTTGGATATCGCCATATCACCGGCAAAATTGCGGAGAAATGGGTGTCACTCTAACTCCCTTACCTTGATTTTTATTGTTCTTGCCTTACGTGTTTACATTGAGGGCAATGTCATGTTTTAAGTGTGGGGAGGGGTTAGAGGACTCATATGCATGCTAGAGTGTTTTGGAATGCTTTTTGCTACTTTTCATTGGAAAAACATAAAAAAAAAAGAAAAAAAAGAAGAAAAAGAAAACCCGCTAAGTTGAAAACCCGAGAGGGCAACTTAGGCAACATTGGGGGCCCGGATAGGTCGAAAACCCTTAAAGGGCGGCCTAGGCAAAAATGAGAGGCTAAAATGTGCGGAAAAAGGTGAGATGTGAGCCAAAGAAACATGATGTGTGGCTAGGATGAAAACTCGAAAGAGCTCCTAGGCAAAATGAGAGAAATTGAGAGAAATTGAAAAATGCTATGATTTCACTCACTTGCCGGCGTTGGAGTCATAAGGTTGCGGTTGTCACATGGATGGATCGGGTAGCTCAATATCTTTAGACCTCTTGGGATTGGGTAGCTTAGTGGGTTAGGAAACGAAGTGTGGTTATGAAATTCCTTATCTCTTTCTACTTCGTTTTTGGTTGATATATTAGCATTAGGTGAAGCATGTGTTTAAAACTTCCTCTATGGTTTTAGCTTCATTTTGTGTCATTGGATTCTGGGAATATTAATTCTGGGCTGTGAAATATTTTTATGGGTAGTGAATTGATAAGTGGTAGGTTTGGTTAGATTTAGGATTGGGGATGTGTGTGTGAAAAAAAAATTCTCATGCGAGCTTTTATTTTGGGATTTATGATGTTGAGGGCTTTGTGAGGCTTTGATTGGGGGATTAGTTTAGGTTTTGGGATATATCATTTACTCCGTGTGCTTAGATCTTTTCTTACTCGAGGGCGAGTAAGGTTTAAGTGTGGGGAGGTTTGATATGTCCATTTTGTGTGGTTATTTTGGGGGTTTTAGGATGTGGATATGCCATTTCCTCCGTATGCTTAAATCTTTTCTTACTCGAGGGCGAGTAAGGTTTAAGTGTGGGGAGGTTTGATGTGTCCATTTTAGGCGCATTATTTAGTAGTATTTAGGATCACTTTTGTGCTCTTTTATTATCGAGAGCTTGTGTTTTACCTTGAAATTCACTTAGGAGAGGTAAAAGCAACTTTGTACTCTTTTACCTCTTTTAAGTGGATTTTGTGTGACAAGGGAAGAACACGGAAGCAACGAAGACCGGAAGACATTGAAGATTATACTTTCGAAGACTTTTGGATACTCACTTAGAAGACATGAAGACCGGAGGCCGTTGAAGACCATTTTGGAGCTGTTGAAGACTTGAAGATTGAGAGGGATGGCTATGAAGAAGACAAAGAAACAATGCAAAACTGTGGCTGCCGTCGCAACACCATCGCGAGTCGCGACCTCGCGACCAACACCGTCGCGAGTCGCGACGAACTCCGTCGCGAGTCGCGACCAACGGGCGGCCAGAAATCATTCTTATTTTCTTCGCACTATAAATACCATCTCTTTCCCTCTTCTTCTCCAGCTTTCCCAGCCCGCTTTTCTCTCTGGTTTTGGGAGAAAATTCTAGGTTTTTCTCTTCTTTCTTTTCTTAGCTTTCTCTTAGTTTAATTATGTCTTTTGTTGTTCTAGAGTAGTTCTTGTACTTGGGAGCTAGGGATTGAAGCTTCCACTTCTATGTATTGAGATTCATTTCTATCTATCTATTTGATGTTTTTGCTATTGTGCATTTATTGTGCTTTGAATGTTAATTGTTGATTGCATTGATGTTATTGAGAGCTTGATGATATGAATGCTTGTATGAATTGCTAGCTAGGGTTTGGGGGATTTGGGTTAATTTCCCCCCTGTTCTTGTTAGGAATGTATGAGTGTGAATTAGAGCTTTTGATTGTGTTAGTGTGTTGATAATGTGCTAGGCGAATTTGATTGATGTCGAACCCTTCGTCATGTTCGTTTGTGTAGCAAACGAGAGAGTCATATGCTCGCGGATGAATGTGCGTTGCACGTTCATCCAATCTCGTGTAATTGCATGAATTGGTTTAATGCTTAGTCACGGTGTAGTGGTCATAGGCATTGCCAAGCTTGTTGGTCCTTCGTGCTAAATGCCACCAATGACACCTTGAGTCGTGGTTGCGACTCGGGAGTCATTGGTGAGGTTTGACGAGAGATGTCGAACTCACTCTCGCAAACTACGAACTAAGAAGGATAGGAGTTTAGTCTCCACGACAAGTAGTTGAAGTATTGGATAGGTGATTTAAATTCATTCTTGAAGCATTTGTTATTTGGCGTTTATGCATTCTTGACGGTGTGTTTCACTGCATGTGTGCCATGAGTGGTTTGAGCATAGGTAGTGCTTGTGTGGTTGAATTGCTTAGGTGTAGGAACGTGACGAATTCCGTAGCGCCTTTGCATGAAGATCTATGAGCATGAACTTAGAACTCCTTGTGATGTGTGTGTTGTGGTACTTGCTAGATGGGGTGTGTGAGTGTTGGGTCATGAAGGCTATATGATGGAATGTGTGAATGATTCGATGAATTACATTAGATGTGGAAGTGGATATCCGTTACCCCCAAGGCATTTTATCTTTGTAGTTTAAAACCCCTTTTCTTAGTTTTGTTTGATGATTAGCATAGTCACTTGACGTTGCTAGTTATCTTTGTTAACTTAGGAAACCAACCAACCAACCCCCCCGTTTACTTGCTTTTAAGTGTGTGTATATATATTTACTCCTAGCCTAATATCAACCATTGTGTGCTTAGACGCTTAGGAAGATCCCTCTTCTCTTTGGACGACCCCGATTTGCCACTATCTACCTAGTTGTAGAAAGTAAGCATTGAGGGCTTATAAATTATCTTTTGGCGCGCGGGCGCGACGACCGCCCGCGCCTGTCAATTCACTAATAAGTTTGATCATCTCCAACATAGTCTAAGAGCTTTTGGAATCCTATAACGATTTGCCGGTTGTATTTTCATTCTTTTGGAAGCAACAAGTGTTGATTCCAGAGCTTAGTGCTCAACAATGTATATCTCGACTTAGCTACGGCTTCTTTTGATTGTCTTGTCTATTTTATGGCTTGGGAAGGCCTAATATAATTTCCTCCATCTCAGGATGGTTTAATAAAAAAAAAAGTAAGGTAAAAAAATACAGTGACATGTCTATAAGTTTATGGACATGCCACCTTTCTTGAGATATTCTTTTTCGGGAATAATATAAATGTGTATTTTTAAAATATTCATTCGTCTATTGTATGTGTTTTATTTTTATGTATTCTGCATTTTTAAAATTGTGTAGGTCTACTGACAGACGGAATGTCCATAACCTTATGGGCAGTCCACGTATTTCTTACCTTAAATACTGCATTTGTTAAATTACAAAATTTAGAACTTTTAAAAATATTTTTTATATCATATATTTTTATGTTTTCACCTTCAAACACGCATTATTACTTGTTTTAACTTATAAAATGCAATATTTAAATTTTATAAAAAAGTTAAAATATTTAAGATAAAAGCCCATGTGGACTTTACATAATCTCACAGAAATGCCGCATTTCCTGATACATTCTCTTTAAAATTATTTGAAGAGAAGATCCCTGAGTAACTGTTCTTTATAAAATTATGGAACAAGTACTCATACTATATTTTTTCATTTAATTTTAGCATTGTTAACTTAAATATTATATCTCCTTATAAATAATAATTTTAATATTTTTACATTCAAATATATTTATTTACATGTTAAGTTTATAATATAAAGTAATTAAATTAAAAATATTTATTTTAGCCAAACTTACAGTGATTGTTTAAAAAATTAGGACAAACCATTTTAATAAAATATAAAGGACTTTATTATGGTGCACTGATATTAATCAATGACACATCTCATCAATGATTAGGGTTACAATATATAGGGCTACAGCAAAAGAGTTTCTATTTCCTTAACATCCTCCCTCAAGTTGGAGCATGATGACAAGAATGCCCAACTTGCAAAGAAGATTATGAAATTGCTAATCATTAAAAAAAATCCCAGTAGGGGTAGAAGTAGCAGCAGCAAGAGTAACAGTAGCAGTTGGTAGAGCAGTATTCAAATTCAGTAAGAGCAGTATTTGTAGGAGACCATTCAAGGTAATTCTCTTGACCCTTTAGGATGGTGGGTGCAATAACCAAACCAGGACCGTCAGAAGAGCCAATGCAGTAGGGTTCAGTCGACAAACAACCAACAGGTACAGGTATCTTAGGGCCAGATTGGAACTACAACAGTTTTAGTAAAGTCACAATTACCTCATAGTCATTCATGTTCTGAAGTGCAATAACCTCAAAACCAGCATCAGTACGGGCCTGTTTTTTGGGATTACTTCCGGAGGCAGACATTGTGAAAAATTAGGCACGGATCAGCAGTAGGTGCAGCAACAGGCAGCGGATCGGATCGGCGGTGGCGCGTGAGCTTCGAGATCGGCGCATGTGGTTTAACGCACATATCGATCGAATCAAGAGAGGCGGCACACAGATTACCACAGACAAATGATGGCGGTGGCGATATGCGAAACAGAGCAGACGACGGCGGCTTGACGGTGACGGTGGCTTGGAAAGGCAGCGGAATATGTTCTTAGGGTTTCTGGATTTTAGGCTCTGATATAATGATAAAAATATAAATGACTTTATTAATGGTGCATTGGTATCACATCAATGACACATCTTCTAAATTATAATAGAAATAGCATATTAAATTACCATCTACAATCTAATCTGCAAGGAAACTAATTCTATAAGAAAACTAACACCTATAGCTATTCCATATTAATTTCTACTATATATACATATTCTATAAACTATTTCATATTTCCTTAAAAGTTGTTCACAAAAGATAAGACATAATATTGCAAAAGATATTACAAAATATCTCATACACTCCTCCTCAAGTTGGAGCATGAAGATTCTGAATGCCCAACTTGCCAAGTAGACTTTGAAATCAATAACATTAGTAGTGGTAGAGCAGTATTTGTAGAAATCCTTGCGGGCAGCAGAGAAGGCGTGTGAGTGGCCACGGTAGCAGCTTGTGAAGACAATAATTGAAAGCAGCTGTGGTGCATATGAATAATAAAGCGAAGCGGCGGCAGAGATGGTAAGGGCGGCCGTGGCAACGCGGATACAACTAAAGATAAGGGGTCCAAGATCGAACCCGCTCTGATACCATGATAAAATATAAATGACTTTATTGTGGTGCAATGGTATGAATCAATGACACATCTCATCAATGATGAGGGTTACAATATATATGATTATAGCAAACTAAAGTCTGTCAGGAATATAATTATAAGTCTATAAGGAAAATACAATCTATAACTAATTCTATAAGGTAACTAACATGTATAACATTTCCTACCAGGAAAGAGTTTACATTTTCTTTTAACACATTTTAATCTAAAGAGCCCGATAGTCTCATAACGAAAGCAATAACTAAGTTACAAATAGGGGAAATATATAATTAAGACTTTCACGGAGTTAAAATAGAAATATTTGAAGGGTTTAAGGTATATGGATCATCAAGCATATTTTTAGGGTTTAGGTATATGTTAGTTGACTGAAGATATTAAGAGTGCATCTCTTGAAAGACGGTCTTTCCATAAGTCATGGAAAGACCAAGGTTTAAAGTGTAAATTAGAAGAAATTAAGATAAAATTTTCAAGTTGCATGAACCGGGTTATAAACTTTATAACTACTACATGTCGCATACTAAATTTGTAATGTTGCAACTAAGACCTTTTACCTTTAATTATTCGAATTGAACCCCGTCATTCCATAAGCCTATGGAAAGACCGTCTTTTCCAAGACTTTGCCAGATATTAATGGTATATTAAACGTAATTTTCATAATAAATGCAAATTCTTCTAATATCATTTAAGGGTAGAAATTCTTGTTGTAAATAAACAATTTTGATAATAAGTGAATCATCAAGGTGAATAGTATTATAAATTAGGATGTACTAGTAGAGTATCTTCGCGCATTGCACGATATCATTAATTAAAATATTGAAATTAAGCTTTATTTAAAATTTTAAAGTTTAGTCATTTAAGGAAAATTATATGAGTTATGGAGTGAAATAATTAATTTAGTTGGAAAATGTTAAATATTGAATACAATAAAAATTGATTAACCACTTGGGCTAGTTTAAGTGGCCAAGGCTTTGTGGCCGCCCAGGTGCAACCAGGGTTCAATCCCCCCTCCCCCGAGTTGCATTTTATATATATATATAGGAATACACTAAAAGTTAATTAATTTATAACACTCCCTTTGTTTTCTTAAGTTTGGCACACTTACCATATTTGAATGTTTTTCTATGTTTGTCACATTTCCTTTTATGGAAAAAAGTACATCATTCTCAATCATAAGTATGTATACATATTTCTATCAAAAGTACTCTATCATTGTATATAAAAAAATCTGGCCTCGAAGGGCGGAGCATTCTGACCTCGAAGGGGTGGAGCATTTTGGCCTTGAAAGGGTGGAGTATTCTGGCCTCGAAGGGAGGAGTCTTCTGGTCTTGAAGGGTAGGATTTTTTTGCCAAGTGTTTTAATGTTACAGAAATATGGCACAGAGAATAACTATATGGCCAAGTTTCAGCCCAAAAAGCTTCCGAGTGTTTTAATGTTCAAAATTGATGTTATGTACCAGTATATGAAAGTAATGTTGTAGATCTGTATCAAGTTGACCACAATAAACTGTTACGTGATGTTACTGATATAGAGATTGATGTGTTAATGAAAGTGACTGATACTTGTGTATCTGGTGTCAATTGTTATTGAATATTGGCTACTAGAACTAGTGTATCATGCTATAAATAGAATAAGTGATTTGATTATGCTCATTGATAAAACTGAATGCTTAATTCTGGCATGGGTAACAAATCTTGGAATTCTGATTCAAAGACAGACATGCATATGCTGCCATGTGATGTTTCTATTATATGGATTGATGTGTTAATATAAGTGTTTGATGCTTTTGCACCTAATTCAGAAACTGACCTGCATATACTTGTATGTGATGTTTCTATCATATATATTGCTTTTTTAATAAAAGTGTTTGATGTTTCTACACAATATGTCTACTGTTACTAAAACTGATTAAATTGATCTGTGATTTTATAATCAAACTAAATGATCTGTGATTTTACTAACAGATCTTCCAGATGTTTTTCCTAATCTATTAGAGATAGATGCAAGGGAGTGTTTGCAAGGAGTGGTAGCAAGAACTTGGGAAGAGCTTGAAAAACTGTATCGAGCACATGCAAATGCGCTTGGATTTTGTGTAAGGAAGTAAACAACAAGACAATCAAACTAAGGAGTAATTAGGGAAAAATATTTCACATGCTCATGTGAAGGAAAGTCCATTTCAAGAACTAAAACCACACCTACTCTACAGCCAGAAAGGAAGAGAAAAAGAAAATTAAAAGAGTTTCCAGTGATAAGAACATGATGCAAAGCTCAGATCAAGATCAAGCTTGTTGATGAAAAGTTCTATGAAATCAAGCACCACTTTGTTGAGTATAACCATGAGTGCACAAGATCAGAATGGTAGTACATGCAACATAGTGAAAGAAGGATAAAAAATGAGAGAGCAAGAGCAATCGAAGCAATGGAAAAGGCAGGTCTCAAACCAGCAGCAAGTTACAAATATTTAGCATGTGCTACCCAAGGAGAAGAAAATGTTGGGCACACTATGAGAGATCACATTAATTATGTGAACATGTACAGAATAGACACTATAGAAGGGGGAGATGCTCAAAATGTCATAGATGATCTTTATTAGATCACTGCTGCCGAAGAAGACTACTTTTTTAGAGTCAAGCTGGATGATGAAGAAAAACTAACTGCACTCTTTTGGAGAGACTCAATGATGAAAGAAGATTACATGTTATATGGTGATGTTGTGATTTTTGACACCACTTATCGGACAAACAAGTATAATCTCATTTGTGCTCCAATTGTCGGGATAAACAATCACTGGAACAATGCAATGTTTGGGTGTGCTTTTATTGGAGACAAAAAGGCTAAAACTTTCGTATGGCTGCTGGAGGTATTTAAAAACTCAATGGGGAGAAAACAACTAGTGACTATATTCACTGACCAGTATTTGGCTATGGCAAAGGCAATTAAAGAGGTATTTCTAAACCCCGTCTGATGATTAATGTTTCAAGTTATGTGTTTAACCTTTTAAATATTAATATGATGTTTTAAGTATTCCTTCAGTTGATGTTTTGAACCATTGTCTAACTTGTTATATTATTTAGTTGACGTTGCATCAAAAAGGTCTAACCTATTCATTATTCAGTTGATGTTCTAAATATATATTTTAGAACACTGCTTCTAATTATCTTATATGTAATGTCAATAATTTAATTTTTAAATCATCACCACAATCGTTTTAGAACATCTGAAAACTCATCATGGACATGTATACAATTTCTCTTGGTTTTGACACTGCAACATGAGCATCCTACATTTATAATTGATGATACATTAGCAACGTATGACCCTTTTAAGAAATAGTTTGATGATGCATTTATTGAAATTGTTGTTTCGTAGGTATTCAAAGAAACAAAACACAAACTCTGTTTGTGGCACCTGAAACAGAATGCAATTAGTCACTACTGTAAAGTAATAAGTGATGAAGAATTTGGAATGGCATTCGACCACTGTTTGAAAGGTTGTGCAAATGAAGAAGAATTTGAAAAATGCCGGAATTCCATGATAGAAACCTACCAGCTGCAAGAAAAGATTGGTTCAAACGCTTGTACAAACTCTGGGATAAATGGTGCACTGCACTAAGCAAGGATTTCTTCTCTACTGGGACTTTGTCACCACAGCGTAATGAAAGTACCAACAAAGCAATCAGCTTCAATGCTTCAAAAACAACCAACTTGACACATTTTTTTTTGCAATATTTGGAAAAGCTGTCGAAAGTTAGAGAAGCACAATGACAATCAAGGAATACAACAGATCAATAGGAAAATCAAGAGCAGTTGTAGAAGGGCCCGGATTACTGAAGCAAGCTGGGGAGATATACACTTTTAAAATTTTCAATGACTTCAAAACAGAGTGGAAATTGGCAATGGCGAGTAAAGTGGAGAAAATATTCAACATTGGCTATGAAGATATTTACGAAGTTAGCCCATAAAACAATGAAACAAAGGTAGAGAAGGTTTCTTATAGACTCAGGGATGGTAAAGTGGAGATCAAGTGTTCATGTAAATACTTTGAATAAGTTGGGATGTTGTGCTTCCACAGCCTTCGTGTGCCCCACTTGCACAACATCACAACAATACCTGCAGATTATATACTAAAGAGATGGACAAAGATGGCAAAGAAGGAAATATGGAACCGAGTACTTGGAGGTGAATCAACACAAAATAGCGAGAATAACAGTGAGATGAAAGGTAAGATACCATGGTGCCATGAGATGCTCAGAAAATACTAAAATTTAGTGTTAACATGTGAAGATGACAAAGATACTCGTAGAACACTTGAGGATGGGTTGAACAGGGATTTAACTACAGTATGTCAGCTGCTTTCAATGAAAGATCAAGACAAAACTGAACATTCAGCGACAAACAATGCCAAAGAGTCACCAACAAAAAGTGCTCCCAAAATCCTAGATCCAAAAAGAGAAAAAACAAAGGGAAGTAGTAAGAGGTTGAAAGGAAAGCTAGAAAGGAAGAAACCACAAAGGAAGGAATTTGGGTCCAAGACTCCAAAAGCCCAAATCATCTGAATTAAGGAAGACCAAAGTTGATGAAGGATGAGTTCTGAAATTGCAGAACAAATTTGATGTTTCAATACTTTCATTTGACATTTCAAGACTTTCATTTGATGTTACATTTTTTGGAAGTGAGGACTTTGAATTAAAATTACTTCTCAACTTAGTAAAATACAGAAGGTTTTATTATAGAAATCATTCTAAAGTTTACTAGTCTCTATAAGTTTCTTGTTTGAGTACTGAAATTTAATTTGCAGGAACGTGATCTTTTAACTTAAATGTGTGATAACTTACAAATATGTAATGAGCTTTTAAAGTATACTGGATTTTTACATTAAGTATTCCAAAAGTTACAACTAGATATATGTCACATTTTTTTATAAATAAACTAGACAACTCCTAAAATGTGATAATCTAATTTTAAAACATAATCATTAATGTAAGAAACTCTACAAATAGACTAATAAGAGTTAAAGCATAAAAATAAGATTTACTATCAACACCCTAAAACATCAAGACCTACTCAAGAAATATCACTGCATTACTTTAAAATGTCAACTTCCACCAAAATCCAAAAACCAAATGTCAAATTCAAACAAGAATTCTGAGAATCATCTAACCAACAATCCAAAAATACTTGAAACATCATCCATAAACATAAGTTCATCACATCCAAGAATCATCCAAAACCAAAAATACTAAAAATCATCCAACAGTAGTACTTAAAACATCATTCTCAAACACAAGTTCATCACACCATTCAAAAAGAATTATTTCTTCTTCAATCCCTTCGACGACTTTTCCACTTGTCCACCATTCTTTTGAGCAACTGTAGACCCCTTCTTTTCACGTAAAACAGTAGAAGAACCTGTAACTTATCCAATATCTTCCAAGCTCTCAATCCCAAGACTAAAATATGGTTCAAGTCCAGTCTTCAATATTGGAACTTTAGGAGTGCGCATCTTCACTGACTTCTTAATGATTTCTTCGATATGATAAAAAAAACCCAACAGAAAAATAATCCTGTGAAGAAACAGGAATATGAACTGGAGGAACAGTATCTTGCGCAGTAGCTGGAGCTTTTTCACCAAGCTGGAGCTTTTTCACCAAGCTTCATTATCTCAACCACATAGGATCTGGTAACAATTTCAATATTCCTAGCAAATCGCATTGAGCGCTCAACATCATCCTACAAACAACAACATTATTACTCATAATTTGAAACATCATATCAAAAATAACAAACATAAGAAAAATAAAAAAAACTTACAGAAGGAGCTTCAGTAAGAATCTTCTCGTCGGTGGGTAAATCGTCAGGAATTTTTAAACACTACAAAGCAAGAGGTACTGCGGGCAGTGCCATTACCTGGTCCTGAACCTAACTTTAATTTTCCCATTGAAGTCAAAAGAAAACCATTGCCACTCATCACGCAAGCATCAAACCCAGCACTCACTATGGACTTACAAATAACCTTAACCTTACTGTCATTAAAATGTTGGACTGAGGGGAGGGAAGTAGGCAATGAGATTCCTTCAAATGCAAATCTATAAAGATAGCACATATCCACACCAATCCATATTCCTGATTTCATTCACACTTTCCACAACCCTCAAAAGCTTAAAATCAACATTACTTCTAGATCTGGGAGTAAGGAATGTACACAGCACGTACATCAGAAAATACTTCTTAAACAGATCACCGCCCTCCGTCAGCAATGACATCTTACCTAGCAACCTATCACAAGGAATATTATCATGTTTATCAGCCCCTAAATCCATCTTCCACTTAAGCCTCAACTCCATATCTCTATTATGCCCCTTACCCGAGTCATTAACCTCTACAACATCAACATCCCTTATAGGTAGACACGTGGAATCATAAACATCATCCCTGGTTATATAATACTTATCACTACCTATTCGCTGCAAGCGACTAATTGGGTTGAAGTTAGATCAGATATTGAATCACATTTTTGGGCAAAATACCAAAATTTATCTTCAATAATTCTTCAAATCCTATATCAATAACTGACCTGATTTGCCCATCAGTCAATGATTTCAAAGCTTTACAACCTTACCAGGACTACATCTCGTGGAAAAGCCCATTTTCGAGATGCAAAAAAAATAATAAAAATGATAAGCAATACCGAAATATGAAACATATCATAAAATTATAAGTCATTAATACATACCTTGATGGATCATTGACACCCTTTGGATTTTTCAACTTCACAAATTAGAATAGTAAAGTCAAATGGAATACGTTTATCATCAAATCAGAACTGTCAAGCATCAAATAAAAACATATATAATGAAAACATCAACTGATATACTTACACCATCACTCTTACTAAAATTTATGACAGATTCACTGTAATTTAAAAATCATACAATAATGACAGTAAAACACACATATAATAAGAACAACATACATAACACCGTTCCAATAGAAACATGAATTACAACATCTCATAAAAAGAATATAAAGTTAAATGAAAACCTTGAAACATCATAATCAAACATTAAAACACCCTGTAAAACCCTAGACGACAAAAAATGAACAAATATAGTAATAAATTCAAACATTCCCGCCAAACAAATAAAAAAAAAGAAATAAACCTTGAGAAGAAGTCTTCCGCTTCTGCTTTACAGCAACCTTCGAAGAAACGGAAGGTTGGGAGTATGACTTTTCGATTTTCATCATAGCATCGTCTATACAATCGGAATCAACAAGATCCCCTTTCTTTGATATCTACGAAATGATAAACATGAAAAATAATACAGTATAAAACGATCGACATCAATGAAAACCTAATAAACAACATGCATGTAAAAACATTCAACTTCGCAATTTCGTCTTCAAATACGATAA